>CM057835.1:31881964-32550714 GCA_030068075.1 Paguma larvata
GCAAATATCTGTAGAAAATATTTATATGGACATCTAGGGGTGACATTATAGGGACTGTGGCAGGTAAGACAGATTGGAACTTTGACCTGGGAAAATATAATACAAGAATATGTAATACAAATCTAATACTATGATAATCGAACTATTATAAGGGCCAAGCTAGAATACTTGGAAGAGGAAGAGAATGCTCTCTCTGAAGCATATTTCAGAGTTTATCACATGTAAACTTTTCAGCAAACTGTGAACCTGTGAGCTTGGCATTTTATCACAAACATCAAAACCAATAAACCAACAAAAAATAAAAGAATGGAATAAGAAATTTGTGTTTACTACACGCTAGTATCAATAACTGGTGGGGTCCAGTCCCAGCTCTTGACTGTAAGATTCTGAAGACGAGTCATTTTTCATTCTACCTCAATTCATGCAAATCTTCAGAAATGGAAATCTTTGGTCTGTTTTGCAACCAGAAGACATATCCAGAAACATGGATAGAATTTTAAAAGATGAAGATTTTACTAAATTTTTTAAGCACAAGACTACCTAATAATGGAGTAGGTTGCTTCAGAAGTTTAATTGCTGCCATACTGAAAGGGTTCAAAAGAAAGATGGATGACAATCAGCCTGGGATATTGCAGAAAGGACTCCTTCTCTTGTCAGAAGCTGGATTAGATGTCAGCCAAAATCCTTTCTAAATTCCCAATTCTATGCCTCTAGGGTCCTAAATGCTTTGTAGTGTGGAACAGAATATAAATT
The DNA here is from genome assembly GCA_030068075.1 of Paguma larvata. NCBI lineage: Eukaryota > Metazoa > Chordata > Mammalia > Carnivora > Viverridae > Paguma > Paguma larvata. The sequence goes on from CM057835.1 coordinate 31,882,718, forward strand.
ACTTAAGAGAAGTGATCAACCAACAGATACTTATTGCATTTCTACAGTGTGCAAGGCACCAGGATTCTCATCTCACACCATGAAGATAGCTGGTTTTCCTACTTACCCTCTAATCTCTGAGAGCGTAAATCAGGCTTGGTGTCAGGAAGGAAGTAACCAAGAGAACAAGCCGTCAGAAAAGGGACCAGAGGAAAAAAAAAAAAAAAAAAGCCAACTGTTAACTTCTTACCATTTGCTCAAGTCTGGCTCTTCCTGAGCATCTTCTTAAAGTTCTATGTTGACCTCTCCCCCTCCCCTGGGTGTCAGAATGTGGGGGAAGAATCCTGCTGATTGACTCATGAAACACATTACCAGAAGCTCTCTATTTTAATAGTTAAGGCCACGGAAGCAATTTGTACTTTACTTAGAAGTTTATTGCATTTTGATAATTGCTTTTCCCCTTGAACTGTAGAGTTTTAAAATATAATTTTTGACTGACTATAAAAAGGAAAAAAATCCATATAACTTTAAGAGCATTTTCAAAGCTTTTAAAGTCTCCACTAAACTAAAGCAGCCCAAAGTTACCTTGTTGAGTTGTTTCAAGTTAGCATCATAATCATTTTTTTTAACCCTCTGACATCCAAAACACCAAAAGAAAAAGAAATAAGAGATATTGTCTCTTATAGAGAATTCCATTCAGGAACATTTCTTAAGGACACAATGAAGAGGAGAGAATATCGCATAGCTGCCCAGCGAGCGTGGCACGGCTCTGTTTGTATGCATACAAACAATGAGTCTGAAGTACTCAAACTCGTAGAGCTCAGTAGTTAAACAATGCTAGTGAAATGAAATCAATGGATAAATATTCCTGTGGATGGTCGTTTTCCAAGTGTGAACATCCATATAGACTGCCAGTCAATGGTCTATGCTGGTTTATCAATGTAAACATAATGACTTACACAGACCAGTCTCTGATGAGTTACAAAACCCTTTCACAAATCTTCCCGTATATACTCTATACATTTGGGAAATATTTACTTTATCTAGATCCAGATGGATAACCAGGATAATGATAGTTTTAAGACAATATCTGCCGTTTGAAAATGTTTCCTTGGGTTGCTTTTCAATTTTTCCACTTCCCTGTAGCTATGTTTGTATTAGACTTAGATTTAATTAAATTAGCTATTTGGTTTCAACACAGTGGAGCAGCTATTCACAAGTGTTGGTTAGCCAGCCATCCGAAAATCAACAGAACATCTACTTATCTATAATAATGTATATTCAGTAAACTATGTTCACACTTTATTTATTTGATTATCACAACAGCCTTTAATAGGATTATAACTTCTATTTTCTGGAAGAGGTCACCAAGTTAGCACAAAGGTTTAGTCACTTGCCAGTACTCCACCAGTAGATAGCATTAAAGCCAGAGTAGAAACCAGAATTGTTGATTTAAGATTTAAATTAGAAGTACCCATCTTGAGGGACACCTGTGTTGCTCAGTAGGTTAAACGTCCAACTCTTGGGGTTGGCTAAGGTCATGATCTCACAGTTCATGAGTTGGAGCCCCACACTGAACCCCGTATCAACCCCACATCAGCCTCTATGCTGACAGTGAAAAGCCTGCTTGGGATTCTCTCTCTCCGTGTCTCTCTCTCTCTCTCTCTCTCTGCCCTGCTCCCAAAATAAATAAACTTAAAAAAAAAAAAAAGAAGTATCCATCTTGACACCAGTGAGGCAAATTATCTTCCACCTTCTTATCTCCATCAATAAACATGGAAAATTGTGATTTTATAGAGGAAAGTGTGGACACAGTGGGATAGAGAGTTTTCCACAAATGATTTATACTCAAGTTAAAAAGATTATTTCCAGAAAGGGGCAGTGCATGTAGGACACTCATTTTAGACATATGTTTCCTTTTCTAGTGCAACCAATACTGAGTTTATTATCCCATCTATGTAATACATTCACGGATGATAGACCCAGAATGGGTGATAAGGGGAAATTAGGTTAATAACAGCTCATTTATCTAATATTCTATACTCTTTAAAGTGCTTTCAGTTATCAGTGGTATTTGATACCACTAGTGAGTATTTGAAACACCCTAGTGAGGTTGTAGTGTTTGGCAATATCACTAGTTAAATGACAATGATTACATTTGGAAAATTGAAAGCTTTGTGAATATTGTACACCTTTCTACAGAAATGATCTAAGAAATAATGATAATCCAGTTCAGAACAACAACAAATGGACTCTTCAATTGAATCATATTTCCTGCACACATATTCAGGGTGTACTATCTTTGGTTTAAAGATGAGGAAACAAATGCAGGTAGAAAACCAGACTTGGTTACACAGGCAGTTAGTGCAGAACCAGCAATAGACAGAAGCTAAGATAACAATGGACAACCACACTTCCTTGTGTCCCCCAATGTCTCTATCAGAGGAAACTATTTGCTAGCTGAGCCATGAGTCCAATCATTGTGGCTCTTCCTGTGATTTTTGATGAGGAACCATATCCTAGTGGTATAAGTATAAAGTGCTTTTTTTCCCTGTGAATTTTGTGAAACCTTTTTCCCTCTTTGCATCACAAGGTTGTTCAATATTGTATTGGGAAGCACTTTGAACTCCTAGGAAGATAAGTGCTATTTAATTGCAAAGTGTTATTAGTCCTATGACTGTCATTATGTGCACCAGCACAATTTTACAGTTAATGCATCTCAATATTACTGCTGTTGACATTCTTCACTTTTTTTTTTAACTGGCTCAATGGCAGAATTGAATGTCTCAGGGGACTGGTTATTGGAAATTGGATTCAGAGTCTCTTTTGCTTCTAGGTTTTTAATATCCAACGTATTGCTCTATTACCCCATGCTGAATGGTATTTTAGTAGTATCAATACTGTCCTCACATGATTCACAATCCCGCAACATTAAGCATCAGGTCTACTTGATGGGAAAAGATCAATTTGCAGAGAGATGTAGTTGTTATCCAGACTTAATGATTTTAACATTTCTACCTGAAGAAATAATTTATTTCACTAATGTATCCCTTTTTTTCTTTCTTTGTAAAAAGACATTTTCAGGTAAAAATGCTTAATCTGTAATTGCTAAGACAATCTCATATGGTGTATCTTTAAGTTCCTACTTCCCTCCATAAATTCTGCCCACAACTTGCACCAAATACTTATATCCTATTTAGACACAGATATCATTTCCAGTTTCTTATGTAAGGAAGAAGGTAGTGACATGTATAAAATTAGATCAGGTATTCTTTCTCATTTTGATCATCTAACCATTCAGTTCTTTGCCAGACTTCATCCTTTCCATATCTTACATCTTACCCCATCTTATTGGTCATTATGCCCTGAATTGTCAAATTCCCTATTTGCCACCGCACAGTGCAGCTGGCTATTTGGGTGGCCGAAGGATGAATTATGTATTTTGGAGTGAAGGGAGTAGAACTTTTGTGCATAAAGGAAACACAGAACTAAACATCAAGTGACCCAAAAAGGTAAATAACTATTTTGTTTTCCCCCCAAAGGCTACATATTAAGAACCACCTTTTATTCTTGATATTGCTATATTTTGTCTATAAAAATATGTGAAAACCCTAGAAATATAATAAATTCTGCAAATGGAAACATGGTATGTAGGGACAGAATATTCTTTGCAGTTTGCGAGTTATGGTATGTGATTTTCTTATCAGAGCTTTATACTTATGTTCTGTTCTTTAATTACTCATGCGCACGTAACACGGCTCAAATCAACTTGGTCCAATTGATCACATGTTCAATATTCAGTCATCAAATGTATATATCACAATTCTTTCTAAATGTGTTTTCCATCATGGACCTTAAAATATCACTGGGTAAATAGAGCCTATAGCCTGTATACATGGAAAAAAAATAAAGCAAAACATATGAGTTAATAGGTTCTATATTGTGACTCAAAGCACTCTCACAAAGCAGATAGCATTGTACAATTCAAATCAATATTATCATGACATAATAAATTATACACTAAAAGCAAGCTGTACTTTAGATAATCAGGAAGGAGAAACCAAAGTGATTTAGGTAACAGTAGATTTAGATTCATTGAAATTCATTTAGATTCATTTAGATTCATTTTCCTTGAATAGGAAAAAAATGTTTTGATTTCGACCTAAAGGCTATGTTTAACTTGGATGATCAGAAGTAGGATAACTGATCATTGTCTTATGTCGGATTCCCCTGGAAGTGACCCCTCAGACAATGATTCAAATATGCAGGGTTCATCTGGGAGGTGCCAGAGTAGGAAATATGTGGAGAAGAGATATTAGTAAGCCCAAGAGGCTAGTAAAATTTAATTCTACCAGGGAACTCAGGGAAACATGCTTCAGAATTATCCCATCCACAAAGCTGGGAGCTAGGTTTTTTATAGAACAGCTACCAAGAGTCATTGGTTGAAGACTGTTGGTGAGGGTGTTAATTCTTGGGCAGTTCTGGCCAGGTACAGAGTTGCATTCTAGAATTCCAGGGGGAAAACAGACAAACAAAAAACACAGACACAGAATTTTTATATATCACACATTAAAAAACAACAAATCATAATTAGGAATAATGATGATTTGACAAATTGAGATGAAATTCTCTATTTGTTTAAAGATACCACAGTTAATGAGGAAACAGAAATTTAGGATAACTTATCCAAAGTTTATAGCTCATGAGTAAAGTAATACTTTGTGTCTGGCACATACTGTTAGCTTATAGTTGTTTGTTTTTTCCCTGTGTCTTTCGTTGTTCTTTTTCTATTTCTCTCTCATTTTTTTATTTCAACCTGCTGGTCACTGTGCCAAGAGTTGGAAATCCAGTGGGGATCAATTCCCCAAGGAATTTAAGTCTAAAATTTCGGACATTTCATAATACTACCAATAATAGGTAGCAGTAAATGTTCAGTAAGGTCTAGTTTGGCAAAAGTAATACTAAACACATGTAGAAAGTATGAATTTCACAGATTTTAAAAACCTGTAGAAATAACTTCACAAGCCTGTAATTATGCCAACGACAAAGACCTGGTCTTGTCAATTCAGGGTACACTCCATCATTTCTGTCTCATAGCAATCTCTTTGAGAAAAAAAATCTTTGAACTGGAGACAGTTTCCTTCTTCCCCCTTTCTTCTTCCTTTCTCTTCTGGAATGAGGTAAGTGCCAAGGCAGTAGGTTACATAAGAGTTATAACTGTAGTATAATCCTTCCCAAGTAATAAAAACTGTAATATTAACTGTTTACAGAGCATCTGTTATGTTTCAATTGCTATTTAAATTATGTTTATTTTTATTTTCACTCTACTGTAATGAGGTGGATACTGTAATTCCCCATTTTACTGAAGAATCCCCACTGATCATCAGCCGCTACTTAGATCACTTCTGCATGGAATGTCTATCTCTTCCCAGGCACCAGACCCACACATGACTTTCTCTGTCTTTTATGCTTAACCCTAAAGACTATCCAAGTCTGTTGGCCTGCTCTCAGATCCTTGTGCATCATCTAAAAGCATAGGGGATTTTGGGTGTTATCCCACATCACACTGACCTGTATGAGACTCTTTGAGGCAGCAGCTAGCCATCATGCTGTGTAATTGTTTCTCTCCCTGAAGGCACTATGCCAGCATTAGAATGTATGACTTTCCTTAGTGACAATTTCTAATTTTAACGAGGAGGTTAATACCTCCTTATTTCCACAGCGATGACTCTAACATTTAGAATCTATGTAAATAAGGGATTAGTGACTTGGAGATGGACATAACCCAAATAGAAAGACCAACCTCCTCTCTGCCTAACCCTGTTATGAATAGATATTCTTTGGGAACATAAGGGCTATACATTACTAGATCAGGACCCGTTTTCCTGTCTTTCTAAAGGCATAGGACTGGAATGTTCACAGGAGGGCTCTGCTCTGTCTTTTCTCAGGGTAATTCTACTTCCCGAGGGAGAAGGAGAAGACAGAGAGCACGGTCACCAAAGAATGATTTTTGAATTGGCAATACAAGGAAGAAAATATAATTCATTGGATTAAAATTTCAGTGAAAATGTGAATTAGGAATGGGTTTTATAAAGGAGAGACTGTCAGTTACACTAAGAAACTAATAAGCTGATTTCCATCCACTGGGACAAAGGAGAAGGAAAGTAAAATGAATCACCATTTTCCACTATAACAATGACAGTTGGAAGACTGTTATGACTCTTCCGATGATAATAATTTCCATTTCGATAGGCTCTTTTTCCAAGACATCTAAAGTATTTTACAAGTGATTTTTGCCATCTATCCTCATGTCTCAAAAAAGTAAAGATACAAATACTTGCATCCTCATTTCATAGGCAGCAAATGCATCTGAAGGATTCTGAATACACTGTGCTTATTCCAAAGAAATTTTTAATAAGGTGTGCTGTGAAAACTGAAGCATTCAGTCATATCTGGGAAGAAAACAGGGCAGAAATATAATATTTGGACACAAAATCCCCTACAAGTTCTTATTATCTTCTTATAACGCATATTTTGAAAAGAAGAAAATCAAAAGGTAAAATATTTTCAGTGTGTATGTGGCTTTTGATTAACACCAATTTTAGTCCTTTAACATTTAGACTTTATATATTTCTCTGATTCAGATGTTGTCCTTTCTTTCTTATCTTCTTATTTAAGCCAACATCTAGGATAAGATGAGCATGTATTAGAGGCTCTGTAATGTTATATTTACTTATTGAGTATAGATTATATTAGAGGATATTAGACACATAATTTCAGGTGTGGAGTAAAGATCCATATAATCATTGAACACAACAAAGGACCTAAAGAATATCCCCATTAAGAAAAAGGAACTATCCTGTAAATGGTGATGATTTCCCTGATTCTTCCCTTTTCTTCTAATGTAGAATATAATTGTACAGTGGTATTGTCTTTATCTTCCGGTTTTTCACTCATTAAAACAGAAGGGTTTCTGGTAATTATATATGGCAGGCAGAATAATGGCCATCCAAAGATGTAACCCCCGTAACCTCTGAAAATGTTATGTTACATGGAAAGGGAGAAATAAGGTTGCAGATGAAACAAGGGTTGTTAATCAGCTGACCTTAAAATAGGGAAAATATTCTGGGTTATTGGATGGGTCCGATATAATCAAAAGGGCTCTGTTAATACAGAAGAGAAGGCAGAAGAGTCTGTATCAGCCTAATACGATGTGTAAAAGACTCGACCAGCCATTGCTATCTCTAACATTCCCTGAACCAAGAAATGTGGGCAGCCTCGAGCAGCTGGAAAAGACACAAAAATGGATTTCTTCCCTAGAGCCTCAGAATGTAATGCAGCCCGGTCGACACCTTAATTTTAGCCCTGTGAGACCCATTTCAGATTTCTGACCTCTGGAAGTGTAAGATTATGCATTTCTGTTGTTTTAGGCAACTAAGTTTGTGGCAGTATACTACAGAGGCAATAGAAAACTAATATAGTATGCAATGCATATTCAGTCAATCATTGAATTAATGAATGAACCAACTAGAATAAATCAAATCCTTTCATTTACTCATAGTCAAAAATCTGAAAACGAGCTGAGAGAACTCAAGTTCATGTACTACTTTCAAAAAATAGAATTAAAAATCATGACACTAGCAATGCCTGTACACATCAACTTAATCCTAGTTTCATGCCTTGTATCTGTGAGGAAGAGCACGGTGTTAGAAAAGGAAGAAGTAGTTGTCCATAAGATATCCCAAAGGAAATGTTGGAAATACTCCAGTTTTACAATAATAGCTATGCTAATACAGTGCTTAGTCTGTGCTTACTATCACATTGTTACATACATATGTATAGCTAATATATGTATATATTAGCTAATATATGTTTTATATATATATATATATATATATATATATATATATATATATATATATATATAGCTACTAATTCTAGCATATCTATTTCTATCAGGAGGTTCCCATCTTAGCAGGTGGAGCAACCACCAAACTGAAAGTGAGGTTGTGAACAGGTAACAGGGCAGTAGGACTCAGGAATTATTGATGGGGTATCCAAGAATCAAAGTGAGACCCTGGGATTTTTTAATGTGACACAATTATCATATATATGTATGTTACATACATACATATATAGCTAATACATTTATATATATATATTAGCTAGTTTAATCCTCACAACAGTCCTCTGAGATACTTTCATTATCTCTATTTTATGGTTGGATAGTAGAAATAGAGGTAAAGTAGCTTGTTCATGGTCACATAGCTAGAAAGTAGCCAAATCAGAGCTTGAAGTCTTAATCAGTAAAATATATTCCATCCAAAAAATTGCTCTTTCACTTCCCAGTGCCACTTTTAATACATTTAATATGTTTTTTTTAAGAAGTAAAATTTAGGTTTAATAAACTTCAAATATAATTATATAACGATGTTTTAAAATGTCAAGATTAATACATCTCAAAATTGATTATTCTTGCTAAATTTTTTTAAATTTTATAATAGTTTATTTTCAAATTGGTTTACATATAACACCCAGTGTTCATCCCAACATGTTATTGACCCATGTGAAAGGCAGGGCTAAGGTATTCTAGAATGAGAAAACTGTACAAGAATGAGGGCCAAGTGAAGGTCAGAGATATACTTTGCTGTGGTTCTTGTCTGAGGCACATGAAATACTGCAGTGAAAAATAAAACTAGAAGTATATTTTGGACTGGTGTTTGGAAGTTTCTGGACTCTAGCATAAGAAATAAAGTTGTATTCGGCCATGAGTAGAAAATGCTAGTTTTTTTTTAAGTTGTGGTGGTGGTGGTTGTAGTTCGACTGGTGTTCTAGTGTTTTTGTTTTTGCTGTTGAAGCACAGAAATGAAGCATTCAGAGTTTTTATGTTAGGAAGGTTAAATGTATATTGGCTCATGTCAAGGGTGATGACAGTAGAGGCAATGAGGCATGGAGTTCATTGAGGAGATCACTGTAGCCTCACAAATGGGGAGTACTGGGGATCTGAGGAAGTGGATTGACTGCTGGAATGGAACAGATGGAAGAAATGGAAGAATATCACATAGATGGAATTGGTTGCGGTCTCTCAGAAGGTGGGAGGAGTCAGCTTGAATGGCTTTGAGCATTTGAGACTGGAGGACAGACTCATATTTAGTTTGCATTTGGAAGAGAGGATAATGAGTTTGGTTTGAGGAAATACCACTGAAAGTGAAGGAATTATATACACCTGAGGTATTTAGCCCAGGGAGTAATAAGTCCCTAACTTGTGCTTGGCTTTCAGATATTTTGCTTGCTTCTTCCATAAGACCTCATTTTCCACCTACTAATCTAAATTTTACTGATCACAGTGTTAATTGTGTCACATTAAAAAATCCCAGGGTCTCACTTTGATTCTTGGATACCCCATCAATAATTCCTGAATCCTACTGCCCTGCTACCTGTTCACAACCTCACTTTCAGTTTGGTGGTTGCTCCACTTGCCGAGATGGGAACCTCCTGATAGAAATAGACATGCTAGAATTAGTAGCATCCCGGTGGTGTAACCAGATGCCACCTAGTAAGATGCACAAGGACTAGACTTCACCACCCTTAGAGATCATCAGGTGTGTTTGAAGATTACTCTGTCACCTGTGCTACACAAACCATACTTCTTTTCCCTTGCTACAGATTCCTTAGACCCAGTAGGCCATTAAAACACTGCTTTTCTACCACCCTGACATTAAGACCAACGGACCTTCCGTGTTTTACTCTGGGGAGGTAGATGCTTCAAACATAGAAATAAAGGCTGTGTATACCAGCTCGCCTTACACACTGCCTTGCTTCTTCATTGCTTGTATCAAACTCCTAAGCCATGAATATCTGTAATGTTGCCTGACAATCTTCTTTCAATTGACTTCCCCATTTCTATGTAGTTTAAAAATTCATCATACTTGAAAGTCATAATGGATGTGCAAATTCTCATTTTTGTTAGAATCCATCATAATGCCTCACAATCCATTGCAACAATTACATTCAATCATTACAGGAAAACTCTCACAAAGTTTATTACAATAATGTTAAACACAGCTTCCCCATTGGTCTTTAACCAAAGCAGTTTTTTTTCTTTTTTTTTATGTTGGAGTAGAGTTTTATAAAACTTGTTGAATGCCAACCTTTCTTTTAGATGCAGGAAACTTCCAAGTAAGGCTTTGGTTATTTGAATCTTCCTTGATCGCAACTGCCCCACCTCCAAGTGAATTAATCTCTTTCTCTTTTCTTCTTCCACTAACCCTTCTACATATTTCTACTCCTATACTGATAATATCTATGTTTTTATTTCCATACATTTTTAATCCTCCCACTGAACTATAATATCTCTGGAGGGACGTGTGGTCTGGTCCAGAGTATCGGAATCAGAAAAAGCTGGTTTTGTGTCCAGGTTCTGTCAGATGACTTGATAACATGACCAAATCTTTCTAATCTTCACTTTCCTCATCTGAAATATGGGACTGATCACCACATCCTATTTCTTGTGTTCACTAGAGGGGTGTTATGTGAAAAGGAGAATGCTTTGTAAGCCGAAGGTGCTCTAGAGCTACAGGCCCGGTTTTTACCTGCTGCCCTATTTTCCTCCTTCAGTGTAGACTTCTTGGCCCATCCTGCCCCAGTGTTGCCCAGTATTAAGATTTGTGTCTCTGGTATGAAATAAGAGATTAACAAAAACACATACTCACGTTTTCTCCCACACACGCACATGCACACAGATAACTGTTGCCTCTGGTGTCCTTGAACAGAAAGAAAAATGATATAAATAGCTGCTGTATGCAAGAACAGTGATCCACACCACTGTCAGACCCTTCCCAAAGTCCACTGGGAAATTAGACCTTATCAGTGTCAAGCATCAATTCACAATCACCACAACAAAGTGGCAGAAGTTGCTAGAGTGACACGCTCTGCTGCTGAGGCCAAGACTCTGTCACAAAGAAATGAAGAAGGACAATTATCCTGAGATTTAAGTCTGTGTAGACAGCCACCTTACATCATTCAGGACCCAAATTTTCACATTGTTAGAGCTCCCCCATGACTGTCCCCAACTACTGCCATATCACTCCCTATAGTTCACGTTACTTTTTACAGAATAAACTGGGTCTGAACTTGGAGCGTAAAGAGGGAGAAGGGCCACCAAATTACCAAATTACACTTGGTAAATCTTGACAGCTTGAGGCAACCTGAGAAGCCCTGAGCTGTTGTCCCCCGGGGGCCCCCCTCAAAAATGACACATGTATCTCATGAAGATATCCTAGCAGGTAGCATTTGAAAATAAATAAATAAGTCTCACTGTAGAACACCGTCAGGTAATAAGTACCGAGTGGCTTTGGCAACTAAAGACACCAGCCTCTTGGGGATATGTTAATCTGCTCGCGTCTGCCAGGAGGGAGGATGAACTGGCAGATGAAAGTCTGAGGCTGTCACTGCCTACAGGCAAGTGATGGGTGAACATCAAACTTCAATTCAGATGAACATCTCCATGCCTGGGAAGGAATTTCACTGTCGGGATCAGCTGATCGGGAGGGGTCTGGAGGAGAGGAAACTCACCGACACAGTCGTGCTACCCACAGCTCCGCAGGGAACGTGACTTTAAGGATAGTAGTGAATTTTCCTAAAGGGCAAATAGAAAAATCAAGTGCTGAGTTCAGAGCTCTGCACAAGATAGACTCTCAATAAATGTTAATGATAACAGGAAATATGCATCAGTGCTTTATGAATTCTGGGCCCAAATTAGTGTAATACACTGGCAAATAATACCACTGAGATGAGTGTGCTTAGAAATAAGAGGAAATGTTCATATTTAAGCTAAATGCATATCCCAGTATAATGTTTAATATTCAAGGTAAAATAGATCAGATTGAGAAGGCACTGTCCTTGAGACAAGCCTTGTTGCTTTACATAAAAATCCAGGCAAGAGTTTTACCTAAAGTCATTTCTACTCCATTTCTGAAAATGTTTTTCTAATATTCAGTGAGTTGGTTGGTTCACATTCAAATTTTACAAATTCAAATTTTAAGGAAAATGGTAACATGAAAATCAGGTTTTAATTTATCACAGGACCGATCGATGGGATTGTTGAGAGATTTTAAACTCTTAAATACTCACTTCTTAGCAGTATCTTCCCTCTATTCAGTGTTACATTGACTCCAGTAACAGAACCTTACACCATCACCACCACAAAAATTAACAATAAATATATTTGGATTGTTGCTCATCCTAGAGCCTGTGTCCTGCATTTTAAAGAGATTATACCATCTCATCCTTATGCTGATCGAATGAAATTGGTATCATCATTTCCATATTATAGAAAGTCAGCAGGCCTAGACTACTTAAATAACATAACCACCGTAACAGACAACAGGTTACCTTCCTTCAGACAAGATACAACCTATGAAAACTGTTGGTCAAACAGGTTCAAAAGCAAATAATTTAACATAAATAACCTGTAAAGTTTTAGTTATGAAAACCATTGTGCCAAAAACCAACAGCTATATCATGAAATTTTTATTTACATTTTGTTCTCTGATTTCAAATGATCTCACTGAAGACCTAAGGGTATGTGCAGAAAGCTCATCCCCCAGATATACCACTCACAGCACACATGTTGCTGTATATTTCTTGATTTTCCCAAGGCAGATTCAATTCTGTATAGTGTGTCCTTTTGTCCCTGTGTTTGTCTGACTATGCATCTCTAAGTTTTATTTGGCAAATACAGCCAGTGTATTTTTTATTTTTTCTATGTCTACTTATTTATTTAGAGAGAGAGAAAGAGAAAAAGCATGAATGGGGGAGAGGCAGAGAGAGAAGAGAGAGAGGATCGCAAGCAGGTTTTGCACTGTCAGCACAGAGCCTAACATGGGGCTCGAACTCACAAACCATGAGATCATGACCTGACGCAAAATCAAGTATTGGACACTTACTTGACTGAGCCACCCAGACACCCCACCAGTGTGTTTTTAAGAGTACTGATATTTCTTATTTAAAAGTTCTTTTAAGTTAAATATAGCTATGTCTCTATATACAGAAATTAAGTAATATACACATGTGTGCACATGCACATGTTGAAGACAGACATGTCTATACTTTAAATAGAGAACAGTAAATTTTAGTTTTCTGGTTTCTTGTAAAACTAAGCTTGCATTTTTAAGAAGTAAACAAAATACAACTTAACCCTAAGATAATCATACTTAAGAATGCAATAAATCCCTTAAAAGCATATATTGAAAAGAAATTCAGTCTTATAATATGCTAATTATCCTAGAGATATGTCTCATATTATAAATGTAAATTAGTTAGTATTCTTTTTTATGTTTGGGAAAATGTACTGAGTGTCCACAGGGAAAAAAAGACTGACAGCCTAGGAGAAGAGAACACGCTGGAGTGTGAAGTTCTTTAGCTTTTAAAAATCTTTGGTTCCCAATATTCCTCAAGAGGCGGACATGTCTCTGTCTTTCTTCCTTAAATCCTTTCTTCAGCACTCCATGAAAGTTCCTGCCTCTAAGAGATTAAATAGATTGGTCTGAACTAAAGGGGAAACAATCTCTCCTCTCCTCTCTTTCCTCTTTCTCTCCCTCCCTCCCTCTCCCTCCCTCCCTCCCTCCCTCCTCTTCTCTCCCTCTATCATCCTCTCTTCCTCCCTCCAAAACCAAGCCTACACATACATGCACATTCACATATTCATGCACTATAAAAGAAACATCAAACAAACACCTCTTTGTTCTGATGTTTTAAAAGTATATGTTCGTGGTATACAATCTAAAAAATTAAGGGAAAAAACAGAAGTCATCAAACATAACCCATAATCCCAAGCTCAAAGAAATTAACTGGTAAAGCTTTGCTGTCTGTTTCTCTGTGTATTTGCTTAGATATTTATGCTATTACATCCAGACACATATTTTTAAGTCCTGTTTGTGTTTAATAGAATTTTAAATGTCTAATATAGAAGGAGGAAAGAGATTTCTTCTTTTCTGTAGGAGAGATGGGATTGGTGGCAGGCAGAGTAAAGGACACACAGAGGAACGAGCAGTAAAACATGCCAGGGTTTCACAGAAGAGATGCTGTCAGTTGACAGTAAGAGAGGGAGCTAGGGCCCCTGAACATGGCTGGCCAGGAGACCATGTGCTGAAAGAAACAAAACTTTTCCATGTACCAAGGAGCTGTACTTAAAGTTGAAGAATCTTTAAGTTCCCAGAGCGAGAAACAGCCATGTCTGAGAGGAAAACCAAACAACTGTATCTATTTGGATATCAATAGAATTACAATATGTTAACAGAATTAATTGTCACTTAGGAGTTTCTTCTCTTGTGCAATTCAAGAGAGAGAGAATCCTTGATAATTTAGCTATGTTAGTTCAAATGTAATATTTTACATTCTCTTAATAATGCTGAATGTATTAGTGCATCTTATTATGCTCTTTGTAGTTCCCAAACAAAAATCCAAGTACTACTTGGAGCAATAGTTGGTACCCCCAAGAACTTTAAAATAAGGGAAGCAAAATTAGCCTTCAGGTCCTAAACCATAAAATAAATACATAATTCACAGTAAAAAAAAATATGCACAGACATATTAAAGCATTAAAATGAGTCCAGAGCTGGTATAACAGAATAATAGTCTGACTAGAGACTCATTTGTCTAGGGGAAAACAGGGGGAAGCAGCAGTCAGCAATAGGACCTAGGTAAAAGAAGGGTAAACTAGAAATGTTTATCTAAATCCACCCCAAGGGTGTAGGGTACCCTGATTCAGGGATGTGATCCACTCTTCCTCATGTCAAGAATATCAGCATTTTCTGTTCCCATGTTCACTAATTAAATTTCTGATTAGAATTTGACATCCCATGCAGCACTTTCGTAATCAGAGACCGAGGTGATCAGAGCACATACTCATGCAGGCTATTTGGCAATTATTTTACTGTCAGTTATATTGACGGAAGATTAGAGGCTACAAATGTGTGCACTTGTTTCTGTTCAACCTTTGGATGCTGTGTAGATAGTTTCGTATCTTAGACAATGCTGATTTTAGTAGTTATATATGTCTTGTCTAAAAATACATAATATATGGTCTATGACTTCTCTTGGCCACTCAGGAGTTGACATCTATCATGGCAACACCACGAACTTCCGCCACATCCCTCCATCTGGCAGGTCCACCAGATATATTTCAGTGGGTACTGTGTTCTGCCTGAAATTAGTGATTGCACGATAAAAGAATAAAGAAGGGAGAAGAGGAAAGACAAAAGTCGATTCAGCAGAGACTGGGATCTCAAAGGGTAACAGACGCATGTAAGAAATTAGCCAAAGTTAGGAAGATAAACAATATAAGATTAGATAGCAAGGCCAGCTGGAATTAATGGCCATTCATATTACATCAGCAGAGGATAGAGAAAATGAAAAGAAATTCGGCTTTCGCTTGAGAGGGAGGGAAGGAAATATCTAACATACCCACCCACATTTCTGTAACTAAGGGCAAAAACTAATGATCATTTTGGGCAGAAAGGACACTTGTGATGACAGTGTCCTAAGGCAGAAGTTTCCATGATATCCCTGATTTTCAAAGACCTTTTTGAACCTTCTAATTAGATGATGCTTCATTATGTTCAACATGCCTTTTTCTATAATTTAATTGAGTAGAGTATGTGGATCCTAATTCATTAATAGCATTCCTCTGGCAATTTCCTAACCTATTATTATTCAAGCAAAATGCAATTTTTTAACCAGCAAAATTCTTAGGATAATTTACCAATATCCATTTTTCCATATAACCTATTTCCATGTAATGGTATTTTCCATGCTCTGTATCAGAGGGCTTTGATACCTCACTGGTTCACTTATCGTTTATAATAAGCATTTATTTAACACCTGTGTGCATAGGCAAGGTCATCTGATGCACAGTGCCTGGGGCCCTGCCAGCACCTCAGGATGTATATTGGAGTCGTAAAGTGTGAAATCTGCATGGCCATATTGTGGCAGCTCATAGCTAGGCTCTACCAAAAGTTTTGGGCGACAATGAACTGGGAGGCCTAATTCCTGTCCAAGAGACTCTAGCTCTGATAATGGTTATTTTTATGGTGGTTAGTCTCCATGATGGTTATTCTCCACGATGGTTAATTTCATGGACTGAATGGTTGTGTCCTTCCAAAATATGTTGAGATTCTAATCCCCAATGTGTTGGTCTTAGAAGGTGGGCCTTTGGGAGATAATTAGGCCATGGTGGTGGAGCCTTCATCAATGGGATTAGTGCCCATATAAAAGATACCCCAGAGAACTCTCTTATTTATTCTACCATGTGAGGGCATAATGAAAAGATGGTCATCTATGAACTAGGACGCGAACTCTCTCTATACATCAAATGTGCCACCATCGCGATCTTGGACTTCCAGTTTCCAGAACTGTGAGAAATAAATTTGTTTTTCACAAGCCACACAGTCTATGGTATTTTTTGTTATAGTAGCTTGAAATAGACAGTTATTTTTAAAAGACTACTAGTAAGAATCTGACTGAAGAGTGAGGAGGTAATACCACTCCTCTCTATGGTACATAAAGACCAGCCCCCTAAAAGACTTATAATATCCCAAGAACTTTGTAACTATCATAGGAATATTCTGCATTTCTTAAGTGGTAAGTGACATGGCTTTTGGTGGAAGATAATTCCCAACTCTATCGCTAATTGAAGTTTAGCTGTATCCAGACTTATTTGATGGATTGAAGAACATGAAAGGAAACTGGATTAGAATAAAAGACAATAAAGATTCTGTGTAAAAGTATGAGTGAGGGAGAAGCCGGCTGAGACTTCGTGCCCAGGGACCACTGGAAGGGACAGTCCTTAAAGTCCTTATAGGAAGTAGCGACAGGTAAAAATCTATTTGGAAGGAGAGGCTAGATTATCATTGTCGTGCAACTGAGTTTATAGACTGAGGACAACTGCTTTTACACAAATGTTTATCAGGTGTACTTGGCAGCACAAAAATTGAGATTATGGCTAGAAACTTCTCTTTCTCCATTTAACCTTGGCCTTGGTATCAGCAGAAAAAGAATAATGGAAATAAGCCTGCCTGTACCAATTAGGGATCTACTAAGTCTAAGATGTACCTCTCTTTATCCTGTACCTCCTGTTATCACAAATGGTGACGCCAGCAGATTTGGCTTCCCAGACTTCAATGGCAACTGAAATTCCAACTGGGTTTGGCCATTGGGTAGCAAAAGTGAAAGGCTGGAGGACAGAAGGAAGAGAACAGTTGAGTTGTTTTGCCCCTTGTTCTTTGCATTAGATGACGTCTGTAGAATTGGCTACATCACCTCCTGGATCCATCTCCCAGTGGTAAGGCTTCTGTGCTTCCTAATGCCACTTTCTTGCTTCAGCCTATGAGTGATAGCTTCTTTTTGATCTAACTAATCTCTGGGTTGCTCTTCTGTTTCCACTTGGTTTCTCAGATTTGCTATTGTGTGATAAATTTCCCAAATTAAATTCTAACTACTGAAAATTTTCTACTGCTCTGTTTAGACCCTAACTTGATGCTATTTGAAACTAAACTTTTCAGTAGAGGCAAGTAGGGCTTCAACATATGAAACTTGGGGTGTTACTATATATTCAACTCGAATGGCAAATAAAACTTGGGACATACTGGTTCTATCACTATTTAATTCAGAGCAAGGGTGATTTTAAAATTCCCTTAAGTAGATATCCTAGCTCTTTTTCCCCTCGAGTTTCTTTCTTTCTTTCTTTCTTTCTTTTGGCAGCAGAGGGGCAGAGAGAGAGGGAGAAAGAGAATCCCAAGCAGGCTTCAGGTTGAAACCAAGAACCTGACTCAGGGCTCGAGCTCATGAACTGTGAGATCATGATCTGAGCAGAAATCAAGAGTCTGATGCTTAACCGATATCCTAGCTTTTATATGTGCTGAGAACTTGGATGTATTGCGAGTTTAGACCCTCAATGCTATTCTTTCTGTTCTTGTTTTATTTTGGGCTCCTGTCGTTTCTGAGTTTTAAGGTTTTGAAACATGAACCTCTTGGGAGGTTTTGGAAACCAATGAAAATTCCTTTTCAGTATCCCAATTTTTGCTTAGGATGGTGACTCAAACGATACATGTCTTACCTTACTGGTCCTCCTTTTTGTGAAAACATGGGGATCTAACATAATCTGCAGTCGGATTATAAAGTAATAGTACATCACTAAAGACTACTCGAAACTATATTTATTAAACCGTATTCTATTATAGAAAAGGCACCTCTGATAGCAAACATACTTGAATACTTTTCATAAAAACTTAACATAGATCTAATTCAAACCATTATTAGGAAAGCAACTGAGATGTGTCCTATTAATCATGAGAATATCCATCTCAACTGGAAACTTTAAATTTGTTTGCCTGTTTTCTCTTTTCCTTGAATGTTTTCTAGACATCAAAAACATTCTTGAAGAGCTGCAACATTAGTAATTGACTTTTCACTGGGGAAATATGTCACAAACAGCTCAATTTTATGATGTTTCTACAAGTTTAGAAAAATCAAGTACACAGCTTCAAAGAGAGAACAGTTAAAATAAAATTTCCTAGGGATGCTACCTTATTGATGGGCAGAGCTCTAAAGTTTTTGAGGTTCAATTCAGTGAAGTATCCACATGTTATAATAACCTTTAACTTGTCTGAATATGTTGCCACTGTAAATTGAATCTGAAAATATCCTCAGGATATTCTTTATTTTATAACCTGTCTACTACTAGACTCTCTTCTTCCAAATCTGGAGAGTAGAAAAATATTACACTCTGTTCTCCTCCTACACCTCTAGGTTCTGATAGGGTAATGCTGCACAGTTTAAACTAAGTATCATATTATTAAGTGTGAGGTTTAGGAATATGATCCGTAGTGTTATACTATGAATAGGTGAATGTTATAGATGAATAGGTGTTCAAAGAAACAGGAAGTAGAGAAAGTGGGTCTAAATATCAAATAAGAACCAAATATATGATTGTTAATTAAAGATTATATTCTAAGAGATGGAAGAAAGAGAAGAATGACAGAAAGGATGACAAGGATTTAGGGGGAAACAGATTTGTAACTGAGTTGTTTTTGTTACAATGTGCTTTATATTTTATTCTGTACCAAATTGTATGCAAATACTTCTAGGAGGGAAAAAGAATCAGAAATAGCTCTTATATTTCTCCCCATTTCTTTAAAAATATAAAACTATTTTTTTCATAAAACGAAGACAAGAAAAACATGCAGTTTATTCAGTAAACCACAAAGACGAAGCATTTATAGATTTTGCTATCAGTTCTTCTGATCATGTTTGTAAAAAAACATTTTTGACTCTTGGGGGACTATTAGATCTCTGACAAGGCATTGGAAAGAAAACATATTTTGTCTTAAGGAAGCACAGTTTTTATAAATTTTCATATACAGCAAGATCACATCTGAGCATTTGCAAAATAATAGGTGCTCACATCAAAACTTTCAAATATGAATTTCAAAATTCTGAGAACTAAGCAGTTCTATTTTCAGAGTAAGAAAATGTCTAAAAATTATTGAGGGGTAAAAGCAAGTGATCCCCTTTGGCAATGAAATGGCATTTATAGAGTGTATTATCTTAAAACATAGGCTTGGAAAGATCAGAAGAAGATGCAGTGGTTTATATTCTCAGATTTGGATGGCAAAGTTGTAGCAGGTGTACTGAGGATAAATCTATCAAATTCCAGACTTCCCCCAGGTATTTTCTTAAAAATCCACATGGTATGATGCCTATTTAATTTTTAGGGAAGAAAAGGAATGCAGATATCTATATTTTTTGCCTACATATATAGAAACTTTTCCAATCAGGAATAAAGTATTTGGCTATGTGGCATATATCTCTGGGGGAAAAACTAGTAAAACAAATGAATTTTATGAGGAAAAAGGCTGTGGGATTTAGTAGACATTTTTGCCACAGGCTTTGAAAATTACCTAGAAGTAGGCTGTATATCATTGAGTTTTTTGAGGAAAAGACCGGGAGACCTAGTAGACAATTTTCCACAAGCTTTATTAATTACTTAAAACTGGACCATGTATCATTTGTTTGAAGAGAAAGGAGTACGTAGAAGATAATACCTTGTCTTTTAAAAGGAGGGGACAAGCTTAGTTCTTAACTAGTTCTTAGTTCTTCCCTCTGCTTCCTGCAGAATCTGGACTGCCTTTCACTGTTAGCGAAAATTCTGGCTCAGTCATGCTTCATTTGTGCTGCAACTTCTTTCCTTTCTCTCAGGAAAATTATCCAGTCAACATTCCCAGGCCTGATGCAAGCCACCTAAAATAGAGCACTTCTCTTTGCTGAGTGAGATTACTGGTGACACTGCCAGCCTGCATGGGGCTTTTTGCAAGTGACTGAAATTTAACCTCCATATAGAGGAACTGTACTCACAGGTCAGCCACTGGGTAAAAGGGCAGGAGGTGGATTTCAACTCTCACCTATCCCCTCAGCTAAACACCCTGTGCAAAGCACGATTGCAACAGCCAAGTGTGGCATCCATAGTGACCCAGTAAGCCCCAAAGGGGGGACATGGTAAATGTATCAGTCAGGGTAGGAAATGGGTAATTGGGGAGAGACTAATGGATTATTCACAGAGGCATAGAAAAGAGCTAAAAAAAAAATCAATAGGAGATGGCAAAGCTCTCAGAGGCCAAGCCCCAAAGAACAAGGGGAGAGGATTGTCAGAACCTGGAAAGAGCTGTTGCTGTAGCCACAGTGAGCTATAAGGTAAGCTCAACCCTACAGGGGCTGTGACCCTGTTAAAGAACACAGCCACTGCCAACTCATGCCCTGCAGGAAGGGAATAGGTCACTACATACCCGGACATTTGTTTCCTCTCTCCAGTCTATCTCCTGCTTGCCTCCCATTGATGAAACCCAAACGGAAGCCAGAATGCGAAGGAGTCTGGTTGATACAGTCCAAAGGCTCATCCTCTGGAAGCAAAGAATAGGTTAAGGGTAGAAAACAGATCTGGTCAGGCAAATGAAAAATACTTGGTATAGTAAAGCTATTCATCAAAGCTGGGTATCAGATAAGCCTGTATCAGATCTGGCCTTGAGACAAATCAATCTCTATTTGCCTATCTAAAATAATTTATTTCCTGCTGTTCCCTATCATGGAGACATTTCCTGTCCCCGGTTACACCTTGAATCCTCATTCAGGAACTGAAGGTACTCATATTTTCATTCCTTCTCTACTTCCCTTGGGACAGAGAAGACAGACCATCTTGTACTGTCAGTGCAAGTCTTTTTCACTTTGGTCTTCGTTCTTCCTAACAACAAATGGGAGACTTGCTTGGAGAATATATGGAAAAATCAAATATTTCATGACATATGAGAAGAGCAACACTTATTGTCACCCTTTCCTGGGCATCTGTCTTTGTTACCTTCCCTTTCCTTTATGTGTAAGAATCAATGTGAACTTTGAGTTGAACTATCCATCAGGACATTTGATCTAGTTGAGCAGAGATTCAGATTTTGATATCTTATGTTGGGAGTATGACTTCACATCTGTTCTTTATGTAACCACCTTGATCCCTTATAGTTAGAAGAAGACTGCTTAAAACTATTAATTAATTAATGGTCAACTCTGAGACTCTGCCATGAGCAATGGTGTTCTTGAACAGAAGACAAAGTTTACTATAAAGTTGGGCATGAGGTTCTCCTCTTTATCCTTTGATGGAATCATGCATTCTGTTACCGTGAATATGTTATTTTGAAAACAGAAACCATACCCTTTGTATAGAAATTTATGTTCCCTCAGGAATCTCTATCAGCATTGTTAGTATAAAGGCTCTTTCCTAGGGTTTGGGAGTCACTAGCCATGGACACTTGAGGAATAGTGTGGAAGATGCATCTAATAGATTGACTTCTGAGCACAAGCCAGGCCCTTTTTGAGGTCCCTTGTCATATACGAAATTCCTGCTATGGTGGAGAAAGTACTCAGATTCATTTTAATTTTGGCATGATTACAATGCTATCTCAGTAAGCAGTCACAGATGACCTAGTCCCTGAGATACTGAGTTAGAATCGTCTAATAGAAGATATGATTCCAACTAAGAAATGATGAATGATTGCATTTCAAGATATGGCCCTTGAAAAGAATGAATCCCCTTATTACTAATTGTGCTATCTCAGGAGTGTAGTTAGCAGAGAAAATTACTCTTGATCACAGCTTGGAGATGGAGTTGGAGAAGTGACTAGATGACCTTTCTCTCAATGTACTAGGTAGGCAGTTTTGGGGAAATTTTTAAAAAGTAGTTCTGACCAATAGCATAGGGAAAAAAATGATAAAGCAATTGATTATAATCAGACTTTACCCGGTAGCCATCGTTGCTAACATGAGAGGCTTTTACTATATACAGTTTTCCTTCTAAGGACTAGGAATTTTATTGTTATTTCTATACAAAACTCCAAATAACTGCAAATCATGTGACCGTCTCATTCAGAAGTGACATGCATCACTTTTCCTCACTTCATTGGCCAGAAGTAGTCACATAGTCTCTACATAAAGACAGGACATCCTGGAAAATTCAAGAAAGCAAATACAATGTTTGAGGTGGTAGTTCTTCCACATAGAGATTGTTAAGGATGTGTTCACAACTAAGTTTGTGTGGATGAATAGTGGGTGGAGATGTGCTGGGAAATCTATCCTTTCAGGAATAAGAAAGCAATTACACCTTAGATTTGAATCCTTTTACGGATGGAATCTTTTTATTAGACACAAGGATAGGAGTGCAGCAAAAGACTTAGCTGCAGAAGAAAACTGTTCCGTACTACTTTCACATAAAGCTTGTTTGGAATCTCTAATCTCTGTTATAGTCTAGCCTAACTTCCCCATGAGTCATTTCTCACATGTAAGATTCTAACTTAGTTTCAATAGCTATTTTCAAGAATATGTTATAGATTTTGCTTTAACAGAGGGGCAGGTGTCTAAGCAGTAGATCATAAAAGCCATCCAGTTGTCCTCAAACTGATGGACATGTTAAAGTGAACATGGTTTGTAGGTGTCTGGAGATGAGGACAAAACCAGCACTATATCCAATTCAGCACGACCTGATTTTCTCCTCAAATTGAGTAGGCATATGGCTTTCCATTACAATTCAACAACCATGTCGAATCTTGAGATCTATTTGTAGCTCACGCTCCCTCTTTTGAAATGGTTGACTTGGGCAAGCAACCAACAACAGAAGTATCAGGCAGGTGTTCCTGAATCGTCTGCTGGTTTCCATTTGGTTATTCTTGCAGACCCTTTGGCAAGGCTGTCTGCTGATAAACTCAAACCTGCTCATTGTTTGGGATTCATGGATCAGGAAATGAATACCTTAAAGTGCAGCTTTCACGTGCAGCTGACACCCAAGGATTTCTATTTACCTGTGAGACTGTGTGGGGCACCATTCGATTATAAAACATATGCTGAAACAGCAGGGTTTGAACTAAATACAAACAAAAATGTACCATTTGGCTTGAGCATATTGATAAACAAGAGCAAACTATGTTCCCAGATGATATTTAGGTTACAAATGGACCAATTAAAATTCTGAGGGGTGTCTTTGGGAGTCAAAATGGCCCAAAGTTATACTGATAGGAGGTAAATTAACATGAAAGTGTGTGATGTGGAGACAGACTTGAAAGCTATCTTTTCTCAGTGAAATCAAATCCTTCATATGTGTCTGATCAGCATTAGTGTCCAGACTTGGGTCAAAAGAACTTGGGTAAAACCTGTTTTGTCAGTTTGAAAGTAATTGTAATAAAATGTTTAGGGGTTCTATTGGAAGAAGAATGTTCAGCCTGTTCTCAGTCTATTAGCTTAAATTGTTTCATGGGTGAAGCTTTGTCAGTGTCTGTAGGAAACCGGGTGTACTACAACCCTGGACTGTTACTCAGAAGGTGGAGGGATTGCCCTCTCCTCCTAATAGATTGGCCTCCAGTGCAGTGACACTCCATCTAACTTGCACTTTACAACCATCTGGGGCACTTTATAAAGTTTTGATGTCCAAGTCCCACTAACCATCCTGGATTTAATTTATCTGAAGTGTTGGCATAACCAACAGTTGAGGACCACAGTTCAGCCACCTGTCATGGAAACTCCCCCTCTGGGCTAATAGGACATCCTTAACCAAAATATGCTATCGAGGGTAGACGCACCTGACAGATTCATTGCTTAACACGACTCTAAAATAATACTGCTTTCTGAATGTGAAGAATTCAGTGGAGACCCAGAAAAGAGGAACAAGCAAAACTGAAAAGTACATAAAAAAGAAAGACCCCAGTTCTGAAATCAGTTTTGATTTGATCAATTTGATCTTTGAGATTTAGTCTTCTGACAAGGAGGGTTCTCAGAAGTTTTCTAAGTATTTCTGTGCTGTGTACAAAGGGTGAATGATAAACCATGTCACTATTTTCTAACTAGATCTCAGCTTTCTCATCTTGAAAATAAGGTTAATATCTAAGAATATCTGAATTCTGGGTACAGATTTCTGTGGTTTAATGGTAAACTTTGACTTCTGCTTTATTTGGAGTCCCTCCACCTTTCTTTTAACCAAAGTACAGCTCTTGCAAAAACTGTTCATTTAGGCCTTTGATTTAAAGTCCTGTTAAATGGACCCAGGGGATTGTGAAGTTCAAATATGTTGTGGACTGGTGTGTAGTTTGTATATGAGGTACTGTCTGGGCCTTTCCACTGGGAAGGATATACCTGGAAGTAAACACTTATTACCACAGTTGATGCTTCAGAATGTTCTGCAGCCAGAATATGTTGAGTAGGAACTACATAGGCCTGGGGGGCAGGAAGCATCTTTCAGATAACTGAAAAGGCAGCTGTATCATCCAGATAACTGATTACCAAATAATTTTAGTGGAATAAAAACAAACAAAACTAGACGTTGAAGACAATTTTATCTCCATGTAGTATTGGGGATTTTTATTATACAACTAGAATTATCTAAAGAAAAGTCAGGGAAAATAGTGAAAAAATGTGTGTTCCATAAAGGTTAGAGGAAAGTGAACATCTTAAACTCACTTTCAGTTCTTTAATTTCTGTTGGAAGACCCTCATGGTGACATGTTTTATTAACATAATTTGTTTTTTCCAAGTTTCAATATTTTTCAAAGCACTTTTAAGAGTACTTCACTAAATTTTTTTTTCTTTTTGAAGAAAAAGTGGTTCACCATTGGATAGGCGAGAAATGGATTTTAACTCATCCAGGTCCTTCTCACTTATCTACCATTTTTTTTCTTCCACCAGTCCAGTATTGATTGATACAGCCTAATCTATGAAAAGCACTTAGTGTCTTCTTCAATGGTTTACATTTTGAATATGTGATATTAGCAGTCCTATAAGATTTCATTTCTTTAGACAAAACTGTCTTCTTTGGCATCTTTCACAACTTCTGGCGAACAGGAGTACAAACCTCAGATGGCATGTAAATATCACCGTTGGTCAATCTATTTCAATAAACGATTCCATAAAGAAACTCCAAAAATAATCTGGGGCCAAATGACCTTGGAATTTTTGGAGGTGTGGATTGAAATTTGATCTCTGACCTCTTCCTTCCCACCTCACCTCCCCACCCCCAATTTTTTCAATGTCAGAGTTCCTTTTGAGCTAACCTGAGAATTAATCTCTGAAGGAAAATATAGAGAAGGCAACATTTAGCCCAGGTGTTTTGAGAATTGAGAGGGTGTTGGGTTAGTGGGAAAGTCTAATTTGGGTTTTAATAATGGCATTCCCAAGCAATTAGCTGAACACACAGGAGGAAATTAAGAAGGAGGTGGAGAACGAACAGCAATTTATGAACAGCAGCATAACAGGCAGCTAAATGGGACTCAATTTCCTTCAACCAGAGGTAAGGCACCCAGGAGATTCAGGCTAAAATGTTGCCTTTCTTTGGCTAGTAAAGGATGATTGCATAATCTCATGCAGATCCCATAAGGACTTTTCCTTTGTTGAACATTGGGAGCAGTGCATGCTTACTGTTCTGTGGCTTCTGTGCTCTTCTTAATGGACCACAGTGTGCCTGCTTTTTGTTTTTGCCAGCAATCACTTAACATCAATAGAATTATTTGTATATACTTTGAAAAAAATCTTTGGTGGATTTTTTTTTTTTTTTTGGAGGAGCAGGACAGCAGTTTCTTGTTTCCACTGTTTCCATGTACAGTTAGTGAAGTTTGCCCCACTGAAAGACAGAATTTAACAATATATCAATGCAACTGGTCCTCTAAATGTGTGCAGAGAACCCAATGAAAAGCTTGCAAGGTATTGACTATTGGAGTAAAAGAGAATCTTACAATGCAAGACATTTCAGGAAGGAAAGTTGAAAAGAAAAGAATCTGTCTTCATATATTCAGTTCTTTATGATTACATATTGGAAGCACTTGGGGTATTTGGGGATATGGATTGAAGTTGAGAGTATACACTTGTCAAGAAAGATTATAATACCCCCTTCCAATCCTGAAAGGATTGAAAAGGATATTGCCTTTCAAATCTATCTCTCTAATTTTGGAATGGAGTTTTCATTTACAAAATCAGACTTTTAGTATGATAATTAGCTAGTTTACTTAACTGAGAAACAAATATCTCTGTGATCAGGCTGACAGAGGTAAAGAGAGCTAGAGAGCTAATCCATATTCCAATGACTGCAGATGGTAACACCATCATACATCTCATCTGTTCCTACGAGGACATTTTCATATTAATACCCAAATTTATGTCCATTTTAGATTGGTGGGTTTGGTCTGGTTTTGTTTTATGTCACCACTTGTTTCCCCCAGGGGTTGGTAATTTAATAACTCTCCAGAGTTAGATCATAGTTAATCTAAGTTTGTTCTTCCCTCCAGAGTTTTATAATTACAAAGTTACTACATTTATGGCTATCTACATTGTCTTGTGTATTATCCATTTCCAAAATAACACTGCTGTTTTTGTTTTTGTTTTTGTTTTTTTATAACCCAGAAACATGGCACAAAGCGTAGAAAGACATTTAGCGAGATAACACGGATTGGTGAGTTACAGTTAAAAAAACAAAAACATAGTATCCGGAGAGGGTGGTCATTTGGCAGTTTTGGCAAGCAGTTGTAAGGTCAACTGCAATAGCAATGATGACAGCAAATAGGTTGCCAAATTCTTCTTTTGGCTTGGGAACAAACTGTTTATGGCTGTCCACTCCTGATAGCCACCTTTGTGCTGAGAAACCTATTGAAAATTTGGGCAGTGGAAGCTTAGCTCATTGTCTCATTACAAAAAAAAAAAAAAAAAACAGCTTACCTTAACCACATTACTGACACATTTGCTGCTGGTTTTCAGCTTCTGATGATCTATTTATTTGGCCTTCATTCATTAATTGAACATGTTTGAATTCTGTTGTTCTGATTTTGGGGGCAGTACTAATGCAGTATAATGTAGTAATGTAGCTAAAAGAGTATTAGGACAATGAATATTTGTCCTTTAAAAAATATAAAAAGGAGAAAAGTCTAATTTACTCTAAAAAAAGATCCTGTTATACTTTTCTAAATCTTATATCTCCACTAATATCTTTTTTGCTGTTTTTAAATGCCGTTTATTTGATTAACTCATAAAAACGTGATACAAATGTGTAAGCATACGAAAGGTTCAAATACAGTGGATTTCTCACAGCAGTCAATAGCCCTCTGAGTCAATGTAATTTTGAGCAATCGAGTCCCTGATTAAAAGGCTAGTACTGAGTGACTTGTCTCCTCTAGTGTTTCTCTTTATTCAGAAATATTCTAACTCTCCCCTTCATTTCCACAAGCACATAAAAAGTGTCTTCTTGGTACTTTTTAGGAAGGAAGGGACTAGTCCCATTTTCCTTCCATCAAACCCAGATCAAACACCCTTTAAAATTATGAATGGCACTGTGTTTTCACATCTGCAATGTGGAGAAAACAATCCAAGACCCATGTCTGAGCCGATTGTTTTCCATTTTCAAAGACAGATTTGTGTTAAGGATCATGAACTGCAGTCCAGAAGACACCCCAAAGTGGATAAGTGATCCATCAGAGGGCATTCTTATGGAATCAGTTGAACATCCCCATGGATTTTGGGATCTCCTAACTTGGTGCGGGCAGGGACTCAGTTGGTCGAGAGTATTAGTCATTCTGCTTGGCTGCATAACTGTCTAACTTTATGAATTCTTCTGCTGGACTTCTATGTAAAGTTAAAAAGGAGAAAAATATTGTAACACAACTGAGTTGATTTTTCCCCTTTTTAGTTGTCAATATATCTGGGTAGTTTCTTTAAAAAGAGATAAATCAAACAAACGTGATTAAACTAGAGTGAGATCATTATTTTCAGCATAAATTTATAACCAGTGTCAAAGACCTTCACTGAACAAGTTGTCATGGTACAAGGCAGTCCACAAAATACAAGATATAGAAATTGTCTATCCTGGGAGACTATACATTTTAAATGTCACCAGAAAAAATAATCCAATTATATAAAGTAAACTAATCTTTTGAGATGCATGAAAAAGGTTTGTTTTTTACTAACCAAATGCCTTAGCCTACTGTCATTTTTCTCCTTGCCAATAGAGACCGCCTTTCAGTGGTCTAATATTTGCATGTTGTGACCGTTTTGAATCTTATCTAAATGGTAGTGCTATCTAGATAAATAACAAACTTTTGGGATGGAGAAGATTTTTGTATCCATTTTCCTCGAGAAATATGGTAAGATTAGTTTGAAGGTAAATATGATTTTATTCTGGTGGTTCAATTTTTTTTTTCTCTCAATGCTAAGTTTCTCAGTAATGCAACTTTGTTTTCTCATGGCAGGCCAGTGATTCCAGAGAATAGCATTCCCCCTAGTTCTAAAGACAACAGCCAAAAAGACCTAAAGATAACAGTTGAACAACAGCAATAGGGAAAAAGGATCCAGCAGTTTTCTTCAAAACTGACATTTGGACCAGGTCTATCAGTCTACGTAGTATAAAGTAGAGAGGAGAAAACTTTAAATTTTTTAGGAACTTTTGGAAAAATCATTAGCAGGAGACTAAGATATATTAAGTAGTCCAGTTCACTAGTCATGTAACATGTTAGGCAAGTATTATCAAGTTAAATTTACAGCTGAGGAAACTGAGGCCCATAGGGAGGAACTTTCTTGCACAATGCCTCAGGAACTGTACACCGCAAACCAGAACTAGAATCCATGTCTTTTGCCTCCAAGTAATTTTTTTTAGGAATTAAAGCTTCTTCAAGTCAGTACACTGATATTAATGGACCATTA
Organism: Paguma larvata; assembly: GCA_030068075.1. Lineage (NCBI taxonomy): Eukaryota > Metazoa > Chordata > Mammalia > Carnivora > Viverridae > Paguma > Paguma larvata. The sequence goes on from CM057835.1 coordinate 31,911,955, forward strand.
GCAAAGTGAGAACAATCATAGAAGTCCCTTCAAGAATCTCTGTTGATGGTAAGAGGCTGAAATCAAATGGGCCGACCATTAAGATGTTCTAGTGGAAACTCTTTGTAATAGTGATTTTCAATTCTCCACCCTTTTCTTAGTGACATTTGGTTATAAGATTTATGTGCTTAAAGAGCACAAGATGCAGGTGCTCTCTGAAGAGAAGAACTTCAGTCTCATCATCAAAGCAGTGGTTCCCAAGCTTCAGCATGTTTAGAGCTTACCCCAGGGCCTTTGTCAAAAGGTAGAATCTGATTCTGGAGCAGGACCCAGAAATCTCCGTAGTGAAAGAGGCACTCAAAATACAACAGATGCAGGTGATTCGGGGACCTCATTGTCTGTAAAACTGATCAGTATAGATCTTGAATTAGTTTAGACTAATTATGTAAGTGAAATAATGTAGTAAGTGAGGTAGGTGCTATTGAAGATAAATCACGTGGTTTTATTTATCCACGAAATAGATTGTTGGAGCAGAGAGTCATTCCTCCACATGCCTGGACCAGCTAGCCTCATTGCTAACCTAAAGGGAGAGCTTTCAGATGAAGCTTGTAGCTAAATTTTCATGGCCCATCTAGTCCTTGGCCTCTCTGCGTTGCCTGCCAACAAAGGGGCCAATTAGTGAAGATGGTTTCAGTACTTTTCTCAGAAACAAATCCCTTCCCACTAGGGAATTTTATAAGCCCACCAACATACTTTGCATAACATGGAAAAATCAGTTCTAGGAGGGGTTAAACATTCTGACTGTGAGCTAGAGAAAAACAAGACCATTAATCTTTATAGATGATGAAAGTTTGGACCATTTGGGTAGGGTCTGGGGCACATTAGAGTCAAAGTTTTAAAAGGGTAATCACGCAAAGAAGGCAATTCTGTTCGTGTGTTTTAACTGTGATGGTAATGCTGAATTCTTACACTTTCTTTCACAATGCATCCAAATAATGTAATATGTATTTATTCCAGGCTGTTATGAAAACAATACAAAACTAAGAAATCTGGCTACATAAAAGGGGAAACAAAATGTAATCTTTTACTCTGAATTTTCAAACCAGTCAGTATCTTATAAAATCTGTGTTATAGGAAGCTTTTAATCTATCACACAACTCCTACGTTTCCCATTGAAAATACATTTTTATTGAATTGCATTTAAATTATTTAGCCATTTTCATAGGCATAAGGTAATCAGATACATAATGTATCACACAGCTCTCCAAACGTCCCTGATGGATGCTGTCTTTCTGCTAATTAAATCTACACCACTGTTAGGAGGGGAGAAAAGGGTCTGAATTTTTCTTTCCTTTTTTTTTCTTTTTTCTTTTTTTTTTTAATTATGCTCAGTTCCTTGTCTTTAAAAGGGAAATTAAAGGTCAGCTGTTAATTAGCTACTTTTGAAAAGTACCCATTAATATTACATAAATTACTGCCTACAAATCCAATTAAATTCTTAGGTCATATTGGAACTAAATAGATGATTTAATTTTCAGGGCACATTATGAAATGAGGTCTATAGGAGAAATCGATACAGACACAGAAAAGGACCGAGGTGTGTGTGTGTATGTATACAGGTTTTCTATATGTTTTTTCAAGTGATAAATTCTATGATTACATGGAAGTTTACTGGATGTTCAGTTAGCCCTCTGGATTGCTTCTGAGCAAAAAAATTTACCCATTAGTACCACAGTGGTGTAAAATAAATAAGTAAATTAATGAGGGATATGGGGAAAACAAATGCATAAAAATCTATAAATATTTACATTTTTAGAGTAAGAAATGAGGTAGGTGTTCTGAATATTTGTTCACCAATCCATTAAGTCTTCAGAAAATATTCATTTACCCAAAATTTAGTATGTGTGATAGTAATGAATGATAATCAAATTCTAGCCAAGTGGTAGAAAAACTGAGTATTTAAAGGAAATACAGAATAAAGAAATTAACCCCTAAATTATCTTTAACTCAGCAATTTTCAATATTTATTTTGTCTTGTGGCTCCAATGATATTATGACCTTAGAGTGTATGTTAGTTTTCTAGGGCTAGCGTAACCAAATACTAAGATTGGGTGGCTTAACCAGTAAGACTTTCTGTTCTCTCTTCTGTAGGCTAGAACTCCTAGATCACGGTGCCTGTAGCTTTGTGTCTTCTGAGGCCTCTCTTTGTGGGTTGCAGATGGCCTCCCACTTACTGTCTCCTGTTATAGTCTTTTTCCTGTTCTCCTGCATCCCTGGTCTCTCCCTGCGTGTCTTAATCCCCTCCTCTTGTGGGAACATCAGTCAGGTCAGAATAGGAACCACTCTAAAAAAATCTCATTGGAACATAATCACTTCTTTAAAGATCTTGTCTCCAAATAAATTCGTATTCTAAGGTACACAAGGTTAGGGCTTCAACATATGAATTTGGGGTGGGTACACAATTCAGCCTATAACAGAAGAGTACCATGGTACATTAAAGAACACTGCACTTCATGTAGACTTATTACTTGGCCTAAGTAAGGAATCACTGTGAGAGTAGGTGGTATAACATCGTAGTTAACATCATGGAGTTTAATTCACAAGCTGGTTCAAATTCTAACTTCCCTTTCACTAGTTGAGAAAGCTAGAACATGTTTTTTAACTTTGTTCCAGTTTCTTTATCTGAAAATAAGATATTTCTGAAGACTTGAGGATTAAATAAAATGTTTAACACATTTAGAATGTTGCATGAAAGGGGTTCTTTGCTGAGTCGGTCAGTTGAGCATCCGACTTTGTCTCTGGTCAAGATCTCATGGTTTGTGAGAGTTCAAGCCCCCTATAGCCCTCCGTGCTGTCAGCACAGAGCCTGCTTCAGATCCTCTGTCCCCCTTTCCCACAGTCCCTCCCCAGTGCATGTGCTCTCAAAAATAAACTTAAGGAAAACAAAACTTTAAAAAATAATAAAAAATTCTCAAAATAAGAATATTGCATGAAAAATGATGCAGCCAATAAATTGTGCTATTCTTTTATTCTTTTTTTTCAATTTTCATTAATGTTTATTTATTTTCGAAAGCAGAGAGACAGAGCATGAGTGGGGAGGAGCAGAGAGTGAGGGAGACACAGAATCTAAGCAGGTTCCAGGCTCAGAGCTGTCAGCACAGAGCTGGACGTGGGGCTCGAACTCACGAACCCGTGAGATCATGACCTGAGCCCAAGTTGGATGCTTAACGGACTGGGCTACCCAGGCTGCCCTCTTTTGTTCTTTTTTAAAAAACAGGTTTGTTGAGGTCTAATTTACATACCATAAAATTTAGTCATAGTATATGTACAATTCAATGGTTTTTAATAAATTGCAAAGTTAGCAACCATCACCACAATCCAGTTTTCTAAAATTTTCACCAGACTCAGGAGAGCTCATACTTTTTCAAAGTCATATCTTGTTCGCATTTCCAGCTCCAGGCAACCAGTCATCTATCTTGTGTCTCTCTAAATTTGTCTATTCTGGATACTTCATATAAACGGATGCATATGTTGTATGTTCTTTTGCATCCAGCCATTTTCATTCAGTATATCAGATTCGAGATTTATGCATGTTGTAGCATGTATTAGTAGTTCTTTCTGAATAAAGTTCTACTGTATGGATATATGATATTTTGTTTAATCATTCATTAGGTGATGGATATTGGGTTGTTTCTGCTTTTTTTTGGCTATTGTGAATAATATCGCTGTGAATGTTCATTTACAAGTTTTTGTGTGCTATTTCTTTTCATTTTTCTTAGGCAGATTCCTAGAATAAAAATGGTAGACTCGTATAATAAAATGTTGCTTAAGGTTTAAAAAATTTCCAAACTGTTTTCCAATGTGACTGCACCATTTTCCCTTTCCACCAACAATACATGAGTTTCTGGTTTCTCCACATGCTCCCCAGTACTTGTTACCTGCATCTAGTGAATGTCAGAGGCATCTCATTGTGGTTTTAATTTTCATCTCCCTAGGAGTAATGGTGTTGAATATCTTTCAGCGTTTGCACTATTCATATATGTCCTTTAGGAAAGTTTTTATTCAAAACTTTTGCTGTTTGAAAAAAAATCAGGTAATTTGGTTTTTATTGCTGAGCTGCAAGTGTTCTTTACCCTTCAAAATCTAGTTACAAATCTTTCATCACATGTATGATTTGTAAGTATTTTCTCTCAGTTTGTGGTATGTGTTTTTTTTTCATAGCGATGACTATTAAAGTCCAAGGTGCTTAATTTTGAGGAATTCTATTTGCTATCTTCTCTTCTGAATTCTGCTTTTATTGTTGTATTTAAGAGATCTTTACCCAACCCAAGATATGAAGATTTTCTCCTGTGTTGTCTTTTTATAATTTTAGTTAATTATTTAATATTTTAGGTGTATAATCTATTTTGATTTAATATTTGTATAAGGTGTGAGATAAGGATCTAAGTTCATCTTTTCATGTGTGAATATCCCGTGTCTCAGCACACAATAAGTTGAAAAGATTATACTTTTTTCGTGTAGTTAATTTGACACTATCAAAAATCAACTGACCATAAATATGAGTTATTTTTAGACTTTGTTCTTTTCCATTGATTTCTGTCATGCCAATGACACACTGTCTTGATTACTGTAGCTCTATAAAGTGATTTTAAAGTTAGAAAGTTTTAGTCCTCCAAATTTGTTGTTCAAAATTATTTTGGCCATTTAGATTGTTTACATTTCTATATAAATTTAGATTGGTGGCCAATTTCTGCAAACAACAACAACAACAACAACAACAACAACAACTGAGATTTGATAGGAATCCCACTGAATCTGATCGATCACCGTGGGATGAACTGCCATCTTAATACTGTCACCTCTTCCAAGCCATGAACATAGAACACCATGCCATTTCTTTAGATCCCCTTTAATTTCTGTCCAGCAATGCTTTATAGTTTTCAGTGTATAAGCCTTGCCCTTTCATTTCTTTATTTTTTATTTTTTTAAAAATATTTATTATTTTTGAGAGAGAGAGAGAGAGAGAGAGAGAGAGAGAGAGACAGCATGGGTGGGGGAGCGGCAGAGAAAGAGCAGGAGACGCAGAATCTGAAGCAAGCTCCAGGCTCTGAGCTTTCAGCACAGAGCCTGATGTGGGGCTCAGACTCACAAACCATGAGATCATGACCTGAGCTGAAGTTAGACACTTAACTGAATGAGCCAACAGGTGCCCCTGCCCTTTCTTTTCTTAAATTTAATTCTAAGTATTTAATTTTGGGATGCTATTTTGAATGAAATTATCTTCCTAATTTTATTTTTGGATTGTTCATTACTAGTGTATAGAAATACAATTTTCTTTTTACTGATCTTGTATTCTGACTGAATTTCTTTCTTTCTTTCTTTCTTTTTTTTTTTTTTTTTTTTTTTGAGCGGGAGGCATTCTTTAAGATTTACTCAGTACAAGGTTATATGTAATCTGTGAAGAAAGACAGTTTTACTCATTGTTTCCTTTGTTGTTGCATTTTATTGCCTGATTGTACTGGCTGGAATTTCTAGTACAATGTTAAATAAAAGTAATAAGAACTGAAATCCTTGCCATGTTACTAATTTTAGGGGATATATTCTATCTTTCACCATTAAGTATAATCAGAGCTGCAAGGTTTTGTGAGTTTCTTTTATCAGGTGGAGGAAATTTCTTTCTATTCCTGATTTGTTGAGAGTTTTTATTATTAACGAGTGTTGAATTTTGTCTAAAGTTTTTCCCACATGTGGTTCTTATCCTTATTTTATTTCAACATGGTGGAAGCATTCCCAGGCTAAAACATAGCACCTCTTCTTTCTTCTTACTAAGGTTCAAGAGTTTTTATTGAATTATTTCTTCTCAATTCACTGTTTACCCTTTTCCAGGTCCAGAGTCCAGAAGTTGTTGTTTGGACTACTATTTTTTTTTCTAAAAAGGATTTGCTATGCTCATCACCTACCCATTTGAGAAGTCACCCCCTAATGCCACATAGCTATTACTCTTGATCCAATTATTTAATTCCAGCCTTAAATTTTCCTCTTTGGTAAAATAGGATTACTAACCCGTCCATTGGCTTGTTGGGAAGATTAGACATGTGATATAATAGAAACTACTCATTGCTGGAGCACAGTCAGTTGAGCCTCTGACTGTTGACTTTGGCTCAGGCCGTGATCTCAGGGTTTGTGAGATTGAGCCTGGCATCAGGCTCTGCACTGACACCCCCACACACACATGCTGTCTTTCTCAAAATAAATAAATAAACTTAAAAAATGTGCTCATTGAAGCACCTGGTGCATAGTGTATTCAGTAACTATTAATTGCATTTGATGATCAGGTGAATGTAATAGAGTAGAATCATAAAGAAGTGACTGAAGAGTGTGGGATTTCAGAATAACTTCAGGAGCTCTATGGACTTCCCAATTAAACTAAGAGAGGAAAGCCTCAAACTTTTATTTGTTAATTCATCTCACCTCGTTTCTCTGAGATAGATTCATTTATATCCTCTTATCTTCTACTTCCTTATTAAATCAGCGCTATCTCGTGATAATCTGCCTTTCTTCTCCTCTTAGAACATTTTACTTTGAGCTGCTCCTTAGTTAATAAGTGTAGGAATAATTTTGATATGTATCTGATTTATTGAGACTTTGGAAAGGACAGTGGCAATGTCCTAGATACCAACTTACCATGATATAGATCCATTTTAAAAAATGTTATTTTATTGCGAAGGGCATGTTCTGCAAAACACAAATATCTAACTAACATCAGTCAGCAGAAGGTAAAGACCCTAGTAAGTCCAGATAAAATCAAATTTGCTGTTTTCAAGTTTGTTTTTGCCTCCTTTACCTTAACTTTTTGATTGCTTACTGTAGGGTAGCATTGTTACCGAATGTGTATTGGAATAATGGTAACTTATGGGGAGTTAAGCAGCAAACATTTATATAAAACTTTTATATGAATTGAGCTAGGGTCAGCCCTATCTACAAGATTCTGCAATTTTAACTGACTCTTGTAGGATCGACACAATATTCTGGAATTCTCTAAAATAGACTCTTTTCTACCTTCTTGCCTTAAATTGCTTATCAATACAATTTAATACTCCTTAGTAATAGCTTCTAGTGGGGAGGATGTTATCCTGGTGGTGCTGTTACATTTATTTCATACTGGCTTGACTGTTTTGATCATGCTTACGTATCTTGATCTATTCTTTATTCCCTTTTCTCTATTCTTTTTATAACTTTTCTCCACTTATTTTCTGGTATTTCTCACATCTACCCTTCTTTTTTTCCTATACCATCCTACTTTTTTCCTATACTCATGCCTGTCTTTATTTCTTCTCCACAAAATGCCTCACTCACACTGGTTTCTCTACCATTCCAAACATGTCCAAGTATATTGGGAGCAGTTTACACTCTCCAAATAATCCACTCGAAGAAGCAGTTAATGTTATCTTCCTAATAAACAATTTCAATTGCAGTAGCCATAAATATCTCAAAGATGATTCTCTCTACATTTTCATTAAAGCCAAGGCTTTGTTTGGTGTTTTGGTTTTAAACAAACACTCGTCCCAGCAGTGCAGCTCACCAATATAGAACAGAATTACAATGTACTTCCAGCCAAATTCAGTTTATTGTCAATTTCAGTAGTGTTTCTTATGGTAGCAATTATTTTCTGAAAGCCTGCAAGCAAGCAGCAGAAAACTGAAATCATCAAAGAGTTTTTATCTGCAGCAATTCCAGAAATGGCAGGTAGCTGATAGTTTAAACTTTAGTTCTCTGCAGTGGAATAGTGCAAATAAGAGAATGCCATCTGCCTGCTCCTGGAGGCTTTCTGAAAAATACACCCAAGTTAATAAAGTTTTGGGGTGATATTCGATGACTTTGGTTAGTGCTACACTGAATGCTACAACGTATCTACGGCCCTTTGCTGGTGCCCTGGACGCTCCTGAGACAAGTTTTGGAAGTTGGAGTGGTATTGCTTTTTTTAATATATAAATTAAAAACTTGAATTTTTATTTCATTTTTCTAATTACCTGGAGCAATGTCTTCTAACTGCAGTTACTTGATTTAACCTGGAAAATAGGATTTTTGCTGAGAATTACATGACCAGGAACAAATATAAAAATGGGAAACCAGCTTTGGATTTATTATTAAGAGAATGTTTAGGAGATTATATCAAGGGATGATTGTAAAATGTCACCCAGTTTATTCTGCCTGTTGATGATAATTTATGTAATGCATGTTATAAAGCAAGTAGACTGCCATTTTCTACAAATGTTATAAAAGGAAAAGGTTTTCCTTATTTCTTTAATCAATAACTCAACAGATATCTAATGATCTTATTTGCCATGCCTTTGGAATACAGTGGTAAAGAAAACCCTGAGGTTAAAACAGTGAATAAATAGAAATGCTCTCTTGTAGCTTATAGTCCAGCATAGACGAGTATTGATAGCACAGTTGTTTAACTACAATTGTAATAAGTACACAAAGGAGTCATGTATGGAATACCAACAGGACACAAAACAAGGTGATGTGGTCCAAATATTTGTGTCTCCCTCTAAAGTCGTATGTTGAAATCCTAGCGCCCTGTATGATACTGTTAGGAGATGGAGCCTTTGGTACGAGTAGGTTGTAAGGGTGGTGCGCTCGTAAATAGGAATAGTGTCCTTACAGAATATTTATTTTTTAAATATTTATTTCCTTATTTTAAGAGAGAAGAGAAAAGAGAGAGGAGGTAGAATCCCAAGCAGGCTTTGTACCTTCAGCATGGAACCCAACACAGGGCTTGATCCCATTAACCGTGAGATCATGTCCTGAGCCAAAATCAAGAGTCAGACATTTAACCCACTGAGTCACCCAGGCACCCCAGGAATATTGCCTTTATAAAAAAGGTCCAAGAACAACCTTGCCCCTTCCATTAAGCGAAGACACAGTGAGAACTTGTCAGTCTACAAGCCTTCACCAGAACCCAACCGTGCTGGCATTTTCATCACTGACTTCCAGCCTCTATAACTGTGAGAAATAAATTTCTGTTGTTTATGAAGTACCCAGTCTGTGGTGTTTTTTTAGAGCAACCCAAATGGTCTAAAACAAAGGGAACCTGTTCTTGTCTCCAGAAGTTTCCTTAAGGAAATTTGATGAATCATTATAAAGAGAAATTAACTCCATAAATGAGGAGTGTGTGAAAGGTCAGTCCAGGCAGAGTGGACAAAGTGAGCAAAGATTCAGAAGCAGAAAGCAACACAGAATATTGGAAGACCAAAATGAAAACCAGTGTGATTAGAGCACAGAGTGGTAGAAGAGTTGTTCAAGGTGAGGATGGTGAGCTAAGCAGGGTGAGGTTGTGCAGGGATTCGTGGGTCAAATATTTCTATCTGTATTTTAAGAACAGTGGAAATATAGGGTTTTCAGTTTCCTACCCCAGGGGTGTAGCATAGTTTGTTCTTTCAAAATGACTCCATCTGCAAGGTAGAAAGTCGATCTCTGAGGCCACGAGTGGATATTAGGAGGCCGGTGCTAACTCAACTCAGAGTGGCCATAGAGACAAGAAGATTTTCCTAAGAGTGTTTAAGAGTGTTTCAGATGGAAAAGCAACATGCATTGAAGTGAACGACATAGGGAGTGGAAAAATGCCAAGACTGATTCCTGTGTCTTCAACGTGTATAATTGGAGGTAGCCAGGTTATGAATTAATAGATTAAGCAGACATTTGCAATACCTAAATTTTAAATTGTGAAGTGAACTAGGTTAGTGCAAAACATTGGAGATGATCACCCATGTGGCTGTTGAGGCCATGGCTGAAATCACAGAGGGAGAGAGTATGGAATAACAAGAAGAGACCTGGGTTCTAGTCTATTAAAACTCTACTATTTAAAATTTGGTGAAGATGATGAACAGGAAAAGATATATTGGCAGAGATGTAGAAGAAGAAATAGGATAATATGATTGCTAGAAAGTCAAGAAACACACTGTTCTGTGAATGTGGAATTGGCATCAGTCATATGTTGCCAAGAAGTTAGAACATCTTTTTGTGGGACCTGTACATGGTTTTAATTAACCTCTTTTCACTTGCTCTACTCTGAAATTAACGGGGACAAGAAACTTCTTACTTTTATTATTGACTATGGGCATTTTATCTCTTTTAGGTTGAGAACAGAGTCAGAGTCCTGTCTCACTATAAGAAAAATCCCTCCTTTATGCAAAGAGAAAATGTAAATTTTTTTAAAAACTTTTTTAATGTTTGTTTATTTTTGAGAGAGCGACAGAGACAGAGTGTGAGAAGCGGAGGGGCAGAGAAAGGGAGACACAGAATCTGAAGCAGGCTCCAGGCCCTGAGCTGTCAGCACAGAGCCCGATGCGGGGCTTGAACTCATGAACCGTGAGATCACGACCTGAGCCGAAGTCAACACTTAACTGACTGAGCCACCCAGGTGTCCCGAGAAAATGTACATTTAAGCATAGTGTTCAGGTGAACAGGAGCAGTGCGACTGAATCCAGAGGCTTCAACTCTGCCTCTTTCTTATTAACACTTTATTTACAGTTTCTTTTTCTGTAAATATTATGGAAAGAATAAGGGTCACAGTAATGCATAGCTTAGATCCTACTGGAAATGCTTCTGTAAAATAGATAATCCTTAGGGCTTGAGGGATCAAGGCTTTGTTTTAATCAGATATTTTTAGTAAGGTGAACTGAATTCTTATGATATGTTAGTATTAGTGAAATGTGTGTGATATAACCAAACACTCACAGTACTTGTATCAACACTAGTTTCTCTTGGAAGAATTTGTGTTAATATAAAATGCTTATGCTTGCTACCTAAGTTTGATTGCTGTGGAGTCTAGTTGGTTTATACACATAACCTAATGATAACTACAAGTATTATTTTAGATTAAACCTTTATTTTTATAATGAAAATTATTTTTTATTAAATGATATTTGTTATAATGAAAAATTATAGTTCTGTGAATACTATTGATTTTATTAATATAATGTAGGTTCACCTATATTCACAATGACAAAAAACATATATTTATATATAATTTTATGTTACATGAATTACATATCTCAATTTAAAAATACATATGAATTAAATATGTATTTATATACTTATGTATATTTCTATAGATATATATAAATGAAGTTTTTTTAATTGAGAAATATAATTCACATAATACAAAATCCACTATTTGAACGGATACATTTCAATGTATAAAGAGATTTTGACTTCTGTCAAATCTTTCACTAGAGATTTGTTGAAATCCTTAGGTAAGTGGGACTAACTGAAACATTTGTGTCTTTGTCTTTACATCTCTTTTGCTCTGATTCTGATCCTCTTCATTCTCCTTCCCAGGTTAACGTACTCTACCAACCTAATTGGTTTTATGAATGCTTGTACAGATTCTCAGTTCTTTCTTTGTGATTATTAAAAGTTCATATTCTGGATTTCCATCAGTTTTCTTAAAAGCACTAGCTATAGCTGTACCAGTATAATACTAAGAGAGATATAACCACTCATATACTTTGAGGGAGTTAATTTTCAATAAATATGTGATGTTAATTATCATTGAATATTGAAATGATCTCCCAGATCCACGAGTCATCCAATGATGGAAAGTGAAAACTCTAAATTTGTTTTCTAACAATAGTATACTTACCCTTAGGAAGAGGGAAATGCAGTCTGTGTCTGTGTCCCTGTCACTCTATCAAATCTTTACATCTTACTAAAGCTACTTGTGATATTTACTATATAACTGTTTCCTAGCTATTATATACAAACTACATTCACACAAGTGCTTGAGTTTACATTCTACATTTTTGACTAGATAGTCAAAGAAATTAAACAATGACCACCCTTAATGAAACTGTAACAGAAGTTCTCATCTATTAGTTGTTATGTTTCAGAGTGTAGGAAACTTCACAAAATAATTAGAATTTTGAACTTTTGAAATGACTTCTTTTCTATGACAACATTGCTTGATTTTTTTTTTTGACAGGATTTATAGGCTTGTTTCCATGAAGGACAAAAAGTACACCCACCTATCTTCATAGATCTCTCCTTAATCTTTAGGATCCTTTCGGACACTGAAGCAGATCTAACACATTTTGAATGGGCTCTTTTGAAGGATTTCTGGTAGTCACTGAAGAACAGATCCTGCTTTCTACCAATTTTCTTCTGCGTGTGAGGATTTGAAAGAGACTTAGTATAACGTGGCTTTATATGGAAATGACACATGGCATTTTATATGCAATTATTTAAAATTTTATGGTGTTTAGTTTAAAATATTTTTAAAGCTATTTTCTATAAAATGAAATAGTCACTTTTGATAGTTTCTAGCTTTTTTCACTTGTTGGTTTAAATGTGTCTTTTTAAGTTCTTTCTTATTTCCCTTTAAGATGTGTTTTCCTTCTGACTAAAACCACTAGTATCCCTGTTCTGATTCTTTTACCTCTGTGGAGCACTTTATACATCGCAAAATTTTTATAATAATTATTCATTTTGATCCTCACTCACTAATGTCCTATGAAATACCTGAGGCATCTCCAATTAAACTTAATGAACTGATAAGACAACTGAGACCCAAAAATTGAGGCAGTCCTGTGAAAGTGTCTTTGAGCAATAATAGCAGAGCCCGTGGCCTAACTTTTCTAGAACTGCAACCTCTGATCATGGTATGTTTCCCCTCTCTTAAAAGAATAAATTTCATTTCCAGTACCAATTCCTAAGGATGTTTGAGCATTTGCTGTATGCCTAACACTCTCCTGGGAAGGATGGGTACAGAGAACAGATGTCCCTCCTAAACGTATATAAACTACCTAGAAGCCACACATTTCCTTCTATAGAACATCTAGAACAAACTTCAGTGAGCATAACTATATAGAGAGTTCTTTCCAAGGCATCCTGGAAGTGGCTACTCTTATTTAGGTTTATTGGAAATAAGGAACATGGATTTGAAGAAAAGCTAGTCAAACACATATCTAGTAGGAAATGGTTATCACACAGACTTTGAGATTGGTAAAAGAAACTCAATCTTCCATCTCATTGTTCAAATGAGTTCAAATTAAGTGACTCTATATCATTTGTTGAGTGCTTTTTCCTTTTCTATGGAAACATAGAGGTCTATGGAATCATAAAGGAAAAAAGATGTAAAATTTACATTCAGATAGTATACGCATTTTTTTCAGTATGTCTATATTCCTTTTCTATGAGAACCCAGCCCTACATTTTTTTCCCTATGTTTTAGCTAACTCAACGTTTGAGACTTGATGGAATCGTAGCACAAAGGTAATGTGTTTTTATAATGACGAGGTTGATTGGATTCTTCCCAACCTTGAATGGTTCTCTTGTTCATTTACTAACAATCTGGGTAAGTGTTGAGACCAAATGTGCTACCCACCTAATAGTAAAAGGACAATAAAATCACATTTATAATACTGTTGTTTTCCTTTCCCACTGCTGGCAGCCATGGAGAAGAGAGAGATCCAGTCCAAACTCATTTTCTCTACATTATGCCTTTGTAATGTCTCTCTTTGTGTAACAAGTAACAAGTAATGAAGGCTTACAGACTCTCCCTCTCCTCAAAATAAGGAGGGATCTACCACAGTGAGAGTGAGGAGAGTGTGGTATTTTCGAAGTGTGGTATTCATAAAGGAAGCTACAAAGTTGGATTTGAGTCTACAGAGAAAACCTTGCTCCAGTTAAAATCATTTGGATTCAGATTTCTCTCTGCTCTTTTTTTCCCTCCTCTTCTTTCTTCCTCTTCTTTCTTCTCTTTACTCATTGCCTTCCTATTTCTTTTGTATTAACACAGTTTTTATGCTGGGATAGGCATTATGCAAGGTTCAAGAGATATTTCAAGTTGTCCCTGCCCTTAGAAAAGGTAATTACTAAGATTAGGATGGAGCCATGGCTCTTTAGAAAAGATTTATAGTACTGGATAATAGGAAAGGAAAAAAAAAAGTTTAATTCATATAACCAATATTTAAAGAGGCATAAAAGAAAAAGTACGTATGGGAGTATCATAGAAAGTTTTGTGGACCAGACTATAATTTTGGCTCCAGCACCAGTATATACATAAAGAATAGCAACCACACATGGGTGCCTGGGTGGCTCAGTCAGTTGATCTTCAGACTCTTGGTTTTGGCTCAGGTTATGGGGTTTGTGGGTTTGAGCCCTGCATCTGCCAGTGCGGAGCCTGCTTGAGATTCTCTCTCTCTCTCTATCTCTCTCTGCCCCTCCCATGCTCGCTCACTCACTCTCAAAATAAATAAAACTTCAAACGTAAAAAAAAAATTTAAGAAAAAGAGAGCAACCACACAAACAATAATGATCATGTGTCATTAAGGTAGTTTTAGGTGGTACAATGTGATGATACACATATATATTGAGAAATGAGTTATTGAGAAATGAAGTTAATTGACACATCTTTCACATCACATAGTTGCCTTTTTTTTTCCCCTGGGGGGTTGGTAAGAACTCTTAAGATACTCTTTTAGCACATTTCAAGTGTATAATATCTTATTTAATTATTTTATCATTTTTTTATCACAGTGTGATCAGAGATTGATTTTTGGTGTGGGGATATTTCTGGAAACTTTTTCTGTGCTTAGGGATATTTTTAAAAAGCTATTTATTTTCCAGTTTGGGAGTTAACTGTTCTGGGTATGTAGTCTTGCTTTTGAATTGTGTTCAAATTTTCTTTGTTCCTCCTTTTCTTGATATATTAATAAAAAGACATTAATGTATCTCAAAATGTTTTTTCTTCTTATTTCTCCTGGTATTCTGGTAATATTTGTATACTCTGAGTTGTTTTTATTATATTCTTCAATGTTAGAGTTAAATACTGTCCTTGGAAACTAAATCTTCTGTCATCGTATAATTAACCCTGTATTTCTAGTAATACTTCTTTCTTTAAATTCTATTTTATCATATCAGTAATAGAAAGTTTATAGTGACTTTCATCTTTTTTCTTCTTTCTGAGTTATGTTTTTAGTATTATTTCTGTTATACAGCTGGAGATTTTTTGTTCTTTTTATAACATATTATTATGTTCTGATCTATTACTACTATTGTACTTTGTGCTTTCTGTTTCCTTCCATTTTTTCCTTTCTCTCTTTTCTTTCAGATCAGGGTTTCTCAGTCTCAGCACTATTGATATTTTGGGCCAGATTACATTTTTGTTGGGGGGGGGTAGTCCTGTGCATTATAGGATATTTGGCAGATTCCTCTCCTCTACCTAGTGACAATAGCCAGTAGTAGCAACACCACCCTCCTCCTACCAGTTCCAACAACAGAGAGAGTGTCCAGACATTGCCAGATAAATTTTTCCCTGGGAGGCAAAGTTGCCCACAGTTAAGAAGGTCTGTTTTTGATTATTTAACATTTTTTCTTATCCAATATCCACCTCTAATAATATGCACATTATATAGTCTGTTTCCGTTATTTTAATGGTTTGCCTAAATTTTTTAATATTCTTATTTAACTTACAAAGCTTAAGGGAGGTTATTTTTATTTTTTTTCTTTTCTGGACAATACAACTGTCAAATAGAGACTTATCTGTGATTGCCTTTCTCAAAGTGTTTGTTATGATTGTTTGGTATTTGAGTTCTGTGTTTAAATTCATGAATTAGGCATCTTTGCTATTGTATACAATCAGTTTGTTATATTTACCTGATATCATTTCTTTGTTCATAATTCCTTTCTATTGTGTTTATCTAAGTGTCTATAACTTGTATAGATTTTTCTTTAATGTTCTTAGCTTCCTTTTTTAATAATTTTCTTTCTCTCTGAAAAACAATTTTGAGTAAATCTTTTATGGCAAATCTATTGCTGACAAATTCTCTCATTTTTCTTCTATCTGAGAATGTATTTTTTCCCACTTATTTTTCTTAAGGTATTTTTGCTGGATATAAAATTCAAAGTTGACAGTGGTTTTATTTTCTTTCAGTGCTTAGAAAACATAGTGCCAGTCCTTCTGGTTCCATACTATCTGATTAGGAATCCTTTGTTATTTAATTATTTTTAATCTGTGTGCAATGTATGGATTCTCTGCCTGCATTTAACGTGTTTTTGTTTTGTTTTCTTTTTTGTTCTTTTGTTTGTTTTGTTTTTACAAATTTGACTCTAGTAGTCATGAGTTTCTTTAGTTCTATCCTGATTGGGATTTGCTCAGCTTCTTAAATCTGTGAATTTATGCCTTTCATCAACATTAGGTAATTTCAGCTATAATTACTTAAATAATTTTTCAACCCTGACCCTTTCTACCGGGACTCCTATGATACTGCCTTATAGGTTCTTCAACTCTGTTCATTTTGTAAAAATATATTCTTTTTTATTGTGCAGATTGAACAATTTCTATTGATCTATATTTAATTTTACTGGCTCTCCTGTCATCTGAGTTATTACTGAGCCTATTACATATGCTTTTTCTTTCTCATTTTTGTTACTGCATTTTTCAGTTCCAGAATATAATTTGGCACTCATTTTCACCTGCTGCTTTTTCTTTGCTGAAACTTGCATCTTTTTCCCAAGTGTCCATGTTTGCCTATTGGGGTACTTCTGTGAAATTTTCTCTGAACTCCTTGTCAGAAAACTTCAACATCTCTGTCATCTTGGCATTTCTGTCTGTGGATCATCTCTTTTCATTTTAGCTAAGATTTACCTGGTTTGAGGTATAATGAACAGTGTAAAAACTTTTCTCTTGAACATTTTGACTCCTATGAGAGTTTGTTCCATATTCACGTCTATTTTAGTATGCCATCTACCCTTTTAGGTTTAGAATCCACATCCTGCCTAATTTTGTGAGCTGTGTTTTGGATGGTAATGTAATTTTCCACATTTTTGCAGTTTGATTCTAGTCTTTATTGTTTGTATGCTACACAGAGACCAATCTGAAGCCTTAGTCTTATTCCACCTTGTAGTTCAGTTCTCAAAGCATTCATTGTGTTTATTGTGTCAGTTTTGCACTTAAGAGTTTGCCTAGGCCTTAATTCACAGATGTTAAGGATGCCTTTCTTCATATTCCTCCTCCTGTTACTCTTTAGATGGAAAGAAGAGGGCTCCACTCTCTGTTGTTGTTCACTTAGTGCAAGGGAAAGAAATAGGCAACACGACTGTACAATACAATCTTTCCATTGCTTGAAAGGAAGGGAGATAATACCATATCTGATAATTGTTTTGCAAGCACTTTGAACATATTAATCTGTTATTTGGTTTCCTGTGTCATATTGAGAAGTCAACTATCAGTATAATGAATATTCTTTTATAGCTGATATTTCTGGCTGATTATAGAATATTTTATTTTCTTTTAGACTGTCGTGTTTCTTTAAAAATTACTGTACTTGGGATTCATTTTTTTCTGAATATAACACAGTGTGTCATTTATTATGCAAGCTCTTTATTTATTTTATCTCTAAAAATTGCTTCATCACCTTTTTCTGTTCTCTCCTTCTGTGATTTCTTTGTATATTTTATTCTTTTTCACTTTGTTATCTGTCTCTATTCTTTTACATTTTCCCTGTTGTTCTTTATATTCATTTGGTGGCATACTAAAATTGTTTCATATTACCTTTCAAGAGCCAATTGTTAAATATTCAGAAACTTTGTGAGCCAGTTTTTTAACATTCATTGGCTTGAAAATATCTATGATGAGAACATTTAAAATTGACAAATTCTACAAATCAGGGTTTATTTTTTGAAGAGTGGAATTACTAGCACATTGGCGATTGCATTCTAAATAATTTCTTCAGATGTATTATCTAGTTTCCCAGTTATCTCTTCAGCTATGTCTAATCTACTGTTTAATCATCCATTTATTTTCTGATTTCAGTTATAAATTTCAACTAGAAGTTGAAATTGATTACGTATCAAATCTACCTCACCATTTTTGAATAATTTCTTGCTTCTTAACTATCTTTGATACCCTCATATTACATAGATGTATATGACATTTTTATTTGATAATTCCAATGACTGTCATCGTAGGTTGCAGTACTGATTTTGCAGACTTTTGAAAATATATGATCTTGTTACCTGTCTCCAATGTTTTGTTAAAACTTATTTCTTTTCTATAAGAGATTTGTAAATGTTCCCCAGTCGGTTTGCCAGCACTTGTTACCTCTCATCTGGTAACTGTTCTATTTTGGTCTCCAAGAATTTCCTTTAGTTTTTAGTGGGTTCAAGAATACAGTTAAAAAATACCTTTGAAAACATTTTTTCTAGTGGGGCGCCTGGGTGGCTCAGTTGGCTAAGCATCTGACTCTTGATTTCGGCTCAGGTCATGATCTCTGGTTGTGATATCAAGCGTGCGTTAGGCTCCCCCCTGAGCATGGAGCCTGTTAATGATCTCCCTCTCTGCCACTCTCCCACTCATGCTCACTCCCTTGGCTCGCTCTCTCTAAAAATAAACATTTTTTAAAAAATATTTTTTTCTGGGGCGCCTGGGTGGCTCAGTCGGTTGAGTGTCCGACTTCGGCTCAGGCCATGATCTCACGGTTTGTGAGTTCAAGCCTCGCGTCGGGCTCTGTGCTGACAGCTCGGAGCCTGGAGCCTGCTTCAGATTCTGTGTCTCCCTCTCTCTCTCTGCTCCTCCCCTGCTCATGCTGTCTCTCTCAGAAATAAATAAACATTAAAAAAATATATTTTTTTTCTAGAATTGTTTGAGGTTTTTGTGAGGAAGAATTTTTGCATATCTGTTTCATGACATAGTTAACATCCAAAGCTGATACTATATTTGGAGTGTCAATTCAAATTATTTTCATAAATTGCTTAGATCAACATTATGTGATTGATAGTCATTATTACTAGCATTGATTTTGCATTGAATAATGTGTAAATAAAATGTACAAATCCATAGTCCAGTGGTGTGGTAGACACAAATAGTGTTCAGTAAAATTTAGGTATCCTCTCTTCCAGGTATCTTCTCTTTGACCTTAGTAATGGCTATATGACTTCTTTGGTCAGTGAATATCAACCTAAGTGACATGTGTCATTCTTGGTAAAAACATTTCAAAGGCAATATGTTATTATCTATGTTTTCTTCCCTTAACCTGAAAAGATGTGTTCATGTAAAGATGCCACAGAATCAAAACAACCTAGGACCTATCCTAGCAGAAGGACATCTGCCTTTGAGAACTGCCTAGTCCCTCAGTGATTATTGGCAGAATAAGAAACAAATTTTTATAATTGTAAGCCACTGACCTATATATACATACACATGTATATATATGTATATGTCAATATATATGTATATATGCATGCGTGTATGTGTGCATATGCATAGATATGTGTACATATATACATGCACATGTATATACATAATTGTGCATACATGTAATATACAGATAATAAAAGTTAATATATTTAACATATATTAAAACATAGATATGCATGTATATACATAAATTGCATATACCTACACATACATAACATGTACAGATGCATAAACATACATATATATATATATCTATATATATTTATAATACAGCTTACCCTGACTGACACAAGTATATACTTTATGCTTCATGCTCATGAAATGCTAATTTCTACCTTAAAGTTTATGACATTATTCGTACTGCTTCATATGCTTTTCTTGTTCCTTCCTAATTAGATAAATTATCCTTGGATAAAGGATAAAGGACCAAGGGTCTTTTGAACACTTTTCTCTTTTATTTCACTCTATGTGAAAAAAAAAAAAAAACTTGTCTTTTCTCACCATATAATTTTCAAATTCTTGGAGATATTGATAACTTACTAACTCCTTTTACTTCACCAAGTTACCTAGTTCAATTTGGTATCTACAGTTTATTTTCAATGATTATTTTTGAAATACAATATATTCTAAATTAAAATAATAAATTTAGAATCTTCTTTGTACCATTTCCAAGAAAATGTCCAGCCAGTGAAATACTAGGATGATTAGAGTATAATACATACATGTTTTCTATCCCATGGAATATTATAAAAATTTTAAACAGCAGCAATGGTGATGGATATATTTGTAAAATGTGCAGTATAGGAAAAACGAATTATTCAGATTAAATGGTCCTCTGAAATAATAATAATAAAAAACAGGTTGTGCTTATTTATTTGGACATTCATTCTCTCACTTCAAAATAATACTGACTGGTTTCAGTCCATACCCTAAAGCTATAGCACATGTTTTATAACAGATGTTTTATTGCTTGGCACTTTGCAAAACTCATCCATCCAAAATACTATAATATGCCCCCAACCCCAACCAGTACTGAAAATAAAACAGCAAGATTTTTAAAGCAACCCAAAATTGAACCCAAAAAGTCATTCCAGAGCTTAGAAACTCTTTTGTTCTTAAGTTTCTCCACATGATATGCTTTCTCTTTCTTAATTAAACTTTGGTCTTAAAAATTGAGTGCTGTGAGGTTTTGTTCTGCGTTTCCTTTGCACCAGTGCATCCAACTCATCAGAAATCATGACTGTGGATAATGTTACTTGTACAGTATCACTACTTTGACCTTTGTTAATAGTTTGAGATTTATCAAAAATCCCTCCTAGAATTCTAAAATAATGGCAGAAGGTGGATGCCAGAGATGAATATCTATTCTGCTATATTTTATGCTTTTGTAAAGATTAATTCTGACTCCGAATCTGCCTCCCTGATAATGTGAATCCGAAGTCTGTAAGTACAGTTGCTTCAAGTATCCAGACAAACGAAGTAGCTGGTCAATGTAAAAGGAAATGGTGGTTAGGAATACGGTAATAGTAGAACATATAACACAAATCTCAAATAAAGCAAATTCAAATAAAACTGCTTTGCTAGAAGAAAATTCAGTCTTTGGTATACCAGTTTGCCTCCCCCGTATGATACCTAATTTAACTAGATAGTGCTTGTGCCTAATTTATATAAAGATTCATACTGGGAACATTAGTTTTTACTGAAATCTTTTGGTTTATAGTACTTCTGTAATTTTAATGGAATGTCCCCAAATGTACCAACACTCTGTCTCAAGGCCTCTTCATTCTTGCATTTATTCATTCATGTCCATTGCTTTAATCATACTTTGTACCTAATGGACAAACAAAAAGTAGCTCTCTCTTTCCTTTTATCCACCTTTTTCTCCTTTAAATATTGGCCTCTTTTTTTTCAAAATGTTGCAAAGGGAAAGGGTCTAAGTTTCTGTGATTCCATCCTATATCCTGTGAATATTATCACCATCTAAAACCAAGTCTAAGAAATCCTATGGGAAGTAATCGATTACAAATTTTCTTTTAGGACAGATTAATAAATCAATATTCATTATTAATTTGGAAAAGATCAAAAGAGGCCAACCTATTAGGAAGGAAAGAGAGAAAGAAGCATAGTAGCCACTGCTTTGTTTTTTCATCAAGTCAAGAGGGATAATAGTTTTGTGCTCAGACGCCGAGAGATTTGATCTTTATTCTGAAGTCGAGGATATTATATCCTAGGAGCAAATGATCTCATAAGATGTGTTCAAATAATATGTATTGGCCTGAGATTGTTTCCATAAATTAGAAATCCTTAGAGTTTTTGAAGTTGTCTCTGTCTGAATGTTTGCTTTATGTCGATCCTGTAACCCCCAGTGAGAACTTCTGGTGTGACATATGGTCTCCAGTCAGCAACAGTGTCCTCAAGGTTAACCTAAATTAGTAACCCTGAAAATTCTTTGTTTGCTCCTACATTATTAAATAGAACGTGCTTACTCAGATCATCAAGATGGATCCTCCTTGCTTTGGAATATATGAAAGTTGCTAGGCTACAGTTGATGGTAGATGTCCTGTGGAAAGTTACTTCCTTGCGAATACCTGAGAGGCACATGAGTGGACGATAGTGGGGTGGGGGGAAAGAGGCTGATCGTAAAGGACTTCATTTCTTTTGAAGAGGACATTAAACATTAGAAGAATGAGAGTTCTCACACTGTATGTAATGAGTGATCATCCACAGAGCACTCCTGTAAAAGACCTAGAGTAGAAAATAGATCATATAATTCCTTCTTTGGGGCCTTCGTGAATCTGGAAATTTCCCAATATGGTTTAACTACAAGATCATAAAATTTCCCCAATATGCATTTAATTTCATGGATGAGTTAAGATTTGAGAAGTACCCATAGGAAATATAAGACCATAAGAAATCCATCATTAATCATATTCACTTAATTTCAGGTTTCAGATAATAGAGTAATGAGGTCCTGAAAGTTAGAGTCTTCCTCATTTCTCCTGTCTTAGTCTTCCTCAGCTCACCAAACTCTGTCTATATACATTCTCTGTCTTAGAATGAAACCTTATGTTAGATGCAGAACATGGGTCTGACCAGCTCCTGGGTTCCTTGTGCTTCCAAAGGCTCTATCATTAACAACCTGTCATGGGGTTCATTGCACCAGAACTATACCCTGAACCTACAGAGCCACGAATGCCAGCCCTCCTACATTCCCTCTTCCTCAAATCCTCAATGATTTTACAGCTTCTACTTATAAAAGAGATGATAATTTGCTGGAAGGCCCCAGGATTCTAGCCTATTTATCTGCCACCATTGACAAAGGAAATGAAATAAAGCTGCTATTGTACATGCTATGACATTTTATCACCCAATGAGAGGTGAGAAAAACATTGCTTGTTTGGGGAGGTGTAGATAAAAAGAAATGAAAACGGATGTGTGGCTGGTAGGGAGATGGGTACATGAGTGAGACACAGGCTATAAGAGAGTGGCTTTGTTTGTACATTCCGTGGCTCATTTTTTGTACATTCTGTATTTGTGATTTACCTAGTCACTTAAAATCTATTCTTAATCCCCAAATTAATACCTGCTGTACTTTTGTGGCTGTTCGTGGGCATGCTCAGGATGGAGAACATTTGAGGTCACTCAATCAGCGCGTTCCCAAGTGAGCAGAGTAAGACAATGCTCTGCTTTCTTGGGTCAGCTCTCATGCTGTAAACAAATGTCCTTTTCATGGTCTATTTAGTGCCAAATTGTTTTCCCATTTCTGTATGTTTCCTTGGTTATTTTTTTAAAATTTTTTAAGAGAGAGAGTGTAAGTGGGTGAGAGGGGAAGAGGGAGAGAGAGAGAGACAGAGAAAGAGGGAGAACCCCAAGCAGGCTCCATGCTCAGAGTGGAACCCAATGCAGGGCTCGATCCCACGACCCTAGGATCATGCATGACCTGAGCCAAAATTAAGAGACACTCAACCAACTGAGCCACCCAGGTGTCCCAGTTATTTCTCTCTTTAAAACGACCCCTTAGTGTACACTGAAGTGCTGTGTCATGTTTCTAAATGCCAGAGGCTGTAATGTGTCTCAAAGAGAAAATACATATCAGGTAAGCTTTATTTAGGTATAAGTTATAGTGCCATTGGCCATGATTTCAACCTTAATGATTTAACAATATGTATTAAATGTTTTTACACAAAAACATAGACAAAACAAGGTTGTGTATTGATTGATTGAATGATTGACGAAAATGTGACCAGAGATTCACAGGAACTTTATCCAATATAGTTCAGTATTTTATTAATGTAGGGTTCACAACAACTCTATGGAACATAAGGGCAACAATGAGAATCAATTGTTAAACTTTGTTTAAACTTTTTTATTTACTTTTCTGGTATCCAGCTAGAGAATGAACATCTCTGTGGTGGACTAAGTCTGAGAATTTTCCTACAAGGAGAACTTCAGGACTCTGGTCATGTTCTAAATGCTTCCCTCATAAGAACATCTAAGCCCCTTGATTGTGACTTGCCAACCACACCCCTCTTTGTGAAAAATGACTTTGTATTTTGCATAAATGACAATTTGCAGCAGGCATCTGACATATTTACTTCAGGGGTGGACAACGTTTTGTCCCACCAGCTCTAGAGATATACTGGTACTGCAGGGGCAAAGCCAAGCTCACAATTCAAGATAATGATAATCTCTTTCTCTTTCTCTCTCTTTCAGTCTTTCTCTTTGTCCTGTAAGGCAGAGTCAAGATACTCTCAAGATCAGGTTCTTGCTTCTAAATATACCCTGAACTGGGGGGTGGGGGAACCACCATGGTCACAGATGTACTTATGTGATCACTTTTGTGTTTCTGAAAATTATAGGGCTTCATGTGAAAAGAACCAAAATTTCACCATAATTTTTGCTGACTTCAAAGTTGATCTGTTTGCAGGAGTGAGAGAAATTTGGCGTTAGTACTGAGCTCGATAAGGACAGGTTTGCAAATCCATCTATGTAATTGCCATTCCTTCCAGAGGCCCCAGCCAGCCAGAATTCTGACACAAACCCTTGTAATAAAGCTGCAAAATATCCACTTGGAATCTTGGAGTTACTAATTCATTGTTATAACACGGTTCTCATAAAATTATGTAAAAAACTCATTTTACGGTTGTCAGGGGAAATAACTACCCAGATAAATAGGCATGAAAGTACCATAACTACAGCATAGAAAGCCAATTCAAAATTGGGCCCCATCCCCAATCTCCTAATTGGCCTTATTATGGTGTCATAGGAATGAAAAGTTCTGTTAGCAGTGGTTTTAGGTTTAGTCCACTGTTTTGTAAGATATTGCACTATATGCATTATTACTTAGAGACTGTGCTGTAGCTTGCTATAGTATAAAACCATTTCTTGCATTGATTCCTATGCGAATTTGCAGCACTTAAGCAAAAATGGCAAGGATTTCTGTTGTTTAATTCTCATAAGCATTTTTAGTTCTTATTTTATGTAAGAGAGACTTTATTAATTAAGCAAGTGTCATGTTTCAGAATAGTTTTAAGTGTTAAGTTTTCCCTGGGCCAAGTCTTCTTATCATTTGATACCATATTCTCCATTAAACAGAGATAAGACACAGCACGTTGTTCATTCTTTCTTCAAAAGGGAAAAGATTGTAGTAGGACTTCTGGGCTCTCTGAGTTTGAGAAGTATGCAAGTGCAGGTATGTAATTGCTTCAAACCCTTTGTATACAACATTGTTTTATTAAAATCATATTTTTAATAAACATCTTGGTGTGCAGATGAGGCTATATACATATGACAAAAACCTGCCATGAAATTCTGAAGTTAGAATATAGAAAAATCATTACAGTGTTCATATATACACACCCCAATGAACACAAACAGTGATTCTAATACAATCCTATAAACCGGGGTTTCCTCCGTGAATAACTGTCACATCTACTTTATCTAGGACAGAAGCATATAGTCCCTGTTTGCCAGGAATCCCAAAACATGAAAAGAATATTCTTTCTTTTTTTTACTCAAGGTCATTCATGAGACAGACCTACCAGTAAAAGATTATTGGCCTTGAGAGATGGTGATGGAGATTCAAAATGTGGTAGAAGAACAACAAATTATTTTGCCTCTTTGCCGTGATAACCTGACTTGCAATGAAAGAGGCACGACTGGGTGGCAGCTGGTGGGATGAGGAATTATGTTTGACATTATGTACGTGTAGGAGAATATTCCTAATCCAAGAAAAACTGTGTGACTGTGGAATGACTTTATGTTGACGACTGGATGGATGCAAAATGGATAGGTCTTTCAGCATATCCTAACCATGTCTAATCTGGAAAATGAGAACGATTTAGTACATGTCATTATTGCATTCAAGTGTTTAGTATGATGCTGAACTCCCAGAATGCACTAAGCAGTGTGCATAACACATACTGTCTGCAGTATTTTCTCAACAGAAACTTGAAGTGAATGAGTAGGGAGTGAAGTGGGGGGTGAGCTGGTAGACCCACAGCTCAGGACAGCTCATCTAAGGACAATAGACGCAGCTAGAGCCTTTATTTGTTTATTTTAATTACTTTTCTCTTCCTCCTATTAAATGCCTCCTCCTTTGTTCTTAATTTGAAAGCATCCCCATCCCCATTTAATTACTGTGCTTTTGATTGACAAGAGCAGAGGACAGAAAAAAAAGAAAGCTGTCTCCTTCATGTCCTATTTGACACAATATAATGAATGTGTGATGGCTAGTTTATTTTTTCCTTGACAACTTAAATATTTGAAGATGAAATGTGGAATTTAAGGACATAATGCCAGAGAGCAGTGAGAGAGAGAGAAGAAAAAGAAGAAAGGAAGTTAATTGGACCAGGAACCAAATATAATACTCATTTGTGAATTTGCCTAATAGTTTAATAACTGCCAATTTGGTGCAGGGATTCTGTGTAATTGTAATAAGAATTTCGTCTTCAGCTCTTTCCAGGCAAAGAGGAGTCAACAAATAGACTGTGTCCACTGGATGCCCCGGTCCTGTGTTTTATTATGTTTACTTTATAATCCCATCATCCCCACGCCACCAGCATGCTTGAGGGGTAGTGAAGGCAGCCGCGGCTGCTCCCTCTCGGCCCCCTGTCTTTCAGAGCTACCCTAAGGTACTTAAGAATGACAGTATAAAGAATATCTGTGCAGATGAGCCTGTAGATTTGGGGAATTGGCTGCTTATAGACAGGGATTCTTTTGGTAGACTTAATTCCTTTAGCAAGGGTGAAGTACCATCTGTGGGGATTCCTGTCATGTATAAGGAAGTTAGTCATGCTCTCTATGGAGTTGAGTTTCTTGAATTTTAATGAAACCCATGTCAATCTGTCTCCTCTATACCCTAGTGTTAAAATCAGTGGTCAGCTACTCAACAATCACAACAGTAAATCACAGTAGATAAACCAACCAGGACAGCTCTGAAGAATTTAAGGTTGTATTCCCCCCTCAACCCTCCCTTCACAACCAGGACACTGAGAGAATACATAATGAAGTGGTGGCATTTCTGTTTTAAAGGGACAGCCTTGTGTTCAAACCAGGAATCTAGATTTTTTTTTTAACGTCCTCCTTCGTTGGAAAGTTTTCCTTCTCTGTTATTATTTATGTTCCTTTTAATAGATCTGTCACGGATTCTGGGGCTTTTGTATAGGTTATGTATGGTAAAGCTGTACTTTACAAAATGCTCTGGGAGAAATGCTGATTCTAACTAAAGAAAATGAACTGTTATGTAGAAATTAAGAGAAAATGATGTGTGTGCCACCTGAATATAAATTAACTGTGAATGATGTAACTCAGGGAAGCAGGTGGCAGTTCTATATGAGATATTTACAATTAGCTGTATGCATCACTCTGAGAGCACAGCGTAGGAAATATCTCACCCAGATTGGATTGGCTCCCAGCGGGTTATAATAGCATTACAGACCTCAATGTAACTTTCTAATTCTTCCGTGATGTGTCACTGCCATCTCAAAGACAAGGTCATTGGAACGTAACTTTCACCATCACTTTGTTTGCATGTATGAGCCAAAAATGTTTCTATGGGGAGGACCAACACAGCTAGTTGGAACTGAAAGTTCTTTTTGGCAGAACAGTTCTGGCACCAAATGGAACTCTAACTGGTTCCTTAATGGTAAAAGCTACAACCTCCATTTATCTTCTTGTTTGAGCTACTAGTCTGAATTACTGGTTGGCTGTTTTCACAGATCTATTGTCTCTATTCAGTGTCCTATTTCTCTTTGTTTTGTTCTTTTGTTGGTGAAAGTAAATACCTTTATAGCAGGCTGGCAACTTGATATTTTGGAAGTAAATTGACACCCCCACCACCACTTAAATTAATGTACATTTCCTTCTCAATTACGTATTTGACTTAAGGGCATTATGGGTGTTAATATGTAAGTGGATGTGCTAACCCACATTAAATCTCCATTTAAAATATTGCCTATCTTGTATCCAAATTAACACATGCATGTTATGTTAAGTCTCCATTGCCATTTTTTCATGGCTTCTTCCATTTACTATCATTTGACGTTTAAGTGTATCAGAAATTACATTGATGACGATAAATAGAAAAAGGGCACTATCAAGAGAATTTTGATATTTTACTCTCAGGGAGTAAACAAAGGCATCTGTGTTTTGTTTGTTTTTTTTTTTTAAAAAAAGGAACAAAATGCATCTCAGCTTTAGCTCTAAGCATTTGCTTCCTGATCATTTCTTATACCAATTTAATTTACTCAGTGGGGGGTTATATAGTAGGTACTCAACAACGGCTTTTGATTAGTGACTACATACTGTATTAGCTATTGTAGAAAATCTAATCCTTTATTTTGATGATTCCAAACTTGGTTTTATGGAAGTCTTCTAGCTTCCACCTTGGAAGCCAGCAGTCCACAAATACTATCTATTTATTAGCCATTTGTTTATTAATTAATTTAGTTACTTATTTCAGCAAATATTTAGTGAGCACCCACTATGGTCCTAGTATAGCTCTAAGTTCTGGCAGGATGACAGAGAATGAGACAGATACATTTTTCCTCCTCAGGAGTTACCATCTAGGAAGTACCATCTGTAAACCATCCAAATGGCTCAATGTTCTTAATGCAGATGTAGCAGTCGATCTACTTTTTACCCAGATCTCCCCTTCAGCCCTGCCACCCTTTATTCCTCTGGTTGTTATAACTGCTAGCAACTGATTATTCAGATCTGGATTCCCTCCAGAAATCTTCCTCTATCAAAGTGAGCTTCTTTCAATTTCACATCCTTCCTTGGGACAGTCCATTGAATGGTAGGATTCAAAGACCTGGAATCCTTTCCCAACGGGTGAGACATTTCTTAAGGGCCACCATATTCAGAGCTCCTGTTGATTATCTGAGGCTTTTGTTACAATTACATCACAGTTCATTTTCTCCCTCGGCCTTCTCCTACTGCCTTTACTCCATAAAAGGGAAGCCCCCATGCAGTAGTTCCCAATAAACCTTGAGATGCCAATTTCTATCTCAGATTTTGTTTCTAGTGCAAGCCAACCTCAGTTAAGGCCTTGGCAACTGCCAATGATAAGGTTCCTAAGGATAACCTGATCTTTGGTCAGGAGTCTAAAGAATAAATTAAAACAAATGGCATTTGAAATATGAAAAGATGTAAGAAAAAGTCCAAAATTCAGTCCCTAAAGCAAATAGAATCAAAACTCAAAGCAAATAGAATCAAAGCAAAAGGAATGTACCTAAGTTTTTACCTTTAAGAAGTTCTTTTAAATGTCCACACTAATGGATTAGCAGGAATTCTGAGCTGACTTTGCAGAGTGTTCCCTCCTTGACCTCTATTGCTTATTTGAATATTTCCTATTCCATAGTAATTTCAACGATCCTGAAAGTCATAAAACATCTATAATCTCTGCCAAAAATTAACCTTAAATTTTATATTGTGTGTTTTTATTGTACATACAGGTGCTTGTCTTGGTTTCTGATTTAGATTTTTTGTTCCTCTGAGGACGGGAGCCTTATTTTAAATTTCATATCCCACCACACTGCCCAAGTTCCCAGTATTTGGCAGAGTGCAGAATATACAGAAATGTCTCAACACTTGATAGTTATTAAAGGAGAGAAACACATTCAGTGCACTCCTTTTTAGAAGCTTGGAAACTTATTTGGAAAATTGAAAACAGTAAGCCTGTTAAAGCTTGAACACTATCTCTCCTTCTCTATCTTGCCTTATATTTGGCGGTATATACTTTCAGAATGAAGTCTTGTAATGATGGGTTGTGAAGTTGGGTTCTGATATTGTCTCCTAATAACTATATTGAAATATATATTTGAGAGAGAGAGAACATGACCAGGGGAGAGGGGCAGAGAGGGATAGAGAGAGAGAATCTTAAGCAGGTTCCACGCTCAGTAAGGAGCTTGATCCCATGACCTGAGCCAAAATCAAGAGTTGGACACTCAACCAACTGAGCCACCCAAGCGTCCTAACTATATTGAAATA
Source organism: Paguma larvata (assembly GCA_030068075.1). NCBI lineage: Eukaryota > Metazoa > Chordata > Mammalia > Carnivora > Viverridae > Paguma > Paguma larvata. The sequence continues at coordinate 31,941,629 of CM057835.1, forward strand.
TTAAAAACAAAACAAAACAAAAACCAAAAATAAAAATGGAATCAAAGCAATTGAAGAGAGTGGTACCTAGTTTATTAGTATGTAGAGATTAAAATTGCTTAAAAACAATAATCCAGATATCTCATTCCCATCATAAAATTATGATTATGCCCTCCACTTGAAATTAATAGTAACCTCTGGTGTAATACCTTCTGGATACCTTTCTCACTGCAACTTCTGGTTTTTCAAACTGTGGGTCTCTCTGCCTTGTCATCTCCACACAGAGTGTTTTTTGTTGTTGCTGTTCTGACCTTTGCTGTAATATTCTGCATCTATTTTGTGGGGGGGGGCAAAAAATTGCTGGGCCTCTGCAATTTCTGAGATGCCTGAATTCCTATCTTCAAGAAGGACATTTATTTCATATGAGGAGTCCATTTCTGGAGTTGGCTGGAGTGTCATTTGATCAGTTGGACACAGTCAGATAACATCAAGATCCCTTTCCCTTCTCTGATATAATGAATGGGGTGATTTCTTTCTCATTTTATTTTGGAAATCTCAGTAAAAATTAATCAAGCATGTTTTACTAAACCCCAGTTGCTAAGCCTCACAATTGATATATTCATTGCCTCTGCTTAGAAGGAGGGGTTGGGATAGGGCAGAAAGAGTATTCATTCCTTTTCATGAATGCACATAAATAGATTGTAAGAATTTCAATTACGGTATTTGCATCCACAGCTTTATTTTTAAGATCAAATTTGGTGCCCCATGATTGCTTATTTATTATTCATAAAGTATATGTTACTCCGATTTTATACATTAATGGTCTTCTCAGCAGCAAAGATATTACATCCAAACCACTTTCTCTGTAGTTACTGACATCCATGAGAGACTACTTTAGGATGTTCTAGGTTTTAAAATTTTCAAAAAACTGTAGTGGCAAACCAAGAGAATGCAAACATTATTTTACTAAAATCTAGGGGGTGGGAATCAATGTCATTTCACTGATTAGAATATTTAAATATGAAATATTAGCATTGGAATATACTACTTAAAAAAATTGGTAATGTACATCAAAATGCATTTGGGACATTTTACTGAAGCAATTCACAAGGTTAATTATAGGTAGACACACACATATACCTATATTCTCTATTCTTTCCATGTATTTCATATATTCTCTATTCTAAATAATAGCTCTAAAATGTTTCCATCAAGATCCAGATAAAGTCTTTCTTTCTGGGACGCCTGGGTGGCTCAATCAGTTGAGCGTCTGACTTTGGTTCAGGTCATGACTTCATGGTTCATGAGTTTGAAGCCCCTTGCGTCCAGCTCTGTGCTGTCCGCTCAGAGCCTGGGGCCTGCTTCGGATTCTCTGTCTCCCTCTCTCTCTGCCCCTCCCCCACTTACACTCTGTCTGTCTCTCTCTCTAAAAATGAATAAACATTAAAAAAAAAAAAACTTCCATCCTTTAAAAGAAAAAGTCTTACTTTCTGTGATTCTAATTCAAGTTAGCAACCATCATTAATTCCTCAGGGTGGACAATTGAACTAAATTTTCTATTATGTTTACATTTGTAGAATCTGCTATAGTACTGGACCCACAGGAGGCACTCTGTAAATCCCAGTCATTAATAAATGAATAATACCAATATTAAATGGTATTATGATACCATTAGAATAGACTATAGGCTAATTCTCTTCCAGCGTCGTCTTCTTTTCCTACAACCTTCCCAAGATTTTCTTATCAGTTCCAGTCTTCCATTCAACCTCCAGAGCAAGAAAGATAAACCAATAACAAGTTCGGATGATCCAGTGATATCAACTGAGTACCGTGTGGAAGCAGAATTACAATAACTATTAATGAAAAGTCCCATCTCTACCAGAAACACATACTGAATAAACCACAGTAATTATTGCTATGGTAGAATACAGAAATGAGAAGTCAAAGTCCATGATTTCCAGGGTTTATCATCTCAACAGGAAATGGGTATTTATCCCTGCAACCTCTAATATGTGCTAAAATTGAGATATCAAGTGTTGTATGCTATTGCCTAATAAAGGACACTTAACTTTCATTTCAGAAGAGGACCAGTCTCTTTGGATTTTATAATCTAGGATAGAATACTGCTTACATAAAATATCCTACATATCTGTCATATGCTGTATAATGTAAAGTGAAAGTTTTCTGCCTTAATTATTTTCTTACCTAACGAGCAGTATAAGGTCAACAGTTCACTAAGCACTTCTTCCTGACGTGAAATTCAAGAGGGACCTTGGAAATATAAGTTTACTTTCTTGCACTAAAAAACATATTTAAGCCAGTAACCCATATTAACAAATAAACAATTAGCCTTGAGGATTTTGATATCCCTCAGTATAAATCAGAAAGAAAATAGAAAGCAATGTGCCATCTGACATGCCAACATTCTTCTAATACTTCTGTACAGAATGGATATCTCCCACCCCTTGCTCATTTACAGTGCTCTTTGAACTCTCAGCTCAATCATGCACTATTTCACACCCAAAGCTATTTTTGACTCTAAGACAATGAGTAAGAGATTCTGTTTTCACTTCCAGAGTTTATGCTGGGGGCGGGGGATGGGAATCAGTTGCTCTAATTTGGAATAATTTCTTTTCATGGGGCACCTGGGTGGCTCAGTAGGTTAAGTGTCCGACTCTTGATTGTGTCTCAGGTCATGATCTCACAGTTCGTGGATTTGAGCCCTGCATCAGGTTCTGCTCACTGACAGTGCAGAGCCCACTTGGGATTCTCTCTCTCTCTCTTCTCTGCCTCTCTGTCTCTCAAAATACATAAATAAAAATAATTTCTTTTCAAATTTGTTTCTCTTTTAAACCTCTTCTTTTCTCAACAAATTATAAAAAAAAAACATATATAACATCCTTAAAGCCTCAGGATAGACCAAAGAACTTAATTTGCTGTTTCGTTTTTGTTCTTTGGGATCTATAGGGCTAGGGCCACAGAAGGCACTCTGTGAATCTTAGTTAGATATAATTGGATTAACGATTACCCGGTGGTTATCTGAAATGAAAATGGGGAGGTGAAAGGCAGAGAGGTGACGAAGTAACACTAAATTTTAATGACGATTTGGTGTCACTAAATTCCAACTACCACGGCTGAAATTTAACAGCTTTCATTACCACCGTTGCCTTCTTTTCCTTTTTACTGAAGAGGTCACTGACCTTGTTTTGCCTTTATCAGGGCCTCCCTAAATTGTTGGTTGTATTGATTTCAATTTCAGAAGAAGCTCACAAGTGAAAATTCCTCCTTGGCCATCAGAGAAAGTTAAAAACAAGCCAAATAAAACTACCAAAAACAAAACAAAACCATAAAGTGCCAAAGAGCGATGTTTATAAGTTTTCAAATAGAAGCTGAAAAACACCAATAAAGTCTGGATTTAGCTCAAATGTACCATCAACCTCAGGCAGCTCCCTCCCGCCCCTACCCCTTTTTAATGGTTCATTTGTCTAGTCCCCCTGGAAGATCTATAGAGAAAATTACCAGGGCAGAATGTAGATCCAATTGCACATCCTGCTACAGGAGAAACGATTCCTGTTCTCATCATTGGGATCAATAATTTGCTAACACAGTATTAGCAAGAGCAACAACTCCACCAGGTTAAAGGAGTTTTACACTGAATAATGACGGCCTAGGAAAGGGAAAAGCTGAGCGAGTAAATCCTGGCAGCCTTTTACTATTGAGAGAGCACATGCCAGTGAATCAATAGTGGCTCTGGTGAGTCTGGGCTGTAAAGATGCTTTATTGTTCTGCCTAAGTACATTGGCAGAGATGCTCCTCTTAATATCTGTACACAGGAGCCACTGGGGCCCAGGCCTGCCCTATTAATGAAAGCATTTCCTCTTCAGAAGAATGGAACTTCCAGGGACACAGAACATGGCTGTAACCTATCTCTATAGAAACTATAAGAAAAAACAAAATCCGGGATGGGAAGAGTGATAAGGGAAGCCCACCAGGTGGAAAGGGACCTAGAGCTAGGAACACCACTTGACCTCAGCAGAGTTTAAAAACTGATCAATGGAAATGTCCTCCCAGATGTCTCACATAGGGTCCTCTAGTTGAATCTGTATTTCTCAAAGCAAAGGCTATTAAAACCAATGTGTTTCTTGGTTGGCCTCGAGGACAAGTAAGTCCCCTCTTGATAAGAAAACAAAATTTTGTAACAGTGAGTTTGATTTACCCAAGTTATCAAATATGGGAGAACTGAGGCAGGGTTGTAATAGCCTGTGCTGATCACTAAGTTAGAGCCATCTCCCCCTGCTTCTGGTGATAATATACAACTTATGTCCCTAGGATAGTCTTATTAGTCTTCTCTTACCAAATATTTAAGGAAATAAATCTGTTCATCAACTATTTCTGGCTGTCTACTTTTCAAGCATACAGGGTATTTTTACTTTCTGTCTTCATCATGGTTGGATAGGCCATGGGACAAGATGTGCTAATGAATTTGAACAGATATCCTTCCCATGCTGGAGTGGTTACTTACCCTTTAAATACTTGAAGTGAAAAACATGGCTAAGAGAAAGGAGATACAAGGTGTCTTTCCCACAGAAGTCTGACAGACTCAGAGTGACTTCCAATTAAGTTCAAAAAAAAAAAAAAAAGGGCAGGCAATAAGTGGAGAATATAGAAGAAGAAATGTAAACACACATGTGCACACATAACACAGGCACACACACACACACACATGCACACACAAGTCCAGTGGGAAAAAGCTATGGGTATGGCATTTGATACATAAAGTTTGCTACAATTTAGTAGCTGAGACAACAACTCAGTTTCTCAGACACATACATTCAAGAGAACCTCCAACCTGGACTAAAAAGCCCACCACTGTTCAAGATTTAAATCAACCCTTGGGCTTTCTACTATCCATAGGCAAGAAGCAGTCGGAGAAGGGTGTTCAACCTCTAAGTGAAGTATATAATGTCAAAGGCTCATTTCAGATATGTGTGTGTGAGTAAAGAAGAAAGAAGGGCCTCCCGGACTGGAGCCAAGGGCCATGGAGAATAGTGGTCTGAGTGGTCTCATTAAACTAACAGAGGATCTAATTAACAAACATTTCCTGCGCACAAAGTAGGGTCCTCACTATCTCTCCCAAGAGGATTTTAGAATTGCTACAGACCAGAGATAGTTTTGTGTGTTTTCCCTGTGAATGGGTTATTTCTGTGATTACCTTACTTCTCTTTCATTAAGGTTTGTGACACAGTAGAAGCAATTAACTCATATTTCAAATACATAGATTTCCTAATCAGGTGGACCTGATTAAAGACACCCACACAGAACCCTCTGATGTACTATTAATGCCATATTCTGTAAGATCCTGAAATGAGACCTTTTGGATTGTCTTCCTTCGGGAGGAAGTAAATATATTTTGTCTGATGAGGGAATGTGATCTGAATATTTTGTGACCAGAAGGGTGGACTTTGATGATCACTAATGCTGTCTATTAAGTATTTCCAGCCCTCTGCCACTTGATCATATCTCGGATTAAACTTTTTGAATTCTTTGTAGTGTGGTAATACCATGTGATGAGCCATTGTAGCTGCAGTACTTGTCATATCTGAGCCAAAACTCTCTTCCCTTTAAGCACTATCCACTAAGTGGGCTTAGTGGATACGGTAACAGAATAAGGAGGTGTAGAGCAGATCTTAGGCAAACCGTAATAGACCTGTAGACAAACAGGAATAAACATGTGATGTTAAAAGGCTTTATGGTGTGAGAATTTTAGTTCAGCCTAATCTAGTCTGTTCTGACTAGTAGAGAATCTCGGTCATTACCTTCTCTTTCATATCTAATACATATAAACCAGTGTTATGCTTAATATAGGTGATTATCAAAGAAAGAACAAACAAATGCATAAATAAAAGCATAATATAAAACAACATTTAGAAGTTATTATTTTACCTACTTCTTCCTCTAAAATGTTTCTCATGTTTATGCCCTGGGACTGAAAACCTGAATAACTGTACAGACTTAGGCAAACTGTGAATTTTTTCTGCAGATAAAAGTAGTTATTTCCCTGTTCCTATAATAATCAGTATGTGCAATTTTCAGAAGTTTTTACGATGGCCTCTCCAAATGACTCCAGAGGTAGATATTCTCACCCAGCAACCACAATGGTTTCTATAAATGCATTGGATTGTGAAGAGCACCACTAGCTGGAAATATTCCCATATAGCTCATCACATCCTTTGAATGGTATCCTTCAAAATTATTTCCTCAGATTGTCTGTCTTCTCTAATTTTAGACCCAGGCTTATACAATGGCATCCAGATGTGGGCCACTTGATATGCTTCACAGAGTTGGGGATTCAATTCTTTCTTGAAGTTGGGGATTGGATTTACAGGGTCTTCATTTTATGTACATATTTAGAGTTTATTTCATCATTAAAGAACTGCACTTGAGGATCTACCTCTTCCTAGGAAGAGGAACCGTAGTTATAAAGGTGATGACCATTTATATTGGTAGCTAGGTGAGATATATGTAAAGTCCTTCTCCTATTTGTTCTTCTAATGTGCTACATTATGCCATTGCCTGAGAAAAGTGGTTATTTGAAGCAGTATTTTCCAAAGTAATCTACTTTCATTGTAGCACACCACCTGCGCATTTCAGAAACATTTAGAGAAGCGTTAACTATATTCAATATACATGGTTTTTCAGAGGCCAGCCAAATGAAATAAGTGTCTGGAAAAAAACAACTCTGTTTTCAAATGAATCTCATTGGCAGCATTCAACACTCAAGTTAATTATTATTGGAGAAAACTTCATGGGGACTGCTTTCTCTTATCAATCCCTTGCTCCCTATCTGTGGGAATAACTTACTCTAAGTAGGATCGCAAAGTGCCACAAACTGTTCCCGAAATCTGCTGTAACAGGCAGGAACTGATTATTATCATCGTGCCGGCAAATGAAACAGAGTAGATTGCCTAAGTAAGGGAACGTCTAGTTCCACAGAGTAGAAGAATATTAGAGATGGAGTTTCAAGTATCATCCTAAGATTTTAGAACAGAGGAAACTGAGGTCCAGCTATGCAAAATAGTCTTCAATTTCACCAAGGTAATTAGCAGAAGAGGCATTATTGCTACCAGTGATATGGACTTCCTCTAATATTTCACTCATCAGTAAGTTCAAACACTGACATTCCGCATGTCTAAAGCAGTCAGTAAAAATCATATCATATCATGTTATGACTTGACTCACTAAGTAAATCCAAAGTTATTTCTTTATATCAAATAAATCATCGTTATTTCAGTTTACTCAGTGGTTTTCCAGAAGAGTCTTTAAGCACCAAGTTTCCCCTTAGATACCTAAGAGGTAAGAATGTCATATAACTTATTGTTCAAGTTAGGTCTATTTTGAGCGTGAAATGGGGCACTATTGATAAATTCACCAGACCCACAGATGTAAACTAGAGCTATCCTGTGCAAGTTAGTTTATACTGTCACCTTATTCATTGTCTTCCAGAGTAAAGAAGGCTGTCCCTAAGCAAAAAGTTGGCAGCAGGGGATTGTCTGTCTCCTTACTCACATTCAAATAGAGGAGATGTGCTTTTCCAGCTTATAGAGCTACAATGCATAATTTCATTTGAAAAAAAAAATGTTTTCCATAACAATAACAACAAAATGGTTTGAAAACCACTGCTTTGAATGAAACACAATCTTTTGAGTGTCATTGAGTAACATAGTTATGCAATTACAGACACCCACCCGTTCATGAGTTTCTCATAAAGCAAGCCATCTGTGTATGGTATAGCAGTCAGAAAGTTAGCGATTTCTTGGATCAGTCCACTCAGCTCAGGGCTTAAGCTCCATGTGTCCTTTTCTTACTTCAGGATAGACACTACCTCAGACCTCCACGTTTAGACTTATCTGGGATGGAAAGTGAGAGATCGGGATAGGGAAAAAAAAAAAAGGTCAACATCCTCTCCACTCCCTCCTTAGTCACATTTAAACCATCATTACCAAAAATATCAAAGTAAGAGAAGAATTGGGGCAGAAATGGGAAATGGAGTAAGAGTAACATCACAGGTTTCCAATCTTTGATTTGGATAAACAATTCATTTCAATATTAAACTTTTTTGGCATTTATTTATTTTTGAGAGACAGAGCGAGACACAGTGTGAGTGGAGGAGGAGCAGGGAGAGAAGGAGACACAGAATCTGAAGCAGGCTCCAGGCTCCAAGCAAGTGTTCAGCACAGAGCCTGATGCGGGGCTCGAACCCACGAACCATGAGATCATGACCTGAGCCGAAGTCGGACACTCAACAGACTGAGCCACCCAGGCGCCCCTAAACAATTCATTTCAAAAAATGCAAAAAAAAAGGGGGCTAAATTTTATGCCCAGAATGACTTCCTCAGATGTCTTTTTTTTTTAAATTTTTTTAAATGTTTATATATTTTTGAGACAGAGAGACAGAGCATGAGTGGGGGAGGGGCAGAGAGAGAGGAAGACACAGAATATGAAGCAGGCTCCAGGCTCTGAGCTGTCAGCACAGAGCCCGACGCGGGGCTCGAACTCACAGACTGCGAGATCATGACCTGAGCCGAAGTCGGGCGCCCAACCGACTGAGCCACCCAGGCGCCCCCCTCAGATGTCTTAATGTCTTTGTGAATTCAGGGGTAGCCTGTATTTTTCTGAAGGACTTGAAGAGAGTGTATACTAGTAAATTTTATTTCCCGTTCTCCTCAGTGAAGATCAAGATCATACTGTAATGTACTTAAGGACAGGGCATGAGTCTGTATATTTTGATATTCTATTAAACATCAGTGCTTTTGGGGGGAGCATGAGTGTGTTCTCTGACCTTCTGTTAGCAAATCTTTCCATCCTTGACGCACTACTTCCTTGCTTCAGTGTACCTTTGGTAACCACATGTTTTGAACTCCTCTGAACAATTCTTAGCTTTATACATAGAACCCAGTGTACTCTCTGGTTCCATATATCAGTGTCTTTGTACATGAGATTAAATTGTTAATATAACTTTTTTTTTTCATTTTTGCTACTCATGCTCATAATTCTAGTTCCTGGAGGCCATCAGAATATGTCAAAGTGGAGTGATTTATAAAACAAACCAATATATTTCAATGTACACAACCTATACTTAAACCTATTTAAAGCCTCCAAGCTTATCCATCCAATAAGCTTGGTTTTATTATTTGGAAATTCCCTCAGCTACTTATTCTGCCTTAGTCTTTCATTAGATAATATAACCTCATGTTAACTTCCTGTGCCTAGAACTCTACACTTACTGGGGTACAAAACAAAGAGGCGTGACCCCTATTTTTTTTAGGAGTTCACAATCCAGTGTGGACACAATAAATTAAGTAACATTGCCTTGCAATATATAATTAATTCACAAAAAGCGAGCAACAAGCTATAATTGTCTCAGAGTCATCAAGAAGATGAAATCAAGGGAGTCAGCAATAAATTGGGGAGGCTTTATCTCTGAGGTTAAACCAAAGTTGAACTTCAAGGTTAGGAGTTCAGATGATGAGAGGATAAGGGATGGCAGATACCGCCAGCTAATGACCCAGTCCGTATCACTGCCTTCCTTCAAAACAGAACACAAACCTTGCCATTTTCAACATGATTCCCAGAAAAATAAGCCAGAGTTTCCAGTTTTCCATACTTGTGATGATGGGAGTGGAGGACATGTGACATAAATATATCCAAAGAGATGGAAATTATATTGGATATTTCTGGGAGAGTTTTGTCTTTCATGGTATAAATTCTATTTACTTTTTTATGGCTCTCTTATTCTTGCCTGAAGTGCCTTTCTGAAGCTAGATGTGAATCAACCAATTTCCAATTAGGTGGAGACTACTTGGATAAAAGCTACATGCTGCAGATGGCAGAGAGGAACTAGAAGCATCTACTCTCTTGATGATCTGTTCAAGCAACTGCGCTTGCTTAACCTGTCCACCTCCAAGGTTGTAGCTGTAGAAGTGAAATAAAATCTCTCTTTGGTTAAGTCACAGTAATTGTGTTTCTGTTTCCTGCAGCCAGACACAATATTTCACTGATAACAGTGGAGTTAGTGTATTCCAAATGAGAATAGAAATGAGCTTTGGTGTATGAAATAGAGAGAAAGGAATTGCCCAGAATGGAGCAAAGCATCCTTTTGAGAGGCATGTCTCTGGAATAGGAAATTAGGACACCAATTTTGCTTAAAGAAAATACGGCAACTAGTACTTATCTGGTATTGCCATTCTCCATTTTCATACATACGCTTGGGCCATGTTGGTATCTATTGGTTTATTTCAGCTCTAATAACCTGCCCCATATAGATCCCAAAGGAGAAAAATATGTACTTTAAACATTGCTAATCTCCCTTTATTTTGTTGTTTTTATCATGTTTGTCATAAAGGTTGGACTCCTCCCTCTCCTCCCTCTTTTTTTTCCTGTTCCTACTTTTAAAATTAATTTTTAAAGTAATGCAAAATATATGTCTATTGTTGAACAATAGAGAAAGAGACAAAAAGGGGAAGTCCTCCTCGCACCCTCCCACCTGCCCCTGGAAGCATCACTTCTCCATACAGCTAGGCAGTATTGTCACTTAGCTGTGTGTGCTTCTGGATCTTTTTATTTTACACATACAGTTACATATCTCACATAAACAGATACCACTGCAAAAATTATTTTTGTGGTACTTTTCGTAGGTTTGCCTGTTTTAACATTGATAGGATCAATGTATTTATCTACATTTTTACATACATTTAAACTTAATTTACCTTGGATATCTCCATGTAAGATGCAGATCTTCTCTCTTTAGTAACTGAATCATATTTCATAGTCTATTAGTCAGGACAGGGTTGGTTATGCTACATTAACAAACAATCTTAGTGACTTAAAATAGCAAAGCTGTATTTCTTAACCATGATACATTTTCATCTCCACGTAGTGAAAGATCTGCTCCATGATGCCCTTGTCACTGTGACGTGGGAAGAGAACATAGCTAATCACACTGTCTTTTGAAGTCTTCTGCTCAGAAGTGATACGTATTACTATCGCTTATATTTTCTTAATCAAAGCAGGCCATGTGGCCATGCCTAACTTAAACAGGGTGGGGAAATACATTTTTGGACCATTGTGTCCAGAGGAAGACAAACTGGAAAGTTTCATTCCCTCTTTCGCTGCCATAGCCTTTCCCTCGCTGGTATGCTACAGTGAATTTTGGATCCCCAGAAACTATCTTCAATTCAGAGCCAGTGTCTAGTAATCCTCGAAAACTCTGGGAGTTTCCCTTTCCTCAGTGCAGAGTTATTCCAGTTAGTGGTCAAAGTTCCCTTTGGAGAAAACTGAGAAATAGCTTTCTAGTCCTGGCAGCATTGTGGGATCATTTTCCTCAAGGAGATTATCCTATCTCCTCATTTAAAGATTTCTAGATCTGTGAATAAACTCAAGACTTGGCATTAGATGAAAGGTTGTGAGTTTATTGTGGGACTATGACTCCATCCATGACCTAGGGATACATACTGATGTAGATAAAAGTATGAATTTGAGGGGCTTCCAATCTATTTTGGTCCTGAACACCACAATTAAGTAACCCCAATAACAAGTCTTTGTGGGTAGCCATTTTGAGTTCTCCAATCCTACTTTCCATTACAGTAGCCAGACTCATCTGGAAATTCACTGCCGCCATTAGACTCTCAATTTCTGAGACTGGGAAATCAGGAAGTCTGTTTCAGTTTTAACATCTCTTGCTAACAACCCTTGCTCTCAGAGGCCAGCCTCTGCATAGCTATTTAGAAGTGATTGTGCCCTCCTCTCCATGGTATTTTTCAGTGTTGTGGTGGAAAGTATGTACTCTGGATCTTCCCAAGGTACATATTTAGGGGATGGGTAAGCAACCGCACGTTATAAATCTAGCCCAACACTCCACTCTGAGTGTGGAGTTCCTCTTCACATAGTATGAAAAGGAAGTTCTGGGATCTAAACATAGAGATTATGAGTCTAGCTTTTAGTAAACCAACCAAGCAAGGTGTATGAAAATCTTTCATTCTTTAGGCTAAATTACTGAATCCAGATTCTCTGGTCGGTACAGATATATCGCTACATTTGACTTGTATCAATACAACAACTGATATAATACTAACAATTTCATTATTCTTGGTCTTACGTTTTCAGGATCAATCCTCACACATTTATCAAGGTTCTACCAATATAAATATAAATGAATCTTGTGATTCTTTCCATTTGGATGGTGCTTCCTTCTGGGTTAGACTTTGCATCTATTTTAACAGAGAGAATTAGAGCTTTATCTATATAACCATTGGAAGAGCCAGGGAGATTAAACATAAGGGAAGCTACTGTAAATGATACCAGTTTCCAAGCATTGGAATGGTGGTTGCAAGAGTTTGTAGGGAAGCCACGGGCATATCTAGTAGATTCTGCTAGGAATTGAGTCAAGTTGCAGAGTGATAGCAATAAGATCTGATGGGTCTTGCAAAGAACTGACACATCGTTGCAAGGCAATTTTCTCAGCTCTGGATAATAAATGTCTTCAGGCAAGGGGGAGGTAGCGCCTCAGACAGGAAAGAAGGAGCTGCTTTGCTGGTAAAATATGCAGCTGTATAGGATTTTGGGTCTCTAAGTACTCAAACACAGGCAGTAGAATCTATCAAAATGTACCCAATTCTCAAGATCCCACACTTTCTTTATCATTGCTGCACTTTTGACTTAAGAGATATGTTACAGCTTTGACTTCAACATATGTTTTAAGCCATCAGTAAGACCAAACACTGAGTGTGATGATCAGAAACATTAACCTTGAAGCTTTAAGAAATAGGAGATCCTTCTATATCAAAGAAAGGAGCTTTCTGCCCTCTGACCATGTGTTAGCCTGATAATTTAAATCCCTACGCTTATCACTTTCTGTCTGCAAACTTTCCAATGCAATCTGTTCCACAATCCTTGTACTCATATGTATTCATATTTCTACTAAATTCTTCTATTCCAACAGCAACTTGGTCCCTAATGTCTTGCCTTCTACAAACACTTCATTCCAGCACCTATATGCAATAGCGAACACTGATTCATTATTGCCCTCGATTGGCCACCAGGGTCACATTTCACATGGGCAAACAGGCATCTCTGTTTCAAATCTAATCTGATCAAAGCACCTATTTCTGATTTTCATCTTCAGGATTCTTTCTCCCAGAAAACAGTTTCCCATATGACGTAGTATGACAGTCAGAAGTCATTTAATTCTTATAATTATTATGCTTTTGTTGCTGATGATTAGAGATTAATGCAACCTGTGGATGAGTTGGGGGATTGAATATCAGGGAAGTTATTGCCACTAATATAAATTTTCAGCATCAAAATGATGGTTCCAGAGGGTTTACTGGGGAACCATAGGTATATATGTATAAAAATTCTAGGAAGCCTCTGCTTAGTTACATATAATGGGTTAGATTATGCTCATGGATTACATTAGATAGGACCAATTTTGAATTCACAAATGATTTTCCAATGTGTATTTGATCAATAATCATATGTTACATTTTCCTATAATTTTACCAAAAATATATTAATTTTTTTTACATGCCAAAATCATGGAAGTAAAGTTAAAGCTCACTTTCCAACCATTTGAATAAATGGCTATTTTTTAACCAAGAAAAATCTATGGTACTAGTTGCATTTTTCTATCTATTTAGACACTTTTAGAATCCTTCATATCAGCCTTTGCTGTGGATAACTTTCTCTTGGGTTTAGGATCTAATCTCAGACAGCATCTGAGAAAGCAGATAGAAAATGGAGAGAGACATATGCATTTTCGTTTTTGATGATTGATTTGGTGCCAACTCCATGAGTTGAACATCATCCACCATCACCGTTGCCAGTTACATACATAAAATATCAGGCAGGCAATGGATTTGAAAGGACCTGCCAAGTACAGTGTTGAAAACCCTAGAGATATTGATTTTACAGTTTCTCCAGTGATTCTACATCATGCTCCTTTACTTTCTGGCAATCTTTATAACTTTTACACTGACATAAATTGCCATAAAATAAGCATCCAGTACACCCCTCCCCTTCCTCCTCTAGAAATGGTTAAGGACACTCCATTATTCTATTAACATGTTTGACCATTAATTCAGCTGATCTCCCTGGGAATGACGAGGTGACTTTAAACTTGGAGGGCAATTTGTACTGCCCAGCAGATTTATTATTATCCTCTCTAGTGGAAAGCACATGAATTCATCTAAACATTTATTTTCCTTAGTGTGCCACTATTTTTCTTTTTATGTTTTTTAAAGTAGATTTAGTGGCAGAATATTAGCAGCTGAGGATACCGGAGTTGTTGTCTACTCAGCGAGGCAGGCAGTTCAGCTCTCTGAACGTGGCCTTAGACACTGGGGTTTTCGCTTTGCTGTAGGGAGGGAAAGCCAAATGGAAAAGAGGGATGGCAGTACAGTGTTCCCTAATTGTTCAGAAATTAACCAGTCTTTAGATGAACAAAAGGGCTCTAGGCTATAAAGACAGTTACCCAGATAAGACAACTACTCAGCCTAAAATACTGCTGTATTAGTTTTCTATTTCTTCTATAATAAATTACCACAATCTTTGTGTCTTAAAACAATACAAATGTATTACAGTTCTGTGAGAGTTCCCATACAGATATCAGTGGTTTAAAGTCACACTGTCAACAGAGCTGTGATCCATTCTGGAAGCTCTAGAGAAGACTCCAGTTCCTTGCCTTTTCCTGCATCTAGAGCCATCCGCATTCTTTGGCTTGTGGCCTATTTCCTCCATCTTCAAACTCGGAAATGGTGGCTTGAGTTCCTTCACACTGAATTTCTTGATCTTTCCTGATTCTTCTTCTTCCACTTTAAGGACACACGTGATTAGATTGAGCCTGCTTATTTAATCCAGAATAATCTTCTCATTTCAAGGTCAGGTGATTAGAAGACTTAATTGAATCAACAATCTTGGTTCTCTTTTGCCAAGAGAGAACATAAGATGTTCACAGGTTCTAGGGATTAGGATGTAGACATCTTTGAGTGTCATTATTGTGCCTACCATAGCTGGAAAATAATATGTATCTTTAATTATAATACATAAAATGAGTGCGTTTTGTTATCTATGCACAACTAATAGTCATTACTTAATCACTAAATCCAAATTATAAGACAAAAACAAGAGCAAAAACAAAAACTCCTGACTGAAAAAACACTGCAAAATGTTACTGGGAGAAAAATATTTACAGTTTTGAGTTTAGATCACCTTAGAGGGGGTTGGAATGTGGTCCTATTTGTTTTAATGCTTTGATTATCATTTAAATGGTTATTTGGTACTTAGATCCAAATAATACCACTAAGGTGACCAAGAAGATGAATAAAATCTCCGAAGTTATATAAGAATGATTTTATTTGTATTTATTTTTATATTTTAATGTTTATTTATTCTTAAGAGAGAGAGAGAGAGAGCCTAAACAGGGGAGGGGCGGAGAGAGAGAGGGAGACACAGGATCCGAAGGAAGCCCCAGGCTCTGAGCTGTCAGCACAGAACTCAACTCTGGGCTTGAACTCATGAACAGCGCCCAATGTGGAGCTTGAACCCATGAAGGATGAGATCATGACCTGACCTGAAGCTGGATGCTTAACAACTGAGCCACCCAGGTGCCCCAGAGTGATTTTAAAAGAAAGGATAAAAGGACTTCAGATGATTTAGCACCTGTTCTGACTTTACCCCAAACTGACCTTGATAGAGAAAAGTGTTCCTCTGGAGACTTCAGATTGCATGGCAAGACAATTGATACCAGTGCAGTGGAGACAGAAAACAAACGAGTTTCTCATGCTTGAACAAAATCCATACAACATTTAATTAAAGGCAGACTGGGTTGGGGAAACCCCTGGCAAAACCAGATCCCTCCTCTTAGATAAAGGAAGTGGTGTTACTAAGGGAATTATCAAGCTGGCCCCAAAGCACTTGCCTAGCATCTGATGCTGCAATTATTATATTTAGGAATAAGGCAACTGTGAGCATTACCTCAGGAAGAAGCCTTTCCCAGGGAAGTGTCCACTGAGGATAGGTATAGGACATGAGGAATGGGGCTGCTGAGAAGACCTCAGCAAAAGAAAGCACATCAACTGTATAGAGTACGTGGGAATTTTGAAACACTGAACGTTGAGAACCGACCTTAGTTCTGATCTGGTCTCTGTCATTATTTAGTTATATTACCTTAGGTAACCTCGGTTTCCCTGTTTGCAAAATACATTTATGGATGAAGATAATTTCTGATATTCCTTGATATTTTAGAATTCCATGAAGTCAACTAGAAAATCAATATGCATCTCATCCATCTGGCTGCATTTATTATTATATTTTTGTATGACTTTGAATAAAGAAGGGCTGAAATTATTTTCAAACTAATGAATAAAACACAAGGAAAACAGAAAAACCAAAGGTCTTTCTTGAAGATGAGAATTAGTCACCAAAAAACCCCCAAAGTTTTACACATTTTTTAAAAAAAGGGGGAAATCATGTTCTGATCAACTCTCTTCTCAACCACACATATAAGTTAGTAAGAGATTGTTATCTAATCTGAGTAATTTTAAGTTTTTAAAAATTATTTATTTAGGTAACAGGAGAGACAGAGAGAGAGAGAGAGTACAAACAGGAGAGGGGCAGAGAGAGAGAGAGAGAGAGTGAGGGAGAGAGAATCTCAAGCAGGCTCCACGCTGCCAGCATAGAGCCTGACCTGGGGTTCAAACCCACAAACCATGCGATCACATCCTGAGCTGAAACCAAGAGTTGGATACCTAACCAATGGAGCCACCCAGATGCCCCAAGTTTTAAAGAAAATAAATATATTTCCTCATGTCCTAGTTTACATGGTAACTGTTCTCATTACATACCCACAACTATATGTGAAATTTTCGTATTGTTCAAATTTGTAAGATTTTGTATAATATCCTATGATTTGGGATATCTAGCTTTTTTTCTTCTAGTGTTTAAGCTATTTAAGAATGAGAACTACCCCTTGAATATAAGAAGTACTATAACATTACCAGATATAATGGAACTACATGATTGAGATCAGGCAGTGAAGGATAGGGGCACGTGTTCAAGAACAATAGTGTCAAGAGAAAGCGTGAATGTATTTGAGAAAGGAAGTCCTGTGAATTGTGTGTGTGTGTGTGTGTGTGTCTTCCTAGGTCTTGAAAGAGATTAAATCTTAGTACAAAAAAGGATAGGTTCATTCTCTATCCAACTCTTCACTCATTTTTCAGTTACACCACAAATGTTGAAGAGACATCTATCTTGTAGAAGTGATTGTCACGTTCATCATTGTTTCTCAGCTGTAGTTTCTTGCACAGAGGAAAGAGTAGGTGTTCTGTTGGTATGAACTAGGGTTTTTTTTGTCAGTGGTAACATAAGATCTGCTTGTGGAAGGTCCAGCAGGAGTTCATAATGTGGAGGGGAGGGGGAAAAACATTGTAGGCAGAGATAATCACAGAGGAAATGGTATTAAGTATAAATGGAGAGACATCTGAGAACTGCCAGCAGAATGGCTGACATGAGTTAGACGGGGTAGAATGGTAGGTAGATGGGGAGTTATGTTGGGACGTGATGTGGCAGTACATACCTATGCTATACTAGATGTTGTATTATCTTCTGGGTTTCATTTTTCACTGGTCGAAGCAGGTCTTTTCTGCTATTCGCCAGTCTGTCCCCATGCGGTACAGAGCAAAGCTGAGCTTGGCGATCCCTGTATGCACTTGGCGTTTTTTTCACAAGGACGTTCAGTACCAGTGATGCTTCCTTTCTCACACACCTTCCTGTCAGAAGCCCCTCCCACAGTGCTGCCTGTATTTGGGTATCTGAGTACTGGCACAGGGAAGTCAGCCCATCTTCAGGCCTTGTTAGTTTCAGCAGTTGACAGGAATTGAAATGCTAATAATCTTTTTTTCTCCCTGAGTTCTTATAAAGAGACAAATGAGTCACACAGCTGCAAATCATCTGATGGCAGGAAGAATCTCTGACAGCTTCATTTGAAGTTCCAAAGTTCCTGTTTTATGGCTTGTTTAATGTTTGGTAAAAGATAGGCTGCTTAAATTGGAGAAACCTTGTGGTGGAATATATAGTCTCATGGTGAGTGACAAGTTTTTCCAAAAAAAAAAAAAAATCTAAAAGAGAAGAAAATACACAATTTTGCAAGCTTGTGGAAACCAAAATAGTCTTTTCTTTTTCGTGGCTTCTTTTTGTTTAACTGTTTGCAGAACATGCAGTACTGTACAACACAAACATTTTTGCTCCGCTTAGTCCATCAGTTCAAGACTCCCAACTCTACTCAAAACTGTCTTTTGTATATGTAAAACAGTTCACAGCCAAGATTAAACAAATATTCATATATTTGAAGAAAATAGAAAGTAAACCAGACCATCCTCAAATTTACTCTTGGAGAGGAATAATTGTGATAGACCGTGCAAAGTGATTCCTTAGTGGTAGGTTAAGATGTGTTGGATAAGGCACACGGAGGGTGGCAAGGCTTGTAATCTGAATGACTGTATCACTATGTCTCATAAACTCATTCCCCTTTCACTGTTTTTCTCACTTTCCTGCTTTAGCTCCAAGTCTACCACTGAAGATTCGTGGTCTGTAGACAAGTCGACTACTCACTCTTGAGTCTCTGTTTCTTTGTTTTGAGAATCACAAGACTGCTTCCTGGTTCTTGGACATGTGATTACAACTTACTGTAGAGAAAAATCTGTTCTACACATGAGGAAGTTGACTTTTAAAGAGATTATGTGACACAGTCCTAGAATAATGGTTCTCAATTGAGGGAGCAGTTTTACCCCCAAGGGGACATTTGGCAATGTCTAGAGATATTTTTGGTTGTCTCAGGTAGGTAGTGGGAAGAGGGGCTGGTTTGGCATCTGATGGGTAGAGGCCAAGGATGCTATTAAGTATCCTACAATGCAGGAGAAGGCCAACATAGCAACCACCAGCCCAAAATGTCAATAGTTCTGAAATTGAGAAGCTCTGACCTAGAACCACAGAATCCAGGTTTAGAGACTAAGACTACTCCGTTTGAGTCTGAAGCCAAGCATTGTCCTCCTTTGCTTTTCAATAATAACAGTTTAATTCCTCCAGGAACCTCCTTAAGAGTGAAATGTACCATGACAGACAAATGTGGGGAGATATTAGTTGTCTGACATGTACTTGAGAGCACATTTTAATTTATCCAGGTAAGTGATAGAGAGCTTCACCTATGAGCAATGGCAGTTTTAAAATTAGCAATTTATCTTATCCTTTGATTATAAAAGATAATTTTTATGTTTGCCAGAGAATCCATGCCTATTTTCGATGGTTGCTTTCAAATCCCTCCACATCCCTCTGTCTTTCTGTCTGTACCTATCCCCGTTATTTTATCTCCATTGATACTTGTCAGCCTACACTCTCTAATGTTGTAATTTCCCAGAAATCTGCAGATGAATTGACTCTAAGCAGGACCCCTGTAAGACAAAAGCTCTGAAAGAAGTATCCTTATCACCCAAAGGTCTCATTTGATATTGGCTGAATCCTAAAATCTGGATTCCAGAGCCTCAATAATGGAAGTGGGCTCCAAACAAGCAGAACTGTCAGGGAAAAGTGCCTGCGTTATATTTGTTATCCGGGGTTCGTAATTGCTGAAGAAGTTAATGGAATTGTCAGACCATTGATAAAAGTGGATCCTGAAGAACAAGAGGCAGATTTAATGAGCAGCTCACCTCTGTCCTCACACCACAATATGCTCGCTATCCCGGGCCTGACACCCCTTTGTTCCAACCTTTTCTAACATGTCTGACTTCCCAGAGAGAAAGTGGTCAGTTTTCCCTATAATTGCTTTCAAACTTCTGTCTCTGATAAGTGCCTTCATTTAGCTTGTACTACAAATCTCCCCTTTAAGGCTCATTCGAAATATGCTTCTTGGAGTATGTACAGTGATTAGATTGAATGTGCTGCTTTAGGTGAGGTCTAACAAAACACACAGCATTTTTTTAAAATAATAATGGAGCTGAATAATCTTTAATATAGGTTTTTATTAAAATAACTCATATCTCTCTCCAGGTCAATATGCTGTAGTACCTTCCCATTAAGGAGATATTATGTCCTTTTATTACATTCTACGAGACTCATTATTCTGCATTTATCTGCATTGAATTTTCTATCTATTAGCCCAGGTATTTAAGTGAGCTAATTCTTTTCCTACCTGAGGATTGTTTTTCAGGAATGACCTTTCCTCCCAATTTAGCATCATCTGCAAACCAGAGCACTGTAGTGTAAGTAATGTGCTGGGAGTCAGTTATTTAAGATCCTTAATAGCAGTCTATCCGATATCGTTTTTGGACCAAGGTAGCTCTGCCGTGAGTAGCTGAGCTGTGATTATATCCTTTATCTCCTATTTCATAACATAAGAAGGCTTGATTGTAACAAAAGCAAGAAAAAATACCTTGATTAAAACGAAACCTCATTTTAAGTAGAAGTGTCTTCTACTTAATTTCTTTGTAATGCCACGTCCTCCAGGATGAATCTGCGGAGCACCTCTCACGTCCTGGCAGGTAACTATTCACTTCAAAACCCTGGGTCACCAAGATAGACATCACTTAGACCTGGAAAATTGGTGCAATTAATTCCAGGCCTCTACTTCAGAAGTCCCTGAACTGGTAACTGTGGGTCAGTGACTCAAGGAAGGAGGTGGGGAAAAGAATGGAACAGAGCTCAGCTACTTATCTGCAAGGATTTGCCAAGTTAAAACAGGGAGCTATGTCTGCTTGTCCACAACGTAGGGAGAAACCAGCCATTTGTGAAATATTTTCACCTTCAAGCCTGCATTTGATATCAGCTGATTTTCGCTGAATAAAATGGTAGAAACAACACGGGTCTTTCTGCCGGACTCCTTCCCGCTCTGAAAGCTATCCGTGACCCACACACTCCTGACAGAAACTGGTACTTATGGGATCTTGAAACATTGTACAATTTTAGGGTGGGAAGAGTCCCCAAACGTAAGAGTAAATAAATGCAAATCGTCCATGTATACAGTATGGCTGTTGCTCCAAAACATAAAGATAATGATTGTCTTCTACTTTATTAGAGGACTGAATCATCTAATGCAAACTGCCGTACACTTAAGGGCTTAAAACAATGCAAATTTATTATTTTCCAATCCTGAAGGTCAAAAGGGTCTCACCAGGTTAAAAGTGAGTAGATGCAGTACTTTTGTTCCTTTTCTTAAGGCTCTAGGGGCAAATCCATTTCCTGATCAGTCAGGTTGTTGGTAAAACTCTGTTACCTGCAGTTTTAGGACTGAGGTTCCTCATCTTTGCTAGATGCCAGTGTAGCAACATTTCCAGCTTCTAGAGATCTCCTCCACATTCCCTGCTCACAGCTTCCATCATCTGCGGTGCCAACAGTGGCGTGTCACATCCCTCCCATACTTGGACTCTCTCCTGCCTCTTCCTCCATCACATCTCTCTGACCTCAACAGGGAAAAGTTGTCTAATTTTAAGAGCTCATGTGATCAGATTGAGTATACTGGATAAACTAGGATAATCTCCTCTCAAAATCTGTAACCCTTAACTACATCTGCAAAGTTCATTTTGCCATGTGATATAATGTGTTCCCAGGTTCCAAGAATTGGGTCAGCCTTCCACATGACTTTAGTTTATTCGATTAAGACTGAGTTCACGGTGTGAAGAGTTGTAATCTTATCATTGTTTCATGAGTTAGTCTTGCTGATTAGTCCATTTTCCTGACCTCAGCATGCTGGATTTCTAATTACAGCCACAAATAGCTCTATGGGTTCCTACTGTCTGGATTCCAAATGTTTGTTGCTATTTTAGTAACATTATCCTTGTATATACAGGAGAATGTACCTTGCTCATCGATTAATTGTACACATTCATTGATTTCCTACTTTATTTCATAGGCACCATTATTAGCATCACTGCCAAACCTTCTATCTTGAGTCATCTTGATCAAGTCACTCCAAATGTACTGTTGTGTTTTACATTTGAGATACCACCTTTTTACCTTCACAGCCCTGGGACAGAGCGAGACTCAGTTCCAGTGGTTTGCATATGTATTATGGATTGAGGGGATGAGTCTAGGAGTCAGAAATTCTAATATTCCTAGGAATGTTTTAGGAAAGTTTTGGATTAGAATAATCCCTCTTCTTCATCACTCTGCCTATCCAAGTCCTCAAAATAAACAATGATTAGAAGTGATGAAGTGTTTCTCCAGAATCTCTGTGTCATGGAGTATAAGATCATCCCAAAGCCATTTGCAGGTTTCTGTGACACCTGGGAATGACTATCATAATTCTGCTAAGTCCATTTTTATTTTATTATTTCTTTATTTTTATTTTATACATATATATATTTTTTCTTCTCAAGTTAGTTAACATACAGTGTAGTCTTGGCTTCAGCAGTAGAATCTAGTGATTCATCACTTACATATAAACCCAGTGCTCAACCCAACAAGTGCCCTCCTTAATGCCCATCACCCATTTTCCCCACCCTTATCAATCCTCAGTTTGTTCTCTGTATTTAAGAGTCTCTTATGGTTTTAAGCTGAGTCCATTTTTAAAGACCAGTTTCCTGTTTCCTCTCTGAGTTGTTGCTGGAGAAACCAGAGGTTTTCCTTCATATCTGGATGCTCTGGGTATGAGTCATGTGATAGGCAGACTAATGGCCCAGCCCCCAGAATATCCATCCACATCCTAAGCCTTATATCCTGTGAATATGTTACGTTACATGGCAAAAGGAAATTAAAATTGTAGATGGAATTACTAATCAGTTGAATTTTCATTTGGGCAATTATCCTGGTGAATCCTTAAATGAAAGAGGGTGACAGAGACTTCAGCATCAAAGCAATGAGATATGAGAAAGATTCAAGTAGCCATTTCTGGCTTTGAAAATGGAAGGTGTTTACTAGCCAAGGAATACAGGTGGCCTTTAAAAGGCAAAACAGAGGGAAGGAAATGGATTCTATCCTAAGGCTTTGAAAAGGAACGCAGCTCTGGCAACATTTTGATTTTAGCCCTGTGAGACTGATGTCAAACTTCCGATTGTCACAACTTTAAGTGTCAGTGGCCTTCAGGCACACCCTTAGCTTTATGTACTTCAGACCCCCAGGTAGAGGGTTCAAGATGCTTCTACCACAACAGGAAGTGGGATGTGTGCAGCTACATTCCCTTTGTCATCTGGGGATGGATATTCTGGCTCTGAGAAACCCACAGTTTGCAAGGGGCTACATCTTGTATACTCTTTCTTTCCTCTAGCTGTAAGTAAACTCAGTACCACATAAGCGTAATTTGCATGTTGTCGCTTCTCAGTGACCTTTCCTGCATGGCATGTAACTGCCTTTTGAACTTGTCTGTACAGCTTGGCCACCCCATGAGCAGTGAAACAGAAAGTTTAATTAATAATACAAGATAGGAGTACATTTACTGTTACATGGGTCTGTGTGCCTCAGTTTCTTCATGTATAAAGTTGAAAGGATCAGATTATTTGCTCTCTGGAATTCTGTTGAACTAATTGAGTCTACAGTTCTACAACAATGCAGACTTGCTAAAATACAGCTCGTTTCTCTTCCCCCACACACCACAATTTATTGCATCTTTTCTATAATACTATTTCTAACACAATATTCTTAAACTTCTGTGTTAGAGTACTGTGTTCATTTTAGTGATGGGTTTAACATCAGTTAAAATATGCCAGGTCCTAAAAGTAGTTCTTAAATCTTCCACACAGAGGTAAATACCTATAGTTGAACTGAACTACATCTTCTTCCCTGCCGCATTGTTTGCAATTAGCCTCGAGGATGGGCTCTGAAGTCAGGCTGGCTTCACTGGAGTCCTTTCTCTATAACTCACCAGAAAAGACTTAATATAATTGACTAAATATTCCCCAGTTGTAGCGCTGGTGTATGAGCCAAATAAAATAAAGCAAGTAAAGCATTTGAAACAGTTCCTGGCACATCATAAGCATGCAATCAGCTTCTAAAACTTTGTGGTCTTTCTAAAGAAAGCCACACTTAGTATTTTGTCATTATCACTCTTTCTATGTACAGAGGTCTTTTAGGTGGATTGAATCATTATAAAGTAGCTAATTAATACATAGAAATAAAACCACAGGCACATCTTTTTCCTGTTGACCATGTTAAATTGTTGGGAGTATTATAAAACTAAAAAATAAGACCAATTTCCACAGTTTACGGCGGCATAGTGAATATACCACAACAATAATAAGCTTATATATCTATTGGCTTCTCAACTCTGCATTTTTCAAACAGAACACAACAAATTCTTATAATAATAATAATAATAATAATAAATACTTTATAATAATATATAAATATATGAGAATATTATACAAATATAATATATATAAATATATGAGAATATCATATAAATATATGAGAATATTATTATTTTCTCAGAAAACGAATATTGGTAGCAAGTGAGACTACTGGTTGCTCTTTATTCCATGCCTGGGAAGCAGTGGAATGAAAACAGAATGGAAATGCCTGCAATCACCCAAGGCTCCCAGCAACCCTATAATAAGCATCTAGTTGGCCCTATTTTATAAATGAGAAGACCAAAACCCAAGCAAGATTAAATTGCATGTTAAGGCCACTCAACCAGAAGTGGGGAGAACCGGGATTGGGATCCAAGGATCACCTTATCAGACATCTAGGCTCTCTGGTATAGGATACATGTTATAGAGATGAATATGGGTGACTCCATTTTTGTCAGGCCATGTTCCATATGTTAGAATGCTGTGTAGAATTTCAAGCTAGCATATTATTATATGTGATATTTTTATCAGAGCACTCAAATAATCTATTTCCTCTCCTATAAAATAGGAATTCTTTTCTATTAAATTAACCTAGGATAACCAGCAGATAAATATCATGTGAAACTCATGTGTATGTTTTTTTAAGACTTTAGCTTATGCAGTTCATCCAGCATTCTTAAATTTATAAAGATCCTCGTGGCTTCTTAACTTCCTTATTAAGTATGGATTCATTCTCCTGCTTTAATAGCACTGTCTGGGACAACTGTTTTTATAGAGTTTGTGGCTTCCTAAGAAGATACCACTTTGTTGGTGACTGAAACACCTCTAAATTAATTACAGCCTGAATGTATTGACCAAAAAATCAATAGATGCCCCACGAATTAAACTTCAGATACTACTAGTGTGATGTGTGCAATGTAAGGTTGCCTTTTGCTGAGCATTACCATGGCTCACTCTGAATTTCTTCTACCTAAGGAGAATATGCCTTAAATCCCTGGCTATCATTAAGCAATGGCAGTAAACAGCTAATCCCGTTCACTCGGTGTCATTGCCTCTGTGTCAGCATGAAGGAATGAGATATCTCTTTGGTCCTTACCACTCAGGACCTATGAAGACCTCTTTTGGAGTTATCAGTCCTTCCACAGCTGAAACTCAGTTCCTTTGGAGACATGCAGCCTGTCGTAAAGGCTTCACCACCATACCTCATTGGTGTCAATATGGTTTGATAGCTGAGAAAATGCTATGCTTAACTCTGCTTTTTCAGGAAGGAGCCTTCCTTTTCTTATCCTCTGGGTCTTAGGAGGATGGGAGAGGGCACTTAAATTTCCTTGTGTTTTGCCGTTCACATCGTGATTCTGTGTCTCTGTAAAGAGCTCACCCATTTTGAAGATGAAGAACTTGTTTCCCTATCTTCCCCTGAAACCGTATTGTTAGCCTTTACAAAGATTAACACAGCTCCATGGGGGTTAGATGGTTTCAATCTCTTCTGTGTCATAGACAAATGACCACCCTCATACCTAAGGAGCTACAAAAAGCAAAAACCTGCTTGCTAGACATAAAAACAAGGATTTGTTTCCTACTGACGCTGAAATTAGAGTTGTCTTTGCTCACTAACTTTATGTGGGGTGCTCTTCGTGCTTCCTCATGCTTTGGACTTTTTTTTCTACTTTTATATGCTTTATAGTCTCTCTCTTTAGAGAATTGTCAAACTCTAAAATTTGGAGGAGTTGGGACAACCCTTATTTCACTCTTCAAAAAAAAAAAAAACTTTAAGAATGCCCAACCCCATAGAAGCTATATCCATCTTCAATGATTTCCAAGGGTGCAGGGGACCCACAGCCCAATGTTATTTGGCATTGCAAAGGTGAAGTAAATTTAAGGCAAAAAGATTATCTACAATTCACTTGGCTTTGTGATATCTACTTATATTATGTCATCATGACATTTATAACTAGATGAACTGCAGCAAAACAAATAAATTAAAAAAAGCAATACAATGCAGAATAACCTTAGTTACCTGTATCTAGCATTAAAGATTGAAAGTAAGATGGTGAGGGAGAAAAAAGGAGTAAAAGAAAGAAATAAATAAAATAATTTGCAGATGGTTCTTCTCTAAAAGCAAAATGAGTAAACTCTTTTTCTAGGGTCTTAAATAATTTAAATTCTATCAAACACATATATCCCCCTGTAACAGGCTCACACAATTTTCACAACACTGTACGTTGTTACTTTCTTTGGCTTTTGCTTTTCTACACTCCCTGAGGATGTTCTCCAATGATTATTTCTTTCTGTCTTTATTTTGTTTCTTTTTTTTTTTTTTTTCCAACCCCCTCCTGTTCCCTGAGGAAGTATGCAGCCATAATGCTGAAGCGCTGCTAAATGCAATAAGGCAAAAATCATCACGGCTTGATGGCACCAGAGTGCCAGCGCTTTGGATAAAGAATTATCCCACTAACACAGCATGAACCAGCCAAAAGGAAAAAGAAGAAAACAATCCACAAGCTCATGGCGTATTTATTTTTTATGATCCTAAGAACCTTTATTTAAAAAAGATAAAATGGGAATCATTGGATGAGTATATTTGAAGGTGGGAATCTCTCAGGCAATTTGGACCAGCCGTAGTTTTGTGAGCCGGCCCTTGCCATGGGGTTATTGAGCTGAGAGGCAAATATACATTGTCCGCCAATTTCAGCCTGAAATAAAAGGTGTTCTCTGATCTTTGTAACAAAAGCTTTGATTTTTAAAGTAACATTTCTCTAACTGGAAGTTTAAAAAAATGAGTTGAGTAAGTTTGGGGTTTAAAGTATAAAGGAGATGGGGTTCCTGGCTCGTGCAGTGGGTTAAGCGTCTGACTTCGGCTCAGGTCATGATGTCACCATTGGTGAGTTCCAGCCCCGCATTGGGCTCTGTGCAGACGGCTCAGAGCCTGGAGCCTGCTTAAGTTTCTGTGTCCCCTTCTTTTTCTCCCTTCCCCGCTCACACTCTGTCACTCTCTTTCTCAAAAATAAACATTAAAAAAATAAAATAAAAAAATAAGGTATAAAGCAGAAGAACATGTTTTCTCTCGAAGTCTCAACCTAGGTTATAATAAATTTTAAATATATATGTTACATATATGTGTGTGCATGTATGTGTATAAAACCGATGCTTTCTGTTAGTAAGCTTTACCCGTTAGCTAGGAACTTTCCTTATTCCTCTATTTATATGACTGTTACCTTCCCCAGAACACAAACATTCAAACTTGGACTTTGATTCGGTTTTCTCTATTTTTCTCTAGATGTATGATTTGTCATCATGGACTTAGGCATTCGCTATGGTGACATGGATAAGTACCATAAGGTGATCCAGTTTAATTTAGCTCGGGCGTGATTAAGATTTTCCTTAATGCCATTGTAATATGAATTATCCTGTAGCCAAATCCAAGTATTGCTTGTTCAGGTTTTAGGTTGCCAACAAATCTTTCGTATTTGTTATATGTTTGTGTATACAGATGAAGTTTTATTGATTTATTTGGAGTTCATCTTCATTCTGTTTTTCCTATTTAATACATTTCTTAATTTTATTTAGAGAGTCAGAAGGAGAATAATGTCTATTGGAGTAGATAATCTGAGATCACCAGTGTTAGTTTCGATATTTTTGCAGCAAGATTTGAAATTGCAAACCCAATTCTTAGTGCTGAGTGCTGTGTTTCACAACAATTTGACAAAGACTTCTACACATATAAAAGCCCCTTTTCAATTATTTTACTTCTGAACATTTTGTTTAGCTACTAATAGGATTTTAATGATAATATTACTATGATAACCAACAAGACCTATAAGGCAGCCCTGTTAGGAAATTCACGTTTTTGTTTTATTGCACTGCTATCTGGATGGACTCTTTTGGCATTTCTGGTATTTACTGTCTTTTCTTCTTTTACAATCCCAGTTAAGGATTGTGCTGTTTCGAAGATGGAATCGCTGAAGAAAAATTAGTAACTTACCCAAAATTTTCTTAAGGGATTAAAAAAATTCAGTGTTCTGTAATCCTAGAAATCTTGAAGTTAAGAGGAGGCTTTGGAGGGTTGTTATTTTGTGTGTTATTTTTCCATGACAATGTCACAAGTTAATGGGTGGCAAAGACTAAAAACCAAGCTTTAATTTAGCAGGCTTGCCTTTCGACATTCATTTTCTAAGCGGCAAATTCCCAAGCACTGCTTTTGTGAACGATTTTCTGTCAATAGTTTTATGACCCATCAGGTGGCATAGGAATGACATTATCGCTACAGTTCCATTTGTTCTTTTTAACGTACATTGTCATGGTCTTTGTCCCATGGGTGAGACATCATTCAATGCTCTAAGATTATGTGAATTGGGAGAAAAGGGACATTTTAGAATGGAAATTTGTAAGATATAGCTGTGTGTGTGTGTGTGTGTGTGTGTGCGCACGCGTGCGTGCGTGTGTGTGTGTGTGTGTGTGTGTGTGTATTCAGATATATTTAAATCAACATTCCAGCAAAGGTACTTACTAGTTGTGTCACCTGGAATAAATAATTTTTATTTTATTAAATTTATTTTTTTGATTCATTAAATGGACATGTTAGGCTGATTGCTATGGCAAATGCTACCCAAACTCAGTCACTTAAAAAAAAAATTAGTGCTCACTTATGTTATTTCTGGTATGTATTCCTGCTCAGATGACTTTTTTTGGGATCACACTTCTCCAAAAATCTATGTAGGACTGAAATTCCAACATCTCACAAAAGCATTGATTGCTGTATTCTCTTCATCTGTACAGCAGATGAAGGTAAAAAGAGAGCCTGGAGTATAATGACAGAGGTTTTCGAGAGGCCAGTCCCCCCCTAAGTAGCATACATAAGCTCCACACATGTTTCTTTAGGTAGAATTCGGTCCAGTGTCAAAGAGGTGGCCCTGTCCAAATAGAAGAATAGCTGGAATATTAGGTCAAGTTGTGTATCCAGGGAGGTGATATGTAACAAAATTTGGAGAACACACAGGCCTTATCTTTGCCAAATAGGAAAAACCATAGTAACTATCTCTCAAATCTGTTGTGAGCAGAGAGATAATACATGTAAAATAATATCTGGTACTTGATAAACGCTTGAGTTGTGAGGAAAACAAAACAAAATGAAAAGATCACAATAAATATTTTGGAGGGCTAACATGATAAATCCCATAAGAGAAGTGCAGGCAGATTATTATAGGAATTCAGAGGCACAATTAGAGATCAGTGTTCACTGTAAGGATCAGTGTGACCATCTTTAATGTGGGACACTTCCCACCTCTGTCATCAGCAACGTACTCTTCACTGCCGTATTTTCCTTTGGTGATCTCTTGTCTCTTCCCAAGGCTTCTATTACCATGTATTTATCACAGTACTGAGTAAGCATCTGCCTCTTTGATTCCTCTCCATATGTGTATTCCAGTGCTTAATGGAATACTTCAAATTTTGTTAGGCTCCAACTGAGTTCATCACACCTTCCTTTTCTACACCCATTGCAACTCTTCCCTTTCCCACAATCCTCTTTTCCCCTCTGTGTTTTTTACACCCTGTCATCTCCCTCTCTCTGAACATTCTTATACAATCAACCACCAAGTCTTGACCAGCTTATCTCCTAGATATTGCCCTATTCCTTTCTTTTTTACCCACTTAAGCCGCTTGAGGATCAACCATGTCTAATATAGACTATGTGATTTCTCTGCCTTCAGTCTTGCTCCATCACACCACTGTCTTCACAGTAGCCAAAACGTTTCCCCTCACCAGCCTTTGGAAGTGAACATCTAGGCAGCTGATTCTACTGTTGCAAGAATGTCGATTCCCTATTTTTATCAAGTGAGCATAGACTCCTGGGAATAGCTTAGAACACCCAAACCATATCAACTCTCTGGAATTCTGGCTTTTTTTCTTGTCACTTTTTCTTTTTACAGCAGCCATACTGAACATCTGTCCATTTTGCTCATCCATAATGACTCTCTCATCTCTGGAACTCGCCACATGCTATTCCATCTGCTTGACATAGTTTTTCTTTCTACCCACCTGTGAGATTATAATTTATAATAAGAAATATATATTTGGTCTTTGTCCCTAGCTCCTGACTCACAGCTCCCAAAAACCTTGGAAAATGCTGAGCTATAAGAGCAACTGGAATATCTTTTGTCATATTTGGTCCCTTTCCCTCAGTTTCTGAAAAGCACTTCAGAGTCATAAATGGCAAAACAGGTTTCTTCCTATTCATAACAAGCACCTTTCTACTATAGCTGGGTTTATGTTAACAAGGTGACTTTTGGAAAATGCCTAAGCACCTTCTTACCAGAAGAACCACCATGGGATTAGAGGTTTGAAACTTTCAGTCTCATCACCCTAACTTCCTGGGAGGGAAGAGGAGCGGAGATTCAGTTCGGTCACCAACGGCCCATGATTTAATATTCATGCATATATATAGTGAAGTGTCCATAAAAACCCAAAAGGACAAAGTTCAGAGAGCCTCTGGGTTGGTGAACACATGGAGATTGAGGAGAGTGGTGTGCTCAGAAAGCATGGAAGCTCCACCCTTTCCCCATGCTTTGCACTATATATCTCTTCCATCTAGCTGATCCATAGTTATATCTTTTTATAATAAAGCAATAACCTAGTGAGAACACAGGTTTCTGAGTTCTTTAAGCTTCTCTAGGAAATCAGTTGAACCCAAGGAAGGAGTCCGTTGGAACCTCCAATCTATGGCTGGTCCGTCAGAAGCAGAGGTGACAACCCAAGTTTTTGATTGGCATCTGAAGTGGATTGGCATCTGAAGTAGGACTGAGCCCTTAACCTGTGGAATCTGAGGATATCTCTGCATAGATAGTGTCAGAATTTAGTTGAATTGTAGGACACCCAGCTGGTGTTGGAGAAATGCTTGTTGTTATGGGGAACAACCCCTCCTTACACACGCACAGACACACACAGACACACACCCACGCATACACACAAACATGCATGTTGGAATTCAGTGCTCAGAACCCTTACCTCCAATATCCTCAAGTAATGAAAGGAAATCCAGCTCACTCTTACCTGTTTTTCAGAACTGTCTTCTTTACAGTTTCTTCCAGGAACCACTGTGATCCACCACCACTCGTATCAAAGCGCTCCAACTTTGCCCTTCTGTGTCCATTGATCAGACAAGCTTGTGGCTCTTTACTTTTCAAACTAATGGTTATCTACCCCCACTTAACAGGAAGAACCACAAGGCTATGTTCGAGTTGTAATATTTTTCATCTTTTGGTCCTCAGCAGCTCGTCTGGTATAATAAGACATTGATCATATTTTCTGTTTTTGTTTGCTTGTTTTTTGTTCTGTTTATTTATTTTTCAGAGACAGAGAGAGACAGAGTGCGAGCAGGGTAGGGCCAGAGAGAGAGGGAGACACAGAATTTGAAGCAGGCTCCAGGCTCTGGGGTGTCAGCACAGAGCCCGATGCGGGGCTCAAACTCAAAAACTACGATATCATGACCTGAGCCAAAGTCGGACGTTTAACCGATGAGCCACCCAGGTGCCCTGATCATATTTTCAATAATTATGGGTGGCTTTAACAATTGTTATTTGAACTGAGCCTTGAAAAACTAAAGATTATTAAGACTAAAGCTAAGGGGCAGATAATGGCATTCTCCCGTGAGAGTAAGGTACAGACAAAGTCCTGGGGGCAGGAACGTACAGATCGAGTCTGATGTGGCCACCTGTGGATCCTAGTAAAGGTCCTGAAGGGAGGAAATAACAGTTGCTTTCTTACTGTCACAAATGTATTCTCTTATGCAGGAAAGGCTCAATCTCAGAGTTATTCTTTCAGACAACGCAACATCCAGATTTCTAGAGAGGCAGCTTCATGTTCAGCTTCTAGTGTTTGGGATTTGCCCTTAAGGAGGAGGCCCAGTAACAGTTGTATGCCTTTGGGAATCCGCCTTGCAGCTACCCTTTCCTCCTTAACCTATTTGCATAGTTTCCTTCCTCCTCTTTCAGCTCAGGCTGCCCTCCAGCCTCCCCAGTCACTCTGCACATAGGCTGTCTCCAGCTACAATGGAAAACAAGTACCTGGCAGCTGCTACTTCATGGCTCTCAACTTCCTCCAGTGGCTGAGTGTCATCAGCTTTGCAATAGCATGTGGAGATCTCTTCTTGGGGCATTCTGTTGTGACAGCAGCTGAGAACTCATCAGTTTGGAGAAATTCACATTGTACAGAGGGGAATGGTCAACGCAGCTCAGGGGACAGTTATATTCTTTGTTTCCCCTTCTCCCTTCTCCAGTATGAAAGTTCAAAAAAAATTTTTTAGCGTTTATTTATTTTTGAGACATAGAGACAGAGCATGAGAAGGAGAAGGGCAGAGAGAGAGGGAGACACAGAATTCAAAGCAGGCTCCAGGCTCTGAGCTGTCAGCACAGAGCGCGACGCGGGGCTCAAACCCACAGACCGCGAGATCATGACCTGAGCCAAAGTCGACCACTTAACCGACTGAACCACCCACGTGCCCGTTCCAGTATGAAAGTTCAAAGCAAATACATTTTACGTGATTTATTGCAGAGGAAATTGTCTTTTGTTTCCAAACCACTAATGTTAATGAATCCTTAAGCCAACTACACCACATCCTTTAAACTTATAGAATGCTCCTTGCCAGAGCTTAACTACATCACGGATTCTCCTGGTTTCAGAGTTGTGGTAACAGTAGCAGAACATGAGTAATGAAACATCCTTTGAGTTATACTTAATTACTGAGTCGGTGTCCTGGTTTCAGCATCTAGTAAGAACAGGGCTTGGTCTATAATAGATGTCAGGGAACATTTTTACTGAGAAACCTGAGAATGCTTTTCATAATATAAACGATGAAATTGAGCTGTCTTTTGTGATATAAATCACCAATCATTCTCCAAATTCCTACTATTTCTTCTTAAGAATTTGTCATTCGTATATTTATTAATTCTTTTTTGATATTATTTGCATTGCAAATTATTCCAAGTCATGTGATTTTAATTTATTCTGTGGCATTTCAGAGCTGAATGAATAATCTGTGTTCTATTTTATGACCATATTGGCATGAATCATGTGCCTTTTAAGAATTCACTGTAATCTTTATAGATCATTCCACTCATTTAGTTGATCCTCATACTCTTCATATTTTGGCCATTCGACTAATTTTCTCTGGCATAACCATAGTACTGGGGAATGTGATAAGGCCATGACCCTTTTCCTCTCATTGTTTAAGAGAGAGAGAGAAATCAAGTTGCTGAAAGCTTAATAAAACTCTAACTCCCCATTTCTCCTGTTGTGTGTGTGTGTGTGTCCACCCTTTCCTCTTATTGAAAACTCTTCTCCATCATCCCTGTTTCCTCCCACTGTCCCAATCTCTTACCACCAGAACTAGCATGTTCTGATCATTTTGCATGAAGCCTTCAGGAGAGCCAAGTTTCTGTTTCCATCAGTGCTTTGCTGGTGATCTTAAGCCTAATCTCTTGGCCTCTAAAATCTTGCTATCTCCACCTGCACAGAAGACCTGATAAGGTTTTCTAATAATTTATATAATTTCCATCATGTTTGCATGGGGAACTTGTAAGGGTAGACTCAATGTATGCCACTATTGCATGCAGCATCCTCTTCTCCATATCCCTTGGAGTGACTAAGAACAGAAGCACATAGAACATACTCACTGTGACTTCTTTGTCTTCTGATGAGGTATATATATACTCTGGCATGTCCCTGTTTCCTCTCACAGTAGCTTTGTCCAAAAGATTAATGAATTATCGGGAAATTTCAGGAGTATATAGAAAGAACAGTGGCTTGGAAATTGAATCTTGTTACTCTATCTTTTCATTTCATCCTCCCCCACATACTAGCTAGAGATCAAAAAAGATATATGTTCTTGCCCATTACCTGGCCTGTAAAATGATGAGCCATTTGGAAGACATCACGTGGTAGTCACTCAAAAAATACTAATCTCCAATAACTCAGGTTTCACAGTTCTACAACAAAAAGGTGTGTGTGTTGTAGGGAAGCGACAGAAGGGTGTGCAGTGAGGTAAGGGATTTACACCTAAAGAGATCTAAGCAAAGGGAGGAAAAAACTGTGATCTATAACTTGGGATAATGGCTCTTTTTAGAGGAGAGAAGAGGTTGTGATTGGCATGGCTGATGGCATGGACAGGCTTCTAGAGTGGCTAGGAAAACTGTTTCTTCACTTAGGTGGTAGTTCTAAGGAATTTTTACTCTTCCTGTGTTTTGCGATAAAAAGTGATTTGAAAAATAGTAATAATTTGAAAAAATAGTCTGGCGGGAAGTGTCTAAAGAGTTTTAATGACCATTAAAAGAATAAGACATCACAAAAACTAGGGAAAGAATAAATATCAAGAAAGAGGGATATTTCACAGTGTAAAAGGTTACAGACAGATCAGCATACGTGACCCCCGTATGTAATAATGCAAGAAATCCTGGGGGACACTAGCAACAGTAGTTTAACTGAAGCCGCTGGAACTTTTGGTAAATGTGAAATCAGAAATTATAGAAATTACTTACAAAAAGTTTGCCTGTGAAGAGGAAGACAGAGATTGTTTTCTGTTATCTAATTCAGCAAATCTAAGTTCTTGTTAAATTCTACTCTGCAGGATACAACGAGTTGGCAATTTACATAGCTTCTTCAAGTAACTATTAAGTCTTTTTATATCTTTATCCAGGCTGTCTACTAAAATAAGGTTCAGATATCACCTCCTCTGAGAAACCTTTTATGAACAGTTCAGCATAAAGTAGTCAGGGGAACTCACTGGCCCTATGGAAGTGGAATCAGATTGCATTGAAAATATTGGTAATTTAATCTATAACATGGAATATATATCTCACGTTATATATATTTTCCTTCTATTTGATAATATACTTTGGTCTTGGTCATGTGCCTTTCTCACACTGAATCCATGTAAAAACAGACTATGTAAGAAGTAAAAGAATAAGACAGTATGAAAAATAAACTACTTCAGAAAGCAAAGTATTTTAGAAAACTGATATCAGTTTGGTCTTTATAATCAATGGATACACAGGAATATTGTATTTGCTTTTCTATTATCAGCCTTCATATTTTGATTTTCATATACTTTGGTATTTGTCATTATTTCTTTCAATCAATATTTCTAGTCTGGACATTTTTCTTGAGCTCCAAACTTGTTTTCAATGATTAAGCAGATATTGTCACCTGGATATACTAAAGGAACCATAAATTCTATTCCTTTTCTGTGTCTCTCACTGCCCCCAACACTGACAAAGTCACTATGATATTTGACATACTAATGGAATTAAGATACACCCAATAACACAGGCCGGATCTTTTCAAATCACTATCACCTATTACTTTTCACTTTGCATCCAATCATTTACCAATTCTTACTCCCTAAATAAATATCTCTTACATCTAGCTGTTTTTTTTCCATCCCAACTACCACCTGCCTGATTTGAATTTCTTTATCCCTGGGCCAATGAGATAGCTTCTCAATTACTTTTTTTTTTAATTTTTATTTTTGAGAGACATAGAGAGAGCATGAGCAAGGGAAGGGCAGACAGAGAGGGAAATACAGAATCTGAATCAGGTTCCAGGCTCTGAGCCATCAGCACAGAGCCCGACGCGGGGCTTGAACTCACAGACCATGAGATCATGACCTGAGCTGAAGTTGGCCGCTTAACCGACTGAGCCACCCACGCGCCCTCAATTGCCTTTCTTGACTATAGTTTCTACTTGCATCCAATTGAGTTATCTTTCTAGAGTGCAAATATATATTTATGCACAATACCCTCCTTAACTAGAGAACAGATAGAATTTAAGTATTCAGGATTTAGTCCATATCACTTTTCTTCCTTCGTTCATTCATTCGTTCATTTGTTGTTCGTTTGTTCCTTCCTTCCTTCCTTTCTAGTTCATTTCTTGATTTTGAGGGCAGGGAGAGAGAGAGATTGAGAAAAAGCTATGGAGGGCCAGAGCTAGAGGGGAACAGAGGATCCAAAGCTGGCTCCGCACTGACAGCAGAGAGCCTGATGCAGGGCTCAAACTCATGAACCAAACTGTGAGATCATGACTTCAGCCAAAGTTGGAAGCATAACCAACTGAGCTACCCAGGCACCCCTCCCTCATATCACCTTCTAGTCTTCTTCTCTCCAATCCCATTTCCTAATTTTCCTGCACTCTTCCTCACCAAGATTATGTTCTAGTAATACTTAACTACTATCAATTTTCCAAATACATATTTCGTGTCTCAGTCCTCTGAGCTGCTATGTGTACCATGAATGCTACTTGGATTGTTCTTCCCTCCTAGTTTACCTATAATCATTATTTTCAATTTGAAGCCCAAGGCATCTCTCTCGTCTAAAATTTTTTCGTAATTTTTGAAGGTAGTTTAGAGAATTTTGTTCTGTATTTTAGTTATTTTGCACATATCTCATTTTGATTCCTTAATCTTATTGCAGTCATTTTTAAAGTTTCTCTCTAGGCCTATCTCTGTCTCTTTTAGGAGACCAAAATTTCACTGTGGGAAGGACCAAATATGTCCACCATTTTATTCCCAACATTTAGCCTAGTGAGTGCACAAAAATGTTTGCTGAATCATCAAATGAAGATATGTCCTGGAAAATATGAGTGGGCAGGAAATGTGAGTCATTCTGGAGAGGGGAAACTTCACAGCAAAATGAAAAGCATTTCAAAAAGTTAATAAGTCTCACTTCATTGAAAGTAGAGGCTCCACAATATTCTGTAGTACAAAACATCCCCGTTAGTAACAAGGCTGGAAGCATAAAGTGAAAGCACTCAGATTATCCCCTTTGGGTCACTGAGTAAACATCAGGGAATTTCCTTCCTTCTCATTGATTAGTTAACAGGAAGAATGTATTTTCTGGGTCCTCTTTGCCTAGTACCACTACCACATGGATTCTTTACAGTGACTACCTCCAGGCATTCCACCCGTACAAGCCCTATTGAAAAGAAGAAATGAATAAACTTGTTATGTGTGACTTGAATACCCCTAGTATCCAATTTAGTCTGTAGTATTGCTGAGCCAATCAGCTAAGCCATAAGGCAGCTGCAAATCTGGATAATGCACAAAATCCTCAATTTGTTGGCCATATGTAGACATAGGCTTTGTGATGAATAAGCAAGACTAAACCAATCCTTTTCTTATATGAAGAATGCCCATGCAAGTTGATGAGCCATAAGATCCATCCTCCGCTGAGTCAGGAAACCCCCCCAAAAATCCATCTTTTACAAAAAGAAAGCGTACAGACTTCCACTAAGTTTGCTTGCCTAGAGGTTTAATTTATTCATACCTGTTAAGGACACAAAAGCCATTCAGTCTATTGACTTCTAGAATCAGTAAATTTATTACTAAAGATTTGTACATGGAAAATGTGGTCAATGGAGACAATTCACTACTGCAGAAGGTCAATTGGACACATTAATGGCCAATTCTCTAAAGCATAAAGGATCATTTTAGGGCTAGCATTACTATTTGTAGTTAGATAGACAGGTAAATGTTAAAAGGGCAAACAAATTTCATTCCCCTAGGCATTAGCTAATGGCCAGAGAGACCAGGAAGTCAGCCTGCATTTCCTACTCATCTTTCCCAAGCACTTTGACTCCTGTTCTAGGGAATTAACGGCTATTTTTTGGTGCCCTCTAGCAGTCTTTGGTCTAGGTGGCCTTAGTCCTTGACTGACCAACGAATGCCAGGCATGCTGTGAACAGCTGTGCCATGACCGTGAGGAGAGTCTTCCTCTGCAGATTCTAGGCAGATTTCAAAATGCCAAAAGTACATCTTTAATGTCCTTTTAAGCTTAATTCTGCCTTCCTCTTTTCCTATTCCTGTCAAGTATCCTAGAATGGGTGCCCCCTCTCCATTGTCATTTGACAGAATGACTGTTTCACTTCACTGCTGAAGTTTGTCTAAGGTGGTCCTCCCAAAGTAGCCATGAGCATGTGACTCTTTGCGTTTCTCCATCAACTCCACCTGCCTTTTGAGCTATTGCCTATGGCGCTTTTGGTCAGTGATAATTAATCTGGCAAAATATATCAGATAAATGTGTGTAGGAGGGCCTCTGATTATTTTAATCTGAGGAAGAAATATTTGTGGACATTTGAGGTGGCGTGGCAGGATATAAATATGTTTTGGCAAAGGAGACTTTTGGAGACTGCAAATCATACCTCTTTTATGACTCAGGTAGCTTGGGTCTGAAATTTGCCATTACAAGAGAACAAAACAAAACTTAATGCCATAGATTTTTTCCTAACATATCTCAATTCTTACTTTCTCTGGAAGTGCTCCCTGGATATTTCAGCTCACAGTGATCCTCCCCCAGA
The DNA here is from genome assembly GCA_030068075.1 of Paguma larvata. Taxonomy (NCBI): domain Eukaryota; kingdom Metazoa; phylum Chordata; class Mammalia; order Carnivora; family Viverridae; genus Paguma; species Paguma larvata. The sequence goes on from CM057835.1 coordinate 31,980,271, forward strand.
GATTATAAAGAGAAGTAAATGGTAAATAACATACCCCTCATATTGGAAAGAGGCCCTCATATGTCATTGGACCTGAGGATTTATGATGCATTTGGTAACTTACAAAGATTTCCACCCATTGGGCGCTCAGAATAGTTTTAATATATATATAACTCCTTATAACTAGGAGCCATTTTTTTTTTTTTTTGCCCTGTGTGCCTGCTTTCAATAGGGTCATTTGAAAAAGGTACAGAAACTGCGTTCTAAGCTCCCAAAGGCATCTTGGTTTGCAGAAGGCTAGAGACTGGCTCCAGGGCTTGCAAATGTGAGAGGGTGTTTCACCTCAGCGTCCCTGAATCCCAGCCAACTCGGGTTAATAGTGCCCAAAAGTCATTTTCTGGCCTACTCACATGGTTGGAAGGGGATGGCGTGATGGCGGCAATTTCAGACATCCACCTCCCAGATGAGCATGGCCATATGGACTCAGGGCTGGAAGGGAAAGTATGATGAGTTTGGAGGCAGCAAATATGAATGAGTAAGGAAGCAATTTGAGCCAGGATGCCAGGAAGAGCAGGGCACAAATGAGGAAAAATTGTTCAGAGGAAACAGCTTATGGCTAGGGATCAGGATACCTGAGTTTTTCCTGGCTCTACCTCTATTCAGCTAAGTGACCTTGGAGAAAATACTTAGTCTAGCTAGGATAAGTCTGTGTGTGTGTGTGTGTGTGTGTGTGTGTGTGTGTGTGTGTGTGTGTGTGTTCTGTGTTTGTGTGTGAGAAACAAAATGATTTCTTTACCCCTACAGTTTATTCTAGCTCCAAAACTCTGAGAGAGGAATTCTTGAAAAATATTTTGTTACAAAATAATTACATTACACTTTGTAAATCAGCAAACGTACCTACATCACGGTTTTATTTGTTTATATATGAAATAGAAAGTACCCATAACTGCCTCACAGATTCCTCAAGACAATATAACTACTAATTTTATTGCAATTAGTTATATGTGCATTACGCACGCACTTTTATGCTTGCTCTCATTCAGTCTTCTCAAGAGTCCTGTGAAGTATTATTATCCCTTTTTAAGGATGAGAAAACTAAAGGTCAGAGAATATAAAATTTCCCAATGCCACACAGCAGATTATAATCCAGGATTTTTTGACATGAAGGCCGGTCTTTCACTGTGGTGTACTAATTCCAAACACATGTCTACATTCCGTAATAGACATAAAAAATGTCAGTCTCTTCTCTTTATAGAGTTTACAAATTATCCATGGAATCCACACACAGAAAATGTTACAACATCCACAGAAAAGACATTAAGAATAATATAAACAATAAACACAAAAGGTCAATAAAATATAACATCAAACTCCATTAAATGACAACATTGGGGGAGGTAAAAATACTGTTTATTGAACACCTACTGTATGTGTCTGTGTATCAAATAAGCACTTTGAATATGATTTTCATTTTAGACATATAGAACCATGTGTTAAATAATGTTCTTTCTCCACACAATAAAAAGTTCAGAAAAATGACGTGACTTACTTAGAACTCACAAAGTTACAGAATCAGGATTTACATTATTCATAAACTACACTGTCCCTGATTTTTCTCTCATGAGCTAGCTCTCCTGGAATACCTGCATAAGGAACTTAGAGGCCATGATGCAAGACGGAGGGGAAGATTTCCACATGAAACAATAGTGTGAGTGAATGTGCAAAAGATAGAATTTCTCTTGGGGAGAAAATCCAGAAATCACTTGCCTTTCAGAAGACTTATATGTAGGACAAATGGGAATAATAAAAATAAAAGGGTGATCATTTCAAAGAAAAAGGAATTAGTTATAAACTTAATAACAAAACAAAACAAAACATGGACAGGATCTGTATGCCAAAAATACAAAATGCTGATAAAAGGGAAAAAAAGTTCTAAGTAAAAAGAGAGGTATGTTGAAATCAGAGAATGGAAGACTCAACGTAGAAAAAAGAGCAATTCTCCCCAAACTGACCTATGGGTTTAATGCACTTTCTATCAAAATCTCAGCAATATTTTTTTTTTTTTTTGTAGACGTAGTCAAACTAATCCTAAATTTTTGTGGTAAGACAGAGGCCCAGGGAGGGAAAATTATTGATAAAGCAGGATGAATCACTCTTCCCAATATTGCAGCTTGTTATAAAATTAGAATAGTAAAGGCATCATAGTATTGATGGAGGAGCACATACATTAGTGGAACAGGAAGAAGAACCCAGAAAAAGATTCACAAGACTACGCCCAACTGATGATTGACAAAGGTACAAAAGTGATTCAGCGGAGGAGGAGGGTTAGCCTTTACAACTAATGACAGAGCCAACTAAAGAGCGAAAGAGGATAGATAGAGAGATAGGACATTCATCTAAACCTAAAACCTTCTAAAATACTTTATGCAAAATTAATCACTGAACTTAAACATAAAGTATTAAAATTTTTAGATGAAAACACAAGAAAAAAAATCTTCAGGATCCAGGGTGAAGTACAGAGTTTTTAGAGTTAACACCAAAAAACATGATCCATAAAAGGAAATACTGATAAACTGCACCTCATCAAAATTAAAATCATTTCCTCTGTGAAAGATCTGTCAAGAGGATGAAAAAGAAAGCTACAGAATAGGACAGAATATTTGCAAACCCACATATCCAACAAAGGATCAGTGTCTAAAATATATAAAGAGCACTCAAAACTTAAGACAAACCAAAAAAGAACCAATTAGAAAAAAAAAAAATAGGACATTTCACTAAAGGGGATGTACAGTTGACAGAGCATGAAAGGATATTCAACATCATTAACCATTGAGAAAATGAAAATTAAAACCACAATGAGCTTAAAAAAGTAGTGACAACATCATATCCTGGGGAGGATGTGAATAAACTTAATCATTACACTTTCTCACTGATTCATAAGTTGCTGCTGGATGTATAAAATAGTCCAGCCATTCTGGAAAATAACTTGGCATTTTCATATAAAACTAAGTCCGCTGTCACTATACAACCCAATAATTCCACTCTTAGCCATTTATTCCAAAGAAATTGAAATACAGTTAAAAAAAAAAGGGGGGGGAAACCTGTACACAAATGTATATAGTGGCTTTACTCATAGTAGCTCAAAGCTGGAAATTACCCAAATGCCCTTGATGAATAGTGAAACATATTGGTACATGCATATCACGGAATACTACACAGAAATATAAAAGAATGTCTTATTGACACACAAAACTTAGAGGAATCTCAAGGTAATTATGCTGAATGAGAAAAGCTAGTTCCAAAAGATAGCTTAAGATTCAATTTCTCTGACATTCTTGAAAGGACAGATTATAGAGGTGAAGAAAAATTAAGAGTCTCCAAGAGTTAAGGAAGGGAAGAAGGTGGTAGCTGTAAAAGGAGAATAGAAGTGATTCTTGCATGATGTAAATGTTCTGTGTTTTGACTTTACTGTGATGTTAGCACATGAACCTGCAAATGTTATAAAGTTGCACAGAGCTAAACACATGCATGGGACTGCAGGTAAAACTGGTAAAATCTTAAGTTTGAAGGAATCATGTCCATGTCCATTTTCTGGATTTGATATTGTAGTATGACTATGTATGATGTCACCAAGGGAGGTACTGGGTAAAGGGTATACAGGATTTCTCTGCATTACTTCTTCTACCTAACTGTGATTACCATTAACTCAAAAAAGAAAAAGTTGAAATAATATATAAAGATGGCTTCAAAACATATCAAAGGGTCTTGAAGAAATTCTAAGTAAGGCATGTAAAATTTGGGGCCTTTAGGAAGCAAAATGGTTCAGGTGTTCTTGCACAATGGTTTGCACTTTGCAGAAGGGCAATGCAAGGACCAAACCCATCATGAGTTCATGCAGAGGTTTTGGGGCACCAGACTCCTGTTTGGAGTCTCCATACTTTCAACTCAGAGACAAGTTATTATGCTTGTCTAGTGGGTTGTTCTCCCTTTAAGACTCTGTCTGGGTCCACACATATCAGATTATCTGGATCGACCCCACTCATCTTGCTGCAGACTGGATTGACAAACTTCATTTTTATGTTAATCCACTACCCTGTCTAACTACCAGGCATATTAAGTTTTCTGTCCTTTTCTATCCCCAAGCAGGGGTGGGTGGACAAGTTTCCTGCTGTGAAATAGAGCATGTTTTTCCCAATTGTTAAGCATCTCTTTTTCATGTTCCTATATAGACCAGCAATGACTCATTGCTTTCCCTCTCTTATTGCAAAAATGGGGCCTGGGAGATTTGTACATACATCCCAAATGTTACATATTAGAATTGATTACACCAACATAACTATTAAGCTTTAAAAGGCATAATGTTTTAAGCCTGCTCAACTAAATACTATAGTCTATGCACAATCAAACCTCTCTGAGGGGATTAGGCAGAAACCATTTTAATTTATCCATCCTGGAGTGTGGTACTAACAGTGCAGCAAAGAAACCGCTGAGTGGGCACTTGTTTACCCATCAGCAGAAGTCGCCTTGCTTTCGAAAAATAGCCCAGTGTTTTGCTCATCCCGTACACTTAAAAAATGGGAGGCCCTCCTCTAATCATGCTCCCAATTGACTCTTGCTGACATGTACTTAAGGCTTTACAGAACTTGTGTTTGTGACTCATGTGTCTTTTTCTTTCCTGTGTATCAGAGCTTCCTTTAGACAAGAGGCCTTCTAATAGCTGTGTAACCTCAGCCAGGTCTGAGGCAGGCCCTGAATCAGCTTATCAATAGTAAGTTTCTTCTATGAATATGAATTCCTCGTATCATTTTTGATTGAATAGAGAAGCCTTTTTGAAAGTGTACTGCAAAAAGTGACGTATAATTGAATAGGCACACCCTCTGATCTGTACATTTAATAAGGCCATTTTTTAATGCCATTAGCTAAAATATATGCTGGAAGTGTGAATATAGCTTCTAAATTAATGTTATTCTCCTGGATTCCTGCAGTGATTGAGGCAAAATTTTGAGAATAGGCAATCAGATCCCCAAGAACCTTTAAGGAGGATGTCACATATCACACATCTAGTCTGCTGATCTTTCTTAAAAATTCAAAAAATAAGGCAAATGATGTATAAGTCTGCCCTGTTAAAATATTTGTAGAGCTGTTTGAATGGGATAGTAAGTTATTTGTAATATGGAGTCTTCTAAGGAAATATGGCAGAAATTTGAGTCTTAACACTTCCCTTGTAGCAGGATTTTTGCTCAGTTAGGTGACATTTGACTTGAATACTTACTATTCTCTGTGCCTGTTTGCTCCATTTAAGCGCTTAACTATACCCTACCATACCCTCTATGGCAGGCAACATCCTGGCCCTTAGTCACCCTGCCCCATTTCTACTTGAGAGAGTGCAGATTTGGTTTTCTTGTGTGGCCGGGTATGATCACCCTTTCCAACCCTACAGTATTCATCATGGCTGGCTTACATTATGACCCAATATCTTCAACACTGATCTTTCCCTAAGACATCTACAATAATATTCCTTCTAGGTCAAACATTTTAAGGTTTCCATTATAAGGTTAAACATTGTAAGTCTCTCTTACTATCAGACTTGGGTGTTTTATTGTGACACAGCCACATCCATTTGTTTATGTATTTTCCATATCTGCTTTTTTTTTGAATAATTTATTGTCAAATTGGTTTCCATACAACACCCAGTGCTCATCCCAACAAGTGCCCTCCTCTGTGCCCATCACCCACTCTTCCCCCTTCCACACCCCCCTCTCCCCTCAGTTTGTTCTTAGTCTTTGAGAGTCTCTTATGTTATGTCTTCCTTCCTCTCCGTGTTTTTTTTTTTTTCCCTTCCTTCCCGTCTTCCCTCACCCCTGGTTTTCTGTTCGAGCTCCCAAATCCTACCTATGCTTTAACAGTATAAAGATGGAACTAAATACCTGTGAAAGAGACCATGTGACTTGTGATAGTTACTACTTCATTCTTTGCAGAAAAGTTTGCCAAGTCCTGCTATGGAGAGCCATGACTCAAGTTCTCAAGGCATCATTGTTAGGTTGAATTAACTGAGCAGAACCATTGCAGTGCAGCTAAGTTCTGCTGAGATGAAAGAGAGGTATTTAGTTTAATTTGGCTTTAAGTTTTAAGAGTGACTTAAAATGAGAAAACTTTTGGCATTTCACCTATTCAGAAGTCTAGAATTAGAGGTTATCAGTACTGATGAAATGCTGAAAGGAATTCTGCATTATTGTTAAAGCTCAAAAATCTCATTATAGATCGTCCATCTTGACTTCCATAGCTCTGCTCTGTCATGCTAAGCTTGCAGCCTCGGTCGTATGCCCACCATTCATGAACATAAGATAGTAGGGAAATCTGCGATAACACATTGTCACAGAGCCAGATTTGGGGACATAATATAAATACATTTCTCTTCATTCTTTTTTTTTTAATTATGGGATAGACTTTTCTCAGAAACCCATCAGTAATCTTTCCCTTAAGTCCCACTGTTTAGACTTCAAGTTCCTTCATTTTCTTCTTTCTTGAACATTAAAAAGGAAGTCCCAACATGAGAGATACGTGAAGCAATTTCAAATTGTAAACAATTTTCTTTATTTTTGGAAAAAAAAGAAATGAGGGGAAACTAAAAGATAGCAGTGCCTCTAGTGTTGTATGTAATGCATATGAACTTTCACATTTTCATCTGACAAAGGTTGTGACATCACACAGGAGAAGGATGTTCTGACCATGGCTTCTAGAAGTGCAGGTGGGACTGTTCATAGGTATGCATAGAACTTCTCAACAGGAATCCTAAGGTGGAGTGTTCTGGCTAGTTCTCTACATCCATGGCTGAAACGATGGTGAATTTTAGAAAAGTGTTTCAGGAATGTATATATTTGTTGCATTCCAAATTATCCCTCAAACCAAAGACCAGCCCTACATACATTCGCTGAAGGATATCTTGAAATTTATTGATTATTCTACCAGAACAATTTTATACCAGGACTATAGATTCTCAAATATTCATACTTCATGGGATTTTCCACTTTTTTATGATTCTGAATAGATGTCCAACTCTAGCAAGTGTCTTTGAACAATTATATCTGTCCAGATAAGCATGTGTAAATGCCATATTCATTTCAGGCTTATTCCTCACTGGACCTCTACTTGCCAGGGACAACAGGAAAATGTGCTTAATGGTTGTCAACTGAAAACAAATAAAGCTGGTCTTTTTTCAAATGGTCATTTACAAATCCTCTAGTACACCTGTATTTTTGAGCTGTGATAATTATTTTAATACTTTAATTTTAGAAGATTATTCAGAGGCCCAGGAACAAATATTCCTAGAATATAGGATTCTAGAAGACTTCTAGAATTAATTTATGCATATTTTAATTTAACTTATAATATTTTTATATTGAGCTTATGAATCAAAATAATTGAAGCAAAGGAATATGATCAATTTTATTTTGAAAGTCATTAAAAATCTCAATTGATAAAACACTTTTGATGAATTTTGCTTGAAATATAACTAAACTAAGCACTACAGATAATTATAGGTAATTCATAGAATGAATTTTCTAAGAAAAAAGATAAATATGTGTGGTTATGTATCATACATACACATGCATATGCATACAAGCACACACAAAAACCTGTGTCTATTGTAATACTTTTTAAATGTATAATTTACTTTTACTTTATAGATTACTTTTTGAAGAAGGCAATTTTATTTCAATAAGACCTAGAATTGAGGGGGGAATTAGCATGTGTACTTTTCTCAAGATTCTTTTTCAAGTTTTGATATTAGGATTATATCGATCAAATAAAATGAAAGGTAATTTCTTTCTGCAAATCCTGAGAAAGTTTGTGAAAAATAGTATTATTTCTTCCTTAAATGCTTGGTAGAATTCCCCAATAAGATCATCTAGACCAGTGTTTTCTTTGAGGGAATCTTTTAAATTACAGATCTAGTTTCTCTAATAGGTATAAGACTTAAAACTTTTATTTCCTCTTCTATTGAATTTGGAAATTTGTGTATCCTAAGGAATTGTCTATTTCATATAAGTTGTTAAATGTATTGAGACAGAGTTTGCATATATATCCCTTTGTTGTATTTTTAGTGACTCTAGAACCAGTGTTTATATCCCTTTTTCATGTTTGTTAGTGGCACTGTATCCTTTTTCTATCTTTTTCCAGTTTCTTGATAATTAAACCTTGAGATCTCTCAGTTTGATTAATCTTCTAAAAGAACCAACTTGGCCTTTATAATTTCCTGCTTTTTGTTTTCTACTTTATTGTTTTTTATTTCACTCCTTGTTTACTTTAATTTTTTTCCCTAATGTCTTTAAAGGGAAACATGATCTTTTCTTACATAGGCATAGAAGGCTATAAATTTCTCTGCACTACTTTAGCTCCGTCCCACATATTTGCTTAGTTTTATTAAAATATAACCAATATAAAATAAGCTGCGTGCATGTAAAGTGTATAAATGAATAGGTTCTGGCAAAGCATGTATTATGAAGCCAGCACCACAGTCAAGATAATGAACAGAGCCATCACTCTCGAAAGTTTCCTGATGCTCCATTGTAACCAGCCTTCCCAATTCTGGATGTCCCTTGTCGCCGGGCAGCTGCATGTCTGTGTCTGCAGCTGTAGTTCAGCCCTCACATTCCAGCATTTTATACACATGGAATCATACAGTATATACACTTTTTCACTGGCATATTTCAGTCAGTGAACTTCTCTCGAGTTTCAACCGTGTCAGTGTGTGTTTCACTAGTTGATTCCTTTTTATTGCTGAGTAGCATTCCATTGTAATGATATGAATTTGTATCCACTCACCTGCTGGCGAACATTTAGGTTGTTTCCAATTTTGGGCTATTATAAGTGAAACTTCTGTGAAAATTAGGATACAAATAGTTTTATGAAAGTATGATTATAAATATTTCTCTTGAGAAAATACATAGGAATGAACTGACTACAGTTTTGCTGAACTCACTTATAAGTTTTAGTAACTTTTTTGTATAATCCAAGGGTCAACAATCTTTTTCTGTCAAGGGTGAAGATGATAACTCTTTTAGGCTTTGTAAGCAATATAACATTTTGGTCTCTTTCCCCATCCCCAACTGCACACTTTAGAATCTCTAACATAGTATTGAGTTCAAGTGGTGACAGTGGGCATCCTTGTTTTGTTCTTGGTCTTAGGGACAAAATATTAAGTGTTTTTCATGGTGTCTTTTATCAGGTTGAAGATGTTCCTTCTAAACGCAAATTTAAAATATAGTATGAACATAAATGTTATATTTTTTTCCAATGCCTTAATAAATTTAATCGTATAACCATCATGATCATTGATTGATAATTTATGATTGATTAATGACCACTTGATCAGAATATTACATGACCACGGGGGCACCTGGGTGGCTCAGTTGGTTGAGCTTCTGACTTCGGCTCAGGTCATGATCTGACGGTTTATGAGTTCGAGCCCCACATCGGGCTCATTGCTGACAGCTCAGAGCCTTAAGCCTGCTTCAGATTCTGTGTCTCCCTCCCTCTCTGCCGCTTCCCTCATTTGTCCTCTGTTGCTTGCTCTGTCTCTCTTTTAAAAGTAATAGAACTACCCTATGACACTGCAATAGCACTACCAGGAATTTACCCAAGGGATACAGGAATGCTGATGCATAGGGATACATGTACCCCAATGTTTATAGCAGCACTTTCAACAATAGCCAAATTATGGACAGAGCCTAAATATCCATCAACCTATGAATGGATAAAGAAGATGTGGTTTATATATACAATGGAATACTACTAGGCAATGAGAAAGAATGAAATCATGTGATTTGCAGCAATTTGGATGGAACTGGAAGGTATTATGTGAGTGAAATAAGCCAGTCAGAGAAGTACGGATATATGTTTGTATTCATATGTGGATCTTTAGAAACTTAGCAGAAGACCATGGGGGAAGGGAAGGGGAAAAATAGTTACAGAGAGGGAGGAAGGCAAACCACAAGAGACTCTTAAATAGAGAGAACAAACTGAGGGTGGATGGGGGATGGGAGAGAGGGGAAAATGGGTGATGAGCATTGAGGAGGGCACTTGTTGGGATGGGCGCTGGGTGTTGTATGTAAGCCAGTTTGACAATAAATTATATTTTTAAAAAGAGTAAATAAACATTAAGAAATTAAAAAAAGAATATTACATGACCACAAAATAAAAGTCATTTCATGTACATTTGAGAAGTTCAACTTCATTGATAGTAGGTCATCATTTATATGAGAGAAAATATAAATAAGACCATATTTTCTCAGACTAAAGTTTACATATTTATTCAAAGGCTTGAGATATGACCTTTTATTCACCCCATAAAACTTTTTATTCCTCACAATATTCCTTCAATATCATGAGTTCTATAACCACAATAAGATAAATAAAATGAATAGACATGTTATCAGTTTTGTAATACATACAAATTCTACCCCATTTTTAATGATGTGGTTGATAGGTTGATAAATGTAGGTATGTTTTATCAAATGTTCTGCCAGGCATGGCCAGATCGTGTTCCAGTCTAGTCAATTAGTGCATTGTGAAAATACATAGGATTTGTATCAATAATTTTCATTTTCATAGATTAATAATGTTTTTACCCTCATTCCACTATACTAAAATGCTAGACACTTTCATGCCTCCTTGCCATTTCTTTGGCTGATAATAACTTGATTCTCCATAATACTTGGGGAATTCACATTCATTTTTTAAGACATAGATCCTATAAGATGACCCTAGTGATGTCTACCCATCCGCCCCAGGCACAGTAAGTTGCTTCCTTTTCCATTTTCCTAGAGTTACCTCTATTAAGGGACTTACTACTCTAAATTAAGATGTATTTATATGCCTACTCACTTCAGCTAAATCACAGTTTCTGTTTTGCAATGAGACCTAAAACAGAGACTTGTGTTTTTCATGCCCAGAATAGGGCTTATGAAAATCCATGGTGATTTTTTCAGCGGTGACTTTTTAAAGTTTATTTATTTATTTTGAGAGTAAGAGCATACACAAGCCGGGGTGTGGGGGGGGGAGGTGCGGGTGGGCAGGGAGGGAAAGAAGGAGAGAGAGAATCCCAAGCAGCCTCTGTACTGTCAATACAGAGCCTGACATGGGGCTTGAACCTATGAATCATGAGATCATGACCTAGGCTGAAGTCAAGAGTCAGATGCTTATCTAGTCGACTGAGCCACCTAGGCACCCTCAGCAGTGACTTTTAAATGAAAGAATGGATGAATGGTGAATTTCGTCATAGGAGATGCCAAGTTTCCTGACTTTTCAGAGAAATTAGGCAACCGAATTTTATAAGAAATTCTCATTGCTCCTCCCCAGCAACTTTAGTCAAAGAAACTCTAAACAGCAAATAAAATCTATAAGCACTCTGCAAAGCCGTCAGTGACCTTGAACAGGACAAACAGATAAGAGATAAGAGATAGGAATCTGAAAATCAGTGGGACTAAACTGAGACTTGTCAAAGAGCTGGCAAGAAGGCTTTGGCCTTGGACCAAGAAGAACAGACCAGAGCTCTGAATTAAGGGCTGTGGAAGAAATAGAATTTACTACGTAGGTGAGCTTGTAGCAGAAAGAGAAGCTGGGGGTGAGGTATTTGTTTGGGTGGGAGAGAGGAAAAAATAGTCCGACGCTGTTGGCTTTTTGCTTCTGTGCCTATACTTCACTAAATTAAATGCAGCATTGTTCACATCAGTCAGAGAAGTGAACCTCAAAACACTCAGTGTTAAATTTTTTGAACCCTGTGGCATGAAGGGGTTATCTCTTTGTTTTATTGTTGTAGTCATATGATGAGGAAAATAAGTTTTCACTAGAAAACAAATTCAGTCGTGAGTACCCACTAACTCAAAAAAAGAAAAAAAGAAAAAGCCACTTTGGTTTGAAATGAAATAATTCAATCACAAGCAGTTCCTGTTCCTTGACAGGTCAATTTGATTTGCCCCTCAGCCTGACAGGAGGGCTGTGACTGAAGAGGACACATTTCCAGAGTACCTGAAGCGCTAAAATATCCAACACTTCATAACACTGAAAGGAAATTTGACCAACCGGGAAAGAGGCCCTATTGGCAACTTTACAAAGTTCTTGGGAGAAAAAGCAAACCTATATGTTTGTTCTTTGAATACTTTATGCAAATGTGTTGATGTATATGCACATGTTGGTGGGAAAATAAATGCAAAAAGATGGAAGTTCCAACGAATGAATATGTTGAATTGCTAAAAGCAACATATTGCAACTTATGTTCTGAGAGCTCTTTGCTCACCATGAAATCCCCAAGCTGAATGTATTCAGAAGAAATGCAATAAGGTATGGAATAGTTCCAGGTTCAGATGTGAACACAGATACAAACACAGTGAATGCCGGAATGTGTATTTGATGCTGTTGTGCAATGTTGAGAAAATAAATTGGATGTTGTTCATGTTGCTAATGCAAAAACAGAATGAATGCTAAAATGAAGTTATCTGCTGATTTTGGAATCTCATTTATCCCCTGCTGATTCATATCATCTGTTTTGGTTATACACATGATGCAAACATTCGTTTTGCGAAATCCCACTACTAAGTCTTCAACAACTTTACTCCAGCTTTCGAAAATTAGCACTAGTTCAAATACCAGGAGAATAAAGTAATTGATTTCAAGCTGGTTAAAAATGAATTTTCTGGGCTTGATGCTCTGTGGAAATAAAAATTTTGGGTAAATTTTTTTTAAAAAAAGAGAAAGATGCTTTCTATGCATAGTAGGCATACCAAAATATTTTTGAGAGGAAAAAAATATATTCTTCACCTAAAGATGCTTAAAATAAAATTGGAAGAGACAAGGACTGTATCTTTTGTCTACCATTAAACTAAACTACAAAACCACACCAAATACTAATCACAACATAAAGCAGTACATGTTTAGGTGTCAGGTTAGTAATAATCAGTTGCTATAGGAATTTAAAGAAGGAGGAGTGTCATGGATTGGGTTTTACGGCGAATGTTCTTGAACGATTTTTCTGGTCAAGCGTTGACTGAAACCATAAGAAGAAAACATGACTAAGCTATGTATATGAGGAAAGTCATTTCTGTTGGGAGTTTTGTGTTTGCTATTTAACTACAGAATTCAAGGCTTTGGATAAATTCTAGAATATGGATTAAAGTTGGCTGATTGAGGATAGTCACACTCTCCTTTTGCCTACTAGATCCAATTAGATAGTTGAAATCTAGCCCACTTCTTTTTTTCTTGAATTTTACAATAAATTGATCCCCTAATAGAATTAAATGAAACTTTTCTCGTAAAAAATATATTCACTTCACAATTAGGTTAAGAGAATTTATGCTGCTGTGATGGTTGGCTTAGATAGCCTTTAATTTTATGGTATTTTTGAGTCTGCAAATTTAGTTATTTATCACATTTGTTATTGTTTTTTAATTGACTCAAATATTTCACTGAGTTTTGCAAGTAAAAAACCTCTTTCTTGTGAGCCAGGGAGTGGTAAATGGAGCTTAGTGTGACGAAAAGGTGTCACAATTGAGTGACAATTTAAAGAAGCCAGATACACTTTTTTCAGGAAGTCACATTTGATTAGTTTGTGCCTATTGTTTATACCTCAAGACATAATATCTGTAAAGACCATCTCTGACAATTGAGTGTTGGTTAAGCAATCATCCATGTAATGTTTAACATCCAGGTAATTTTCAATCTCTGAATATTTTCTCACAAATAAATAAAAAAAACCCACCAGGACTTGTTACTAGGGCAGACAGAACTGATACAAGAAACCTCCCTTTTCCTACTCCAAACACAAATTCTGAATATGGCAAAGGAATCCCAAGTGGGTACAGGGGTCTGAATGAGATCAGAATTGTAAAATTAAACCTGACATACATTTAGAAGTGAGATCTTTCCACTCCTAAGGGTCCTGAGAAAAAGCCTAAAGCCATGTATGGAATGAATAAGAACTGAGTTCCCTGAATCATGGGGGAGACACAAAGGTCTATATGCCTCCTTTTTTGTTTTTTTTTTGTTTTTATTCACCCATTGAACAAATAATGATCCAGGGTCTACTGTGTGGGATAGCAGTGAAAAAAAGGGAAGAAAGCAAAACTTTGGGTCCTTGTGTAGCTTGTATTGTGGTATGTGGAGGGGAGGGAATCAAAATGTGAAGGAGTTTATGTTAGATGGAAGTCGATGACGTGGAAAAATAAACAGGTAAAAGATATAAGGAATATGGTATTTCTGCAAGTCTAAATGGAGTCATTTGAGAAGTATTTACTAAAAAACAATGTCTTTGAGTAAAGACTGAAGGAGGTGAGTCAAGGCCTGAATGACATATCCTTGTGTATGCCCAAGCAGAAGAAACCACAGTTGCAGAAGCCTTCAATCAGGAATATACAAGAACAGTAAGGTGACCATTGTGGTTGTAATAGAGCAAGTAAATATAAGGAAATTATAAAGTTGGGTGTTAATGAGCAGCCAGATTCAATGTATACTTTTAAGGGAGGTAGGGGTGAAAGTGAGAAGTTTAATTTCTATGATAATCATCCAAACAAGAGATGATGGTAGATTGGACCAGACTGGTAACAACAGAGGAGATAATAGCTTGCTTTTACTCTAAGGTGAAGTCACTAGTATTTCCTGATGGATTGTGTATGTGTGAGATAGTTAGAAAAAAGTCAAAAGATGACACCAAAATTTTTGTTTTGATCCTGGAAGGATGAAGTCATTAGCTGATATGAGGAAGATTGTGGAGAATGCCATTTTTGTCAGAAAAATCAGATCTCAGTCAAAAGACGTGCTAAGGTTAAGATGGCTATTAGAAAACTAAGTAGCTGTCAGGTAGACAGATATATGAGTCTGAATTTGATGGGAGATGTCTGGGTTAAAGATGTAAATTGGGAAATCATCAGTGTATAGATAATATTTAAAGCCACCAGACAGGATGAATCACCAAGGAAATAAGTAAAGATGGATTCATGGTTATTAAATAATGTTCTTAAAAGACTATATCTCCTGGCCCAGGGTTGGCTGAAAATTGGAAGCCCGGGGCTGTGAGTAGGAAAAGATTCATGCATTTACAATTAGAAAACCAAACCCGCTGCAGGTGAGAGGGTAGGATCTGAATCCACACGACTGACCTTCGCACAAAGCTTACGTTGATAAGTAATAAGAAATTTGGCCCACTTTAGTGTAACGCATGAGCCTCTGGGGAGAGAAAGTAAGTATGCAGCATAAAAGGCTTCTTGATGTCAGACTTATGAGTCTTCCTAAAACAATGTTCCTACCAAAGATGACCTAGCTGTCAGAAATCACGATATGATATCAATAAGTACTTTAAATAGAAAAAGCCAAAATGTACTCACAACGAGCAACATTAAATAGAGCATGTTATGAAAATAAGTGCCATATTTGAAAAAATGGAAGAGGACGAGTTTTAAAATAACATGGTAGATAGATTAAAGTGGATTATACATACATAAAGCAAGCATAGTATATTAGACGATAGATTCGAGGCTATCCATAATGCACCTCAGAAAGATAAAGGGAATGAATACATGAAGAAATTAAGTGATGTGGAGAATGGAATAAAAGGGCCAGCTTAAAGTTAATGGATACTAAAGGACAGAATGAGGAAATTGAAGTGATAAAAGGATAATGGCAGGCAGTTTTCCAGAATTTAAGAAAGTTATAAGTTTTCAACTTGAAGGAGAATCCTAGTGTCTTAAGAAGTATAAAAAAAATAATAAATCCACGCTTGGGGCGCCTAGGTGGCTCAGTCAGTTAAGCATCCAGTTTCTGCTCAGGTCAGCTCAGAGCCTGGAGCCTGCTTCAGTTTCTGCGTCTCCCTCTCTCTTTGCCCATCCTTCACTCACGCTTTGTCTCTCTGTCTCAAAAATGAATAAACATAATAAATAAACAAACAAACAAATCCACTCTGTTGCTCAGGCCTATGGTGCTGGCAAGATGGGCAAGTGTCGCGGTCTTCATTTTGCCCGGAAGCTCCGTCGCCATGGACGTGATCAGAGGTGGTATGGTTAACAGCACAAGAAAGCCCACTTGGGCACAGCTCTGAAGCCAAACCCTTTTGGAGGTGCTTCTTATGCAAAGGGAATTATTGTGCTGGAAAAACATAGAGGCGGAAGCCAAACAGCCAAATTCTGCCATCAGAAATTGTGGCAATGTCCAGCTGATCAAGAATGGCAAGAAAAAGAATCACGACCTTTTTACCCAATAATTATTGTTTGAATTTTATTGAGGAAAATGATGAAGTTCTGGTTGCTGGTGATGATGCTGTTGGTGATGTTCCCGGGGTTTGCTTTAAGTTTGCCAAAGTAGCCAGTGTGTCACTTTTGGCCTCATATGACGGCAATAAGGAAACCAAGATCCTAAGTTTTGATGGTGAAAATATGACAATAATAATTATTCATATGCCATAAAAATAAATATACACCAAAACGCATAATGGTGAAATTAGAAAAACATCAAAGATAAAATGCATATCTTAAATGTAACCAAAGAAGATTTAATAAGGAAAATAACTGCTCAGTGCTAATAGTTGGACTGACCTTAGACCTTCTCAAAAGCAATGATATATGCAAGAAGAAAATAAAATTATATAGTCAAGAAACTGAGAGAAACCGTTGCCAGTCCAGAACGATACAGGTGGTCACACTATCATTCAGGAGTGAAAGGGAAATAAAAACATTCTCAGGACAGAATCCGTTTTATCATACGTAGACCTTCCCTGAAGATCTAATAAAGATTCAACTTTAGATTTTTGTATTTGTGTTTTCGTCTTCAGTACAAAGACTTTAAATCTAAATAGGTATTGCCCTATTGAGAAGAAAGAGTGGAAGAGAGAAGGAAACAAAACTATTCATATATTTATATATTTTGGATGGATTTGGCTTCAAGAAACAAATCTGCAATAGTTTAAATTGTTATAAAAATGACTAATAGAAATCAAGAGGTAAAGTAGACTTTTGGTTAGTAAGGCAGTGGCTAAGTGGTATTAGCAAGGGCCCAATATATTGCCTTGACTTCAGGTGCAACCTGAAACCTGAATTTGCAAGCTAACTCTGGAGCTATAAATTAACTGCAGCAGTTCCAAAAATGCTATACAGGAATAACCAATTCCAGAGGGAATAAATGGGTCTCTTCTGTCCCTGCTTTTTAGGGGTAAAAAACAAAGAAACAAACAAACAAAAAACTTAGTGAGGATAAATTTTTGAGAAGCCCCAGGTAGACTTCCCTTATGATCCATTGACCAAAATTATATCACATTCCCATTACCAAACCTGGAGGAGAGAAAGGAGCTATTATAATTTGCATAGACCTATTCACTGGGGGAAGATTTGATGTTGAGGAATTAGACACAAAGAAGAGAGAGGGTAGGAAATGTAGAAATCTAAGGCCTTGTCTCCCTCCAGAGGAGGATGAACAAAGTGATGTATTTATCTGTATTTAATTCAGATATAACCAGATAAAGTTACCTCCAAAAGCTGGTGAGTAACATTAGGAACAGGAATAACATACAGAAACTTATCAAAAGTAGAGTATTACAAGAAAGATAAAATAATCTATTGGGGAAGACTTTATAATCATAAACCTTTATGTAAAGAATGCAGTTTCAAAGTCCAGAAAGCAACTGATAAGGTTATAGATGTATCACCTGAAAATCCATGACCATTTAGAATTTTCTCAAGCAAATGCAATAATTATGTTACTAAATGCATGTAACCCTCTCTGTTGTGTCCCTACTGGTTTGAGGCTTGATACAAGAGCCAAGCTAGCCAAGTATTTGTAAATGTTCGCCTTAACAGAAGTGGCTAGTCTTCTAGTGCAAACACTTCCTAAGTAGTAATGTTGTCCACAGTATACTAAGTCAGAGGTATATCAAGAATTTTTTTTCTTCACTTTGTCAGGGTAAATTCTAGGTAAGAGAGTCATAGAAGTCCCATGCCCAGTAGAGAAAAATAATCAAGAGCCAACTTGCTTAAAAATATGCTCTATCTGTTTTTGTTCTATGTAGCCAACTCACTTCTGTTAAGGACCTAGAGTTGGCATGGCAGGGAGGAGGGAGGTAGTGTCTCTAGCTTGTAACTAGTAGGCAATCACACCACACACTTTTGCAGCAAGCATACAACCCAAACAGGCATACATCAAATATACACTCTCTTCATTTTCTACTGGTTGTAAATTCACTTCATTATTTCGTGGTTATATATTTTGTATCACAACATCTCTGTATTTGGAGAAAGGGACTAACATGAATAGTTTTCAGGGAATGACCAAAGTTGACCAGTGTACCCATACTACTACGTGCTGGATTGTTTACTGGGCTTCAGTGTCGTCAATCAAGAGGGGAAGTCATTTGGGAACTAAAATGGCTTATTAGATAAGACGCTTAAATTAAGCGAGAGGGCTGAGATTTCCAGGAAAATCGAATCAGGATAAAGACTTTTAGGATTTGTATTTAGATATAAGAGAACTGACAGGTGGATTAGCATGTGAGATCAGGAGTAAAAGATTGAGAGAAGGCCTCGTATATGAAAGGATCATGAATATTGTTGTCAAACCCACCTGAAATGGAATTCTGACTCTGCCATTTACCAGCTATATGACTTTCAGTAAGTTGTATTTAATTGTTTTGAAAACATTTCTTCATCTGTAAAATCAGGGTTTTTGAGAAGAGTAGAAAATTATTTTAGATATTAATAGCTGACTCTCGTTGAACAGTTATTAATAAACAGATGTCACCTAATATTATATTCCTTTCATATTTCTAAGATAATCTACTTTTTTCAGAACTACAAGCCCGTGAAACAACAAGAAAACTTTAAACTGAAATAATTGTGTCTAATTCTGCTTTCCTACCTTCCTGATGTTTAATTAGGTTCTCTGACTTTGTTTTGCCATATATAAAGTGTATAATTGGAATAGGTAATTCAAAATACCTCTTTCAATTCTAAATTTATGAGGACAAGTTTTAGGCATAGGTGAAACAGAAGGTCACTTGAGTGAGACCAGTGATGATCAAAGTGCCAGAAATTCTTCCATAAAGAAGTCATCTTTGCATTAACAACTCTATCTTGGCTTCTTTTAATGTACAGACATAAGTAGAAAATTGGGCACTTTAGTCTTTCATCCTAAATTGTGAAAGAGTCTGTCATCTCCTTCTCTCCTGGTAGCCTCAAGTGCACAAGAAATATCGCAGGACTGGAAGGAATTAAGGGGACACACAAGAAGCAGATGATGTGAAAGCCACCTGCTGCATTAATATTTTGCTGACAGCCAGCTTGAATGATAAGATATAACCCAATCAGGTCTCAGGGGAAGCATATTTGCAAATGGGGGTTGAAAAACAACTTGGTGTTACAGCAGCAGAAACCCACATACTAATTTCTGGATCTCAGATTTCTGTATGCACAACAGTTAAATTCATTTCCGACCTTGTTACCAAGACTTTTGCAGAAACAAATAATTGATGTGTCTGACATGTTACAGCATGGAAGCAGGAAGTCTAATTAAATAAACGTGTTCAATAGCAAGTATATCTATTAGTCAGTGATACAAGTGTCAGCAGGTTGATGAATGTATAAATTTTTCATAAAGTATTTGAATGTCTCCCTGACAGTCATTTGTCCCTAGATGTACATAGTTATCCATGCTTGGATATGAGATTAAGGCATTTCAAAAAAAGTCTTTTGTTTTTATTGTGAAATGTAACACATACTGAAAGGGTATAAAACATAAAGCTACAGTTTAATAAATTATTATGAAGCAAACGTAAGTAGGTCAAGAAATACAAAGTTGCCATCACTCCAGAAGCCTGGAGTGACTTTCTGAGAACAAATATTTCTGAGCCGTTCTCCCTGTCGTTAAAGTAAAGTTAAAGATGATTTTGAACTTCCCAGTATTGTTTCCTTGTTTTCTTTTAGAATTCTATATTGTTGGTATCCACCTGTAAACTCTCTAGGATACTTATTCCTGATTTATTAGAGATATCTGCATTGATTTATGTCATTATAGCTTGCCACTTTTGCTTTACATATTCCATTGTATGACTCTACCACAAACTGTGCATTCAGTCTTCTAAAGTGGACAATTGAGTTGTTTGGGTTATTTCACACTCTTAGGAATATTTTGTGTATGACTGCTGCCATGCATGTACACACATTATAGATGTAATATACATAAAAATGCCATGTTCTATTTACTATTTATCATGTGTTATATGTGTATGTTTAACAGAGTATTCCTAAGACTTTCCCAAAGTGTTTGTAAAACTTAAATGCCCATAAATAGCATATAAGATACACTAAAGGTTAATGATTGCCATTTCATATCTCAGTCTTTCTGGTGGGTATTGATTTCATTTTTGTGATTACTAGTGAGGCTTAGCACCTTTTCATGTGCTTTTCGGTTCTTTGGAGATCTTTTTGTTGTAAGGGATTGTTACCTACCCATTTTTAAGATAGGATTGGGTATCTTTTTCTTATTGATTTGTAGAAGGTTCTCTGTCTCTCTCCCCTGATTTATGTCTATCATATGTTTTTCTTATATATAATTTCAATATCATGTGATCTTTTTGTTGGTTTTATGTGTAGCAAAATCTTCTACTCTCCAGCCTTCTTTTTATTTTCTCACCAGTGTTCCTTTGATTAAAAAGAGTCCTTAATTATTTTTAATGTTTTTATAACTTGTTTAGGATTTTTTGTGTGTATTACCTTCTGGAAGCATTATCTTTTTAAATTTTGGGATGTTTACATTGAATTCCACAATTCACTTGGAATTAATTTTTGTTTCATTGTAAGGTAGAGATTAAATTTCGTTGTTTTCCAAATAGAAAATCAATTGTCCCAACATCATTAACTATAATTACCTTTCTTTTTTTTTTTTTTTTTTTTTTTTAACTCCCTAGAGTTTAACCTTTGCCACTAATCAAGTGTTCTTGTAAGTATGGGTTTCTTTCTGGCCCATTTCTCTATTAGAATATCCTTACATTAATCATATTCTTCTAGTTACCTACTTATACTTCCATATGACTATTAATATCAGATTTCATTTTGCATAAAATATAGTTTGGGATTTTGTGTGAGATGCCAGTTTATCTAAAGATCAGTTTGAGAGAATTAACATCTTTACAATATTGTATTATTTAACTCATCTCTATGACATCTTTCAATGTATTGAATCTCTTTATTATATTAGTAATTTCTAATTTTCTGCTTAGATTTCATATATAAATATATATGAATAGTAATATAATTATAAGTATATTCCTACATACTGAGTTATAAATCTTACTTTTTGACAAAAAACGTTTGCTTGTTACTGAATAATGTTGGGTTTTTTATATTAACTATATTGAACAAATTTGTTGAAATTTTTAAAATTAATTCTAATAATTTATAGATTCTTTTGGATTTTTGTCCACAACCATATTATTCATAAAAATGACAGTTTCTGTTATGTTTTTCCAGTATTCTTTTTATTTACCTTGGTTTACTAGTAGGTAGGATCCACAGTATAATTTGGAATGAAAATAGTAATAATATGTATACCTGTGCTGTTTCTAATATCAGGAAAAAAGTTTTTAATTTATCATCAGCTAGCATGAAATTTGTTTTTTAATTTGAAAACTTTTAGCAGATACAGGAATTAGGATAAGACATTTTATAGATAGATTATTAATGTTAATAAATACACATCTGTAACTATTATTATGATAATAGATACTTTCTCCTTTAACTTGTTACATGTGGTGAATTTTGATTGAATTTTAAATATCAAACCATTCTTGCATTCATAAAATAAACATAACTTGTTCATTATTTAATTTTCTTCTTCTTTATTTTTATAGTTAATCTGTTAATACTTTATTTAAGATTTTTACCTCTATGTTTATGTGGCAAACTGGCCTATAATTTTCTTTGTTCTTATGAGGCTTAGAATTTGTGCTTTGATAGGCTTATAAAATGAGCTATAGAGTTTTCATTCTTTTTTCTATTTTCTCATAGATTCTGTAAAAGTCAGGCTTTATTTCTTTCTCAAGTGTTTAGTGGAATTTGCTGATGAATCTCTTCACTTCTGTAGTTTTAGTTATGAAAATGTTTCTATGTATTAATTCAATTTAATTAATAGTTACCAACTTTCTATTTCTTCTTGGATCAGGTTTATAAATTATATTTTTCTTAAAATATATCCATTTACGTATATTTTTTAATTATTTTACTTATTTGTTAGATACATAATCATGACTGATGTTGCTTATTTATATTTTTGGATCAGATATTTGAGAAGGTTACTAATTTCTTCAGTGTTTTGAAATAATACATTGTTGTCATTGTTGATAATAGATGGATACACGGATAGAAAAAAATACTATCTTTACTTTTATTGTTTTCTTGATTCTCTCTTGTTCGGTTTATTTCGCTTTTCTTTTTCAAACTTTGTAGATGCTTGATTTGTGATATTTTAGTTTCTTTTCCATGTAAATGGTTAAGGTTATAGATGTTTATGTAAACACCACTTTTGTGGTTTACCACAAGTTTATGTGGCATTTTCTGTTGTCATTAGTTTAAGATATTTTGTTAAAAATAATTTTAATGTTTATTTTTGAGAGACACAGAGATAGAGTATGAGTGGAGGAGGGGTAGAGAGAGAGGGAGGCACAGAATCCGAAGCAGGCTCCAGGCTCTAGGCTGTCAGCCCAGAGCCCAATATGGGGCTCGAACCCACAGACTGTGACATCATGACCTGAGCTGAAGTCAGATACTTAACTGACTGAGTCACCCAGATGCCCCAGTTTAAGAGATTTCCTAAATTGACTTGTAATTTCTTTGTTGTCTCATAAATTATTTAAAAGCATATTCCTTAATTTTAAGTGTACATTTTTTCAATATAATCTTTTGGTTTTTATTTCTATCTTGTATGCCTCATAGCCAGTTGGTCACACATACTTTGTTGCGAATAATCGTATGGTCAGTATATAATAATTTTTGTAAACTTCATAATGCTACAAAAGATGGATAATGTATTTGTTGGGAGCTCTGACTTTTAGATGTATATGACTCTGAAATGTATGCTTAAATCTCTACTGTGATTGGTGATTTGATGATTTCCATAATAGTTTTATCAATTTTGTTTGAATTTTTTGAGGCCATGGCATCTGACACAAATTTAGACTCTACCTGTTGAAGTGATGCTTCCATTGCACTTTTTCTCTTAAAGCTTATTTTCTCTGATATTAATATAATTTTGCCAGATTTCTTTTATGTGGCATTTGCATTGTATGTTTTTCCCTACACTTTTGATATTGTTATATTTTACATGTGTTCCCTATAAATATATAGATTTTTTTCTGACAGTATTTGCCTTTTCAGTGGATTAGTTGATTCACTTGCATTTGATTGCTCATAATAGATTAGTTGATTCATTTACATTTAATATGATTGCAGATAAATTCTGGTTTAAATCTATCATCTTGTTAGAGACAACTAAAATAAATTATTTTTGTTCTTAAAATTTCAAAATAGCAAAGAACTAACAGATAAGAATTTTTTAGGCCAAGATCTCAGGAAATACTGAAATTCAGGAGAATAACCTTGGCATTTAAAACTGGTTTGCCTTAAGGGTATTTCCCCACCCTACAGTCTTTCTCTTTAAGAGTCACAAATAACTGAGAAATTTCATGACAAACAGAGTTAATATTTGAGCATCAAGAGAATTGCCCAAATGGTGGTTTAAATCTGATGTTGATAGATTTACAGACTTCATTAAATTAATCACTGTGTAGAGGTCTAAATGGGGAGCCATTTTAGGATACTATAGAGAAAGTGGGTGTAAACTACTGGACAGGGAAGGACTACTTCTCCTGACACAATCATAACCCTAAGAGACAGTGGGACTGATTTGAGAAGAATAAAAAAGTCTTATTTTTAAAAAGACAAATGCGTATTATATAGGATCATTATGAACTTTGATCTTCCATATTCTAAGGTTTGATATATGAAATGACAAAGGTTTTTAGGAACGCTAAGTTTCTTAAATATAAGTATGGCATGTCTTCTTTGAGAAATTTCATACAGCATGTGCATGCATGCCTACAAAATGAAACCATCACAACTTAATGTGCAGTGTTTTATTTTCCCTCACCATTTTTTTAATGTATATTTTTGAGAGACAGAGCACAAGTGGTGGAGGGGCAGAGAGTGAGAGAGACAGGATCTGAAGCAGGCTCCAGGCTCTGAGCTGTCAGCACAGAGGCCAACGCGGGGCTTGATCTCACAGACCCTGAGATCATGACTTGAGCCGAAGTTGGACGCTTAACCAACTGAGTCACTCAGGCACCCCTCACCATTTTTTTTGTGTGAAAGTTGTTGAAAAAATTGTCAGAGGATGGCAAGGAAAGCTGAGAAGGAAACAGGTGACCTGGGAAATGGTAAAACCAAGGAAAGACAAGGGGAAGAGGAGAACAAGTAAATGAGGGGTATGAAAGATAAAATAAGGGAATAATATTCTTCATGCTTTAGCATCAAAATCTATTCATATGTTCTCAGATTTGAAGGGAAAACATTAAAATTTACTGTAACAAAGGTTGATTATTAGGAGACTTCATGGTGCCTTCTCCGAGTGTCCCCCACCTCCCAGTTGTGCTGCCCACCGCAAGTAGATGGGCTTGGAATTCAACAAAATCTGCATTAGATGGAGATGGTACAAAACACATCCTAGGCTATAAGAACCAGAGGGACTAGTCAAGCATAAACTCAAAGCAAGAGTAGTTTTAATATTGGAAAGACCAAGCCCAAAGACAATTTTGCCTGAGCCAAGATTGAGGCTAAGAAGCAGTTTATTTTGTTTATTTATAGGATCAGACAGGAATAGTTTCAGATGAAGGAAGGTGACTTATAACGTGATTGTTGCAAATATCACTGCGTTTTTGCTGCTTGCATTATTCGTGGCAAAAGTAAAATCCAAAGGGCATTTAAGGCGTCTGTTGTTAAAGACATTTAGTATGATTGCTTCCTCTAAAACATTTGTTTTTTTTTCTAACATGCTATTTTAGCACTAGTCTAATTGCTAAAATTAGAAACTTGGCCTTCTAAATGTCAAGTTACGTGAAAACATATGGAATAAAACAAGTCTGGAAGGGATGAGAGAATGGAAAAGAAGATACATGCAACACCTTCATTCTCCTCTCTAAAACTTCTTGTTTTACTATCCTCTCTCTGAAATATCTGCCCATATACCTCTACCTCTACACCTTGACCTTAACTCCTCTGTGCTCACAGAAATCTCTTTTGTAAAGAACAACTGAAGATCTATAAAGTCATACATACCATTTTCAAGCTCCAACAGTCTTTTTTTTAAATGAAATCTTTCATTTTTATTCAAATGAAATCTGTCATATACCACCTCGCATATGTCGTCTCTCTACACCGGGTTTCCTCTGTGAGTACTACTAACTTTACATATAATTGTTAATTTTAATGTAATTTGTCCCAAAAGGTTTTTAGTACATGCTGACTGATTGGCTAGCATGATAGTTCTAGCTTTGGTGATTCTTTTAATGTTGATAACAACAAAAGTTGAAATGATGACTACCTACATGGAGGAAATTTAAAAACATAATTCATGTTTATTTATTTTTAAGAGAGAGAGAGAAAGAGAGAGAATGAGTGGGGGAGGGGCAGAGAGAGGGAGATAGAGAATCCAAAGCAGACTCTAGCCTCCAAGTTGTCAGTGCAGAGCCCAATGTAGGGCTTGAACCCACAAACCGCAAGACCATGACCTGAGCTGAAGTGGGACGCTTAACCGACTGAGCTACTGAGGCACCCATGGAGGAAAATTTTGAATCTACAAATGTGAAAGATGGCATTGCAGTTATAATTTTTACTACACAGTTAATCCTTAAAGGTCAACTCAAGATAAAACCCAACTGAAAGTTTGATTCTCCACTTGCTCCTTTGTGTTCATAATTGATAACAGTAGAAGGTCTGTGATATCTAGGAGAGGTAGAGATAAGGGTTGTATGAAGCCTGTTGCAATAAAGTTAGGTTATTTTTTTCCTTTGGGTACTACAAAATGTTCTTTTACAGAATTGAAGCTCTCTGGCTTTTCTATTAAGTGTCTTGGGATGCCTATATTCCCAAATCAGGATCAGTAGTTTCCATATCAACGTGAAAAAAATTTTTTTCACACTCTTGTAATTTTCTTTTCAACCATTCCCACATGCACCAGCCCTGTCTCCACTGCTTCCCTTAGGAGATTGTATTCTTTTAGAGAATTGCGTGGCCCATGAATGCATATTATCTCTTATCTTGAAAAATGCCAATGAAAAAGCAAATTATATTTGTTCTCTAAGATGTTTGCTACAAACCATGACTGATTAGTGTTATATGTGACATCCACAAGAACAGTAATCAAGGTTATGTTAGCATTGATTTTTACAGAGGTGAAGTCTCTTTGATGTATTACTCCATCAACACCTGCAATGACAAAATTTGCACATGAAATTAATCCCAATTAATTATACTGTTTGTAGATAGCACTGGCTCTTTTATGTTACAAAATAAATATTAATTTAGTGACTTTTTTTCACCTTGTGAGACTTATTTAGTTAAGGGAGGCAGCCTCTATTGATCAATATCCTGAAATATAAAATAAAGGTTAGACAATTGAAGGGGCCTGAAAAACTAATCTAGCCAATTGGGAGCAACTCAAGTCTTAAGGCATTGCAGCACTATTTTATTTTCATTTTTACTACTTTAGCTTTGATTTCAGGTTTCTAAAGTAAAAATACTCAATACTATATGATCTATACTGAATATTGACTTTTACCCACAAACAAATTTATTATACTTCTTCACATACCTGTTGGCTTGACCACTGTGTTTAATGGCCTTGGTCAGCTTCCTCTATAATGGAAAAAAAGAAAATTTTTTGAACCACATATGGCAAGCAGAACTGAGTAGTGGCATTCGTTGAGGGTCTTTTCTGTGATTTCTTCAGTCTTTTTCAAAAACTTCTGTAAAAGCTGGGCCCATGAAGTAAGTTAGCTCCTTTATGTTCTCAGAATGATGGAAGATCATTTCAAAATCATATTTATAAGAAAGCCATTGTCTTGCTAAATGACCTCAGAAGTCTTCATCTTTCCCATACCTTTATTGGCTTCTCAGGGTTTATAACTCCTATTTATAGATTCTAATATTTTTATTAATTTCATGTTCAATTGTCTACCAGAGATAGGATCTTCTATACTTTACAAAGACCCATTTTCATTTATTTATTTATTTATTTATTTTAATTAATTTATTTACTTTTATATTTTTAGAGAGGAGAGGGTTAGGGAGAAGGGCCAAGGGGGCGAAAGAGAGAGAGAGAGAGAGAGGCAGAGAGAGACAGAGAGAGAGAGAGAGAGAGAGAGAGAGAGAGAGAGAGAATCCTAAGCAGACTCCACGCCCAGCACAGAGCCCAACACCTGACACAGGACTCAATTCTACCATCCTAGGATCATGACCTGAGCTGAAATCAAGAGTGGGATGCTCAATTGACTGAGCCACCTAGGTGCCCCATTATCAATTTGTATAGTTACATGTCTGTACATTCAGAGACCAACTGTAACTTCTGGATAAATGGTCAAATTCTAGATGACTTAGTTGAATGGGAGACTGACCCCTCAACACCCTTTCTCCAAATTAATTTACCATTTTTATGTTGTAATAACCATAGCCTCCTAACTTATCTAATTGAAACTTTTATATAGATATGATTTGACCTATAATATTGACATTGAGACTGTTAAGAAATGAACTAGTAATTATAGTAAATTTTTATTTTTTAGTTCCTCATTTCTTTTCTCAACAGGCAATAATTTCTGTTGTTTTATCAAGATAATTATTAATACTCTCTATTGTTAAAAGGCTCTCAAAGCAAATACATCTTCACATTTGGGCAGTTATTAAATAGCTGGCTGTGATGTGTTATCCATTTAGTGATGTAATATTTTGAAGGAATAATGTGGCACAGTATATTTTAGAGACTAGGCTCTAAAATCAGATATTGTATTTATCCAGCTTTTACACTTATTAGCTACATGGTCTTTAGTCTAGTTATTTATACTAACTGCCTTTATATCTCTTTTGTACTTTTAAAATATTCCTTGAGGCAGAGCTCAATAAATAATTTCTGTCATTATACTTATTGCCAGAGCTCGAGATGTTAAGGAGTTGTCACTAAAGGTTAGATGACATATTTAATTATATCAGATCCTCATAAGGACCCTGTGAGGTGAACCCATCATAGCACTTTTATTGTAAAATAGGTCCCTTGTTTGGAGGCAGTTTCATGCAAGGTTTACTCTTGGTAAATCAGTTCTGAAAGACCTCAACAGCATAGATACTACCTACAAGGAAAGCAAATCCACAACCTGCGGAGAGAACAAGTATAGTCGGAACACACTTCTATCCCCTTAGCAGGTCAAAGGAGTCTGATATAATCACTTGCCGGGTGGTTTGCTGGTCTTCTCAAGGAAAAGGACTATGGCCAGTTCTTAGCATGTCTCAGCTGCTGATAGGAGAACATTCATTAGCAATGTTACTCAGATCAGCTTGCTGTGATGGAGCCCAAATGTGGTCTAATTAGAGTCTCCATCTTTGAAAACATTCCTAGTCCATCTGATAGTATATTGAGCTAACTCTGCAGTGGCTGAGAACAAGGCTAACCAACAGCCAGGAGACAAGCCATTATTTTCACTTGGTGTTTAAAAGTCTCTTCCACAGTGGATGCTTTCTGATGGGCAATGAAGTAAAGGGAAATGATTGACCTATCATGTGCTCAGTCCCTTAAGTTTATCCATATACCTCTTCCCAAGCCCTCGTTGTCTTGGATCTTCCAGTCTTACATCTTCCAGGCACTGACTGATGTGCTAAACCATAGACCACTGCCCAGGAGTTTCTGTATAATCTTCCTTCAGTTCTATCTCCCTCCACATAGAATGCCCAACCAATTTTAATGTTTGAAAGTCTGCGCATGAGAAGGATTTCCCTCACCATTCCTTTAGGACTGCTGTCATGTGTGACTATATTGCCATTTGCATTAACATACCAAACTGATGCATTCCTTATCTAGGCCTGGGATTTTTTTTTTTTCTCCATCAGCTGGTTTGGAGAAAACTCACAAGAGGTTATGAGTTTGAGTTGATGCAGAGATGACAATTGGAACAGAGAGTCTGGATTATTTGTGCCTTCTAGACACATTTTCATCATATATTTGCTGTAAGGCCTGCTCAACCTCATGGCATGGTGGGTACGGCAGTACCTAGCTCATGAAAGAGAGCTCCTGGCATAAGGCTTTGGTGCCAGTCATCAGACACCAGTTACAGTAAGAGTCATTTGCACACCCGGAGCTGCTATTCACTGCCTCATGGAGTTCTCTGCCATGGAAGATAGGAACACTGTGGCTTCAGCCAGTATTGGAGGTGGATATGCTTCAGGGATCCAAAAGCATCTGACTCAAGGAACTTCTATTCTTGTTCGGGCAACAAGATAAGGATATTTGTATTATTTATAAAACAATTAGCTATAATCAACTAAAATATTTACTAAGACACTACTATCCCAAACAGTCTCCTAGGTGCTGTGAAACACAGAAAGGCATAGTCCATAAACTTAAGCAGTTTGGACAAAAGCAAAGCCGAAATCAAAAAAGAGATAAAAGACTCAAGAGAAACCATATTAAGCAGGAGAAATCTGTGTGATACCAGCATTGAGACAAAAGAGGGGCTGTTGGTTAATTTTGCAGCCAACATAAGAATTTCAAAACTAGAATTTAGGTTTCAAGTTTCATATGTGGGCAGTAAGGGAACTCTCCTTTCACTGATTAGGTCAAAGCTGAAGTTACTGACTGTACAGCACAGTCAAGAGTCCATGGTACTGATGGGTCAGAAACTCCAAGTCACTTGGTGGGGACGGCAGCATTTGAATTGAAAACACAGACTGTGGTTCTAGTACTAACGCTGGGGCTTCCAGCAAATGCAGGGCAGCAGACAGATGGTCTCACATTTCTAGGGCTATTCTTCACCTGAATTAGAAGGTCACTGAACTCCCTTCCCAATCCTAAAGTCTTTCCAGAGGTGGGAAATTAGGATAATTGAGGCAAAAATTCCTGCTTTTTATTTCTTATTTTTGTGACCATTTATTACTTTCATATAACATTCAAAAATGTCTGTGGCCATAATAATCATCCAGTTGAAATAAAGTAAACTTTTAAACATTTATTAAAATATATATTTGTAAATATTCTTTAGCATTTGTCACTGCTTCTTTGTTACACATTTTTAGGTCTAGGAATTTGTGAATATATGAAATGCAGGCAAATATTTAACAGATAATTTTGGACAAGACATTTGATTAGAAATTATGAAGACCAAAAAAGTGATCATTAGATACTGTTTGTACTGCCAGCATTTACAATCTAAATGAGTACTTGAGCTGTGCATAATGTGTTCACATGTGCACACCTGCATGCATACACACACTCGAGTTCAATAAAAATTGAGGTCGAAATAGTAAATTCTAAAATATAAAAGAAGCAACCAGTAAACTATCTAACATTGTCCCATGGAGCAGAATAGTAGCAAGGGGGGTTAAATTAGTGAGGCATGTGGTATTTATGAACAGTGGGAGCTCTGAGTGATAGGGCTTGGCATTGGGCTTCAAAATATCAGCAATTCCACTACTAGGTATTTATCCGAAGGATACAAAGATGCTGATTTGAAGAGGCACATGTACCCCAATGTTTATAGCAGTGCTGTCAACAATAGCCAAATTATGGAAAGAGCCCAAATGTCTATCAACTGAAGAACAGGCAAAGAAGAGATGGTATAAATATAGATATAGATATAGGTAGATAGGTATAGTAATGGAATGCTTCTCAGTTATCAAGAAGCATAAAATCTTGCCATTTGCAACAATGTGGTTGGAACTGGAGTGTATTATGCTAAGCAAAATAAATCAGTCAGAGAAAGACAACTATCATATGTTTTCACTCCTGTGTGGAATTTAAGAAACAAAACAGATGAAACATAAGATAAAAATGGAGAAGGAGGAAAACCATAAGTGACTCTTAAATACAGAGAACAAACTGAAGGTTCTTGGAGGGCAGGTGGGTCGGAGGATGTGCTAAATGAGTGATGGGGATTAAGGAAGGCACTTGTTGGCTTCAGCACCAGGTGGAATATGTAAGTAATGAATAACTGGGTTCTACTCTGGAAACCAATACTACACTGTATTATAACAAGCTTGAATTTCGATAAGTAAATTATAAAAAATTATAAGACAATAGTTAGGAAAAGAGAGTAAATAAATTACATAGACACAAGAATAGTGTAAACAAATAGAAGCGATGGTAGTTTAGAGGACTGAAATATATTGTTTTGTTGAAGAAAAGGGCTATTGGAACCACAGTGATGAGTTAATGCTGGATTACGAAGAGAAGTGATTACTAGGATGTGAAGTTCAGATTCTATTTATTAGTCAAAAAGGAAAACGATAGTAGTTTAATGCATTATAATTATGTGCATATAGTTTTCACTTTTTGCTTTTGATATTGTGTTATTTATTAAACATATATACATAAACTCTACTGATCTATAAATAAGGGCTATGAACTTGAAGAAAGAAAAAAAAATTGATGACAAGTTTGTCTTTATTCTTTTGTATCTGATGTCAGTACAACTAACTTTATACTGCTTGAGAAATCTAACGGATATGCTGTTTGTCAGTAGACCTTAGCCACATTGCAAAGTTTAACCACAATTCCTAGGGACCTCATAAAAGTCATAGGTCTGTAGTGCACATATTTACTATGAATGCCTTTTACCCACCCAAATGTGCCAGTGCCTAATATAATGCTTCCCTGTTGATATATATTAGTATGTTAAAAGAATCCAGGCCTCTCTATTTGCATATGAATGTGCAATAATTCTATGAATGTGCGTGTGGGATTTAATTGTTTCTTAAACAATATACTCTTATCTTTCTGGAAGTAATTCAGGCCATCAAAGGGTTGTCAGTGATGAGCTCGCTAATTACTTTCCAATACTTGGCCTTGTATTTCCCTTTATTACTGGTGCTCTGTTCCCTCTAGTCTTACATTGCTATCAGAAAGTTCATTTAGAATCCAGTCAATCTTCCAGTGCCAATTCTGCACTTCAAATTTTTTATTCAGCAAGGACACAATGGGAATATTTGTAGCTTCCAAGGAGATACTCATAAACTTTTTCCTGCATTGTCTTTGCAAAATTTCATGAAAAATATAATTCAAAAAAGAACTGATCATAGCTACAGTGTATTTGGAACAAAAATTGTCATTCTGGACTAGAAGACAAATAAAAACAAAAGTCAGTATATGAAATTTGTATTTTTAAATGACATGGATGCTGGTTCAGTTTTACTGACCTCCTCTTTTGTTTTCTAGGCCTTTGAAGGTGGCCAGTAGATTAAAAACAATCTAGTAGGATGATTATGAAATCATGTCTAGTAGAATCTTTCAGTAGCAACTACAAAAGTGATTTGTTTCTGTTTGCTTTTTGGGTTGTGCACTATTAGAAAGTATGTAAAAGCATTATTAGCAAAGCAGATTATCTGAGAATAGCATTATCCCTTTCAGCAGACTGGAATGATAGTCTTTGGATATGTTTACATCATGCCAATCACAGATATTTCTAAACATCTGGACTTTGGGCATCAAATCAATAAAACATCTGGATAACTGATTATCACTGTAATTGCTTTTATAATAGTGTGGATGCTACATATATTTAATTCTTCGCCCAAATGAGATAAAGGTAGAATGTTTGGCAACAGACTCAGATCCAGTATTTGGGGTTTTATGGCTTGCTTCCATGATGAGGTGCTCAGATAAGGTCCTCCACATGGTTAGCTGTGCAACATATCCTTACACACATTTTTATAATTATCAATGAATAAATATAAAATCTGAGCAAAACTTTTCCAATGGTGAAAGACTTGGCAGGTAAGGTGGGAACAATTAGGGCAGCCAAAGACAGATTAAGACTGTGCTGACAGTTCATTTGAAAAATGATTATAGGCAAATGCCAGTAAACCTGTTGGATATTCACAGTTTTGATGAGGGTTCAGGGGTTTGTGTGATATTGAAAATGAAACACTCGAACCATGTGTGAGTCCAAGAGAGGAGAATGCATAGTGAGAAGGAACATAATCACAGTCTTATTTTGAGGCATGCATATTAAGTGGTTAAGGTAGAACAATCATCTGGGCTGGTGAGACATGAGACATTCAAAGCATATTAGGATTTAAGCTAGAGTGGCTTGGAAAATGTCAGAAATTCTTAAATCGTCTAATTTGAAGATAAAGTCATATGAACTATATTCACTATATTTGAAATTTAAGAGAAGCCATTCCCTCCTACATGACTATTTCTACATAGCTGTTTAGAGGCAGAATTCCTTAAACTGAGATAATTACAAAGATTTTCTAACTATATCACTGTAGTGTGGCTCTTCTTCTATGCAGTGTCCTTGTCTACTTAGAAGCCAGACAATTAAAGCAGAATGAGAAATTTCTTTCAGCAAATGAGCATTTTAAGTACTTGGTTCAAACGAACAAAAAGGACTGCAATTATAATAACTTAATGTATACCATTACTGACTGAACTGTAATACAAGATTTTGCATTCTAACTCAGATTCCAGGAAGATAAAATATGATAATATTCGATAATATAGTAGGACTATCTATACTAAAGTCATGAGTTGCCAGCATGTAGATATGTAAATAAAGGAATTATTTCAAAAGTAAATTTTTTTCAGGATGCCTCGGTGGCTGAGCTGGGTGAGTGTCCAACTCTTAATTTCATCTCGGTCTTGATCCCAGGGTTGTGAGATCGAGCCCCCACATTGGTCTCTGTGCTGTCATCAAGCCTGCTTATGATTCTCTCTCTTCCTCCCTCCCTCCCTCCATTTCTCTCCTCTACTCACGTGTGCTTCTTCCCCCCACTCTCTTAAATTAAAAAAAAAGTAATTTTATTTTTCCAATTCTGTATAAGTTTGGGCTATTTAATTAGATCTCCCAGAGCATTATCCAGGTAACTTGCTAACCATGAAAACAACGTTCAACTAATCATTTGTCTCCATGATATGGAGAGAGTTTCCTCCTGAATTCTGAGAGCACTGCCTGAGTGAGCCGAGCACAGCTATGCACCAACCGAGGTGGGATGGCAGAAGTGGCTATTAGGTTGAAAGATGAGTTGAGAGGAAAATATAAAGCAAATAAAGAAGAACCAGCTCAAAGTTTTCATTATCCAAATAAATTTTCCCTCTACATCCAGCCTATAGTGACCTTATAACTTCATGACAAGTATAGGTTTTGTCCTGCATGCGGTAGGTCTGTACTGCCTGATGTAAGATGCTGCATTGTTTCATGCATTTAGGTAATTTTATTACATATGCAATATAAACCGTGAAGTGACGAAGATGTCTTTGTGTAAAACTATTGAGCCAAATGAATTATTTTCTACAGTCTCAACTTTAAAATCATGTTGTCTACCAATCTAAGCCAATTGGGAGTTAGGGACTGTGTGTTTAAATGTTGGACTCACATCAGTACATTGTTCAGAACACACATTAGATGCTTAATACGTGAGCCACCATGATGATTGAAGAATTTCTGAAACCTGGTGTTGTGAGAGGTAATATTGAGAATTCATTAATATTTACAAAAGCCATGTTCTTTCTGGTTATTACAGAATTCTTTTTTCATAAAATATAGACAAAAGGAATATCTTCTATGAAAGAAATAAAAAAGATTGCCTTTGAAAACTTACATGGTACATTAGAAAAAGCAGTAGAAAACATGGTAAGGCATATGAAGCAAGTCACTGAACCTCCGTTTCCTTTTGTATACGTTGATGCAAATAGTGTCTGCTCCATTTTCCCTAAAGTTTGTTGTGGGACTAAAAATTGAAAAGATGGAAAGACTCATAAAGCAATTATTGGTAAAAATATAAATGCTATTGTATTTGTTAAAAATAAAACACCTATTTGATGTATTCGATCTATAGAAGAATTGAAAGTTAAAAGATTAAGTTATTTTCAGGCAAAATGCTGTGATCTGAAATAAATCTGTAAATGCCAAATTCACGTGCTATCCCATGAGGCTAGCCTATCACACATGCGCTAGCACAAGTATAGCATTTGTGCGAGGAGGTAAAAGAAAAAAGTTTTTAAAAGTTTCAATTATAAGCCCACACAAAAATAAAAATATCTTCAGTTTTCTCATTTATTTTTATTAGTTGGGTAGAAAGAGGAATGTGTAGATCTTCTGACAACTATAACAGTTTATGAACCGTAAAGTTAGGTAATAGAAGTTGTTGATTAAAAAATACATGTTTTTTTGAAAAGTATTAAAAATAATAAGACGCCCTGATGTTTTAAACGTTTGGGTGCATAAGTCTCTTGTTTTGACATTTATATCATCACTGAAACGTCTTGATTAAACATTTAACCATCGTTTGGAATTTGTTTGTCCTTAAATTTTATCTCACAATTTGATTCAACCTCTTGCTTCACTGATTTAATAAAAAATACTGTTAACTGTTTGCAAATTATTAGATTGTAGGACTTTATTGTGGATTGTTAATCTATCAGATGGGCATAAAATAGCAGCTATGGGAGAAAGGTTATACTAGTAAGCTCCTTTTCTCACTTTTCCTGACTTGGGTCATTTTGCTCTGCTGACACCTACTAAAAGGAAAGGCCAGTGATTACTTTGAAAAGCAAGTTCTTGGTTTAAGAAGGGTCGTAGGTAGGGGGTCTTTACCCCACATATACTACTAATATCTAACATGGAAGGGCAGAGGCACAATCTTAACAATCTAAGTAAGTGTGAGTACATTCCTCACAACAAAATGCATAAAGAGAAAAAAATCCTATAAATATATTTTAGATTCTGATTGCGAAAGAGTGAGACTTTTTAAGAAAACTACTTGTCTCTGAAGGCCAATATTCATTTTTCATAATAGAGTGCTAGTGCAAGGGTGATGTAGAGACATACTGCCTGAGCATGTGGATTTTAGGTCATGTGGCTGTGAGTTTTTGTCCCAACTCTCCCATTTCCTTAATTATCTTGAGTTTATTACCTAAATCTCTGTGCCTCAATTTCCCTAACCTGGGAATAGTAATATAAGTACCTATTCAAAGAGTTATGCAGAAGATATCTCTCTAAATGTTACTTACTAATTGTGTTAATTGTGCTGTGGTAAGGAAACACCATAGACTAGGTGACCTAAACAACAGAAATTTATTTTATCAGTTCTGGAAGCTAGAAGTCCAAGATCAAGGTGCCAGATGGGTTGGGGTGCCTTTTTTTTTTTTTTTTTTGTGACTTCTCTCTTCCTGACTTAGAGATAGCTGCCTTCTGGCTTTGTCCTCATATGGCCTTTTCCGTACAAATGCACACAAAAGAGGGAGCTCTGATGTCTTCCCCTTCTTATAAGAATACCTGTCCTATGGAATTGGGGCCCCACCCTTATTACCTCACTTAACCTTAGTACCTCCTTAAAGGCCCTGTCCCCAAACACAGTCACATTGTGGGTTAGGGCTTCAACATGGACATTTAGGGATGACATACCTGAATCCATAACACTGGTCTTACTTTCCCTAGAACTTGATTGGATGTCCTGGATGCCCCTGTGTTGAAGCACTGGCTTGATCTTGCCCTCTTATGTTGTGTCATACTCGACATGTGGTTTATGGCTCAGTGGGTCTCAGATTTGAATAGCAGCTCGTGCCTTAATTAGTGTATAGAGATACCTAACTATATTACTCATAACTATATTACTCTTCATGCCTACTTGATACTGACGTAGATTAATACCTGCTAACCCAATTATCTGATTGAAGGTGAACATGTGAAGAAGCTGTAAGGACCTGTAAGGGACTCAGAAAATAAAACATAGAGGAGAAAGGTTAACACTTCAGATTTTAGGTGCTTTAGAGGATCCCAAGTAGGTCACCAAAATGGATTTTCTAACTGAAAGAGCAGTAGCTCCCTCACTATAGCTTTAGAATTACTAAGACATATATTAACTCTGAATTATATTCCACCAGAAAACATAACGTTCAAGGGCCATGGGGCAAGGGACATGGGATGTAAGGGCAGTGCTCATAATTCCTTAGGAAGAGTATGAAACACTGTACCTCTATTTCCAAAAGCTCTCAGCCAGATGCTGATCTAGACCAAAATGTTCGGGAAGTTGAGTATTTCTTAGAGCAACTGGGGAAGACATCCTGACTGCTTAGTACCAGTGACAAGCTGTGGAAAGTCACATGCCCCCTCAGACCTCCTTCAGCATCCCACTTCTAATGGCACAGGCAGAAACCAGAGGTTAAGTAAATGACTCTATACCCAAAGGCCAGTCTTTTCTTGTGTGGTTTCCTCGTTCTCTCTCCCCAAATTCCATGTCCACTGTTAAGTCACCACTTCATGCATAGTTCCTGCAATTTTGAATCTTTTGAAAAGTTTATGTAAACAGTCTTCAGTATGCCCAAAGTTTATCCTAAGACTCTTATTCCCCACCCTACCCCACAAAGATACAGAATTTCAGTGACTCAGTTACCTTTCTAGGAGTAGAGCAAAATTGAGTTTGAGGATTGTGAGGGTCATTACATCACACCACAAACCCTAGATATTTCAGTGTACATGCTGAGTTAACAATAGAATAATCACTTTTTTTTTCTGTTAAAGAGTATGCCACATTGAACAAAAACAAAGCAAAGCAAAACAAAACAAAACAAAACAAAAATAGTCCTAAGAGAATGGACTGAAGCCTGAGAGACATGCAGTCTTACTTTTCTGCACCGGGTACAACTCCCTGTGTGACTTTGGTTAAATTATTAATCTCACCAAATCTCAGTTAATTCATCAGAGTAATTTGGGACTAAGAGTAGGATCTCCTTTATACAGTGGGGGACGATTAGTGGAAGAGCTTACACAATCTCAGTACTCAGTGAAGAGTATTTGTTTGTATAAGCAGATACATAACTGCTTCAGCTCCCAATCTGGGTTTCAGCTCTCCATAATTCTTTATCTTTCCATTTATCTCTGTCCCCATAGCAGGTTGAGCATAACCCTACTTGATAACCTGGAGTCAAAAAAAGTGAAATAAAAGGAACTTCTGTGAGCTAAATACTATTATAGGCCCTAGGCAATGCAACCATGAACAGGACAAAATCCTTGCTTACCAGAAGGTATTTTTTTTTTATGGAGACAAATTTATATAGACATGGAATATGATTCGAAATAGTGGCAAATTTTTTGAGGAAAATAGATTGGGAGAGAGTTTTCAATGGTAGAAAGATGAGGCTATTTTAGACCAAGTAGTCAGGGAAAGACTCTTTATCGAGGTGATATTTGAACAAAGAAAGGTCTCAATAAATTAAGTATTAAGCCAAGTGAGAGAATTGGGGACATTCCAGGTGGAAAAAAGAACAAGAGGAAAAGTCACCAGGGCTGCTCAAAGCATAGGGAGTACAGCCGCCTCAGGGTACAGGGTGAAGGGGATATGGAGCCAAAGCCAGAGCTGTAGGCAGAGGTAAGACAGTGCATTGCCTGTAGACTTTGGTAAGGGCATTAGCAAGTACAGACTTAGCTGCAGTAACGAGGAACCCCCAAATGCAGCAGCTCCGACATAGTAGCATATTGTGTTCTAGAGGTGAAGAGTTTCTGGGATTCTTGGATGGCCCTGCTCATAGGTCATCCAGTTTTTTTGTAACTTGTTGCCCTGCCATCAGGTGATAACCTAATCCACTATCTGGATTTTAGCATATGAGAAGAAAACAGAAACATACATATTGCTGAAAAGTATGACTCCCAAGTTGTACACATTGGTAACATACTAGCCCACAAAGGAAGCTAGGGAATGTAGCCATTGCCCAGCTAAATTTCCAAAACCATGTTACTAAAAGAAAGAAGCAAGAAGGAAAGTGGTTGATAGTGGAAGCCAATCACTAGTCACGACTATAGCAAGGAATACAGATTTTATTCTAACTGCTAGGAAACCACTGAAAATTATGGAGTGGAAGAGTGAGGCTATTATTTTCATGCATTTAGAAGATTGTTTATAGAATATACTTCTAGAATACAGGAGGACAAAGGAGGAAAGGAGACAACTCAAGAGGTGATTTCAGCAACCCATAGGATAAATGGAAGTAATTTGGATCAGGGTGCTGTAGGATTTGCTAAAGGCAAAGCTAGAAGGTATTGCTAATGGTTTGAATGGAAAAAGAGGGGGAAAATGGTAATGAAAGATGTCTCCTAAGATGTTATACTAAGAATTGGGCCGTCCACTATATCTGAGAACTGTGTTGGGAAGTATGTATGTGTGTGTATATATATATACACACACACACTTATGTATCCATTGTAAGATATGATGCATGCTTTATGATTTTTAGGGTGTATATACGTGTGTGTCCGTTTAATAGACAAGATCGATATATATGCCAAGATTTATGGGAACGACAGTTTGGTTATTTTGTGATATCAAAATGTACTCTTCCCCTCTTAGTTCCAGAGTATTAGTAAGCACAATGCTTCTTTCCTGAATAACAGGCAGAAAAAAAAAAAAAAAGTGAGTAGATAGAGCCCAGAAAGAAAGAGAGAGCTCCAGGATCTATTTGTAGATTAAATATTGCCTGACCTTGGGCAACTCATTCAACTTCAAGGGCCTGAATATCCTCATCTGTAGAGTGGGGATAATAATACTAGTCTTCTCTCCCTCAGAGGATCATCGTGGGTCCCAGTGGGATAAAAGATGTGAAAAGACTCTGTTTAAAATGTTAACATCATGGTGAATAATTTATATCACATTTTAAATTTCAGTCTGATTCCTCCCATGACACCACTTGGTAAAAGCAACCACTTTCATGCTTGTTCTCTCCAGTTCCCATGGCAATTTGGCTTCTCAAAGCAGGTCAAGCAGACTCCAAAATAAACCTGCAAAGTTAGAATCTGTAGTTTTGGGATAATTAAGTTGCTGTTGTGGTTGTTGTTGTTGTTTTTGGAAACTAATTCGTTATTTCTAACAGGTAGATTAAGCAACTTTATTATAAAGACTGACATTAACAGTTTGCTGGATAGACAACACCACATTCATTTTAAATATGAGCAAGTTTCCAGAAATGCTTCACTAAGTTCCTTTAATCAATCAGTAAGCCTGAATATTTTAATGTAAGGTAATTTGTATGATCCTTTCTTAAAAATGTAGGACCACATTTTGGATTTAGGACTAACAAAATAAGGTAAATACGGTAACATGCAGGACACTTCAAAATATGAGATAAACCTTAATATTCATTTCTTTCCCAGAACTCTCATTGGAGAGCAACGCATACTTTTTGTTGCACCAAAAGGTTTTGACCACCAACTTTCCTCAAACAAAATTGTACCTACTCTTAGGCCTACAACATTGTGTGTCTACAGGCAATGCAACCCTATATTATAAATGGTATTTCTTCCCAGTGCATTATATTTTGCTGACAGATTACTAGAAAGTACATTAAAAATTTGAAACTTTATGCTTATGTTAAGATAAAAAATTTTATCATGGATTTCGATTCAAAATTTGATGACTAATAAAAAGTAAAAGACAAGAATTTAAAGAAATACTGCATTAATGGTGGCAGCATCAGGCTAAGTCCCAGATTTCCAGGGTGTGAATTTACTCCCTTTTTCCAAGAGGAATATCAGTAAAAATATCTAAGATGAACAGCTTTAGAGTTCTAATCAGATCCAGATGATTGATACACACACAAATGAGGTATTTCTCTTGACTTTATCAGAGCCCTAAAATTGTTCTAGACATAGTGGATAGAAAAGCCATTTGCAATATGATTTTTTTTCTTTGAAATCCTCTTGAATTATCTCCTAGAAGTAAAATACATAAAATATACTATGAATGCCAAGTATTGATAACTTGATATGGCCAGTATATATAGCTTGATGAAATTAGGTTTGATCGTTACACTAGACTAGCTTCTTTGGGGGATATTTATTTTATGGCATAATTAGGAAGTACAGGAATGAAACTGACCAGAGCCTTGACAGAATCCAAAGGAAACTAACAATGTGTTGGGGAGCCTTACATTTTTAATCTTTCAGCTTAGCCTTTATGTGTAATCATACAGTTTCCCACTGTACATGCTTTGCCTACATTTGACCGGGGAAAATAACTATGGGGCATTCACAAATCATATAATTAAACTTACTAAGCATGGTAGAAAGAAAGGCTTTTCTTTTCTCATTGCCTGCATTTGGTCCAGAGAAGGAATCAATCTGATTGGTCCTACCCAAACCAATTAGTTTTGCTACAGTCCTGTGCTATCTATATTGGTTCAGTTTGCATCATGTGCCCACAATGATTACTAGGAACAGTTCGGCATCAGAACCAGATGGAAGATAGGGCAAGAGAGCACATGAATAATTTTCTATTAGTTAGGAAACTCCTGAAGATAATTATTACACTGGAACTTTGGTTTGTATGCTTCTTTGTTTGTTTGTTTGTTTAAATCAGAGGAGTAGTATTGAGTAACTCAGTAGAATCTAAAGCAACCATATCTCATGGCCAATGTATTAATCTCTCTTGTATCACTGCCATACTCAACTTCACCACGTTACGTAACAGGGAATCTTTCCTCATGAGGCAACATGATTCGTTACTGGATAACTTTTGCTCTTACCAAAATAGTTTAAGCCCAAATATACCTTCTGGTTCTTTGTTCTAGTTTTATTTTTCTTGGAATGGCATGGGCCAGACTTCCTCTTATCATATCAGGTCTCATGTTTACTTGAATACATTGTATAATTTCAAATATATAGGCATCCACCTAGACACACACAGTCTGTGCAATCTTCTGTCTCAGTCACTTACCATTCTGATATATCTCTTCTGGAGACTTTTCTAAGAATAATGCATGTGTGGCTCTGGGCGAGGAGCAGGGGGAAGAAAGAAAAAGAGAGATATAGGAAGAGTAAATATAGCTACCAGCTGACTGATTTTCCAATGTGCAAGCCGATTAGGGGGCAGAGATAGAAACTAATGGATTAACTCACTGTATTCACCCATCAGGGCACATCAGCTTAGGAAGAATACAAAGTAAATTAGACACAACACCAGTCTTTCCTAATATAAAGAAATGAAATAGTATTTAAACAAACAGGATTAGACAGATGGTGGTTTCCAGAAGAAGAATGATTACCTGTATTTCAGTCATACCTTAGAGTCATTCCAAAATTTAAGGTAGCTGCCCATTTAAGCCTAATTGGGCACTATCTTACTATTTTTATTATTAAATATGTATTTATTCATTGTTTTCTTTTACTTCATAGCCTATATTCCTCTAGAAAATGGAAATATCCACACATATACAGTTGATTCTCAGTGTCATAGGTAAGATGCTGACTACTTAGTTCTCTTTGTAGCAGATAGTAGAGCACATTAAAAAGCATAGCTACCAAATATAGTAGATTAAGCTGAAAGTAACTGAGAGAGATTTCTAACTGTTATTATATCTTCAACCTGATTTTTTTTACTTAATAAATTTGATATAAGATTGTATAGGTTTAGAGTATATGGCATGTTACTTTGATACATTTATATACTGTAATATGATTGCTGATGCAGTGATATTTATCACATTATGTAATTATAGTACAATAATTTTGTCTATATTCATTATGCTGTACATTGGATCCCTATGGCTTATTTACTACTCATTATCAGTATACTTTTAAACACCATTACTCTTGTCCACCACCCCATTCCCCTGGTAACCATCATTTTACTCTGTTTTTTACTAGTTTAATTTTTTTTATATTTCACATATAAGCGATATCATATAATACTTCTCCCTGTCTGACTTATTATCTCCCTTTTGTAATGTGCTTGAGGTCTAACCATGTTGTCATGAATCGGAGGATATCTTCCTTTCTCATGACTGTGTAATACTCCATTGTATATATGTACCACATTTTTTTTTTTTTTACACAATAACCAATATTGTCTTCTCCCTGGAAAAATACATATATTATCCTATAGATATCATGAATTCTAGATTCAGGTAAGAGGAGAAATGGAAGATGTTGAAGACTGCAACTATCATATGAGCTAATGCATGAAATTGGGAATGCCCAAGGTGCGTTCAGAGGACGAGTTGATCATATCACTTAATTGTACAAAGGGATACTGCAATCTTAGAGATATAAATAGATAATACAGAGGACTTTATTTGCTAATAAGGTTGTACCTTATTTTATAGGTAGGAGGACGTCACTGACATTTTCTCTAGGATGGAGAAGTGTGGAAAACAGCACAGTAAAGCATAATTTGGAAACTAGTTTATTACAAAAATGTGTAGGATCCATTCAGTAAGAGGAGCAAAGCAATTTAGAGATAGAGAGACAAGACGAAAAGGGCTGCTTGTGTTAAGACTGAAGCTAATTTTAAATGTGGTAAATCTACAGTATCTTTCCAAGTATCATAGATAAACCAGGCCTCAACAAATTAATATTTCATGGTTTGTCTATATATTATACTGTGGGGATACATAACCTTGGATTCTAATTCCTGTACAAAGTGTTATTTTATTCTATTGAATTTACACTTATTTTGGTAAAATAAAGCAATTTTAGGAAGTAAACAGTTCTAAAAGTACACGTACACTTGGATTTTAAAGATAAGTATATTAAATTAATAAACCTCTAACCAGAATTATCAAAAAGAAAAGAGAGAGAATCCAAATAAATAAAATCACAAATGAAAGAGAAGATATCACAAAGACCACAGAAATTCAAACAATTAGAAGAGAATATTATGGAAAATTATATGCCAACAAATTGGGCAATTTGGAAGAAATGGATACATTCCTAGAAACACATAAGCTACCAACCTGAAACAGAAATAGAAAATCTGAACAGACCCATAACCAGCAAAGAAATTGAATCAGTAATGAGAAATCTCCCAACAAACTAAAGTCTGGGACCAGATG
Organism: Paguma larvata; assembly: GCA_030068075.1. Taxonomy (NCBI): domain Eukaryota; kingdom Metazoa; phylum Chordata; class Mammalia; order Carnivora; family Viverridae; genus Paguma; species Paguma larvata. The sequence goes on from CM057835.1 coordinate 32,024,353, forward strand.
GCTTCTCAGGAGAATTCTATGAAACATTAAAAGTAAAGCTAATACCTATTCTTCTCAAACTGTTTCAAAAAATAGAAATGAAAGGAAAACCTATAAACTCATTCTATAAGGCCAGGATTACCTTGATTCCAAAATCAGACAAAGATCCCACTAAAAAGGAAAATTATAGACCAATATCCCTGATGAACATGCATGCAAAAATTCTCAACAAAATACTAGCAAATCAAGTTCAACAGTATATTAAAAGAATCATTCACCATGATCAAGTGGGATTTATTCCTGGGATGCAAGGGTGGTTCAATATTTGTAAATCAATCAGTGTGATATACCACATTAATAAAGAAAGGGTAAAAAAACATATGATCCTCTCAACAGATGCAGAAAAAACATTTGACAATATGCAGCAGCCATTCTTGATAAAAACCCTCAACGAAATAGGGATTGAGGGAACATACCTCAACATCATAAAGGCCATATAAGAAAAACCCACAGCTAATATCATCCTCAATTGAGAAAAACTGAGAGCTTTTTATCTACAGTCAGGAATAAGAAAGGGATGTCCACTCTCACCATTGTTATTTAGTATAGTGCTAGAAGTCCTAACCTCAGTGATCAGACAACAAAAAGAAATAAAAGGTATCCAAATCAGCAAGGAGAAAGTCAAACTTTCACTATTCACAGATGATATGATACTCTATTTAGAAAACCCAAAGAGTCTACAAAAATTGCTAAAACTGATACACGAATTCGGCAAAGTCTCAGGATATAAAATCAACATAGAGAAATCGAGGAATTGATCCCATTTACAATTGCACCAACTACCATCCAATACCTAGGAATAAACATAACCAGAGTGGTAAAAGATCTGTACCCTGAAAACTATAGAATACTTACAAAGAAATTGAAGAGGACACAAAGAAATGAAAAAAAAAAATCACATGCTCATGAATTGGAAGAGCAAATATTGTTCAAATGTCAATACTTACCCAAAGCAATCTACACATCTAATGCAATCCTTATTAAAATACCACCAGCATTTTTCACAGATCTAGAACAAATAATCCTAAAATCTGTATGGAACCACAAAAATTCATGAATAGCCAAAGCAGTCTTGAAAAAGAAGAGCAAAGCTGGAGGCATCACAATTCTGGACCTCAAGCTATATTAAAAAGCTATCATCATCAAGACAGTATGGTACTGACACAAAAATAGACACATAGATACATGGGACAGAAAGAAACACATAGAAATACAGCCACAACTGTGGCCCTCTCGTCTTTGACAAAGTAGGAAAGATATCCAATGAAAAAAGTCTCGTCAACAAATGATGTTGGGAAAACTAGACAGCAACCTGCAGAAAAATGAAACTGGACCACATTCTTACACCATCACTTTCTTACACCATACCCAAAAATAAATTAAAAATGGATAAAAGACTTAAATGTTAGACAGGAAACCATCAAAATCCTAGAGAACACAGGCAGCAACCTCTTTGGCCTCCACCATAGCAAATGCTTACTATACACATCACTGAAGGCAAGGGAAACAAAAACAAAAATGAACCATTGGGACTTTATCGAGATAAAGAGCTTCTGTGCAGTGAAGGAAATAGTCAACAAACCAAAAGGCAGCCTATGGAACAGGATCAGATATTTGCAAATGACAAACCTGAAAAAGGATTAGTATCCAGACTCTATAAAGAATTTAGTCAAACTCAACACCCCCCAAAAAACAAATAATCCCATGACGAAATGGGCAGAATACATGAACAGACATTTTTCCAAAGAAGGCATTTGGATGGCTGACAGACACATGAAAATCACTCATAATCAGGGAAACACAAATCATAACCACAATGAGATATCACCTCATATCTGTCAGAATGGGTAAAATTAACACAGGGAGCAAGAATGTGGAAAAAGGAAATCCTCTTACACTGTTGGTAGGAATGCAAAATGGTGCAGCCACTCTCGAAAACAGTATGGAGGTTCCTCAAAATTTTAAAAATAGAGGGGCACCCAGGTGGCTCAGTCGGTTAAGTGACCGATTTCGGCTCAGGTCATGATCTCATGGTTCATGAGTTCAAGCCCCACATCAGGCTCTGTGCTGACAGCTTAGAGCCTGGAGCTTGCTTCAGATTAGATTCTGTGTCTCTGTCTCTCTCTGCCCCTTCCCTTCTCATGCTCTGTCTGTCTCAAAAATAAACATTAAAAAAAAATAGAACTACCCTATGATCCAGAAATTGCACTACTAGGTAAAAGGATGAAAACATACTGATTCAAAGCAGCACATATACCCCAATGTTTATAGTGGCATTATCAACAATAGCCAAATTATGGAAAAAGCCCAAATGTCCACTGACTGATGAATGGATAAAGATATGTACATATATATAATGGAATTTTACTCAGCCACCAAAAAGGATGAAATCTAGCCACTTGCAATGATCTGGATGTAGCTAGAATGTGTTATGCTAAGCGAAATAAGTCAGTCAGAAAAAGACAAATACATATGATTTCACTCACATGTGGAATTTAAGAAACAAAACAGATGAACGTGGGCAAAGAAAAAAAAGAGAGAGTAGAGGTAAACCATAAGAAACTTATTTATAGAGAACAAAGGGAAGGTTGCTTGAGGAGTGTTGGGTGGGGGGGATGGTCTTAATGAGTGATGGGTATTAAGGACGGCAGTTGTGAAGGGCACAGGGTGTTATATGTAAGTTATCAATCACTAAATTCTACTCTTGAAAGGAATATCACACCATATGTTAACTAACTAGAATTTAAATAAAAATTTGAAACAACAAAAGATAAGGCTAAGTATGTGATGTCAGATATACTTTAATAAAGAGGTTTTACACAGGATTACTTCTATGAGGAGAAGACTTCCATCAGTGATCTTAAATCATGTAAATTCTCTCTCTCTCTGTATATATATACGCACACTATATACATATATATACACACTCTATACATACATAAAATAGTATGTACTGTATATACTATATACTATTTATACTATATATATACTTATATACTATACAATTAGAACTAAAATGTATTATATCTCTTCAAATGATAAACTGCAATTTAAAAACGTGCTTTAATGCATATAGAGATGGGAAATTTCATTTGCTACTTTATCACATTCCAAATATGTCCTATCCTCAGTTTTGAAAATACAGTTTATAGTAATACAGATACACTATTTTCCTATTTGTTATGGCGTCTTAATGCTATAATAGCAAAGTTAAGTAGGTATGACTGAGACTGTATGGCCCACAAAGCAAAAACATTTACTATGTGGCTCTTTACAAAAAAATTCGTCCATCCACACCTTATGTAATATTCTGTACTGCTATCTGTTTATATAACATATTTTTTCTCCCTCCCCAACTAGGAAATCAGTAGAGAGAGAAAGTGATGATATTAATAAATATCATGTTTAATTTAATCAGTCCATTTTTAATATGAACTTTATCTACAAAACAACTTTTCAGTGAGCTGGGAGGATAATGATGATAATAACTAGAAAGCTGCTGACAACATTTTCAGGAATGATGAGTGAAAGTAGTGGAGAGAATTGGAAAAGGGGGTTAATTGGGAAGAAGCATGAATATAGAATCATGAGAACACGATGAGTAAAGGAACATATGAAGTAGTAAAGAAAAAATGTAACATTGGTGTCTGGGATACCTGGCAGTAGATGTAATCGGAGGGAAATATCACCATTTTTATCAAAAAGTCAGTAAAACTCTATATTTTGATGTGTGATCTTGGATAATTTTATTCAATCAACTAGTAAATTACAGGGTTGAAAATTAAACTTACATCTCTAGGATACAAAATACTATACTTTTAACCCATTACAGTAAACTACTTCCAACCTACCTCAAAGCCATTTGGGACATCTTCCAATCTTTCTAACTCACAGGCTTTGATTTCTTTTCCTTTGGCAAATCTTTTTCTCCAAACAAGTCTGTTCCTAGGAAATGGTCAGGCCTCAGCTTTACTGCTATGAGTATTTTTTAATCTCTTATGTTGTATTTGGATCTTCAACTTCTTCCTCCACATATGGGGCAGTTGATGTGTAGTGACTAGTTCTCAAGTACTAGAAACAGATACCAGTGGGATTTCTGGAGGGAGACACAGACATTTTATTGAAAATGGGACACACCAAAATCAACTATATATAGATCAGACCGCTTTAGCATGCATACCTTCTCTTCCACAATCGACAAGAACTATAAGGATTCATTCAGTTTTTCATACAAAAGAGATTTATTGAACACCTACCAAAACACCTACACTATTTCAGCATCTGGGGATTCAGTTAACCACAAAGAGAAGAAAAGACTTTTAACTCCTTTCCAAAGTCTTGCACTTAAGAGAGGAAATATGTATCATACAGGTCAATAAATAGATAGATAAAAATGTAATTTTAGATAATGATAACTCCTAAGGAGATGACAAATTGTTGATTCTAAGGATTGAAGAGATCTAGTATGGTGGCTATTATGCAAATTTGGGAGGAAAGAGTTTATAGCATCCATCAGTGTCTCAAAAGAATATGTAAGCTGCACAAGACTCAGAACACTTAGATTGGCATGATGAGCCTTTCCAAAGAGGTAGCATTAAGCCTGAGACCTCACTGAAGAACAAAGCTATGAGAATTTATGCATCCAAGTACCAAGCTGAATAGAGAGCAAGTTCCTGAGGCAGGAACAATCTTGGTGAGATGTATCTGAATAAAGACTAGAAGAGCTAGAAGAATGAGTTGGAGAAATGTTCAAATATTCAAAGAAAAGAAAGAGATTAACAGATTGCTCAGGGAGCTTTCTTACACCAAAAGATTTAGGTTAAAAAAATGTGCTGAGAAACCATTATAGGGATTTATGCCTATGAGATATGATTTTGGAAGAGATTTCTTGAGAAGAGATTGAAGGGGACAAGAAGAAAAGTGCAGAACCCACTTAAGAGTGTCTTCTAAGTAAGAATCCGGGAAAAGGCAGTGACGATGACTTAGTTAGAGTAATAGTACTAGACATAGATACTTATACAGATTCCAGGATATATTTGTGAAGCAAAGCTAAGAGGGTTTTCTTTGGAAATTATTAGTTCTGTTTTGACAATGATAGGTTTGTGATTTTTATTTTGTACAACTTGCAGTCCATAACATTTTGGTTAGAATTTCGAGTATTAAAATCTAAATTTGACCAAAGCCAAATATCAGAATCACTCTAGGTTATAAAAATATCTAAAATTATATTGAAAAGCCTTGGTATTACAATTTTTAAATTAAATTTAAAGGTTTTTTTTTTTTTTTTTTTTTTTTTTTGAGAGAGAGAGAATGTGAGTGGGGGAGGAGCAGAGAGAGAGAGACAGAGAATCCAAGCAGGCTTCACACTGTCAGCACAGAGCCCAATGTGAGACTCGATCCCACAAACCATTAGATCATGACCTGAGCTGAAAACAAGAGTCAGACGCATAACTGACCAAGCCACTCAGGCGCCCCTAATTTAAATTTTAATTGCCAAATTTAAAAGTTTGATTTTTTGTGACAAGACATAATAGTTTTTAAGTAGTAACAAGCTTTTATATGGCAACGATACGATGCCTGCTCGCTTTTAACTGGTATCATTGAAGGGGGAAGATTTTTGGTGTAGGTTATTTTTACCTTTTAAAAAAATTTCCCTTATTTTCTTTACATTATATATGATGGCTAAATTGGAACTAATTTATTTTTATAGATTTTTCACTTTGTTGATCTTAAGGAAATGAGATCAGAATTGTCCCTTTCACTCAGCCTCCATAAGATGTAGAATATTCATCAGACTGTTTTTTTTTTAACTCATAGCCTAAGTGTAATAAATTAACTTTAATTTTGTATACATTTTAATGGTTATATTCAATATTATGATTATGAGTCTACTAAATATTTGTATATATAATAGAATTATGATGAAATATAATTTTAATAATTCTGCTCTATATTATATTTTAATTTTTATAATAATTTCTTGATTCAAAAGATGTTATGCTCTTTCTAAAATTATTTAGGTATATCACTCTCTTAATCATATTAAATGACTACCTATTATTTCAAATTATCTTAATTATTTTACATAAAATTTAGTTTTCAAATCAACATTTATTCTGAAAGATTCATAGTTGTATTAATAAATATAAATATTTAATTCAATTAATATTTTCAACACAGAGGAGATATCCATAGAATATTTAAGTATACTTAAAAATTTATTTTTAAATGTTTATTCCTTTTTGAGAGAGGCAGAGCATGAGTGGAGGAGGGGCAGAGAGAGGGGGGGAGACACAGAATCTGAATGAGGCTCCAGGCCCTTAGCTGTCAGCACAGGGCCTGACGCGGGGCTCGAGCTCATGAGCCGTGAGATCATGACCTGAGCCGAAGTCGGACGCTTAACCGACCAACCTACCCAGGTGCCCCTATTTAAGTAATTTTAAAATAAATATTCAGAAAAGGAAAATAAATTCAAATTACACTTAAGTTAAATTACAAAACTGTAGTAGTCAAAACAGTAGGTGCTGGCACAAAAATAGATACAAAAACAATGGAACAAAATATAAAGCCCAGAAATAAACCACAATTATATGGTCAATTAATCTTCAACAAAGGAAGCAAGAATACACAATGGGAAAAGGCAACCTCTTCAACAAATTGTGTGATAAAACTGGACAGTTACATGCAAGAGAATAAAACTGGACCACTTTGTTACATCATACACAAAAAATAAACTCAAAGTGGATTAAGGACCTAAATGTCAGACCTGAAACCACAGAAATCGTAGAAGAGAGAACAACCAGTAATTTTTCTGATGTTGGCTCTAGCAACATCTTTCTGGATATGTCTCTTGAGGCAAGGGAAACAGGAGCAAAAATAAACTTTTAGGATTATAGCAAAATAAGAAAGCTTCTACACAGCAAAAGAAACAAACCACAAAATAAAAGACAGCATATGAATGAGAAAAGATATTTGCAAATGACATATTTGATAAAGGATTAGTATCCAAAACATATAAAGAACTTACACAACTCAATACCAAAAACAAATAATCCAATAAAAAATGGACAGAAGGCATGAATAGACACTTCTCCAAAGAAGACCTACAGATGGCCAACAGATACATAAAAAGGTTCTCAACATCACTCATTATTAGGGAAATGGAAATCAAAACCACAATGAGATACTACCTCACACTTGTCAGAATAGCTAAAATCAAAAACTCAAGAAACTAGTGTTGGTGAGGATGCGGAGAAAAAAAAAAAAACAACAACAACTCTCATGCACTGTTGGTAGGAATCCAAACTGGTGCAGCCAACTGTGGAAGGCAGTGTGGAGAGTGATCCAAAAATTAAAAATAGAACTGCCCCATGATCCAGTAATTGCATTGCTGGGTATTTACCCACAGACTATGAAGACACTAATCCAAAAGCATATATGCACCCATGTTTGTTGCAACATTTACAATAGCCAAACTATGGAATCAGCCCAAGGGCCCATTGATAGCTGAATGTATTAACAAGATACGCACTCACACACACACACACACACACACACACACACACACGTACATATACAATGGAATATTATTAAGCCATAAAGAATAACGAAATTTTGCCATTTGCAACAACATGGATGGATCTAAAGAGTATAATGCTAAGCAAAATAAGTCAGAGAAAGAGAAATGATTTCACCCCTATGTGGAATTTAAGGAGCAAAACAACAGACGAAGGGTGGGGGAAAGGTCAAACCAAAAAACAGAGTCTCAGCTGTAGAGAACAAACCGATGGCCAGCAAAGGGGAGGTGGTGGTGGGGGCGGTGATGAGTGAAATAGGCGAACGGGATTAAAGTATACTTACCTTGATGAACACTGAGTAATATACCGAACTGTTGAATCACTATATTATTCACCTTGAATTTTTTAAAAAATGATGGCCAGAAGAGCCCAGGTTTCTCCCCACCCCCACAATTCAAATTATATTCCTTTTTCATTTACTAACTTAGATAGATACAATACATATATATTATCATTGTTAAATGAATGGTAATTTACACAATCACCTGATTATTCATTGTACATTTCATTAAATGTGCCAGAAATGAGATTGAAGCATATGACTATTCAATCTTTCAAGACAAAATTTAAGGATACAGAATCTCATCATGGATGTGGTTTATGTAAGACAGAAATAATAAAATTCAGTGGATACCAATCCATGAGCCCAAATAAAGACAAATTCTTCTTAAATAAATACATATATATTTTTATATTTAATAAAAATCAGCTTTTATTTATTTTGAGAAAGAGAGAGAGAGAGAGTGCATGAATAGGAAAGGAGCGGAGAGGAGAGAGAAAAGGAATCTCAAACAGACTTCAGGCTGTCAGCACAGAGCCCAACGTGGGGCTCGATCTCATGAACTATGAGACCATGACCTGAGCTAAAATCAAGAGTTGGACCTTTAGCCAACTGAGCCACTCAGGCATCGCAAAACCAGCTTTTAGATTAACCAACCAACTCCTGTCCCAAACATTTTGGTTAACGAAATTTCTGTACCTGTCTTGAAGAATGAATAAATGCAGCATAGTGATTTTTCCTATTGCTATGTTCGTATTAACATACCTATCACTATAGTAAAAGGGAGATGAAAAGAAAATGTTATTTTATTGTTTTTTTTATCTCTTAACTATCCGCAGCCCCATCTTTTATAAGAATATTGATTGGTACGCTTTTCTGAATATGAAATTTGGTTTGCCTCCATGTTCCCATAAGGCCAGTACTCCAGGGAAGGAAATTACATATTGTTGCATAGTTTGTAATATAGTTTATATCGATTGAATACTCCAGTTATTCTTTTTGCTCATATACTAAGCCTTAGTTGAGAATGTTGCCATGTGCTTGGTCAGGTAGGTGTGGAGACTTAAATATTATAGGCCCTGTCTATCATCTTATAAAAAATAGTCAAGTTCATATCACACTGATAGGACCTTGAGATCTGTGAGGTCAAGACAAAGACTGAAAATGCACCTGACCTCCGATATGACTTTACTAAAGTTTGTGATGACAGGCAGTAAATTGAATGCAGTGTTTCACTGAGTTGATTTGACAGCTCATAGCAAGCTGTAAAAGTTTGTAGAAACTCCAGTTTCTGTTATCTCAAATATATGATTACAGTGTAGAAATAGAGCCAAACCATCAAGATATTTTATACACAGAGATAGTATGTGTGCAGAAATACACACATGTATATACACAGAAATAAAATACCTTACCCGTGTGTGTTTACATTCTGCTTTTTAAAATCCAAATTATTTGGGGAAATTGTTGATCAAACAAAATTCTTGCAGAAAGCTTTTACCCAAGCTACTGGAAACGTGATTAATTAATATTTCTACTTTTTAACTCATGCATGAAACATAATAATTATTCAGAAAATATGTTTTGACCATTTTATTTTGAAAAATCAAAAAAGAATATAATTTGTTTTCTCCTTCTCGCCTTCCTTTTTTTTTTTTTCCTAAGGATCAGTTTATATACGTTGTTGAGTTAAATAAAAACACAAGGGCCCTTTTATTCTCAAGCACAGAGGTATGTTGGAATGGATGTAGCCCAAAGAGACACAAACTGACGGGGAGTTTCAAGGCTGATGTGAGAATATTTATGCTGCCTCTCAGTGAATTCTGTTGAGTAGTTGACCATTGATGTCATCTTAGGGTCTTGAGAAATTTTCCCAAATCTTTCTATCTTTGTAGACTTTTGTCTCATGGACTCCAGACACTTGGACTATTACTACCAGAGAGACTATTACTCAGCTCATTTATACTGTGACATATATAAATCATGTTGAGGGATAAAGGTTGTTACTAAGTATTAAAGTTGAAAAATAATAGAAACATCTTAATAGTCCTCTTATGTTGAGGCACTAACATCTTCCCATTCTTTATCCCAGAGTCCACATGATATGTGGGAAGAAAACAAAAACAAGTAAACATGATACTTTAAAAAGTGATTAAGTAGAAGGCATAAGCTATAAGATTAAGAGAGAAACTGTCTATTTGCTCAGCATTGCTTCGTATATCAGCAAACCAACCAAATCTCCCATCCTTGGTTCCTGCTTTCTGCCATCCATCCTTCTTTCCTTTTCCCCCAATCCCTTTCTGTATCTTTTTCCTTCTTCAAACATGTGTTGCAAGTATAGTACCAGGAATTCAAAGAAGAACCCAGTTCTTTTGGCGTTAATTTTGTTTTTCTTTCACTTGTACCAAAGTGTCCAATTTCATACTGCCCTAAGACATTGACTTCCACTGGCTCAATTCTAAGTTACATATGGATTTATATTCTATCAGGACACATGCCATGGTTAGAAATTATATAGTTCTATCTGTTTCTAAATGCCTTTTTGGAACAGTTAGACTTTATGTACGAGTATGCCTTCCTCATCCGAAAACTTTGTTAAGCTTCAGCTCATAAAAATACTTGCTTCTAGATATCAAGTAACTTGTTGGTTTTTTTTAAGTGCATTCTCATGCCCTTATATCGAGAAACAAGTACATTCTCTCTACAGTAGAGATGATCAATATAATGCTTGTTATTGTTTCTTCTTGTTAAATTATGAGCACTGATGTAAATAAAATACCATATTCCACTTACCTTAAACGTGGTTAAATATATTGGTTCTATAGGTATTTTGTCATGCAAATGAGAAAAAAAAAAAACTCATGGCAGATGAGTTTAGGATTTTTTAACATTTGAAATACAAAAAATAGACAAATTATATATAGAAAATTATAAGGACTATAAACCAGGTCAGAAAAAAGGCCATATATAGAGAATATTCTGGATAGAATTATTGAGAGGATTCCACCAGACACGGGCTTAGTGATTTACTTTTCTCCTCAAACATGGAGTTAGACATCAAAAAGTGCTTGGGTTTCATGGTCGTTGGCTTGTGCTTCTTTAGAATCTCTAAAATGCAAACCAAAAGAAAAGAGAAAAAATAGGGATAATTTATATTTTACTTAACTTTGGAAAATTATCATTTTTAGGTCCATTAAGACCCGAAGTATATTAACATATATTCTCTTTTAAACGGAAAGCAAAATTCTTGAAAGACAGCTTCTGTTTAAAAAAATAACTACGTTCCATTATTTACCTTAAGGAAACAATGAGTGCTATGCAAAAATATTTATATACAAAATTGTATCACAGAGTTATTTAGAATAGTAAGAAATTGAAAGAACCTAGAAGCTTGATAAGAGGGGATTGGTTTTAAATTAACATTCATATGAGGGCACTAAAAATATTTTTGCACAATGTAAAAAATAAATAGAAAAAGTTTGCAATTTTATGTGTAAAAAAGGAGGTTACTCATACGAATATCAAGAATGGCCCCAATTTCATTTTAAACTCACACAAAGTGAAAAAAAAATACCATGGAAATATATGCATATATTTTCACAATGGTTATTTCAAGGTGGTGAGATTACAAGTGCATTTTTTCCCATTATCTCTATGCTTTCCTGTATATTCCAACTGAGTAAAATAACTTGCATTATTTTTGTAATAAAAAGTTAAAATAATTTTTAAAGAGTGATATGTAAAAATGCACTCTCAGAACTCCATTTTTTACTGTCACCATCCATTTCCATTCATCTAGGTGTCTTAGGAAGCTCTGAATTTTTCCACTTCTGTGCAGTAGAAATATAATATACTGCTACCATCAGATTGCTCTACTAATTTATTCTAACCTTATGACCACATAGGCTGTTTATGGAGGAAAGTTTTACTGTAACTGATAAAGAGAGAAGGGGAAGAGAAAAGGAAAGGGAAAAATAGAGTGGAGGGGAGATCAGAAGAGAAGAGAAAAGAAAGGTGAATAATAAAATAATAGCATTTAATATGACTTTAGAAACCACCTAGACTTCTCTGTGCCCATAAGATAATACTCCTCTGAATGCAACAATTGCATTTGCCACTAAAAAGTAATTTAAAAACGTTCATACTCTGTTAAGGATTTTCAAAATATTTCTTACCAGTAGGATAGGATTATGAATTATATTATTAAGGGATTTTTTTCTTCACTTGTATTTTGTAAGTACAACATAAAATAGGGTCCCTAGAAATTAGTGTGACTCCTTGGGTCCTTCCACTGCCCAATCAACATGATTTGCCTCTGCTTATATCTGCATTTAACAATTAAAAGGAAGGGAAAATATCTTTTTAGCCATATTCCAGAAGCTTCATTCCATTAGGAAGGTTTGTTATGTTTGGGTCTTAACTCTCCTCTGTCAACAGAAACCAGGATTTCTCTCATAATGGATTTTTCTCCTCTTGGCTCATACCAAGCCAAGCCAGAATAAGTGAAATGGGAGTTTGTACCTAAAAGTAAATATTACCAGTACCTTAGGGAGAAATCTTCAGAATGCCAAGAACTGTGCTTGGCATACCTTTCTAGCCTCCAGGTTCAGGAATCTGATTGCCTATTGCCTCTGCTGGTACATTATATCTGGTATTATATCCCCAGTCAGGCTGTCAGGACTGACAGCAGTCATTGCCAATGACTGCTCTCCAAAATGGGCCTGGCTACTGATCTCTTTGTTTATCAAAAAGGGAAAAAATCAGCAAAGAACTTACAAGAAATTTAATTATGAAAATAAATAAGAAAATGCTAAAATTGTTGAGAGAATTTGTAGCATTAAAAAGACACTTTTTATAAATCAGAGAAAAAGATAAAGATATCTGATATATATTCTCTACATATTGAAAGATGTTGCTTTAATCAAATGAGAACAGGTCAATAAAAGATGTGATGTAGGTCAGCAGGTAACATAGCATCTGAATTCAATTCTCGGTGTAAGATGTAATTGGAAGACATACTGTTACATAAAATGAAATCAACTGAACTGAGGATAGCTTTAGAAAAACAAACAGGGAGGAGAAGAAATAAACAATAAGACAAAAAGGAAATTGATAGAATGTATACTGGAAATGGACCACTAGGTCATGGAGATTTAGCCCATGTTGATCTCAGTCTCTGAAAGAAGAAATGAAAAAGGCAGAGAAAGAGGAAACGGTAGCCATTACCACCACCACCACCACCACCACCACCAACAACAACAACAACAAAAATAAGTATGTGTCTCCCATATATAGTTTATACATAAAGACAAAGTAGAAAATTAGTGTACAAGAGAAACCTACAAGAGAAATGAAGGCAAGCGTGATCACTATAGTAAAAAGTAAATGAAATTTAATTTACATGAATGAAGAGGCATCAGTTATATATTTGATTACCACAAAAACTAAATCATGCAAAAAAATGGGGTTATGTGAGGGTAAATGGATAAATATTAAATGTTATTATAGAAAAGTAAAACTGGGGATATAAAGATCAGAAAGAGGACAATTTACAGTATAAAAGAAACATTTGACATGGATACAAATTTAATTAACCTATATGGATCAAAACATTGATAAAATATGGAGAGTCAAGGCTAATTTAAAATATGAAGCAAACCAGAAACAAAATCATATCCAGAATGTTTCTGAAATTTCTTTATTCACACGCACATTTATTCACAAATGCATCAAGGTAATCATGACACATGTAGAATAGCAGTATTCTTCTGTTGTTACCTTTTTAAAAATGTTCTTTCCCCTATCCTTTTCTTCCCCAACATTTTCCATCCCATTCTTAAAGTAAATAATATTAACACTGTATGCCTTCATCTTTTTCTTTCTGCTCACAACAAACTATTCATTTAAAGTAATAACTACATGATATTCCATAGCAGAGATGTTCCATAAACTATTCAGACACACACCTATTGATGGTTGTTTCTTTTACTTATCTTTTTCCTATGCGTGCAATCTCACAATACAAGGACTTAAGACATATATCCCTATGCCCTATTTTTATTATTCCCGAGATTCTCAGGAATGAGATTGATGAGTGTATTTTTTCAAGTGTTCAGTATACTCATCCGGATTGCTTTGCAAAAAGGCTGTTTCAGTTTAAATACCCATGAACCATTTTCCCCACCTGCAATAAGTGTTAATGCTCTTTTGAAATTTTTCCCAGTCTGATGGTTGTAGAGTAATAACACATTTTTATTTGCGTTTTCCTAACTACCGCTGAGTTTGAGATTTTATCTTGTTTTGCCACTTGAGTTTGCTCCTTTATGATTTTTGTCTTCATATTATTATTCTTGTCAATAGCAAAATTAAAACTATAGTATAGATCTTAATCTTTTGTATGATCCCAATATTACAATTTCTTCCCTAAATTTGTGGTAGATCTTGTGAGACTTTATAACCTTTTTTGCAAAAAAAATTTCTACTTCTTATGGTTAAATATTATGTATTCTTTTTTGTAGTTTCTTATTCATACTTTTTTTTTCTAAGAAAGTTTCTTAAGTCTGCTTATCAGATCTCTTGGAATAATTGTTTTTTATTTTAAAGTTAACCATTTAATTCATACTAAATTTTTATTTTCTGTATAAGATAAATGAATTGTTTTTATTTCTATAGACAGGATCAGCCGTTTGTGCGAAGCTGATTTGTATTACCCTTATCATCTAATAATAATTAATAATAATAATAATAATAATAATAAATATAGGTTAAACTAAGGGTAATCAAACTTTTTTCTATAAAGGTCCAGATACTAAATACTTTACTCTTGGCGTTCCATGGCCTCTTTTATAGCTACTCAATTCTGCTGTTGTATCACAAAAGGAGTCATAGACAATATACAAATAAATGAGCGTACTGTTTTCTAATAAAACTGTACTATGGACACAAGAACTTAAATTTCACCTAATTGTAATGTGTCATGGCATATCATTTTTATTTTGTTATTTCTAAAGTCGTTTAAAAATTTGAAACCTGTATGAAAACAAGTGAAAGATAGTAACTGACTCATGGCCATAGTTTGCAACCTGTGTGTTATACTAATATATTTCCCATTTCTATGACAATATCATGTTAACGAGATGACAGTGGCTCTATAGTGTGCTCTGACGTCAAGTAAATTAGGCTATGCTTCCATAGCTATTCTTTCTTTCCTTACTTCTCTTCATTATATTGCAGAATTTTGATAACATTCTTCCATTGTAGAATAAAATATTTATTAATGTGGGGTGAATTTACTTTTTAATAGTTTAATTTATCAAAGAACATGGCACAAATTTTCATTTACTTAGCCCTTATTTTTTATCCATTAAAAACATTATGGTTTAATCCCTTTATGTTTATTCTTACATTGTTTTTATAAATGGTTTTCAAATTATAACCAGAATATTTCTTCCATTTACATATCTATATAAAGCTTATACAGATATAGAAATAATATAGATATGTGTGAGAAAGTTCATTTTTTATTTTCAACATTCTTCCCAAATTCATCCATTAATATTAATACTGTTAAATATTTAAAAAGCAAATATATTATCAGAGTAAAGAAATATTTACATATTCCTTTCTGGTGTTTTTATCAATTATTTTATTTTCTTGTCTTATTGTATTTATTAGAACTCCTGAACCAATTATGTATTAGGAATACTACTCTTATTCTTGATTTAATTAACTTAGTGTGTCTTTTTTGGGGATAATATTTTCTATGGATTTTTTTGTCTATTTGTTGTATTGTTTTTAAGCATTTTTATACTATTCCAACTATATAGAGGTTTTATTAGAAGGATGTTGAGTTTTGCCAAGTGCCTTTTTAGTATGTATTTGGATTTTCTCCTTTGTTTTAATGATTTATTTTAACAATGTTGATATGGTCTCAGAAAAAAAAAAAAAATGTGAGATTTGGAAAGATGGCCTGTGCAGATATTGGAGCAAAGTGAGAAGAGACTGCCCCTAGCCCAGTAAATATTCTTTGAATTTCTTGGTGCCCTATTTCTCAAGGATCTGTGGGTTAGCCAAAGATTTGTGAATAGTCTGCTATGTACTTTAAGCAGAAAACATACCAGCATCTGCCATTCTTTAAGCTGAGCAGACCAGGAAAGAGGGAGGCATGAACTGAGTGAATAAAGAGGATGATGATGAGCTTCCCACTACTGTACTATGTAATGTCCTTGGGAGACCAACAAACACCTCCTACAACTCATGAGTTTTTTGCTATAATCCTCATAAGCTAGACCTAAGACCCAGAGAACAAGTAAACGAGAAAAACAAAACAAATCAAAACATTAAAACCCAATTAAAATAAAACTAAACAGAAGTTTCCTAAGGTCAAATATAAAATCAGTAAAGCATATCCAGAAGATATGACTTCTAGTAGAACAGAATTACTGAAAGAATAAGCCAGACAATAACTTGAACAACAACAATAACAAAATAGTGAAAACAATTGAGAAAATTTGTAAGATTAAATTTACTGTGAGAGAATATAAAGCCTTATTTTCCAAATAAAATATTTAGTAGCTGAAGCATGAGGAAGATAATTTTGAAATATAATTAGATATGTGCAAAACAAGTAGAATAAATAAATCAAATGAGGGAGAAACGTGAAAATCATAAAAATTATGAAGGAAAAGCCAGAGAAATAGAAGATAGATGAATCTCAGATATAAATAGTAGGAAACAGGAAAACAATTAGAAAAGAAACCTTATTAAAATTAGATGTCAGGTGTAGGGTAAGCAATTAGAAGTTGTGAGATTAGGTGATAATGAAGATGAGTGGAAGGATTATCTTTGAACACCTACATAAATAAAAAAAGTAAGAGCACAGAAGAATAGCCTTGAAACAGTGCAGAACTCTTTTCTATCCAAACTGGGCAGAACAAACCCATGCTAAGATGTCATTGGGAAGATCTAAAAAAGCACAAGTCCTCTTTCCTTAGCCATACTAATTAAATTATGTAATTACCAATTCCTTAATTTGAAAAGATATGTGCCCCCCTATGTTTATTATAGCATTGTTTACAATATCCAAACTATGGAAGCAACCTAACTGTCCATTGATAGATAAATGTACACACACACACACACACACACACACACACACACACACACTAGAATACTACACAGCCATAAAAAGTATGAGATTTTCCACTCGAGACAACATAGATGGACAACGAAGATGCTAAGTGAAATAAAGTCAGACAGAGAAAGACAAATACCATATAGTTACATTAATAAGTGGAATCTAAACAACAACAACAAAACAAATGAATAACCAAAAAACAAAAATCATGTCTATAAATTCAGAGAACAAACATGATTGCCAGAGGGGTCGGGGTTGGGGAATTGGACACTATAGATGAGGGGAGAGGGAGATACAGGCTTCCATTTATGGAATGAGTAAGTCATGGGAATAAAAGGCACAGCGTAAGGAATACAGTCCATGATATTGTAATAGCAATGTAACAAGACAGATGGTAGCTGTACTTGTGGGTAGACAGAGTTTAATGTATTAACTTGTCAAAGCACTAAGTTGAACCCACCCCTGAAACTAAAGTAACATTGTGTATCAACTATACTCAACAACAATACCAGAAAAGGTAATTACCAGTTCTTTAGGGAGGCAGAATTGGGCATTGATAGTGGATATCTTTTTTATTAAGTTGTATTATTTTCTTGAGTATAAGAATAGAAAACACTACTACAACTACTACTTTTAAAAAATGTATTTATTTAAATTCAAGTTAATTAACATACAGTGTAGTATTGGTTTCAAAAGTAGAACCCAGTGATTCATCACTTACAATTGAACCCAGTGCTCATCCCAACAAGTGCCCTCCTTAATGACAGTCACTCATTTAGCCCATTCCCCTACCCACCACCCATCCAACAACTCTCAGTTTGTTCTCTGTTTTTCTCTCTGTACTCTCTCTTACAGTTTGCCTCCCTCTGTTTTTATCTTAATTTTCCTTCCGTTCATCTGTTGTGTTTCTTAAATTCCACATATGAGTGAAATCGTATCTGTCTTTCTCTCCGTTTCGTATCTGACTTATTTTGCTTAGCATAATGCACTCTAGTTCCATCCTCAAATGCATGGCCAACTAATCTTCAACAAAGCAGGGAAGTATCCAAGGGAAAAAAGACAGCCTCTTCAGCAAATGGTGCTGGAAAAACAACTACTGCACTTTTTATTGAAAACCAGCACAAGTTGACATTTTTCTTATCCAGCATCAGCCATTCATGTTTTGTTTAAAATCGTTGACTTAGTGTCTTGAGCCTGTGGGCAAATGCTGCTCACTTTCTACACCCAGTGTTAGGTCTCCAAACCTTAACCTGCCTGAAAAGCTGTGTGTCCCCGTTTGTTTAAAAACAGAAATATGATGATGATGATGCTTAAAATAAAAAATTGATGGTAATATTTAAATACATAAATAAAATAAACAGCACTTGGGAATAAACACAAACAATATTTATGAAGAAAACAATAATAATTATATATTATTATGCCAAGCATTAGAAAATAAGTCTAGGGGCACCAAGGTGGCTCAGTCAGTTAAATGTCTGACTTTGGCTCAAGTCATGATCTCACAGTTCATGGGTTCAACCCCCTCGTCAGACTCCACGCTGGCAGTGTGGAGTCTGCCTGGGATTCTCAGTCTCTCCTCTGTCTCTGCTCCTCCCCTGCTCATGCTTTCTCTTTCTCTCAAAGTAAATAAATAAACTAAAATAAATAAGTAAGTAAGTAAGTCTGTAAAACAGAATTTATGGGATAAAACAAAAGCTCTATACAGAAGGAAATGCTCTGAATCATTTGCATTATTAAAGTAAAAGAAGAAAATATTTTAAGTAATTACTGGGTTTTTTTCTTTAGTAAGTAAAAAATAATTGTTAGAATGACTGAAATTATACTTTAAGAAAAAAAAAAGTAAGAAAAATTAGAAAATTGGAGTATAGAACAATAATAAATTTGTCTAAATTTTAGTTTTTCAAAAAGTCAACTAACATCCTATAATTTAATCTATTTAAATATGTTATGCAATTAGGAAACAGCACAGGAGATAAAGAAACTTTTATGAAGAAGTAAATATTACATGTGATGATGTGCTAATTAGTGTGTATTTCTTATTGTTAAATGAAAGTGAGAAAAAATGAAATTTTGAGGCACTATTCCAATTAGAACTTCTAAGTCCAATGGTTTTACTGACACATAAAGCTAAATTTCTAATGAGCAGGTAGTACATGTGGTATACAGACTATTTATCACCGACCACGGTAGATGCTATGGACTATTCGTCACCAAACAAGGCAGACCCTAAAACTTAACCAAGTTTTCACATACAATGAGCAAATCTCACTTTGTAAGACTTGTAAAAACAAAATACAAACAACAGCAAAAAGTGCTTAGTGGAAAGTACGATTGAATGATATACAAATAATGCTGGGGCTGGCCCACATGGTGCTTATCTAGAGAAACCAGAAAAAGAACTCTGTTATATGAAGCGTTACACAGCAATGTCCCAGTAGCATGGCCAGAGCACTGATTACTTACTGTAATGAACGTCATGCAAGTGTGCTAAGCATCTTAAATAGATTCAGTTAATTCTCATAACAATTCTCTGAAGTAAATAATATGATTATGTCCACTTACAGAAAAAAGAAACAGAATCTTAGAGAGTAGAGGTAACCGTTCCTTTACTCAATGTGTAAATGACTCCAGGCTCTACTTCAGGCCTACTCCAGACCTGCACTTGCAAAGCATGGGCCATACTAACTCCTGGCCAGTATCACAAATACGTTGGTCAAATGTGTCCTCGTTCATAATAAAGATGCAAAAGTAGTGGCACCTGAGTGGCTCAGTCAGTTGTGTCCAACTCTTGATCTCGGCTCAGGTCATGATCTTACAGTTCGTAAGTTCAAGCCCCACATCGGGCTCTGGGCTTTTGGCTTGGAGCCTGCTTGGGATTCTGTCTCTCCTTCTCTTTCTGCCTCTCCCTTGCTTGTGTGCATGCTCGCTCGCTCTCTCTCTCTCTCTCTCTCTCTCTCTCAAAATAAATAAATAAACTAAAAAATTTTTAAAAAAAGATGCAAAAGTAGAAACATGGACAGCAGATTATGTTAAAGATTATCTATTTTATCTATTACTCATCAAAATGAGTAACAAAATGTTCCAATTACCCAGGTAAAACTCAGGTATATCAAAAGGGTATATGTAATTACTGTATTTGTTTAGTTATTTTGAATGCTCTCACAAACTCAATGATACGTGATTATTGGAAAGTTAGAGATTTAGGCCTATCTGAAATTCTACACAGAGTCCAAGAAGGAAACTGTCCCATGAAACAGCTTGGCCTGGAAATAGGGTCAGAATAGAGGAGTCTCCCCTGAGTTTTCCAAGTCATCTCGTGCCATTTAAAATGTTCTATGACCCCAAAGTTTTTCATAATATTATTCGTATTTCCGTGTTGATGATCATGTTACATCTATTATTTCATTTGATCTGAACATAACTAGTGGATTCATTGCTAATCTTATATTCATTTTGGTGGACTAGAGAACTGAAAAGCTAACTAGCCTTCCCAAAGTTAAGAAATAGTGTGGGGTCGGTCCATCTACTACTACCGCTAGCTAATCTCTATGTGCCAGCACCCTACCAAATGCTTTCCATGTCTAATTTCCCCAGCTCTCCGATGGAATGCCTCTCAGAACTCAGATCTCCAGAATCCCATCTTTCACCCAGGCTTTTCTAATATTTTTATATTTTTTCCTTCCTCCCCCTTCTCTTTGTCCTTCCTTTCTTCCCTTTATCTCTCCCTTTTGTTCCTTTATTCCCTTGAAAGGAGGAAGTTAACATACAACTTTATAATTGTTCGTATCACCTGTTTTTTAATGTCCATTCTCATTGGATTTGTAAAAAAAAAAAAAAAAAAAAAAAAGAGAAAAGAAGACAATTTGAATAATAATAACAGCAATAACACATTTAACAGTTCAAATAATGCATTCAATAATAATAGCTAATGTTTATTTAGCGCTAACTGCATTTTCACATATTCAGAACATAAGCTCTGTGAGGGCAAGGGGTTTTGTGTATTCAGTTCTAAATCCTTTTCACTAGGGCAATACTTGCCACACAGTGGACACAATAAGATATTTAAGCAAATGAACGTTGGTACTGTGCTGGGAATGTTATGGAGAATATTTTACTTAATTCCTAAAATACCTCTGTGAGGTATTATAGTCTAGATTCCATGACTTGCCCAAAGTCACAGTCCTTCTAAGAGACAAGAGTGGGATTCAAACTTTGATCCAGCTTAGTGGATAAGCTTAGCCACTAAGCAAGTTTGTCATCTGTGTATTTAGAGTTTTGCATTTGCAAGTGGCCTTTATGTTTTAAAATACTGCGCTATATGACTGCCTTTGCTGGTAGACACCCAATTTATCTCTATGTGTTCGTCATAGCCATGTTTACTATCAGGACGGCTGTTTTGAGTTGACATCAGCTACCAGGCTTCTGACCTGTCTTGTCCAAGGTCCCCTTTCAACAGGACAGCAGGGAAATAAAGAAAGATAACCCTGGACAGACCCGCCCTAGCTACCTCAGTCTTTGTTAGTGACCACGTCCTTGTATGCTTTTATGGTACCCTTTCCTCTTCCTCAGATCTAGTATATTTCCTGGTTCTCACTACCTGGGAGACTTTGCCCCATAGCTCTGGTTTGCCCCACAGCTCTAGGTTTCCATTTGCCTCAATCTGGCTCTAGCATCTTCCTGGTTCTCCTTGTCTTCTCAGACTCAACATTCCTGTCAACCTGACCTTTGCATGTGGTCAGGAACAAGGCATCTTGTGGGAACAAGGCATCTCTTCCCTTGTTCTAATTTTTCTTTTGTCCATGCAACCTACTGCTTTATGCATTTACACATGATAGTCACATTTCCTGCCCCCCCCCAAGACATTTACTCTCATCATTAGCATTCCATTGCTAAAAATCTTCCACAATAGTTTCCCCATGGGTGGAAGGATATTTGGGGAATGCCAGCTGGTAATTAGGATGCAAACCCAATCTCACAGCAAGGTGAATGGGAATGCTATATATTAAATATATTTCCACTGGGCTTTCAGTGGCCATGGCCATTTTTCTCTGTATCTCTCTGTCATTTTGTGTCTTCTTGCCACATTCCCTCAGGGCCAACGTCTCTGTCCCTCCCTTTCTCAGCAAGAGGAGGTTGCTCTGTTGGGGGTTGCCCTCCTAGATATGAGACATGCAAATATTCAGTAAAATAGAGGCATGCAGATTGTTGATCAACTTACTCGATAATGGGACAATCACCTTGGAAATGTTCACTTTTCCTAATGCTTTGTTTGCTTGTTGTACACGACAGGCATTTGCACTGTGAGACTGCATTTACGAAGAGCAGATGGTGGAGCACTGCTCTTGGTCATGAGGGATAGTTTCCTAACAAAAGAGGTTTTATTCTCCCCTGTATTTCTCTTACACATCGCAGGCATTTTCTTCCTTCCTCTTCCCTTTTATTCTTTCTTGGACAGCATCTATGGTCTTGGCCACAGCCTTGTGGCATTTTGCTCATTGATCAGCATTAACTCAAAACTAATAATAAATCTCTTTTCATCTCCCCCCCCTGGGAGGCATTAAGGTTATGGCTTTGGAAAGTAAGTCATACCAGCTGGGTTGTCTCTGCTGTCTGTGCCTCTAGTGGTAGGGTGTCATCATGAGGATGCATTTATGAATCCCAGAATTGTTACTCGGTTTTTGTTTTACTTTTTTCTATCTTTTGTTTTTTGTTTTGTTTTTTTTTTTTTTTTTTTTCAACACAGCCTGTGCCTTGTGGTACCATGGAGCAGGTGTGTCACTCTGGATAGCAGTGATTATGGGAAAGGAAGCCTCAGCCACGACCTTTGAGGTTGAACTAGCTGGAATAGAATTTGGTTTTATAGAGCATGTTTTATGCTTAAAATTCCTCATGGAGCTGTAAATATAATGAGTTCAGCAGTGATAGTCCAGGAACCTTGTAAGCAAATAAAGTAGCCTCCCTGTTTTGTTTTGCTTGTAACTGATGATTTTAGAAAGTATCTTTATTATATCATTACTTTTAAAAGAAAAATGATCTTCTGAGGCGCTCTAGTTATCTGTTTTCTGGCAAGTTCTAAAGAATTTATTAATGTTCCCAACAGAGTATGATGATTAAGATTATATCCATGTAAGAATGTAGTCCTCTGACTTCTAAAAAGCCCACGTGAACTACAGCTGCAGCATTGGGAACTAGTACCTCTAAAACTTCACCAAGGAAAACCCTTCAGCACTTACAGGACAGCAGGTGCTATTAGTTCTACCTTATTTTTAATTTATTTGCAACACAGGGGCAGAAACAGTGATCATTTGTATGGTATTAACTAATCATACTATAGATTAAAGATATGTTGGTTATCACCTAACCCATTGGAAGTCTTAGGGGTTAATAAGTGATAGTGAAAACTAAATACGTCTTCCTGTTTCATAAAACCGTGAGCTTCAGCACTCTTTCCCAGTCTGAGGAACCCTTCCTCTCTGTTTCCTTTCTCTTTGCCCCCATCTCCACTGCTTAGTGCTGTTCTCCATATTAAAGACAAACGACCAGAATAGGATTCTTTTAGACTGGAATAATGATTTTGGTTGTTTTGAGACTTAAACATTTGAGAATTGGGGTTCAAATTTTCACTTTCTGTTTATTATGTGTATTATATGTGCATGACTTAATGTACTACACTACCTTAACATAGCATGTACCAGTAACAATAGTACCATGTAACAGAGATTGAGGAAGTACTTATGAAATTCCAGGTTCAGTCAGTTCTTGGGTTTAAGCAGTATTTGGGGGTAGTTGAGACATCAGAATGGAGAATACCGTAGTGCCTTAATAGCTGTCCTGGAAGAGAGAGGGAGTGGTTCTGATCTTCTAAAAGGACATATTGTATGCTATTAATTTTTATTCAACTTTTCAATATCTGAGAAAACATTTTAATTACAGGTTTTCCTTTTTAGTGATGCTTTTCTTGGGCAAGTAATGAAATTAGTTTGCATCAGACAAGTAAACACCAAGTGACCACCCAGGCAGCCCCAACTTGGCATTGCAGTTTTGTTGCCGATAAAACCCATATGCATAATGAGAGTTGATACTACACAAATCAGTGAGGATTACATATCAAGAACATGTATGGGGAAAGCACATTTTTACAATAGGGAAATGGGGGAAAGGAAGGAGAAAAGCCAGAGAGCAAGTTGTCAGTAGTTCCTTGATCTACCTGGGAAGACTTCATGGAGGGAGAAAATAAACGAAAATTTTCATCTCTCTGACTGCTCTTCCTTTCCATCATTGAATAATAAAGTCAAGGCCTACACAAACATGACTTTTGATAAGATTGGAAACCAGAGGATCTGAGAATCTTTTCATTGCTAAGTTTTGCTGCTGTCAGCAGCCTGTGATGTGAGCTGTAATTCGGCAGTTGGATATCCTGTGGCATTTGTTCCTTGAAGGAATGGCAGCTACCAAACATCTCATAATTAAAATGCAGAAGCTCGGGAAGTTGTAAAGCCTGCTGGAGTAGGCTGGGACAGGTGAAGAAAGACAAATAGGGAGCTAGAAGAGATTTTATCAGAAGAATTAGAAAAGGGAATATGACAGAATGCCAACTTGGTTTTGCCTGCTCCGTGACAGAGGGTGTCTGAGTTTGCAAAATGAAAAGATCGGGGAAGATATCCCAGAATTTCTCATTTCCAGTCCTACATGCGAATTGAGCTATTCACTCATTTACAATGGTTCCTGTAACTGCCTTCCCTCCTCTCTTTCCTGTAAAATTGCACTATGAACACCTGTCATACCAATTAAATTAAAAAAGGGAAAAAAAGATAATGAATGCCTCCACCATCCTCCCAGGGTCCCAAGCCAGGAAATTTGAAAATCATTATTAAGCACTTCCTATTCCTCCCCTAAATGCCTCCATAACATCGAGTTGATCTAGCCAACCAAGATATGAGATCCCTAAGATCAGTGGGAAACTTGTATGAGAGAGGCAAATAATTAAAGATTAGAATTCAGGTTACACACACACACACAGTCCTGTTCACTTATTTTCCTGTCATATTCCAATTCTCCTCAATTTTTCCATTAATCAGTTGAGTTCCTAGGAATTGAGTTCTGACAAATTGAAGTTTTCCTGTAGTGACCATAAGAATTTTCTCAATCTTTTTGTGGAAGTTATCCAACACAGAATATTTTTATTTTATTTCCTACCCACTAACCATGGACTATATGAAATTTCATCCCATTAAATTTCATCTCTGGAAAATGAACATCTTGATGAAAGAAGCTGATTCTGGCAAAATTCATACATACACAGCAGAACCTGATGCGACCGAAAGATTCAGTACATCCCACTCAATATGCCTCCTTGGCAGCAATTACAGGCTATCTGCATTTCACAGCCAAAATGGGCCTCGCTTCGCCAACTGGGGACAGGCCATGAAGTAATAGGAAGAGAACTGGGAAAGGAGACAAGTGAACTGGGTTCTAATCCAGCTTTGCTTACTAGAATTTCTGAATAAGTTACTGAATCTTGTTTAGCCTCAGTTTCCTCACCGGTACGATAGAACTAATTATACCTACGTTATCTATTGCATATTATATATAAAAGTAATCTGCAATGAAATGTTTCATAAAGTCATATAATTATTACTATTGATAGAAGCAAGCAGTCTACAAGTTTGCCATGGTATTGAAATCTACATTCAAAATTATTTTTCCCTGTTCAGCAAACTATGAGTCTAATATATCTGGAGAGAAAGAACTTTCAGAGAGTGCCCTTGATGTTTGACAAAATGGGAAAAAAGGAAACGGAATAGATTAGTTTTAAAATACTATGTGCTGACACGGAGATGAGAGTCGAAATCTATTTTCCACTTTTTAGCTAAAAATGCTTTACCTTCCAGACGCGGTTTTGGCCAAGACTTTAAAAGCTTCCCAACAGTAATTACTACAGTAAAAATAAGTAGGTGACAAGGAAACAAGCAGGAGGGGTCCAGAGTTTTCTCCTGTTCAGCGAGGAGATGATGGGGCAAGGGTTATTGTTGGGGAAGTATGATAAGAAAATATAGCCTAAAATTTACTATTGATCCTTGGGTCTTTAATAAAATTAATAAAAGGGCATTGAACTTAAACTATGCAGAAGTAACTCTGTCAAGTACTGTGTTAAATACAAAGGTGTATAAAACGTGAACTGGATATTTAAGGTGGTTACATCTGAGATAAGAGGGAAAACCGATGCACTTAAAAAGTTAATAGAAAGTAGCAAGTTCAGTAGACTTAACAATGAAATGGAAGTGGAAGAGATCTTATCTCTGGTATAAATTTTGATACACACTTGTAGCAAACATTTTGCCTAAACTGAGTGAACTTGGATTAGTCTATATACCTATTCCTAGTGTCATCTAATTAATTCTGTGAGTTTGAGATTCTAAATGGTCAATTCTATGATATGACAATAATATCACTATTTTCTTTTGGAAGAAATCGTTGTGAAGTTAGGAAAGACTTCCCAGAACAACATCTAAACTGCTGCTTAAAAACAAAACAAAACAAAACAAAACAAAACAAAAAACAAAACCTGCTCCTTAAATATTAAGTAAAATTAATGTAAGCAGAGAGGAGTTAGATGAAAATTCCTGAGAAACAGAATGTCATAAGAAAATGCAGAGTCGATTACATTCCTTGGGGCCAAGCAGAGTAGCTCAAGAAATCCAAGCCTGCCATTTTGGCTAGTGGGAGCTTTGTTTCAACCATTTTTCTACACAGGGAAGGGTCTCAACCTGTGAGCCCAAAACGACTCCCAACAGGCAACTTCAAGAAACAACCCAAAACACATCCAGCCAAAATGACGAGACGGAAGAATTCTCCTCAAAAGAATCCACAAGAAGCAGTGACAGCTCAAGAATTAATCAAAACAGATATAAGCAACATAACAGAACAAGAATATAGAATGACAATCATAAAACTAATCGCTGGCCTTGAAAAAAGCTTAGAAGAATGCAAGGGGTCCCGCGCGGCAGAGTTCAAGGACCTTAAAAACGGGCAGGAAGAATTAAAGAAGAAATTAGAAGAAATACAGGGGAAACTGGAAGCAGCCACAGCACGGATTGAAGAGGTAGAGGAAAGAGTTAGTGCCTTAGAAGACAAAATCATTGAAAAAGAGGAAGCAGATAAAAAGAGAGAGAAGCTGATCCAGGAACAGGAAAGGAGAATTCGAGAGCTGAGCGATGAACTCAAAAGAAACAATATCCGTATCATAGGAGTCCCAGAGGAAGAAGAGAGAGAGAAAGGAGTCGAAGGGGTTCTTGAACAAATCATTGCTGAGAACTTCACCAACATGAGGAAGGAAAAGGGCATGGAAATCCAAGAGGCACAGAGAACTCCCCTCAGACGTAACTTGAATAGACCTTCTGCACGGCACATCATAGTAAAGCTGGCAAAATACAAAGATAGGGAGAGAATCCTGAAAGCAGCTAGGGACAAAAGAACCCTAACATACAAAGGGAGACCTATAAGGGTAGTAGCAGACTTATCTACAGAAACTTGGCAAGCCAGAAAGGAATGGCAGGATATCTTCAATGTGATGAGCAAGAAGGACCTGCAACCAAGAATTCTGTATCCGGCTAGCCTGTCATTCAGAATAGGAGAGATCAAGGTTTTTCCCAACAAACAAAAACTGAAAGAATTTATCACAAATAAGCCAACACTGCAAGAGATCCTGAGGGGCATTCTATGAAGGCAAACCTGCAAAGAACACAAACTGCCAGGGACAGCCTTACAATCATGAAACCTACAGATAATACAGTGACTGTAAGCCCATATTTTTCAATATTAACACTGAATGTAAATGGACTAAATGCGCCAATCAAAAGACACAGGATAACAGAATGGATTAAAAAACAAGACCCATCTGTTTGCTGTCTTCAAGAAACTCATCTTAAACCTGAAGACACCTTCAGATTGAAAGTGAGGGGATGGAAAACTATCTACCATGCTACTGGAAGGCAGAAGAAAGCCGGAGTAGCCACACTTATATCAGACAAATTAGACTTTAAAATGAACGATGTAATAAGAGATGAAGAAAGACATTATATAATAGTCTCAGGGACCATCCAGCAGGAAGAGCTAACAATTGTAAATATCTATGCACCGAATTTGGGGGCACCCAAATTTGTAAAACAACTAATTACAAACATTAGCAACCTCATCGCTAAAAATGTCCTAATAGTAGGGGATCTCAACACTCCACTCTCAGCATTGGATAGATCCACAAATCAGAAAATCTCCACAGAAACAATAGCCCTGAACGACACATTAGAACAGATGGGCCTCACAGACATCTTTAGGGTCCTTCATCCAGAAGCAAAGGAATTTACGTTCTTCTCAACTGCACACGGTACATTTTCCAAGATAGATCACATTCTGGGGCACAGGGAAGCTCTGAATAAATATAAAAGAATTGAGATCATACCGTGTACACTGTCAGACCACAATGCTTTGAAACTTGAAATCAACCACAAGAGAAAGCCTGGAAAATATCCAAGAATATGGCGGCTAAGAAATAACCTACTAAAAGATGACTGGGTCAACCAAGCCATCAGAGAAGAAATTAAAAAATACATGGAAACAAATGAAAATGAAAATACAACAATCCAAACGCTCTGGGACGCAGCAAAAGCAGTCCTGAGAGGGAAATATATTGCAATCCAGGCCCATCTCAAGAAACAAGAAAAATCAATAACACAAATTCTAACAGCGCGCCTAAAGGAACTAGAAGCAGAACAAATAAAACAACCCAAGCCCAGCAGAAACAGAGAAATAACAAAGATCAGAGCACAAATTAACCATATGGAGACAGAAAAGGTAGTGGAACAGATCAATGAAACCAAAAGCTGGTTCTTTGAAAAAATAAACAAAATAGACAAACCTCTAGCCAGGCTTCTCAAAAAGAAAAGAGAGAGAACTCAAATAGATAAAATCGTGAATGAAAAGGGAGAAATTACAACCAATCCCTCAGAGATACAAACAATCATCAGAGAATACTATGAAAAATTATATGCCACCAAATGTGGCAATCTGGAAGAAATGGACAGCTTCCTAAATAGCCACACGCTACCAAAACTCAAACGGGAAGAAATAGAAAAATTGAACAGACCCATAACTAGTGAAGAAATAGAATCAGTTATCAAAAATCTTCAAGCAAATAAAAGCCCTGGACCAGACGGCTTTCCTGCGGAATTTTACCAGACATTTAAAACAGAGTTAATTCCTATCCTCCTCAAGCTGTTCCAAAAAATTGAAACAGAAGGAAAACTCCCGGACTCATTCTATGAAGCCAGCATCACTTTGATTCCCAAACCAGATAGAGATCCAGCAAAGAAGGAGAATTACAGGCCAATATCCCTGATGAATATGGATGCAAAAATTTTCAATAAGATACTAGCAAATCGAATCCAACAACACATAAAGAGAATTATCCACCATGATCAAGTAGGATTCATCCCGGGTTGCAGGGCTGGTTCAATATTTGCAAATCAATCAACGTGATACATCACATCAACAAAAGAAAAGATAAGAACCATATGATCCTGTCAATAGATGCAGAAAAAGCATTTGACAAAATACAGCATCCTTTCTTAATAAAAACTCTCGAGAAAGTCGGGATAGAAGGAACATACTTAAACATCATAAAAGCCATCTATGAAAAGCCCACAGCTAATATCATCCTCAATGGGGAAAAACTGAAAGCCTTCCCCCTGAGATCAGGAACACGACAGGGGTGTCCACTCTCGCCACTGCTATTTAACATAGTGTTGGAAGTCTTAGCATCAGCAATCAGACAACAAAACAAAATAAAAGGCATCAAGATTGGCAAGGAGGAAGTCAAACTTTCACTTTTTGCAGATGACATGATACTTTACATGGAAAACCCGACGGAATCTACCAAAAGCCTACTAGAACTGATCCGTGATTTCAGCAAAGTTGCAGCATACAAAATCAATGTACAGAAATCGGTGGCATTTCTATACACCAACAATGAAGCAGCAGAAAGAGAAATAAAGAAGCTAATCCCTTTCACAATTGCACCAAAAACCATAAAATACCTAGGAATAAACCTAACCAAAGATGTGAAAGACCTCTACACTGAAAACTATAAAAAACTTATGAAGGAAATTGAGGAAGACACAAGGAAATGGAAAAACATCCCATGCTCATGGATTGGAAGAATAAATATCGTTAAAATGGCAATACTACCCAAAGCAATCTACACATTCAATGCAATCCCAATCAAAATTGCACCAGCATTCTTCTCAAAGCTAGAGCAAACAATCCTAAAATTTGTATGGAACCACAAAAGACCTCGAATAGCCAAAATAATACTGAAGAATAAAAGCAAGGCGGGAGGCATCACAATCCCAGACTTTAACCTCTACTACAACGCGGTGGTCATCAAGACTGTATGGTATTGGCACAAAAACAGACACATAGACCAATGGAATAGAATAGAAAACTCAGAAATGGACCCGCAAGTATATGGCCAACTAATCTTTGATAAAGCGGGAAAGAGTATCCAATGGAAAAAAGAGAGCCTCTTTAATAAATGGTGCTGGGAGAATTGGACAGCAACTTGCAAAAGAATGAAACTAGACCACTTTCTTACACCACTCACAAAAATAAATTCTAAATGGATAAAAGATCTGAATGTGAGACAGGAAACCGTCAGAATCCTAGAGGAAAAAGCAGGGAAAGCCTCTTTGACCTAAGACGCACCAATTTCTTACTTGACACGTCTCCAAAGGCAAGAGAATTAAAAGCAAAGATGAACTATTGGGACTTCATCAAGATAAAAAGCTTCTGCACAGCAAAAGAAACAACCAACAAAACGAATAGGCAACCAACGGAATGGGAAAAGATCATCGCAAATGACATATCGGATAAAGGACTAATATCTAAAATCTATAAAGAACTTACCAAACTCCACACCCGAAAAACAAACAACCAGTGAAGAAATGGGCGGAAGATATGAATAGACACTTCTCCAAAGAGGACATTCAGATGGCAAATAGACACTTGAAACGATGTTCAATGTCACTCATCATCAGGGAAATACAAATCAAAACCACACTGCGATACCACCTCACACCAGTCAGAGTGGCTAAAATAAACAAATCAGGAAACTATAGATGCTGGCGAGGATGTGGAGAAGTAGGCACCCTCCTACATTGTTGGTGGGAATGCAAACTGGTGCAGCCACTCTGGAAAACGGTGTGG
Source organism: Paguma larvata (assembly GCA_030068075.1). Classification (NCBI taxonomy): domain Eukaryota; kingdom Metazoa; phylum Chordata; class Mammalia; order Carnivora; family Viverridae; genus Paguma; species Paguma larvata. The sequence goes on from CM057835.1 coordinate 32,055,647, forward strand.
AGGTTCCTCAAAAAAATGAAAATAGAGCTACCCTATGATCCAGCAATAGCCCTGCTAGGAATCTACCCAAGAGACACAGGATTGCTGATGCATAGGAGCACGTGTACCCCAATGTTAATAGCAGCACTTTCGACAATAGCCAAAACATGGAAAGAAACTAAGTGCCCATCAACTGACGAGTGGATAAAGAAGATGTGGTACATATATACAATGGACTACTATGTGGCAATGAGAAAAAATGAAATCTGGCCATGCGTAGCAACATGGATGGAACTGGAGGGTATTATGTTAAGTGAAATAAGTCAGTCAGAAAAAGACAGATACCATATGTTTCCATGAATAGGTGGACTTGGTGAGACTAAGCAAAAACCAGGGGGAGGGGAAGAGGGGAAAGAAAAAAAAGACACAGAGAGGGAGGGAGATAAAACATAAGAGACTCTCAAAGACTAAGAACAAACTGAGGGTGAGGGAGATGGGGGGGGGAGAGGGGGTGATGGGCATTAAAAAAGGGCACATGTTGGGATGAACACTGGGTGTTTTATGTAAACCAATTTGAAAATAAACTATTTTAAATTAAAAAAAAATAATAAAAGTGAAATATCAACTAAAAAAAAAAAAAAGAAAATGCAGAGTCTTTTAGATATAGAAGATTCTATAAACCATGAGCCTATTGACCAATGCATATATTTAATGAAAAATAAAATAACGAGGAAGTTCAGAAGTTAAATTGGGACCAGAAATTAGAGGGTTTTTTTAATAGCCGGCTTAGGAGTATGCTTGTCTTCAATGTAGATTTCCTCCCCAAGTGAAAACCCCAGATCTCTGGTTGCAATTGCTTTCTTTCTTTTTTTTTTTTTTTAACATTTATTTATTTTATTTTATTTTATTTTATTTTTTTTGAGAGACATAGAGACAGAGTATGAGCAGGGAGGGGCAGAGAGAGAGGGAGATGCAGAATCTGAAGCAGGCTCCAGGCTCTGAGCTGCCAACACAGAGCCCAACGCGGGGCTCGAACTCACAGACCGTGAGATCATGACCTGAGCTGAAGTCAGCCGCTTAACCAACTGAGCCACCCAGGTGCCCCGCAATTGCTTTCTGACTCAGGCACCTTGATCTCAACAGATCTTAGATGTAAATGTTTTTTAAGTAAATGTAGGAGCTTAATTGTGGACTGAAATGAGTTTGCCATGACGTCCATGACATATGAGTTGATGGGTGGAAGTAGAGAAAAGAGATGTCCTCATGGAGGGAACTGCAAAAACAGAGAAATGGAAACATGACATTCCACAGAATTTGAGGTGAATTAGGAGCTGCTATGTTGTACACGGATATCCTGAGAATGTCAGCATGGCTGCAGTACTCAAGGCCTGATAGAGGGATACAGTTACAAAGACACTGCCACAGTAGAATACAGAGGTAATCATTCTATAATTTAAGGGAATTAAAGGAAATGAATTTTAAAAGTAATAAATAAAAATAATCAGCTATCTCTGGTTACTGATAGAATATAAGCCAAAAGGACTTTATAATCATAGTCATATATAGTCACAGTCTTTATGAAGAAAGAATTTGTTCAGTTTATGCTAATTATGGTGTTCTTTCCATAGATATTGGGGATATTCTATTTCAACTGTAGATGGAAGAAAGAAATGAAAGAAATACAGTGACTTATTTTTAAAAAAAACTATAACTTTGAACCACACACTTTGAAAATTAATTTTATGTTCTCATCCATCTTGCCCATACCTGCTGTCTATAGTCATTTTGTGGCTTTTGCTTTCTCCCCTAGACAGGTAATTATAACACCTGAGTCCAAATCTGTAGTGCTTTACCCTGACCACCATGTCCCCATTCTTATCTTCATCAAGTTTCTTTGCCTCTACCATTTGTTTGTGTCAGGCAATATCAGGAAATCTCTGAAAATCAATACTTAATAAGTTACAGTAATATTTTCAATTTCCTGTCACGTACTTTAATGTACCTGTATTCTCCGTAACTCCTCATCACTCGCTAAATCCATCTTGTGATCAGTTAGATGTAACTTAATGTAAAGTTAATCCTTTCCTGAGTGACCTCAAATTTCACTGCATCAAAGCCAAGTCTGTGGGGCTTAGTCGTTGTTTGGCACTTGAGAAGGTGAAAGATAATGAAAAGGCAAAAGCCGCTTATCACTAGTAGTGACATCCCTACTACGTAGGGCGTGTTGTCTCAATATTTCGACAAAAATTAATAATAACTTAAAAGGCTTTTAATTCTTAGTTTACGTCCTCATTTTGCTAGGGTCGGCAAGTATCGGTATTTGTTGAGGTGTCAATTGCCAGGTTCAGTGTTTCACCAACACGTAGAAAGCAAGTGAACCACGGTTTTTGGCATCAGACATCTCAGTGGCATGAACTTTTTGAAATAATTGTCAAATATATCCTAGAGTATCACAAAGAATCTTCTCCACTCGATGTTTCACAGAATAACTCTGCATGCAAGGTATTAGGAGAGCTGTTTGTATTTCCCTACATATTCATTGCATTTGTGCTAGTTTTTTTTTAAGTCTCAATAACTTTTCTTTATCCAGTTGTAAATGTAGAATATATTCACTATATATGCTAGAATAAAGCAATAAAAATAATCACTTAGCTTTTGTTACTATACTATATGACTATACTATATACACACACACAAATACACACACACACACACACACACATACACACATATATAAAACAATTTTATTCTTATTTTTAACTAAATATATTGTGGCCATTTTCTATGTGTTATTAAAAATAAGAATATTAAAAGTATATTTTATTATAACAAAAATATTTCTGGCTCTTGCAAGATGGGATTCAAAAATAACTTGAAAATTCTCTCTATAAACATCTAAAATGCTCATTAATTATGGTAACAAAACCAAAAATTAACATGTATTGCTAGGATGCTATGGGAGGGAAAAATACCTCAGCAACAAGAAATTTTCAGATGCCAAAATCAAAGCTGATAAGAACTAGAGATAATAGGTTTAATGACCTGAGATGTGGTTGGGGCATTTAGAGACTTACTACAGTGACATAAGTCAAAGCTTTAGACATAGCGAGTCATTCAGAACTGAGGCCTCTAAAGAATGCATGAGAAAGAAAAATGTGTTCATTTCTTATTATAAAGGACCATAAGGCAGCTTGTTGCTGCCTGGTTTTATCTGTCCCTTAAAAAGTCAAGACTTTGAACCTTTGTCCTAAAACAAGGAAATAATATAAATCAAGTCTTAGCAGGAGATAACCTAGGGTCCCCGACATAGGAAAATGAAAACACATGCAGAGACAGATTTAAAACCCAAGAAATCCTGGATCCTCACTAAAGATGAGCTTAAGTTAAAAAACTTCTTGACACACAGCGACATACCTATCATAAATAAGAATCTGCATACAACAGTAATAGTAATGTCATCTGTAACATTTCTTACTCCTTGTAACTTTGTTTCTTTATTTTGCATTATTTCAATATCAAAACCCTCCAGAATAATGCTGAACAGAAGTGTTGATAGATAGCCTTACTAACTGTTTTATTTATTTTATTTCAGAGGGAAAAGTGTTCAATATTTCACCATTAAGTATGAATTCAGTTGTAGTTAGTTGTAGGTTTGTTTTTTTTCTGTTTTCTTTTTCCTCGATGCCATGGCTCAGCTCTTCTATACCCCTATACCTAGGTTGTTGAATAATTTTATCCTGAGTGGGTACTGACTTTTTTTCCAAAACATAAAATATTATCCTTTAAATACATGTAGCATCTGCAGTAAACATCCTCTATTATTCCTGACAGTGCTGTTTTTTCTTTTTAATTCAGAATCACTAGAATTTCCTAGCTCATTGTTTTGTTAAACTTCTTGTTCTATATTTGTTTTCAGTATTATTGATTTAATCTGTTATCTTTATTTCTCCCTTTGTACTTTTTAGGTTTACTTTGTCTTTTTTTAGCATTTAGAAGTGAAATCTTAAGTCATTGGCTTTACACCTTTCTTCCTTTCTATAAATATTTAAGGCTATATATTTTTCTCCAAGTACTGCTTTGGCTGCATCTCACAAATTTCCACATATTTTATTTTATTTGAAATACGTTCCAATTTCCTTGTGATTTCTTCTTTGACACATTTTTTAGAACTTCGTTGATCCAATTTTTAAATACTCTATTTGGTTTCTTATACAGCATATTATAAATGATTTCTTCATTAATTTCGCTGTGCTCAGAGAATATCCTCTGTATGATATCAGTTTTGTTTTGTTTTGTTTTGTTTTGTTTTGAGACACAATTACCTAAGAAAGCAGATAATGTTGTTGAGCTATTCTGTGTCTTTATTGACATGTATCAAGGTGTAATTGTTTTAACAATAGTGAAATCGCAGTGTTAAAATTTCTCATTTTGAAAATTTTTTTTACCATTGGAATTGTAAATTTCTACTTTCTGTGAAGGTTTGCTTCATGTATATTGAACTTCTGTTATCCATTTCTTCCAGATTGTCCAGTTTATTGAAATATAATTGCTCATAGTAGTCTCTTATGATCCTTCCTCATTCTGTGGTGTCAGTTATAACTTCTCCTCTTTCGTTTCTGATTGCATTATTTGAGCCTTCTTTTTTATTTGGTGAGTCTAGCTAAAGATTTGTCTGTTTTATTTATGTTTTCCTAGGATCAGCTCTTAATTTCATTGAACTTTTCTATTGTCTTTTTAGTCTTTATTTCATCTCTTGTCTTTATTATTTCTTTCCTCTACTAACTTTGGGCTTCATTTGTTCTTTTTCTAGTTCTTTTAGGTGTAAAAGTAAAATTGTTCATTTGAAGATTTTTCTTGTTTCTTGAGGCAGTCCTATATTGCTATAAACTTCCCATCTAGAATAATTTTGCAGATTCCATAGATTTGCAATATGTAGTATTTCTGCTTTTATTTGTAGTTAGGTATTTTTTTTAATTTCTCCTTTGATTTCTTTTATGGCCCAATAGTTGTTCAGTAACATGTTGTTTAATCTTCATGCATTTATAGTCTTTCTGGTCTTCTCATAGTTGATTTCTAGTTTCATACCCTTGTGGTCAAAAAAGATACTTGCTATGATTTCAGTCTTTTTGAATTTATTGAGACTTGTTCTGTACCCTAACATGTGATCTATCCTGGATAATGTTACATATGCATTTGAGAAGAATGTATATTCTGCTGCTTTGGATGGAAGGTTCTATATATATTATCTCCATCTGGTCTAATGTGTCATTTAAGGCCATTATTTCCCCATTGATTTTCTGTGTGGATGATTTATCCAGTGATGCAAGTGAGATATTAAATTTCCCTAATATTGCTGTATTTCTATCAATTTTTTTAAGTCTGTTAATATTTTCTTTATATGTTTTGGGGCTCCTATGTTGGGTGCATATATATTCATGAATGTTATATGTTCTTGCTTGACTGACCCATTTATTATTACATACTGTTCCTCTTTGTCTTTTACTACATTCTTTGTTTTAAAGTCTATTTTTTCTCATGTGAGTGTAGCAACAGCAGGCTTCATTTTGTTTTCATTTGCATGGAGTATCTATTTCCATTCTTTCACTTTCAGTCTGTGTGTCCTCCTTTTGAAGTGAATCTCTTGTAAGCAGTGTGTGTATCTGTGTATATGTTTATGTGTGCATGTGTGTCTGTCTTACATGTATGCGTGTGTTTTTGTTTTTTCTATCCTTTCAGTCACTCTATGTCTTTTGATTAAAGAATATAGTCTATTTACATTTAAAAAGTTATTGATAGATATGTGTTTGTTGTCATTTTGTTAATTGTTTTCTGGCTGTTTTTACAGTCCCTCTCTATGCCTTTCTTCTTATCTTTCTCTCTTGTCTTGTGGTTAGATGAATTCCTTTAGTGTTATGTTTCGATTTCTTTCTCATGGTCTTTTGTGTTTTACAGCAAGTTTTTGTTTTGTAGTTATGGTGAAGTTCACATGTAGTATTCTATGTATATAACAGTCTATGTTAACTTGGTAGCAACTTACACTTGAACACATTCTAAAACTACATCTTTACTCTTTCTCCCCTCTGTTTTATGTGTTTGATATCATTTTTGCATTCTTTATTTATATATCTTTTAATTAGCATAGTTTTCATTGATTTTGCTACTTTTATTTTTAACTTTCATAGTAGCTTTCTAAGTGATTAATCTACATTTATATATTTTTACATTTTCCAGTAATATTTTTACTTTCATATGTGTTCTAGGTATTAAGTAATGCCATTTCTACTCAGTTTAAAAAGTCCATTTAACATTTCTTGTAAGACTGGATTAATAGTAATGAACTTGTTTAACTTTTGCTTGTCTGGAAAACTCTATCTCTCCTTTAATTCTGAATGATAACCTTACTGGGTAGCATATGCTTTGTTGACATTTTTTTTTCTTTTCAATGCTTTAAATATGTCGTGCCACTCCATTCCAGTCTGCAAAGCTTCTGTTGATAGCTTTGTGGGATTTCCTTTGTACTTAATGATTTGTTTTTTCTCTTTCTGCTTTTAAGATTCTCTCTTCATCTTTAAATCTTGACATTTTAATTATACTGTGTTTTGCTGTGGATCTCCTTGAGTTCATCTTATTTGGCACTCTCTGGGCTTCTTGGACCTGGAGGTCTGTTCCATCCCTGAGTTAGGGATATTTTCAGCTATCATTTCTTCAGGTAAGTTTTCTATCCCTTTCTCTCTTCTCCTTCTGAGGACCCTATAATGTGAATGTTATTCTATTCGATTTGCTTTTGGTCCCTTAAGTTATTTGCATTGTAATTTTTTTTTCTCTTTTTGCTTTCAGTGAGTCCCATTGCTTTGTTTTCTAGCTTGCCGATCCATTTGTCTGCTTTCCATTTGTCTGCTTTATCCAGTTTGCTCTTGAACCACCTGTAGTGAATTTTTCTGTTTAGTTACAATAGTCTTCAGCCCTGTAACTTCTCTTTGGTACTTTCTTATGTTTTCTTTGTTAAAGTTCTCACTGTGTTCATTCTAAGTTTGGTGAGCGTCTTTACGATCATTATTTTTCATTCTTATCTGGTAGATTACCTATCTGTATTATTAAGGTCTTTTTCTGATGTTTTATCTTGTTTTTTGTTTGCCACACATTTTTCTGTTTCCTCATTTTCCTTGACTCTCTGTGCTTATTTCCATGTATGAGACAAATGGCTACTTACCTCTGTCTGAAAGCAGGGGGTAGGGGGGTTCCTGTGTAGATGATGAAACTTCTCATTCACCTTTGCCTTAACTCTTGTTTTTTCTCAAACATTGGTGATTGTCTGAACTACTTGATTTATTCTTGACACCTTGATTGAGGGTCTGCCAGGTCCTGTCAGGATTCCAAGGGAGGAATCTCATTTAGTACCTAGATTCAGGCTGATTGGAATCATTACTTTCAGGCGGCAGCTTTCAGAGTATGCAAATATATACAGTCTGGTGAGACCACAATTGTCATACCTGCTGCCTCCAGAACAGGAGATCTAGGGGTATCTTATGAGCAATAGTTGCGAAACTCAGGGTTCCAGACAAGTGGATAACCTCCTTTCTGGTAGGTCTTGTCAAGCTGTAGCAGGGTACAAAGATGGTGTCTCCCTGCTTATGTTCTCTGGACCTACCTCCTTAGTCTCTAGATGTGTGGGAAACGTGATGCCTGTCCCTCGGGCTGAAGCTCTGTACTAAGCAGATGGGCCTATCTCACAGGAAAATCAGGTTGTCTGTGTCTGCTATCTGTGTACTGCCCCAGGGGTGGTGGCCTGCTAAGAACTGCCCTACCAATTGTTACATTTCTGTGGACCTCAAGGGCATCAGCTCCCTGGGCCAACAGGGCCATGTGATCACGGAGTATCCTTTGTGTGGATAGCATATGTCTGACAGCTTTAGCTGGGGAGCTGGAGAGTGTAGGGGGAAAGGAAACCTTGCTAGCTTCAGAAACGCAGCAGGACCATGTCTGGACTGTGACCAACCAGGGACTTCAGGAAAGCAGCAGGAAAGTGCTTTGTTTGTATGCACACAGAAGCTTTAGGCTGAGAGCAGGAGAGTGCCTCAACTCACCAGCCCCAGCCAAGGAGAAAGAGTATTGCAGTCCCTCTTGCTCACAGAATTTAGCTAGGGAGCAGGAGAATGCCGCAAGTGTTTGTGCTCGATTGCCCCGGCCATGGCAGCGGGGCCAGGGTGGGCCGTGGAGTGCCGCAACTGCTATCATTCTTCAGCTTCAGCAAGAAAATGAGATAGTGTCATCATGGTCTGTTACTACCTGTCTTAACAGGTGGCATGAGGGTCCCATGTCTCAGCTCACCTATCTGGCCTAGCAGAGTAGGAGGGGAGTTTAAAACTAGCATCTGCCAGTGCCTCCGTCTCTGGGGAGAGTTTCAGCTGTACCCCACCCCTCTAGAACATGCGTGTAGATTAGGAAATTAACCCCTCTCACATATGGTCTAAGTGCCTTTCAAACTGCTATTTTTTTCATTGAGTCTTGGGACAAATGAGACTATAAGTGAGCCCTTTAAAAGGGAAATCTCAGTTTCCTATTGCACTTTTGGTCCCTTGGACATCAGCCCCATCTGGTTTTATAAGCCAGATATTTGGGGGGGCTTGTTCTTCCAGTGAAGATCCCAGAGGTTGAGGTGTCTGATATGGGGCACCGACCCCTCCTTCTTTGGGAAGAAGTGCCAGTTGGGTGAGATTCCTCCCTATTGTGTGTCGCCATGACAGGGGTGGGATCTTGGAAGAGACTGTGTCTCTGTCTCTCCTACCCATCCAGATGTGGTCTTTTTATCTTTGTTGTGGAAAATCAGTTTATCTCGTTGTCAGACCTTAATCAGAGGGAAATGATCCATGTGTCATATGTCGCTGTTGATATGGTAGGTATGTTCATGGGACGAGGTGAGTTCAGGATATTCCAATGCCACCATCTTGCAGAAGTCTCTCAGGATAGAATTTTTAATACTTGACATATGGAAGAAAGGTCATGAACTATTTAGAAATTATTTCTGCTGAAATAGAAAACTGAATTAATGGTGGTTAAACCCAGGAACAGCTTAACGAGCACACAGTTTACCTTTAACATTTTTATAGTAAAAGCAGCAATGAAGAAGGTTTGTCAGGAATGTATTTCAGGTCAGCAAATGTAGAGCTTTATTTTGATAAAGTGGAATAAGTGTATTAGCTTTCAACATTCTTGAGGAAAGTGTATGTTCTAAAAATGTAAGGGTAAACATTAAAATAAAACAAATAAAATGTAAAATTATATTGCTGGAAAGTAAAAATAAAATAGCAAATATGTGATAAATAAAAGACAAAAGAGAATAAAGAAGCAGATAAATAATTGAAATAAGAGGTTATGAAATAATCCAGTTTGAATAAATCCAAACACAGGCATACCTCAATTTATAGTGCTCCACTTTATTATGCTTTTCACCTACTGAGTTTTCTTATAAATTAAGATTTGGGGCAACCCTGTGTCGAGCAAGTTCATCTATACCATTTGTCCGGTAGCATTTATTCACTTTTCGTGTCTCTGTGTCACATTTTGGTAATTATTGCAATATTTCAAACTTTTTCATTAGTATTATATATACTGTGGTGATCTATGATTAGTGATCTTTGATGTTACTATTGTAATTATTCGGGGGTACCATGAATCATGCTTACATAAGATGGTGAACATAAAATAAATGTTGTGTGTGTTCTGACTGCTCCACCAACCAGCTATTTACCCATCTCTCTCCCTCCTTTGGGCCTCCGTATACCCTCAGATACAACAGTCTTGCAGTTAAGTCAATTAGTAACCCCACAGTGGCCACTAAGTTTTCAAGTGAAAGGAAAACGCACATATCTCTTACTTTAAATTAAAAGCTAGCAATGATTAAGCTTAGTGAGGAAGGCATGTCAAAAGCTGAGATAGCCCAAAAGCTAGGCCTGCTGCACCAAAAAGCCAAGTTATGAATGCAAAGTAAAAGTTCTTGAAAAAAAATTAAAAGTGCTATACCAGTGAACATACAAACGATAAGAAAGCAAAACAGTCTTATTGCTGATATGGAGAAAGTTTTGATGGTCTAAAGAGAAGATGAGATTGACCATAACATTGGTTTAGGCCAAGGCCCTGACTCTCTTCAATTTTATGAAGACACTGAAAGGTGATAAATTTGCAGAAGAAAAGTATGAGGCTAGCAGGGGTTGGTTCATGAGATTTAAGGAAGGAAGTCCTCGAAGTAACATCAAAGTGCAAAGTGAGGCAGCAAGTGCTAATGTAAAAGCTTCAGCAAGTTATCCAAAAGATCAAGCTAAGATCATTAATGGAGACAACTACAGCAAACAGGTTTTCAATGCAGACAAAACAGCCTTATGTTGGAAGAAGATACCATCTAGGATTTTCAAGGGTAGGGATAAGTCAGTGCCTGGCTTTAAAGCTTCAAGACAGAGTGACTCTCTTTTTAGTGGCCAATGCAGCCGATGACTTTAAGTGGAAGTTCATTTACCATATTGAAAATCCTACGGCTTTAAGAATAAGAATTATGCTAAATTTACTCTGTCTGTGCTCTATAAATGGAACAACAAAGCCTAGATGACAGCACATCTGTTTACACATGGTTTACTGAATATTTTAAGCCCACTGTTGAGACTTACTGCTCACAAAAAAAAGACTCCTTTCAAAATATTACTGCTTATTTACTATGCAACCAGCCATCCAGTAGCTCTGATGGAGATGTACAATGAGATTAATGTTGTTTTCATGTCCGTTAACACAACACCCATTCTTCACTTCATGGACCAAGGAGTATTTTTTTTTTACTTTTATTTAAGAAATACATTTTGTAAGGCTATAACTCCTATAGATAATAATTCCCCTGATGGATCTGGGCAAAATCAGATATCTTCTGGAAAGCATTCTTGATTCATGAAGAACATTAGTGATTCATGAGAAGAGGTCAAAATATCAAAATATCAACATTAACAGGACTCTCAAAGCAGCTGATTCCAGCTCTAGTGGATGAATTTAAAAGGTTCAAGACTTCGGTGGAGGAAGTAACTGCAGATGTGGTAGAAATAGCAACAAAACTAGAGTTAGAAGTGGGGCCTGAGGATGTAACTGAATTGCTGCAGTCTCACAATAAAACAATGGGTGAGGAGATGCTTCTTTTGGATGAGTAAAGAAAGTAGTTTCTTGAGATGGAATCTACTTCTGGTGAAGATGCTATGAAGAATGTTGAAATGACCACAAAGGATTTAGAACATTACATAAACTTAGCTGATAAGGCAGCTTAGGTTTTGAGAGGATTGATTATGGTTTTGAAGGAAATTCTGTGGGTAAAATGCTATCCAGGAGCATCGCATGCTACAGAAAAATCATTTGTGAAAAGAAGGGTCAGTCAACTGACAAAGCAAAATTTATTGTTGTGTTGTTTTAACAAATTTCCACAGCCACCCAACCTTCAGCAAACACCACCTTAATCAGTCAGCAGCCATCAACATCATCAAGGCAAGACCCTCCCCCAGCAAGAAGGTTATGACTTGCCAAAGCTCAGATGATGGTTTGCATTTTCTAGCAGTAAAGTTTTTTTTTAATTAAGATATATACATTATTTATTTAGACATAATGCTATTGCATACATAATAGACTATAGTTTGGTGTAAACATAACTTTTATAAGCACTGGAAAAACAAAAAGTTCACTTTACTCACTTCATTTGTGATATTTGCTTTAATGTGGTGGCCTAGAATGGAACTCATAATATCTCTAAGGTGTGTCTATATATCCGTAAGTGCAATAAATATTTCTAGCTGGTCATTAAAATATAATAGTTCTCAGATTAGAAATAAAAAAAATCTGACTATATGCTGTTAATAAAGATATACATTTAGAACATAACATATCAGAACAGAGAGTGAAGCTATAAAATAAGTAATACTAGATATAGTCCTAGCCAAAAAAAAACCAAAAAAACAAAACTGGTTATTTATATGAATATCAGTTAAAATATAGTTCAAGATAAAAATATTACAAATAGTGAAGGCCATTATCTAAAGTTAAACGGAATGAAAAAAAATAAATATATTGATGAAGATAAAACAATTCTGTACATGTATGTAAATAAAAAATATAAGACAAAGTACAAGTAGCAAAACTGACAGATTTCAAAGTGATTTTACCCTGGCATTTCAATCTCTAACAGTATTATGTGTATCAGTAAAAGTTATCTTAAATATTGTTAACCCATTACCATACTTGGGTCCATAGGATTCTTTTATTCAGAAGAAACAAAGAGAAATGGAGGAAGTAATTTATTTTCACAAATTGAAAATAGCCTAAAGTCAATACTACAAAAATCACAAAGGTACTAACACTGGTCTCTTGGCTAATGAGACGCAATGAGAAAATTGATGGAGCCGCAGTTTCTTTTATCTTTTCCTTTCCCATTGTTTCCTTTTCAAAGAGTTCATTAACAAAAGGAAAAAGAGAAAGAGAAAAGTAAAATGAAAATCAAGCTGCTATTGGACAAAGGATTTACAGATCTTCCTTACAGATTATACCCAAGAGAGACCTATCATGAAATTGTAATATATACTTGTTTCTAATTCACAAAGCACAACAATTCCTCTATATTTCTGCATTATTAAAATTATCACTTCTATTTGCTCTTTGATGTGTGAAATCTCTATTTTCAGGGACATTTTTCAATCAAATATTTTCAATAATCACAATTTGTGTTAACTCAAGAAAATAAATCAATAGTTTTAATTCTCACCATGATAGAAATAAGTGATATAAGACCTAAAAGCTGATATTCTTACTTTTATTATCTGTGGTACCCTGTGCTTCAAAGTTCATGGGAGTGTCCAGAGGCTAGTGTGCTAGAAACAAAAGAAAGCCAAATGTTTAATCATATGATAAAAGCACAAACATTAATGAAAAAAGACCTCTGAAGACCCGAAAACAAATACAATTAGCTTTTCCATGTAAGCATGGTTATGCTATTCACAGTCACATAGTTTTTCCTAGGATACGTGGGTTAATGGACTCTATATCTGTTTCCCACCAAAATTCATATGTTGAAATCCCTAATCCTTAATGTGATGATATTTAGAGGATGGGCCTTGGGGAACTAATTAGGTCATGAGGATGGAGTGCTCATGAATAGGATCAGTGCCCCTATGAAAAGAGGCCAGAAAGCTAGCTTGTTTGCTTGCTGCCATGACAGGATGTAAGGAGAAATCTACAGCCCAGAAGAGGCCTCTCAACAGAAGCCAAACATACTGGCATCCTGATCTTGGACTTCAGCATCCAGAACTGTGAAAAATAAATGTTATTGTTTAAGTTACCCAGTCTATGGTACCTTATCACAGCAGCCCAAATGGAATAAGACACTGGGACGTTGGATCTAGAGACCTACTCTTGTGCAGAGAAAGCACTGGAGTAACTTCACTTCTAGGATATTATAGAGATACCTCAAACTGGCGATTTGAATTATCTATCTACTCTATCCATGTGCTTTACACAATTTAAACAAATAACTTCCCTTTGTGTCCTAAAGAGATGCATTGAGGGCACACTAAATAATCTATAATGATCAGAATAGCTTCCCTTATATAATCTAATGTTATAAAACATTTGATGAGTCATTCTGTTGTATCTCATGACTTAGTTGTCAGACATTAAAATAACCCAGATGTCAGATATTTTGGCTTTCAAAATTTCTAAGGAGAAGTAATACAAAAAGAAAGTAAGGAGGGGAACTTGGGAATATACAGGCAATATGGGACCGCGGGCACAATTATACCCGTTTTACTTACCTTAAACTGTATCTGGTATAACTAAAACATTGTGATCAGTCTTCTATATCATCATTTTATTTCGGAACACCAGTGGTGTCACATATGTAAGTGTAGCTCAGGGTCAATTCTACATAACATTTTCCTTTTTATAACCCTTATTATTTTGAGTGAATGCTTCTGCAGGACTCAAGATGCTTCTCCCCATCCAGAATAATTTGTCATGTTGCAAAGGATCTGTTATCAATATGTGCTCAATTTAAAAAGAAATCAAATGGGTTTGGGATTCTGGTCCCATATATAAGGAGCTTGGAAGTTGACACGTTATGCTAACAACAAGTAAAAAGCTGAATAGACTGAAAAATCAGCAACTCTTCTTCGATCCACAAGAGAGGGACAGACTGCAGCCTTCAAATTGGAGAGACAGGCAGGTGAATACGGAGAGTCATAAATATAAACCACTATAGAAACAAGTGTTGGGTAGCAAAACCTGAACTGTAATTGACAAATTGCTGCAGACTCTATGGACAACTGATTTAAAAATTCTAGGATTCTGGGGCACCTGGGTGATTCAGTTGGTTGAGCATTCAACTCTGGATTTCGTCTCGGGTCATGATCTCATGGTCGTGAGTTCAAGCCCCACATCAGGCTCCATGATGGGTTGGAGCCTGCTTGGGATTCACTCTTTCTACTCTCTCTGCCCCTCCCTCACTCGTTCTCTCTCTCTCTCAAAATAAATAAATAGTAAACATTAAAAACATTTTAGAGGAATGGAGTCATAGGGATGCTGCCACAATAGTGTGAGATTTACCACCAGGAGATTTACCAGGTTTCTATAGTAAATATCAAAGAGAAGTCTACTCCTTTTTTGGGAAAGAGAACCATTTTGAATTACTCTGTTCTTAACAAGATCTACCTTGAGGAGAAACTAATTAATCAGAGCCAAATCTGCTGGATTCTTTTATGAGACTCATCTGAGGGAGGAGAAATAACCAACACCAGTCAGCTTTAGTCTTCTACATGGGAAAAAGATATACCAAACTCTAGGTGCCATGTCTCACCTTAGATGGGGGGGCAGAAAAAACCTGAGAAACATTTGTGATGTACACAGACCCGAAGCATAAACTTACTAAAAGACTTAGACTTAATCTTAGGACTATAGAACTCTTCCCCTCTCACCACTTTTTTTCAACATCCTGCTGGAAGATCTAGCCAGTGCGATAAGACAAGTAAAGGAACTAAAATGTAAGTATATTGACTTAGAAAAAATAAATTCTTATTGTTCACAGATGACATGATTGTGTAGAAAATCTGAAAGAATCAACAACAAACCCCCAGAAAGTAATAAGCAGTTATAGCAAGGTTTCAGGATAGAAGGTTAATATACAAAAGTCAGTCATTTCCGATACAACAACAATTAACAAGTGAGATTTGAAATTAAAAATGTAATACCATTTATATTAGCAATCTGCAAAATGAAATATTTAGGTATAAATCTAACAAGATCTATATGAGGAAAATTACAAAACACTGATGAATGAAATAAAAGAACTAAAATGGAGAAATATCCCATGATCATGGATAAGAAGACTCACTATAGTCAAGATGTCATTTTTTTCCAAATTAATCAATGCATTCCCAATCAACATCCTAGAAAACTATTTTGTGGATATTGACACACTGATTCTAATGTTTATATGAAGAAGGAAAAGACCCAGAATGGCCCAAAGAATATTGAAGGAGAAAAATATATTTGGAAGACTGAAGCTACCTGACTTCAAGACTCACTATAAAGCTGCAGTAATCAAGACAGTGTTGTATTAGTGAAAACTAGACAAAAAGATCGTGGAACTGGATAGAGAGCTAAAAATAAAACCATATATAGTTAACTAATCTTTGATGAAGGAGAAAATACACTACAATAAGAGCAAAACTAATCTTTTCAACAAATGGTAATGGAACAACTGGACATTCACAATGAAAATAATGATTTCAGATATAGACATGATATCTTTCACAAAAATTAACTCCAAATGGATCACAGGTATAATTGTAAAATGCAGAACTACAAAACTCCTGGAAGATAACATAGGAGAAAACATAGATGGTTTTGGATATGGCAATGATGTTTTAGATTCAACAGCAAAGCCATGATCCATGAAAGAAATATAGATAAGCTATCTTTGAGTGAAGGATACATCTGATAAAAGACTACTCTGCAAAATAGAATAAGACATTTTAAACTCAACAATAATAAAAGACCTCGATTACAAGATGGGCCGATGTCCTGAACAGACACCTCACCAAAGTTTTACAGATGCTCAAAAAGCACATGACATGTTCCACATCATATGCCATCAGGGAAATGCAAGTTAAAACAAGATACTACTATTCACCTATCAGTATGGCCAAAGTATGGAGCTCTGACAATGCCAAGTGCTTATGAGGATGTGGAGCAACAGGAACATCATTCTTTGCTGGCGGGAATGCAAAATGGTCCAGCTGTTTCTGAAGAGAGTTTGGCAATTTCTTATAAAGCCAAAGAACTGTGAAGACGTGGAGGAAATTTAAGTGCATGTTACTAGGTGGAAGAAGCCAATTGGAAAGGCTACATATTGTATAATTCCAACTCTTTAATATTCTTGGAAAGGCAAAGGTGTGGAAATGGTAGAAACTGTAGAAAGATCAGTGGTCGCCAGGAGTTGAAGGTGGGGGAGGAGTGACTAGGTGGGGCACAGAAAATGTTTAGGGCTGTGAAAATACTCTGCATGACACTTTAGTGATGGATACATTACGTTCGTACATATGTGCATTTGTCCAGACTCATAGAATAAACACCAAGAGTAAATGGTAATGTAAACTGTGGGCTTTGGGTGATTATGATGTGTCACTGTAAGTTCATTCTTGGTTAAGAAAAAAAAGTACCATTGTGGGGGATGTTGATAGGGGAGACTGCCTGTATGGGGGTCGGAAGTATATGAGTAATTTCTGTACCATCCTCTTAATTTTATTCTGAACCTAAAATTACTCTTAAAAAAAAAAAGTCTTTAACAATTTTACAAGGGCTTTGATCAAATTGTTACCATTTTTTTTTAAAGTTAAGTGCTTCCTTTCAGCATGCTGTGTTCCCCACTGAACAATGCAGTGTAGGCTAAAATGCTTAAACCTTGTCATCTGAGATGTGACACGTAGAGGCCCAAAATTGAAAATGCCAGAACGGGCACATTTCTTGGAAGTAAAGTTTCTTCTCAACTGTCCTACAGATTTCTCAAAGGCACATGCTAATGGAAGGTTACATTTTCAAAATAAAAATACCAAAAAAGCTCAAAACAAATGGAGTGTGGGTAAGTTGACTTCTCTTGCTTCCACTGGGCCAGAAAGAGCTGGAAATGCTCCCTTGCACAGAAGAAGGCTTTTATCTTCTAATTATTTTTGTGACGCTTTACCTCCCAGATCCTATTTTCTCCATGTAGGAAGGCTTGCCACAGCTGCCAGCTTTTATTTTCTCTCCAACTCCCCTCCTCCCACGCCCAATTACACAGTTGACAAATATATTTATTTATATTTATATAGTTTTTTTCTCACTTACTATCAAGTGTCTACTGTTTCCTTGCCCTATGACCTGTAGGTATCAGAAGCCACCAGCTCCCTCTGACTCTTGGGTTAGCTTCTACTTTCTATTTGTGTAAGACCTGGTATTTAAATATCTAAACATTGGAAGGAATTGAAGAAGATTTTTCTTCAGATCTGCATAAGTTCTAGGGACATCTCATTTGAGTTTGTTACACTTAATGTCTATGGGGATCAAATGAGCACATTTTAATTATGTGGGGGTTTGAGTACATAGTCTCATAGCATCAGGTTTTGAAAGTTTTCTTTACCTTACTTGTTCTGTTTTCTCAGAGGGAAGTAGACATTTTGGATATATCAGCATATATCAGTATTACTACACTAAGTAAACATAAAATATAAAAATCATTTTGTCGCATAATGTAGTTAGGATGGATCTTGATGGCTTATCCATTATTTACAATATTTTTCATCCTGTTTCATGAAAATTGTTAATAAACAGGTAATTGAATGCCATCAAGAAAAACATATTGGAATTCTTAGCCTTGATGACAAGATTGATTTAAAATAGAGTTTGAAAATAAAGGTCCATGGCCTGAATTGTGTTAGTAAATTCTCTCTTTCTCAGGATAGATAGGTGAGTAGATAAACAAACAGATATATAGATAAGAAAGGGAAGGAAAGAAGGAAGGAAGGAAGGAAGGAAGGAAGGAAGGAAGGAAGGAAGGAAGGAAGGAAGGAAGGAGCATTGGTATTGTTAGAAAAAGACCATGTATCTGTAGGCAAATAAGAAATTCTCCATCTCCCCATAGATACCACCACTCTATTGACTTGCAGACAGCTCAGTTTACACCTTTTATTACTTTCTTGTACCCTGTGTGCATTTAACTTGGAGGCACCTGGCTAAGTATTTTCAATTGGACAATTTTACTCCAAAAACTAACAAATATAAGGTAGACTCATAAATCAACAGTCAGATATTAAAAACAAGTTAATAGAACAGAATTTCCACCAAAGATGTCATTTTCCAAACTGTGCTGAAGATATGCAGAAAAAAAGATCATTACAAATAAATACTGGAAACGCTAGTGTAAACAAAGGTGAACTGATAAAGTGATTTTTATTTTTTTATTTTTTTAATGTTTATTATTTGAGAGAGCAGGAGAGAGTGTGTATTCCGTGTTGTCGGTGCAGTGCCTAATGCGGAGCTCAGTCTCACAAATCGGGAGATCATGACCTGAGATGAAATCAGGAGTCCTATGTTCAACTGACCGAACCGCCCAGATGCCCATGAATTGATAAACTGATTTTTAAATTGTAATACTCTGCCTAATTTGAAATGAACTAATGTGTAATTTGGATTATCAAAATGTTTGTGGGACTGTATGTGTTCAGTGTTTCAAAAGTGTATTTTGTAATAGAACCTTGTAAGTATATGTGTGTACGCAGTGTCTCTGGGAATGACAGTTTTGTGACCCATTCTTTAACTTCCCCACATTTTTTCTCTACCTCAAAAAGCGACAGGATTCACATGAAGGAGTCTGTAATCTTTCCAATTTTCGACAAGAAAGGTGAAATAATAAACCTAATAGTCGCTATTAAACATAGTAGACACAGGCAGAAAATATTGCCAGTTCACCCCCAGAACTACTTAATATTTCCTGAAGGATCTTATTGTCTGAGCAATCTTACTTCTGGTACAGATATATGAGATGTACTGCCGTATATTCTAATTTAGTAGGCCTGGGGGCTTAGAGGACTTTAGACATTAGTGTCTTTAAATAGGATCCACACTTGACTCCATTGCTGTCCAAATCTGAGATCCACCTTTCTGGACTCTTCTTGCTGACAAAAACATTCAATACTTCTCTGTCTAACAAAATAACAAGGAAAACATTCCTCACTTACCTTAACCTGCCCTATGTGTTCCATCCTCTGCTAATCTAATTTTTCTTACCTGGACACATGGGCTTCACCTATCATCCTGGATGCCACAGGCAGAAATAGATATCTGGGGACCCTGTTGGAATCATTACTTAATTGTTACAAATGCCTGAGACTTTTGACAAAGAGCCATATTTGCTCTTGTGGAGGAGGAAAAAACTTCTATTCTAATATACAAATGAATCGTCTACTGCATTAGGACACAGTGACCACAATAAGAAAAAAATCTTAGTAGCTGAGAGAACAGGTATACATATGCCAAAGATGGGCAGATTTTCATCTGAAGCATAAATGAAAACAGCAAGTATTTAACAAAACAATACCAGTTTCATTCAGCATTCAGGTATTGCATTACAGAGCATAAATCTAATGAAATATAGCCCTCGGGTTAAACAGAGATGCTCCTTTCAAATATATGAATATTAACCAGCCCATGACATTCGCAGTTTCATTAACTAGCCACAACTAGTTATTTCAGCTGCTGCATATATAGTCTGGCCTTCCTCAGAGACCAACCCACCTGGGGTCATAAATTGAAAACTGGTGTCAGGAGAATTGCAGATTGGTTTCAAAGCAGAGAATTACAGTGAGGAACATCAGTGCTGTTGACAAAGACGTCTCCTCGGTGTTCTGCATTCTATCATCGACAGTTCTCACATGGGGACAACAAAGAGAATGGTCCCATATGACTCTCACTTTCTTGCCTTCTTTTGTATTTGTGGCTTTCTTTGCTTTTTTTTCCCTGTTTTTTTCTCCTCTATTTTATAGCAAAAAGGAGAAGTGGGGCAGCCAAAAATATAGATAAGTTCCCTCTAAAATATAAACTTATGAAATGGTGGAAGGTTTTTAGAGTATTTTCTCAACTTTACTTCTTTTTGTGAGTACTATAGTCAGTTATGGATTCCTCATCTTTACTTGAATTAAGTTTGTTTTTTAATGAAAATATCACTACATCTTGTGTTCCCATCTTATTGTCTCTGTCAGTTAGCTATCTACTTGGAAATTATATCAGATTGTATAAATCGTTATCTTTGGAAATAAAAAAAAATATGTCAAGGTAATTTGTAACATGATGATTTAATTCAATGTCAAGGTTATCAGTGACTGTTACATTACTAAATGATCAATTCTCAATTTTCATTTTACTTTCCCTATTTGCAGCATTTAACGCATTTCTTTCTTCTTTTTGTTTTAAGTGTTTATTTAGTTTTGAGAGAGAGAGAGTGCTAGGGGGAAGGGGCAGAGATAGAGAGGGGACAGAGAATCTGAAGCAGTCTCCGCGCTGACAGCCGCCAGCCTGATATGGGGCCCAAACTCACGAATTAAACGTTGAGATCATGACCTGAGCTGAAGTTGGATGCTCAACCAGTCAGTTGAGCCACCCAGGCACCGTAACACATTTCTTTCTTCTTGATACACTTTCTCCATTCGAGTTCCAGGTTCCCACATCTCCTTGCTTTTCTCCTAATACACTGTCTATGTCTTGGTCTGATTTTTATGTTTTCTCCTCATCACCCTGACCTCTAAAAGTTAGTGTTACCCAAGGTTCAAACATTGGACTTTACCTTTTCTCTGACTATATTTACTTCCTTGGGGAATCTTGTCTAGTCTCTTGACTTTAAATAACTGTTGTACACTGATGACTTATGTATTAGTTTTCAGGGCTTCTGTAATAAAGTACCATAAATTAGGTAGCTTAAAACGACAGAAATGTATTCTCTCACAATTCTGGGAGCTAGAAGCCTGAAATCAAAGTGTTGGCAGAGCCGTGCTCTATCTGAAGGCTCTAGGGGGAAATCTGTTCCATGCCTTTCCCTTCACTTCAGTGTTGCTGGCAATCCTTGGTATTCTTTGGCTTATAGATACCTCACTCGGTCTCTTCTGTATAACATGGCATTCTTCTTATGTGTCTATGTCTTTTCTTCTTGTGAGGACACAAGTAGTATTAGATGAAGACTCCACCCTACTCCAGTATGACCTCATGTTAACTACATCTGCAATGACCCTGTTTCCAAATAAAGTCATAAAATGAGATTTCAGGAGGGACATGAATTTCAGGGAGACACTATTTACCTAGCACAACTTACAAATTATATTTCTAGCCTAATCTCTCCTATGAATGCCAAACAGATGTATCCAAATTCGCATTCACAGCTCCTCTTCAGGTTGAACAGGTATTTCAAATTGAACACATACAAATCTGGAATGCCGTTCTGCCACCCTAAGTTTACTCCTTGTAGTCTTTCCATCTCAGTTCATAGCAGCTCCATCCTTCCAGGTTCTTAGTCAAAAATCTTGAAGTAATTCTTTCTCCTTTCCTTATTTCATATCCCACATTCAATTATTCAGCAAACTCTGGTGCTTTAAAAATGTATCCGGTGTTCAATTTCTCCTTGCCACTTCCTCTCTTCCAAATCTCATCAAACCAATCAAACCAGTTTCTTGTGATTACTTCTAACCTAGGCATCCTGGGTTTTTTCCCCCTTGCTTGTTCATCGCCAACTTCAAATCTTTATTGGAATGCCATCTTTTTCTGAGGCCTTCTGTAAATACTATGTTTAAAATTTCATTGCCCCAAACTCTCAATCCCCCTTCCCAATTAATCATATTTTTCTTTTTAGCATATACTATACATCAGAATGTATACTAACAATTTACAGAACCTACACTACCTGTATACCAGAACTTACACTACCTACTTTACCTATCTCCCCTGTTGAGAGTCAAGCATTAAGAAGACAGGGGTTTCATGAGCTTTTTTCATTGCCATGCTCTTTGCCTTTAGGAAGTGCCACACACTGACACTAATCACTACTTGCTGAATGAAAGAATGAATGGTGTCTGTTAGCAAGGATAGTAGGAAAACTTGAGGACTGTGTTTCAGAGCAGCAGGTTCTAGCCCCAGCTCCAGTTTGTAAAGAATCTTCTATTAGTGAATCTCTTAATCTCATGAAAGTTCTATTTTACAGACTGTGTCCAATTATGTGGATCCACTGAAGTAAGCTATAGAACCACACTCAGTCTAGCTAGTCTCCAAATGACCTATATATGTGGAAGACTTACACAGGCTAATGTTAAACCACTAATAACCAAACCTTCTATTTGCCATGGCCAAATGGATCTCCTTCTGAAACTTTACAATTTTTTTTTTTTGGAAGTGTTCAATGGTGATGAAGACCGAGCAGAGTTTCTCTTAACAGATGTGTTCAAGTCTTAGGTCTACATTTCTAATGTATAGGAACTTACAGTTCTAGATTTAGTTGTGATCAGAAAGACAAAAGTGGAATTATAATGATAAAAAGAAACAAAAAAACAGTTGCCAGGCTGCTCTTCATTATCCTGAGAGACTAACAATGCTACAGACCCCTCACAAAGCTCCTCTGTTACTTCTCTATCAGTTGGTAAACAGAGATAACTCTTAAAAACCTGTATTTCGCTACTCTCCTTAATTGCTTCCAGTATTAGGATTTATCTTTCTGATATGGGAAAATGTTTTTTTTAGAGAAACTACAATGTTTTGGAAGAGGGAAAAATATTACCCAAGTATTCTATTAATGAATGTTTATGAGTTTCAGTTCTGGCAATTCAAAAGGCTCCTGAGATACCTATTCAGAGAGCTCAATTCAACAAGACAGACATTTAGGTTTATAATAAACCAGTTTATTTCATGCAAGATTTAGAACTTTCCTTCAAATGTTAACTAATTTCCCCATTCTGAACTGATCACCATGAATTCATTTTATTCCCAATTCATAGCAAAATCTCATTGAATAACATTCCTCTTCAGATCAACACTGTAAGAGGTTTTCAACTTATTTCTATTTTAATTGTATTATGAATCCCAATTAACTGTGTGTAGAATTATGCTGATCTCGTATAAGAGAGAGAAAAGCCATTTCCACAGGGTCAGGCAAACACCCATTGATTGATCATAGAACTTCCTTCCTATCAGAACCTAAAATGCGGTCTGCTGATCGACCCCAGATACACTTCTGGCAAATGTGGTTCTGGGAATTACAGACAATATTTTCCAGGGGAGAAACTTAGTGCAGTTCTTTCGCAATGCTATGTGAAGACAAGTATTGTGATAATAACAGGTTTAAAGATATTAATCACTGCTAGTAAGATTTTTAAGAACCTTTTCCATAATATACTAAGTGGCTTTTGACACTACAGAATAGAAAGAAGAAAAATAAGTTCTCTGTGATCTATTATTTTTCTGTCTTTAGAAGATGAGTTAGAATCCTCTGTGAACTTTGACCCTGCACAGCTCCTGTCTCAGTAGGTGAATCATCAGGACATACATATTCTTATTACTCAGAAAGATATTTAGTTTCAAGAAAATTCCATTATTGTTTGAAAACAAGAATCTCTTTTTTATATAAAATGACTTCCATTGATTGTTGTCCCCTCTTCTATTTTTTTTGTAGCACTGAGGATTTAGGCTACATGATGGGCAAAGAAATTCTGAAAGCACATGGTGAGAAACCTACCAAAGAGTAACAGAAGCTATTGTAGGTCACAGAGACACTGAGGAGTAGGGACTAACATGACAACCGTTACTTGAAGCAAATTTGGTGGTGAGTTGGATATAACTGGCAAGACAGGTGCCGTATCTAGGAAGATTCTTGGTTTCTGGATTACAAATTTCAATTGATAGAGATGATGAGTAGATGACAGATATAAAAGGTGCCTTTCCAGAAGGGAGCCATATTTTATGTATGTATGTATGAATGTATTTGTACATACTGATGTGAAATTATTTTGAAAACTAGAGTGAATGTTGACTAGACAGTTGACCAGATCTGGAGACAGCAGACATGGATCTGTGAGAAACATCACTGCCACATATCTGGTAAGCAAAACCTAAAACTGGGTGAGATTCTTGTCAATAAGCACACACACACACATACAACCCAACACAATAAAACAAAACAAAAGAAAAAAACAGAGGAAGGACTGAGGAGGGCCTTGTAGTAAACGCTGGGAATTTCCAAGTACAGATACCCCAAAGACCCATCTCCATTTACTTCTGTGCAAAAGTCTTTGAGCTTGAGTCTGACTTGTTACACCTCCAGCCCAATGTCTTCAGTGACTTTTAATATCCACAAAATAAAGTCCAGATCACTTGTCCCTTCTGGCGAAGTCGCAAGCTCCTTGGCCCCATCTCTTCATCACCCATCTCTTGGGTAAGTGACTTTATGCTTCCCATTGTATCGCATACCCTCTGAGAATAAACACCATGTCTTGTGAAATGATATAAAGAGGTGATATGGGTAAAATGCTTACTTACCATAAGCCCTAGTGTGTTGCAGGCATTCAAACATTCTCTGTTGCCTTCTCTTCTTTTTATCACCATGGCCTGCATGTGGCCTTGCATATATAGTTCCTATAAGCAACCCACATATTTAAATGCACAAAAGCTTGAGTATATGAAATAATTCAATGTAGATTAAATTCCCATTGTCCAAATAATACTTCTCTGAGTATGCTCATAAAGGCCTCGACAGCTTTGTTCTAAGTTTCTTGTAGGAGCCTTTAAGAAAGCAGAAAAAGGAAAACTGAGAGACCTATATTCTTATCATTGCTTTCATCTCAGACAAGTCAGTTAACTACCTTAATTTTATTCTTCTCATTTCTAAATGAGGATCATGATACTTTCCATCCCTATTCATCAAATTATTGTATCTACTTAAGATGAAGTTATAAAAGGTATTTGAAAAATTTCTATCCATATTTTAAATGATATGGGTTTCTTGTGGGCTGTGATCATATTGGAAAGGTTCCACTGAGGACTTTAATCTTAAAATAATGGAATAAATTTTGTATTGGGATGAAAAGACATTTTTTATAAAGAGATGCATAAAGAATATTGTAGGATAAGAAGAAAATCAATGAATTAATAATGTAAGAAAATCTAAATAGTTGTGCTAGATACTTTTCTTTTGAGATCTCCTTCATCCCTGCCCTGTTCTGAATTGCAGGAGGTTGACCTCAATAGGCTCTCTTGTCTTAGACCTCTGGTTGAGTCTGGCCAATGAGAGGCCAATGGTAGATCATTGGAGAACAAGAACAGAGTGAATTTTGGACTTTTATCCCATGTCTTTTCTTGCATGGTTTCAGTTTGACTGTGTCTCTCTTTTGAAAGAGGCAGTTCTTGCTGTGATGGATTTTTCCTACCACTACCCTCTGATTCTAGTTATTGTTCCCTAATCTTGCCTCTTGAGGTTTAGCGATGGTAACCCTGCTTCAATGTTTTCATCTGTTAACTTCTTTATTCATTTTTTTTTTCACATATTCATAGCCATTCTACTTTCTCTCCCCTTCTGTGTTTCAGTGGGCCAGCACTGTAATTGATACAATGTCAAAGCAAGCTTGTTTTTTTGTTTGTTTCTTTGCCTATAAACACACAACAGTTATACAACTGCCATTCCTCTTATACACACACATTCATAAGACATAACTATTGTAACAGTTCTATGATTTAAAAAGACAACATGTGGGAAAAGGTAGATTATTCTAGAAATATATGGCCTGGAAAATAACCACTATCTTCAAATATTCAGAAATCTGCCACTTTGGGAAAAATAAGAAGAGTTGTTCTTTTTGTCCTTAACTAGTAGTTAATAAACCGTATCTTCTTAACAAGATATCATTTTTTAACATTTATTTGTTTTTGAGAGAGAGAGACAGGGTGAACAGGGGAGGGGCAGAGAGGAAGACACAGAATCTGAAGCGGGCTCCAAACTCCGAGCTGTCAGTACAGCTGCTGATGCGGGACTCATACCCACAAACTGCAAGATCATGACCTGAGCCGAAGTCAGATGCTTAACCAGCTGAGCCACCCAGGCGCCTCAACAAAATAGATATGATTTTTGATGGGAGGTACAATCTTCTAAAAAATAAAGAAGTAAAAAATGCACCAGACCCCCTCAGAGTTGGTGAGTTTATTCTCCCTTAAAGTATTCCAAGAGGATCTAAGTATCTATTTCTAGGATTGAGAGCCTTTATTTTGGTAGGAGATTGGACAAAAGAATCAGAAGTATTTTTGGGCTTCATGATTTTCTGAAGAACTCATATGGCTAACACAAACACAAGAAGTACTAATTAGGGATATGTGTAGTTGTGCTTATAAAATGGGCACCTTCTATATATCATATAGTGGAATATTTAAAACATGAGTTCACAACAGGCTGTTATTCTGTATTTGAGAACCCTTCTCAAAGTAGTCTGAACAATTTGAACAATTTTCACTATCCTGTTATTTGTGTTTCTATGGCTAAAATTCCAGAGATACAGTACAAATACCCCTGTGTCTAACTGAGATGTTCATTTTCATTCCAAATATTAGACTTACATAAATTTATTCATGATCTTTTGCTGCTTTCACTACGGTTCAGAGGTTTTCTCCTTCCTTCCCTGATGTAAGAAGTCCTATATGCTGTATACCTCCTTCTGTGAAAACCACAATACTTCATATGTAATCAGAATGTGGATGTGCCTCACTTTAGGAAATGGGCATATTTTGAAATAAAATGTGAGATATAATTTGCCTAAGTTAAATCTTATTTGAACATGATGGAGAAAGTCTATGATATTGAGAGTAAATATATAAAAATGACTTAATCTAAATATAATTTTGATTGAGGAGAAAGCATCCTTTTTTTTTACATTTCTCCTATATCTTTATTCAATTCGATATGGAATTCTGTTAAAGAGGATATGTATATATATACTTAGAGTAGATTTAAAAATCATTCATTTAGGGGCACCTAGGTGACTCGGTTAAGTGTTTGACTTTGGCTCAGGTCATGATCTCAAGGTCCGTGTGTTCGAGCTCCATGTCAGGCTCTGTGCTGACAGCTCAGAACCTGAAGCCTGCTTCAGATTCTGTGTCTCATTCTCTCTGTCCCTCCCACATTTGTTCTCTGTCTCTCTCTGTCTCTCAAAAATAAACTAAAAAATTTTTTAAAAAACATTGTTACTTTGTTTCTATTCTATAGTTGCCCTGTTATAGCTTACTCACACTGCTGTGCAGTTGTATATCCATGTGCTTTGTACAAATTCTAGAAATCTAACTACATCCCAGGACTGCCCTCTGAATGTTTATAAATATTAAGTCACCAGTGAATATACTGAGAAAACCAAATAACCAAAGAACCTTGGTGGTGGTGTTGCATAAAGTTAAACAGTTGCACAAATTCATGGACCTTTTTTATTTCAGACCCAAAGAAGAAGGAGAGTAGAATATTTGTTCTGCCTTCAGTGCCAGTATTTTCCATTAGGATTCTGGGTGAAATTTCCTTCCATAATTAATTTTTTAAATTCATTTTAGACCATAGTATATTAATTCATGGACAGCTTGCTGAGTTAGATACTATTGGAAGTAATTTAAGATCTTCAAGACAGCATAACTGGTCCAATGATCTCACTTATAGTTGAAAAACTTCTTCCCAGAAAACTTCCATAAATTGCCCAACCTTCTATAGCAAACTAGAGGGGAACCAGGTCTTCAGTGTGTTTCTAGATCTTGTTGCATCGGGATACATATACAAGCACTGGAGTTAGAGTAGAATGATGTGACTTTTGGTAAAACTTTTGTTTCTTAATCATCTTTATTGAGGTATATTTTAGACATCATAAAATTCACATTATTCAAGTGCACAGTTCAATAATATTGGCATATATACAAATGTATCACTATAAATCAGCTTTAGAATACTTTCCTCACCCCAACATGATTCCTCATGTCCATTTACAGGTAATTACCATCCCACCTCCAGACTCAAGCAACCACTAGTCTAATTTCAAGTCTATAAAATTTTTGGCCAGACTTTTAATTTCTTTGATCTTCAGTTTATTCAACACTAAGTAGGGTTAGTGATATGATACCATGAAAAAGAAAGTAAATAATGTTTGACATGATAAAAGGACAAAAATTATTTTAGAAGTTAGTCGTAGCATTAATATAGTCATTGGCATTCCAAAGAAGACAAAAGAAATTACAAGAAACTGAGATCACACGCCTATATTGGCATTAAGATCAAGGCCAGAGTTCAAATTCAAATCAACCGATTCCCTTACTACACTTTGCCAACTAAAGCCAAGTGGACTGTGAGGTCTTTTCATATTTCCCAGCTTCTGCTTCACCCCCAGTGTGTTCCAAATGCTATCTTTGACTTTGGGCCTCAGAAAGTGATGAATCAGTTGAATCCTCATCTTTTGGCCTGAGAACACCTGTTAATGGAGCCAATTAAGGCAAAGGATGACAGAGATTTGGAGGAGATGCTGACACTTGTCCAGAAGGAGCTGTGCTGAGATTGCCCATTGAAGTCCTAAATAAACCACCAAACAGCTGTCGAAGGGTAAGGATATGGAAGGTCTTGGCCCAAGCCAGACTTTAGTAACAGTAATGACGTCGATGCCTTTGGATCCTGTGGTTGAAGAAATGTGTCCTCCTGGATATGGAGACATCATAGCAAAGGACTGCTAGTGTAGCCTTACATCTGAGAAGAATCTACTAAAAATATCTATTCTCTATATTCAAAGCATCTCTGCGTTCCACGTGAGCCAGGTGAGAGGGATAAGCAGAGCCCATCGTGTTGATGTGCTCATTTCAGCCAGAATAACTAATAACATGTTTGAAATCCAGTAACACTTTACCGCTTTGGAAGCAAGACTGGGGGCACCTTGAAATTTTTTTCTCCACGTTGATTAATTGGAGCCAACTCAAGGTATGTACAAGTTTCCCAGTTTTCAACATTAATCACATAAATGAACTGAAAATAATTAGTTCATGGTGACTTTCTGACTTATAATAATAAGCCCCAACTTAAATATACTTAGTCCAGACAGCTAAATATAACATGGAAAAAAACGGAAACAAACAATCCAAAACCTCCAGGCATTTTTTTTTCCTGTGTAGCTCTCCTAATAATTAACAGAGGATTCTGTTTAATTGGCACACTTGATTAAATGACAAAAGTGGAGTGCCACGTAAAGCATTTTATTCAGTAGTGACACACAAGGCAGAGAAACTGGGGAAGGGGAATTAATAAGGAAAAGTGAGGCTTCAAAAATACTTGATAATGCTATTTCTAATTCTTAAATTTTGTGATCACTCACCCCCCAATTTAAATATCATCTTTTCCTTTTTGTTGTTGTTATATTTCTCTGATGTGAAATATTATCGAGCTCCTAAGAATTTTACCTCACACCCACAATCGCCACCATGTCTACCAGCACACAACCTTGGATTATAAAAACAATACTGTCATGACTTCTTTTGGTTCATAATTGTAAATATTTAATTTGACTACCAATACTGGTTTCCACCGTAGATTTAAGTGTAAAGAATTTTATATAGTAAATGCTACCATTAAAAAAATAACCTATAGTCAGTTGAACTTTTTAAAACTTACTTCCAAAAAATAAAGCATCTTTCCAGTTGCATGTGTGTTCTGAAATGAGAGTTGGCTGGTTTGCTTTAGAAATGTAAGAAATGGGAGATCAAACCAAGAACACATCCCATGGATAAGTCCAGTTAAATAAAGACAATAGGGCTTCACCACGGAATCTCACAGAGAATGTTCATAGTTATTTCCTTATTAAATGTTTATTTATTTATTTTGAGAGGTGGCAGGGGAGGGAAGTGGCAGAGAAAGGGGGAGAGAGATTCCCAAGCAAGCTCCATGCTGCCAGCACAGATCCTGATGTAGGGCTCAGTCTTACAAACCGCAAGATCAGGACCTGAGCGAAAATCAAGAGTTGGACTCCTAACCAACTGAGTCACCCAGGTGCCCCAAGAATATTCATAGTTCTATCAGGAATCCCATCTATAATGAAAATGAATAATTGAGTTCACTATTTGCTCAAATGCAAACAGTAGGACTGATCCTTAAACAACCAATATCAATTTTGAAATTATTTAATCTTAACATACCTCTCCACTCAAACACAGGAAGCAATAATTCCATGCCAGCCTGTTTTGCTCAGACAACAGAGGGTTTCCATCTTTGAGATCAGACATATCAGTGTGTATTTAACAGGTCATAAGTATAGTCTCATGTCTCAGTTCTTCTCTCTCTCTCTCCTCTCTTTTCAATAAGATACCATCCATTCTCAAGGTCAGTCAGCTTGTGTGTTTGCCTGTTACGATAGGATCCCCAGATTAGAGTTTGCACCGAGGTGTAGTCTTGTATGTCAAACTGGCACCTACATGTTTTCAGTGTCAGTAAACATTAATGCCTCTGGTATCAAGTTTACTACAATTCCTTTTTAAAGTAGCTCTTTCTCCAAATAGCCAGGCTTTTGCAGTACTCCCTACGATGTAGTACCTTTTGTCCCTTGAGTTCTTTCTCACTTCCTTCTTCCTTCTTCCCTTGTTACTGTACTTGTATTTCATCTGGTTTTCTGATATGGCCTCTTATAAGGTTCCTTGTCTCCAGACTGCTTCTCTACTTCTATATTGTCACCAGGCTAATTTCCTTCAATGTGCTATGTTCTTTTACTTGTTCTTTTTCATTTATTTGTTTGTTGATTTCGTTCCTCCTTTGTTGAGCATCAATTATGTGCCCAATTTTATGATGCAAGCTAGTTCGTTGAGATCACTTCTGATTAAAGTCATCTGTTGGTTACTTAAAATTTTATAGTTGGGGCGCCTGGGTAGCTCGGTCAGTTAAGCATTCTCTGAGATCTACTCAGAGCATGATCTCATAGTTTCTGGGTTCAAGCCCCACGTCGGGCTCTAAGCTCATAGCATAGCTTCAAGATTCTGTGTCTCCCTCTATCTCTCCCTTCTGCACTTGCTCTCTCTCTCTCTCTCTCTCTCTCTCAAAAATAAACACTTAAAAATAAAATTTTATAGTTTATCTCCACTAGCAATTTTCATCATATTTTTTCCTGATAATTTCTCATGTCATCTCCCCTCCATGGATAGGAGTGTTCTAATCATGAGTTCACTACCCTCACCTTTGAAAGGTTTAAATCGGCAACTTCTCCTATCCAAATATTTTGCTTGTATTATTTCCAGAACAATGTGCATTACCTTTTTTCACTTTACCATTATCCCAGTCTTTCATTACGCCTGGAACAAGTTTTACCTTCTCTCCCTTATTTATCCACTCAAGAATCATTTATATTACCTTCCTCCGATTTCCTTGTAGTTTCTCTCATCCACTTTTGCCACTTAAAGCTGTGTATCTTTTCATTATGAGTTAGATAAACTGTGTTACAAATTATGTTTCATGCCATTTTCCCATCTGCAGTGTAAACATATTGTGTGCCTTACTCAGTATTAAATATAGAAATCCTTCATGCATCCATTCTTTCTATTCTCTTTCTCATCTCTCTCTTTGGTCTCTATCATTTCCATCAAAGTGTGCCACCTCTATACCCTGACCGCTAGTGGTTCTTCATATATTTTAAAGACTATATATGCCCAGGAAATTTCTTTTTTTAAGTTTGCAGACTACTGGTCAAAAATTTCCCCCATCACTAGATAATCACATATTTCCTCAATTCTCTCTCCCTGACATGTTCTTAGTGTGTGTGTGTGTTTAAGTTTTTAAAATGTATTATCATTCTGTCAATGACTACTCTCTGCTTGTACATATGACACTAAACCAGATATTTCCTGGCAATGAGTAAGAGTTAGAGTTGAGCAGTTACATTAGGCAACTGAATGTCATGGTTAAATGTAAACAGTGAAGGAATCTTAGAGGCTTCAGACAGGAGCAACAGCAATGACCTTGAATTCAAATCCTCTTGTATCCTTTAGTTGTCTTTTAGTGGGCCCTGTTGCCTTCCGAATTCAGTGATCCACCTTGCCTTCTCTTTGCCATCTCTTTCCTGTTTCTCCACTCACCAGCACATTGGCTCACACCATCTATTTGTCTTAATTGTTTTCTTTGTTTAATTCTACCTTCCCTTACAATTTGAGAAAAACAAAACTACCATGCAAATCCACATTGGAGACATAAAAAAGAAAATAACTTGAGGAATGAGGACAAGTAAGGAGAATTAAATCTGAAGAAAAGCAAAGTTAATTTTCATTTCACCATCCTGAATCCCTGAAAGGGATTGTTTTACCTAGAGAATTGTTTTCTGATATCAGGCACTTACCTCCAGCCATTCACATCTCTATTACAATGTTCCCTGACTGGTTAATTGTTACTTGTCATTGAGCCAAAACAAGGAGAAGGCAAAATAACCTGGGAAACGACAGACTAAGGCTGCCAATAGAGACTTTAAACAAAACAAAGGGAAAAATCCAAATGCTAGGCATTCAATCTAAAAAAGCATCTGTCAAAAATGCTAGAGATGTGCCCAATTTTATCTATTTATCACTTAATATTCCCATTTGTGTACTTTGCCCTTTTTCCCTGTTAGCTACATTCACATTTTATTCCAAAATAGTGTTTCCAGTCTCAACTCTCC
The DNA here is from genome assembly GCA_030068075.1 of Paguma larvata. Classification (NCBI taxonomy): domain Eukaryota; kingdom Metazoa; phylum Chordata; class Mammalia; order Carnivora; family Viverridae; genus Paguma; species Paguma larvata. Next base: position 32,088,379 of record CM057835.1, read on the forward strand.
CACCCTCAGAAACAAAATGATAATTGAAATAACATAATAAATGCATCCTCTTTTCCATTTCTCCATCTTAAATTTTTTCCTTGCATTCCAGACATTACGGAACCAAATTACATTTTTGCATATTATTTCAAAACAAGTGCAATCACAATAACCATTTATTTCTCAGCATTTTCATTTCTTTTTTAATGAACTTTCCCTGAGGACATTCTCACAATTGAGTATTTATTTATTATAAGCAACAAAAGAAATCTTGATTGTTCCAGCTGTGACAGAGAAACTTACTTTGATAAGCATACAGTAGATGAAACAAGTAATAATAATAATGATAAACATTTCAATACTCTGGAATCTAAAGAAACAAAAAGACATGAAGAGGCATTGGATTAAGATATTCTCTTTTCCATCTTTCTGTGGAAATATTTTAGTTCTTTTGCTCAGGATCAAATGAAACTTGTTTTAAAATACCAAGTCTCCATAAATTACCTTTTTTTCCCTACAAAAAATGAAGCCTCTACTGGTGAAAAATACCATAATAAGAGCTTCGAAAAGCAAGGTTATATCATTTGAATATTTAATGGCAATAGTAACATTTGTAGCAGGTAAACCATCTTTCTTCATAGACCTATTTTAATTCGTAAAACTGTTCACCTAGTTGTATATAGATATTTAGTATTCATCCTTCCACTCATTCATTGACTCATTTATTACCCTTCATTTCATGCTTTTTGAGAGACAAGGATTTGTCATTGCTTAAATCTAAAAATAGTTTGAATGACTTTTTTCCTCATTTACTAATTGATGCCTTGGGATTGAGCAATATCAACTGGGAACCATTCATTATAGCCATTCTACTAGATTCCAGAAAGGTAAGCAACAGTGTTAGTAATTACTAAATACAAGTTCAGAATGGAGGTAAAATAATACTTTTCCACTACTTTGCCCACATCCTTTGGACTCCTGGAAACATATAGCATAAAAGTGGATTATTCTTCTCCATTTTTAGTGTGCACCTGTAGAAAAGAGAAGTCAAAATGCCATCTAAAAGTCATTCATTGCTACGAAAATATATATTAGATTTTGCATTGCTCGTAATGATTTGTTTCCCTTCTAATCCTCCTTCACCTTGTAGAAACCTCAGTTAGCTTTTTCAGCAAGAATACAACTAGAGAAAAGCCTCCATAAATGCTCTCTGGATAAGGGAGAGAATAATTAACCAACTGCCTAACTTACTAAGTACAGAAAGTACAGACAGGCATTGGCGGTTCTGTTCTTCTTTTCGGGAAAGCAGAAACTGGATTGCAGCAGAGATAACAGAGGTATAATTCATCATTGTGGAAGGATAAAGTATTTTAAAACATAGCTTCATTTTGTGGGATTACATGTAATGGAGATCTTGGTTTATGATATAAATTAAGTTTGAAAGCCATCAGGTCTTCTTTAACTATTTAAAGAAATACAGAGTGATGTAAAAATCATTAACATGTAAAAAAATAAAAATAAAGTAAAATAAAAAGAATTATTTACAGGTCAGTGGAAGAGCTCAATGTGAAAGACAAAATCATAACATTCTTAAAAGATGACACTATCTCTATAAACTCGCCAAAAAAAAGAAAGATTTTCTAGAATTACCCCATAAGATACCATCAAGAAAAGATAAAGTTAGCTACGTCAAAATTAAGAAGTTTCATCTAAAAACAAAAAAAGCGCAGCAAAGAGAGTAAATAAACAGGCATCCCACTGGGAGACTTTGGTAACACACACAACTGACCCCATGTGACTATTCAAATATATGAAGAACTCTTAGAAGACAACCCAATAGACATTGTCAGTGAGTCTTGGGCAGGCACTCACAGAAGAGGAAACTGAAAAGGCCAAAAAACATACAAATATGCTTCACCCAATCAGTATCAAGGAAATGCAGGTATAAACCCACCAAAATGGCCAAAAGAAGACTTACAATATCAAGTGTTTGCAAGGATGTGAGTTATGGACTCATTATCAACATCTAGATGTTTTCCTGATATTGACTTGCAAGAGTGTGACCAGAGAAAGAAAGGTGCAGGGTTATTCAAAACAGGAATATTTTTAATAGTGGCAAAACCTGGAAACAATCCATGTGCATATCAACTGTATGATAAAATATATTTGCAATTGTCAATATAACTGAATTTTAAAAAACGCAATATTGGACAAAGAAGCATAGTGTAGGAGAGTATATATTGTACAATTAAAGTGATGTCAGGTTCAGAAAGAGGTCAAATAGAACAATACATCATTTTGGGATACAAACAAAGATGAAAACACTAAAGGAAAGGATAGACTTATCAACAAAAAAGTCAGCCCAGCATGTTATCTCCTGGGAATGGAACAGGATACAATTGGAGATGGGTACAGAGGAGCAATTAAACTACTCATAACATTCTAAGTCTAAATGAGTTGTGAGTGCATAAGGATTTTCTTTGATTATTATCTTTAAAATGGCACACATAAATTTTATTTACTCCTCTGAAAGCATAATTAATGAGAGCCAAACCAAAAATGAATAGAATTTTCAAGTGAAATGCTCAGTGCCTATGGAATATCTGGACAGAAGTCTCAAAGACTACCATGTAATAGTCCTTAATAATCACTGTTTTTCTCAGCAAGACATAGTAGAGAGATCTTCAAAAATATAACCTATAGTGCCAGCCATTTCAGCTATTGCCATGCCACTCATATCCACTCGGATCACTTTTCCCATTTCTATGAGCCTTTAGTTCTCCCCTCCCATTTTTGTTTGTTTGTTTGTTTGTTTTGTTTTGTTTCCAATGGCTCACACCTATGATGTTATTTGCAAGCTATTTGATGCTCACACCGAGAGGGTGCCCCTTTACCAGAAAGTGGGAAGTGACCCCATCTCTAAAGCCTTAGCCAGTGACTGACTGGAGCTGGATTATGGAAGCTCAGTCCCCCTACCTTCATTCAGGGTACACTATGAAGTGTATTTGAAACTCTGGAGAGCCCCCTGTGATGAGGCTACAGATGACGTTTTATCACTACTGGGCTTCTTTTCATTCCCTCGCCTCACTCTCTCAGAGAGTCCTTTTACACTAACCTTCCTCTCAGAGTCTGCATCCAAACTTCTACTCATGTGATGTTGCTGACATGCCACAATTCATTTATATTTTCTCTTTTCTTAAAAGATCATTACTTGGGTTATAGTATAATATATGGTTGACTTAGGTCTTAACAAGAATTACTTTCTGGGATAAATCTAGAACAATGACAATTTTTATGCCTATTCTTTGAATGACGGTTTATGTGGACTTAATATACTTACAGGTGGAAATATTTGAAATAACAGTCCCATAATAACACTTTCAAGTCTGATAAGAGATAAGACACAGAGGAGAATCAGACAGTACTACTCATGAAGAAATTGTTTCTAATATTTCCAGTATTTGGGGAAGAATATATATTCTGGGTTCTCCTCTTATATTCTGTCAGACTCTATTTCTTCCTTTCTTGGGGAAACATCTGACATGTATATGTAAAGTAAAAGACTGAGTAATACTTTGCCTCTGCTATGCAAGGCCGGCATGGACCAATGGTTCTATAACTAATCCTACTTCTGTGGTAGATAATGTGAGGCATATGACAAGATTCATATGAAATTCAGGGGGCCCCTGAGTGGCTCAATCAGTTAAGCATCTGACTCTTGATTACTGCTCAAGACACGATCTCATGGTTTGTGAGGTCGAGCCCCACATCAGGCTCTGTGTGGACAGATTCTCTCTCTTCCCCTACCCTCTGTCTCTCTGCCCCTCCCCTCCCAAAATAAACAAAAAAATAAAGTCATTCCGGTCTTCTGATTCAATATTCCCTTCTTAGAGAGATGTAGGACCTAGTAGAGTTAGTAAGAATGGAAAAAAGAAAATCCTCCTGGGTTTGCATTGACCCTGATGTTTACTTACAACAAGCTTAATCAAGCTTATTGTATTTGTTTGCTAGGGCCACCATAATAAAATCACAGGCTAAGTGGCTTAAGTAACAGATATTTATTGTCTCACTGGAAATCCAAAGTAAGATGTCAGACGGGATCCTTCTGAAGGCTGTGAGGGCAAGATCCCTTGTAGACCTTTTGTCTTGGCTTATAGATGGCTGTCTTCTCCTTATGTCTCTGTGTCTGCATTTCCCTTTTATAAGGGTACCAGTCAGATTAGATTATGGGCCTACCCTAATGACCTCATTTTAACTCAATTTCCTCTGAAAAGACCCTATTCAAAATAAGATCACATTCTGAGGTACTCATAATTAGAACCTCAAAATCTGGATTTTGGGGGGACACATTTCAACCTATAACAAATACTACTAACTACAAATATTGTAACATTTTAAAGTTAATGCAGTTCTCTGAGTTGTTTCATCTTATTGTTTTTAGTTCCATGCCTAAGGCTGGGTTTAGGGAGATTCAATGGCATACCCTGTTTATGAGAGAGAGCAAGTGCTAGGGCAGGTGTTAAACTCTGACATTTGATGTTGAGTTGATAAACTCTGACTATGATCAGCCATCTCATTGCCTCTCAAGATCAAAAGGTGGTATATTTTTAATGAATCCAAGAATTTCTGTCCTGGGACAATTTAGTCTGCCCTCAGTTGAAACTTTTGAGAAAACAGATAGATTTTTTTTAACTAGAAACTTTGTTTATAGTCATGACCAACTAGCACTTCCTTGTTTCCTTCCTACTTTTATACTTAATAGAAATGATTCTTCACCCCATCTCACCACTGACACCACTCTCACACTCCATATGAGGATATGTAGGTTTATATGAATAGCGTGGATGTTGAAAGATAAACATTTTATTACATATATGAGTCTGGCTGTCTATCATTGTTTCTAGGGCAGGTGTATATTGGAGAAACTGACATGCTCAGACTATGCCCACTCTGATTATCACCTTTGACAAAATTATGTCTCAACATGTTTTGTCGCTTACTTTTGTTTTGTTTAAAATTAATAAGCCTTAACTTTTTAATGCCTATTTATTCTTACATGTAGATTTTTTCCTGTGGAACTTCAGTTAAAACCCCTATCTGTGAAACCGTGGCTCTCTTTCTACCTTGCTTCATTCAAATACAAATTGAGTGGGAGCACCTGGGTGGCTCAGTCAGTTAAGTGTATGACTCTTTGTTTCGGCTCAGGTCATGATCTCAAGGTTTGTGGAATCAAGTCCTGTTTGGGCTCTGCGTTGAAAGCATGGGACCTGCTTTGGATTCTCTCTCTCCCTCTCTCTCTGCCCCTCCCCTGCTCTCTCTTACCCTCAAAATAAATAAATATTTAAAAAAACAAATTGCGAACAAGAGATTTGGTAATATTCCCCTTGCAAGATTTCAAAACTCATAAATCTGTTCCCAGAGGAGTGATATTTACTCATACGCCTTCTGCAGTCAGGGGCAATAGGTGCCCACTTTGCAATTACAATGCCTGAAAAGAAGAAAAGAAACACCTGGGCACCACTATTATTTATACATCCAAAACCCTGTTTCTGCTTTCTCTTCTGACTTCTGGCAAAAGGAAACCAGGGGTGACTAGCCAGGACACAGAAGCTTTTAAAAATCCGCTGTGAGCCAATGGTCAGTTATTGGGATGGCTTACATGCAGTTATTCTAGGAGGAGGGGGGATTGACTAAATGACCTTTTGAGGATGATTCCAAGTGTATGACTCAATAATAACACTTATCAACCTGTTCTAGTTGTCAAGCACAAAATGGGAGTGGGACGGGCAGTCTATTATTAGCCACAGGCTTCTGATTAATCTTTTAAGCTAAGGGAGCTTGTGTCTCAGCCAAGATGTGAAGCTGTCTCCTGAGGTGAGGCCATTAACATGCCAGGAATGAGAGAAGGTTATCATTAAGGAGGCATTAGACCCTTATGACCATAGCGAAGGCAAGAATGGCTGGCTGGCTGGCCGGCCAGGCAAAGCTGGTTAAGAGCTAACACAAGGTCACTGTAAGCAATGCCAAGCCATATGTTCGAATTGAGGATAACTACACAGCAACTCTTTTGTCACCCTCTAGAGGATTCTATTCAGCAAATGAATGAGAGGGTAGTTCTATAAAAGTTATAAGAACTATGAACTGTACTGTGCATTTCAATATTGTGTGTATATACATATACACAAATATGTGGTCACGTACTTTGTGTGTGTCTATGTGTGTGTGCGTGTGTGTGTGTATTCTGGCCTACATCTATAAAAACAAGACTTATTCTTCTCTGGCTTTTAAAAATACATTAGCAAAGGAAATCATACATTTGCTTACAAAAATTTTGCCCTTTCTCAAGTTATACTTATTCCTGTAAAATAGAGATCAGAACTAAAATTTACAAGTGATCACATGGGTTGGACATTTTAGATATCCATCAAGGTGTTGTCCTCCATCGGTCTTATAGAATAATTCATCATTTAAAGGGTAAAGAATCTGATGTCAATTAATCATTCAAAGTAAAAGTATCAAAAGGAGCTGACGGAACTAGTTTAGAAAGATAAATGCATCTGCTAAATTTGAATTACTTTTCCACGTATGTGTCTTTCCTCTTGACCAACCTAGAAGGCTATGGGTATTGATATAGAAAGGATGAGTGACCTGGTAAAAATAATCAGAATAAACATTTAAAAATCTTGAGTACTAATGAGTTCTTGGCTAACTTGCATGTGGATTTGGTCAAGAATCTGTTTCCTTATATGTAAAACGGAGATGATACTGACCTTCTATTTTGTTGCCAGTAACAAAGGCTTGCAAGTAACACACAACTTCTAGAATGAAGTGTGAATATTGTTGTTGATGTTGTGTTTGTTGTCATTATTGCTAACATGAGGATATGTTAGTACATAAATGTCCACTGTTCTGTGTCCCACGTGTAGCAAATGGCTGGCACATAGTAGATGTAATGAATACTGAGTTGTTTAGTGAGCTAGAATATATTAACACAGTTATATATGATATGTTCCTTTATGTAGCATGAAGCTACCAATATAATGTTTATATATAAATTAATATAGCTGTAAATAAATATATTCCATACACATACGTGATTTTCAAAATTGAACACGTATAGTTTCATCTTTTTTAAAATGTATCTTATAATTATTATCTTTTTCTCAAGCCAGAGCTTGACATCATGTCAGACATCTTTTCATCCATTTATGCACTCACCCACAAACCAAAAAGCAGATCTTGAATTAATGTACCTGAGTTCACATCCTCATTCAATCACTTACCCCCAAATGCCTATTTTCTTATCTCTGACAAGAACAGTAGAAATCAGTAGTGATACTAGTGCTGGGAGAATGAAAAGATATCATGTGTGTAAAAGGGCTTCCCAAAGAACCGAGCTCATAATGGTCAATAAGAAGTTATCTGTTAGTAATCATTCAGCACATTCTTTATTCAGCACCAATGTGTGTCGGTGTCTCTCCATTGACTTGTGATACAAAGGAGAACAAGACAGAGTCTTGCTACTAGGAAGGTGCAACTCAGAGCCTCTGGTGGATGACCACACGACAGCGGAATGCAGCATTCTGGACTTGACCTCACCCCACATACTAAACATACTTATCTTCTGAGAGTGAGGTCTAAACCTGCATTTTAAAACACTTCAGTTGTTATGTGCAGTGAGTTTAGCTATAGGATTTGACTTAGCAAGTTTTGTTTACAATGCAGAGATGGAGAGCACTGTTTATTTGTCACTCTGTCACCCTAGTGCCTCAATATGGCATCTCAAACCATTTAGTCTCTTCAGAGGTATGTATGTCTGCCTCAGAGGGATGTACTCTTCCAAACACATACTTACAATCCATTTGGATTAAAGGTCTATGCAATCTTCCCATCTAAAGAGATCAGTTTACAAATCTGAGCTAAAGTTTACAAATATGTACGCGGTTTGGATATCTTAGATATCCGTGAAAGTCTCATTTTCCATCACTCATATAAAATAATTCATAATTTAAAGAGTAAAGAATCTGATGTCAAAGAACCAAAGTCCTCTCATCTCTTTGTCCCTGAATAAAATTTAAATGTCCTTGATCCCACTCTCTGTCACCTGTCCCACCACGGTAATAATTCTTCGACTCTTTATAAGACTTGGCCTCAGTAGGAGTACCAATAGAGGAAGAATTCAGAGGAAGAGAGAAAAAACACAGAAGCAGGACACTAGGCCTTCAATCACCCACATGATTTACCTTTTTACACGAACTAAACTGTAAAACTACAGAGAGCTGCTTCAACAATTTTCAAGGTATGGATTAATTTACACCTAGTCTTTGTCCCTGTGATGGAAAAATCACTGTTTCTACAGTGACTTCAACAGAAAAACAGGACAGGAATGGAAAGACAAAAGAGTTTAAAAACCACTTTGACACTGCAAGGTTGTTAAATTCAGAAAAGAAACTTTAGCTAGTGTGTACCAGGAGTTGCATTTATCATTTTGCTCTTTTTATTTCTAATATTTACTCACTTTACTTACCCTCAGTGCAAATATATATTAAAAATTTACAAGTGTATGCACTAAAATTTATTAGTATTATACATTAATAAATATTAAGAATCAAGATAAATTATAAGCGTTCTTATGCATTCTGATTCATGTACCTTAAAATATAAACATATACATGGATATATAAAAATATTATAGCTTACATGAATCAAAACGACCCAGGACTTGCCAATTTATCTTATTATTTAATATTCATTAATACATACTTCATTCCTATAAATGCTGGGAGCTAGCTGATTGTTGTATCTTTGGAGGGCACTGGAGTCAGTTCCATAACCAGAAAGCAAAGAGTGTGACATTTATTCATTGGACTCTGAAATGGATCTGTAGCATTAGGGAATGAAATGCTGGCCATGGTGCCCAGAGGTGTAAAAAACAAAAACTGAACAGCAGACACAGTGGCTTAGGATGATGGTGCCAACTTTTTTTTTTTTCATTACCTGTGATCTGGCATCAAGGTTAAGTAAATTCTTTTAAACCCTGGACTGCCATTCAGTGACTTCTTTCTATCCTAAGCCCCACCCACTCTGTTTTGTCTGTTTTCTCTTGTAAAGGGAAATTGATCTGATAAATGTATTCACACTTATTTAATGTGAGATTTGTTTCAGTATGATTTGCATTCTAATGAAGATAGTGGGGAGGGGGCAACCCTTAACAGAGGTAAATAAAGCATTAATAGCAAGACCAGCAAGCCTAGAGAGTAGAAGCAGGCTGGGAGGCCACCATGTTAAGAATCAGCTCATACTAAGTAAAATACAGTGCAATGCCCAAGCAGAGTCCTGCCTGGAAGAAGGGACAATCTCCTCTCTACTGTTCTCCTCCTATCTATCTATCTATCTATCTATCCATCCTCTATCATCTCTCTATCTCCTCTCCACTGTTCTGCTATCCATCTATCTATGTATCTATACATAGATACTATCCATCCATCCATCATCTATTTATCTATCTAATCTATATCTATGTATCTATATCTATATCTGTAGTTATATGTACTGTATGTGTGTGAGAGAGACACCATAACAAATAGCTGTATGAGAAAGCCCTCTGTTTCTAGGTGACATGGAGATTGAAGTTAGATGATGAGAACCAGTTAAGACGCCCAGTCTGGGGAAAGCACAGAATTCCTCATTATCTTGCCTTTATTCTGACAAATATAGTAGCAGTCAACAAGGGTTTTTGCTAGTTGGACAAGCTGGAGTTAATCCATGAATCAAAACAAGTTAGACCCCATGGACTGACTGCCAGGTCTTTTTTCCTTACTCTTACTCCTTATGTTTTTGTTCTCTTGGGCCCTGATTTTTGTATTTCTGAACTTAACTCGATAATAGGATATCATAATTTCTTTTATTCCTAAATGTGTACTTCTGGTCCAGAATATGCTTTTAAAAATAATGTCAGATGTCTAAGTCCTTATACTTTAAGTGTGAAACAATGATAATGCTGGTGATGCTGCTGATGGTAATGATAATGAAATATAATATGTATTCAGAGTTTACAACGAGTCAGGGAATGTGATAAGAATTTGATGTGTATTATCTGTGTTAATCCTCACTGTACCTCTATAGAGTCTGTAGTATGGTTATATCCATTTTATAATCGAGTTAATATCATAATTATGTTAATGACCCTCATATTTTTATTTATAGGTGAATGCTTAAACATGCTTCCATTGTCATTATCTCTTCAGATCTTCACCATGTGTCTACATCTCTATAAAATTGGTAATTTAGGGGGAGGAGAGGGATCTGCTCTTTGCTCCCCTTAGTTTCAGGAACAGTGACAGTCCCTAACTTCTGTACACAAGAACAATTTAGAGCCTCCAAAGACCCTAGTTAATTGTCCCCATTTAATTTCCATTTCTCCATCAAATTCCATTGCATTGTTAGCCCCACAATTGAGAAACAGCATGATATAGCAGCAAGAGCATTTGCATCTGAACGCATGGTATAAAGTCAGCTTCTGTATCTAATGAGGATGGAATTAACTCAGAACTTGTCGGTAAACTAATGCTTCCTGCCTTTCTACATCTTGGAAGTATCATATACAATATTAAAAACCATTTTGTAACCCTAAATCTTTTTTGCACAATTTTTATACAATAGAATATATGGCATGGATATGGTTTCTACATATGTCGCAAGGTAAGAGTATATCTGTATATCTAGCAATAGGTACCCTATATGATATGGATATTTGTATGTTGTCAAAATATAAAGAGACAGTAAATTCTATACTTAAAAATGACAGCTGCTTAGCAGTAACTATCTTGTCATACAAGAATCCCATATACGCATGTCTCAGGAGATAATCAACTTTTCTTTCTTGATACTCTGAGTATCAGTTATGTAACTAATATATAAAAGCCCAGTGCTGCTTCATATTTCTGTAAAAACAAATGACATAAGTGAAACGTATACATAGAATATGAGTATAAATGTCCACCATATTTCTACCAGTAAATCAAGAACAGACCTGTGTTTTAAATGATCAATACTGGTACCTGCTAAGACTTGCAAACAGATACTATACCTACCACCGTTAGTGATAATTTACTTGTTTTCACTTCTTTTTTTACCAAGATATTTTAAAGTATGATCCCTCGAGGTATTCTGCCTTGTCCTGAATAACCCCATTGTACATTGTATGCTAATGATATTATATTCAAAGGTATTCAATTATAGTAAATTGAAAAAATGTACACACAGTTGTGAGCATTAATTGCAAGATTTGACAATATTTAGGACTAAAATATCTAAGGTATTTAAGGAGTAAGAAAATAAGAAGTCAGATAAAGTGTGCAGCACATGATTTGAGACATGCAAAAGGAAACAAAAAAAGAGTGCTTTATCTACTGCCCCCAACTGAGTGTCCTGCTGACCTAGTGTTGACATAATATAACCTAATTTAAAATCACATGTGTGAATGAATAGGTAAAGCATGATTAAAAGTTAAAGGACAATGAGGTTATTAGATGGGAGAGAAAAGCAATTACATTTGCAATATTCACCAAGCCAAGGAAAGCACATTACTCTCCTCCTTAGGATTGGTTGATGGACTTACAAAGAGCTTGTAAAGCTGAAGGGCAGGACTCACAATGCAATTTAAAGTCTTTGTGATTAACAATTTCTAACTTTATTGACCTTTGTAACAATAATCATGCTTTCTCTCCGAGGGAACTTCTTTCTATTTGTGAAATACTTCCCTCTCAATAGACTAGAGGAACTGAGTACCTATTATTGCATCTTAGTATAACTGAGGAATGTAGGGGGTTAGGGAGATCAAAGCAAGTGGCTTTCTCTCCTTAACCCATTTTTGGGGCAGTGAGATCAGAACCGTATTTCTGTACATCACAAAGCACACTCACGTAAGGAGAAAAACGGCATTTAAAAATCTTTGTCTTAAGGCCCAACGTGATTGCTGTATTTACTCACATTATATGCATGCACATTTCCAAAGCTTTTGCCTTCACACTCCTTCTCAATTGTATTGTTTCAAAACTTAAGCACTTCCATTTCTCCCCTTGCTTAACCTCTGCTAAAATAATAAACTAAACTCAGGAAACTGCCTTGGCACATATTGTTTTATTTGGTGTTCCTGAAGGTCATGAGCATTCTGCGCTCTCCTTAACCGATTAGACAGATCATATGCACAATTAATCTCTCCTAATCCCTCCCCTCAGTTAGACCATAGGAGAAAATGCACATCCAACAAGGATAATGCTTTTGTACATCTGAGGCTTCTTTCATCTGAGGATCTCAAAGTCCTTGTTACACATGTCAAAAGCTCCCTATCACTCTTTCGAATTGGGTATTACAAGATTAATTTGCAGAAGGGCAAAGGCAGGCACCGAAATGTTAAGAGACTTTCCAAAGAGCGTATACTAAGGATATATAGCAATAACATTCTCGAGTTTGGGGTTCATATGCCCTGGGGGGGATAGAGGACATTTCAATATACAGGAGGTTTATCTTTTAGGAAATGAGGTTTCACTAAACAGAAAATGGATTTCTTTATGTTATCGTAGGTCATAGGGTTGAATAAAAGACCTCAGACTTGATACCTTCCTTTCTCTTTTCTTTTATTCTCACAGGTTTAAAAGTGAGAGAGGCAAGACTGTTTTCACTGTCTCTAAGTACTTGTATGTGGGAGTGGGGAGTGAGCCTGGTTGCAAGCATATGTCCTTGGACTTGCACTTTTATTCAGAGGACTAAAAAGTCTTGTGGAGGTCCTTGGAGAAAATAAGAGTAAGGCAGCAGAGTTTTTGTTGTTTTTTTTTTTAAGTCATTTAATGAACCATTGTGAGGACTACCATATTCAGTCTAATGAAAAACAAACTAACATCAATAAAAGTAACAAACACAGGTAATTCAAAGACTCTTTTGAAGTCCTATGTTTGAAACTCAGAACTCATGTTTCCATTTGGTTGAAAGAAACCATTTTTATAAGGAGGTTAGATTCCTAGTCCAATCTGATAAATTTACTATACCAGTGATGAGGTCTAAGTCCTACTTATCCATTACCTAATGTGATTAACATTTATAAATTATTGCAGTCGTGGTTATTTCATAGAAAACATTTTTTTTGTTTTTGTTTGTATTTTTTAACGAAGTATAGTTGACACACAATGTTACATTAATTTCAGGTGTGTGGCATAGTGATCCCAAACTCTATACATTATACTACCCTCACCACAGGGTAGCTACCATCTACACCACAGGTGTAATACCAGTGCTATTTCAGTACCATTAACTATACTCCCTATGCTATTCCGTTCATCTCAACGACTTTTTCATTCCATGCCTGGAAGCCTATACTTCTCACTCTCCTTCATCCATTTTGCCCATCCCCCGAAATCCCTCTTCTCTGGCAACTATCAGTTTGTTCTCTGTATTTATGGATTGGTTTCTGCTTTTGTCTGTTTCTTTTGTTTTTTTTTTTTTTTTTTTTAGAGTCCACATTTAAGTGCAATCATATAGTATTTGTCTTTCTCAGTCTGACTCATTTCACTCAGCATAATACCCTCTAGGTCCACCTATGTTGTCGCAAATGGCTAAATCTCATTCTTTCTTATCAGTGGACATTTGAGTTGCTCCCATATCTTGGCTATTGTAAATGATACTGCAATAAACATAGAGTGCATGTACCTTTTTGAACTCATTAGAAAATAACATTTTAGTACCTAACTTTTCTAAAATATTATCCTTTACCAAAGGTCCATGGTCAAGGAGACTGTGACCAAAGAACAGGAATGAGCATTCTCTCCTTTCTACCTTCAAAAGACTCTATGTGTGGGAGAAGGGCAATGACTATGTCCAGTTCTGAGCCAGTGACTCCAGCACTCCAGCAGAGTAGAACTCTATAGAGCTTTTCCTTATGTGACTATAGAGAGTCATTGCTGGAAAGGAATATTCCTAGGCCTTAAAAGGTCAGGGTGTGGGACAATTCCTCCCATGCTAGAGATGACCTTGCCACCTAGACTCAAGGTTTCACTGGGACAGGAGGAGTTTAGTACAGATACTTCTCTTCTCTACCCAACCCCTACATTCTCATATGGAAAGCATGAAAACGAGTTTTTAATAAATATTGGCTCTTTTAAAGACATGTTTCTCTGTACACTGCTTTTCCAGTCTGTAACATTCAATATCCACCAAGGACTTCCATTTTACACTGTGCTCAGTTTGCTTATAACCAAGCAAACCAAGTTTACTCTAAAAGTAGTATAAACTGCTGAAGTTAGAGTCTGACCCTGAACTCTAGTTAGAATATGGGGCCCCTGGGACCTTATTAAGCCTATCCAGCCCTTCTTCCTGTGATTGAATTCTCTATTTCAGCTCCTATGTGTTTTCTACCACACTGAATTGTCTGGAACAAAAAGAGACTGAGATACACCTTAGCTAGGTACAACTTTTGAACACTGTGCTCTGTGTTACCTAATTGCTATCTAGAACAACGTCTAGCTTTGGGCCAGTTTATTCACTCTTGATCCTCTTTCTTAACAGCCATACCGATGGACACTCACCACACTATGCCCTGAGCTCATCAGGTGTTGTGTGTGTTTATGGTATTTGCAGACTGCAGGAACTTAAACATCCTTCCTAGGTTTAAGGTATGTTTTCTGGCCAGGGTGGGAAGAATAGAAGGGCAGCCACAGTTCTTTCCCACAGAGGCGTGGGGAAAACAGAAAAAAAAAAAAGTACACTTTATCAGGAACATGAGTATGTAATGATTAAAGATGGTCATGATAAAGAAAAATCTATGAAGAAAAATTCAAGATATTAGGAGGCTGTATCAATAAAGAACTGAGCTGAGGTATCTTTAGAGTTGAAGGAATAATAGAAGTGAGTCAGCGGATAAACCAGAAATTAACTTCTGTACCTTTTTTCATGTTCTTCTGTCATCATTGCTCTTGGTAGAGATGATATGCAGGTTATTAAATGTCAAATCCTAAAATTTCACTAACGCAGCCCCTCCCCCACCCTGCCGAAGATTTGACTGGTCGTGTTTTGTTTGACAGGGAACCTGCCAAGCCAGAACCGAAGATGTACACTATGAGAATCAGAGCACTTGTTATAACAGAGTTTATTAATTCACTCTTCTTCTTGGCAGTTTTAAAAAAATATTACTTTGATTGTTTTCAGATTATCATAACCTAATGCAAAACATGTCACAATCATTACCTGAGTTTCAACTATATGTATATCATCCATCAACTCATCCATCCCCTGTCTAAAAGTCTTATCACCATAAATTACATTTGAAAACCTAAAGTAGATGTTATTCATCCCTATTATTATTGAACAACAGGGGATGCACATGTTTTTTAAATCAAAATCCTCTCTCTATATTCACTAACGCCTTCCAGTATCTTATGGGATATTCAATTGGCAAATTAGTAATGAAGTTTTTCTAAGAGAAATGATGCCCTTAAAAAAATAATTTCAACACAAACCATTTTGCAGAGGATAAGCATCTCAATAATGGTCTGATGATCCCTGCACAGCTGGGGGGAGAATCTCTGCCTTTCAATCTATTCATTTTGACTCCTATGTGTGTTTGGAAATACCGCATTATTATTCTACCCGCTGAATTTAGCAAAATGCAGCTTTACACATTTTTAAGTTTACTTGTAGGTCTTCTCCAAGGTCATTTCCCCATCTCTTCTCTTTTCATGTTCTCCCTCTCTGACCAGCAAGGACTGTGGTCCTACTAAGGCAGTTGCATCATCTCCATTGACATTAACTGCTGTCATTGACATCCTCACCAATAAAAGCAATACCCTACCAAATGCTACTTCAGTATAAAACAGGGAAGTAAATACTATAAGAGACATTTCATCAAGTTAGGAAATTTAGCCTTTAACACTAAGGTTCACTGGAGACTGGGAATTCTAATACATTTGGAGAAATATTAATTCAAAAATTGTCACCACTGTTAAACTTGTACGTCATTTTCTTCAGACTGTCTTTGATTACTTCCCCCAGAACTAAACCCTGTTTATCACATTGTTCATTAATACTGATATGAACACCAAAGTATTTCAACTAATTTTTAATTTAATTCATGTTCTCAAGTGCCAAATGTGCTTTCTGTTTAGGGTTTGTAAGTTCCCTGCTCCATCTGTGACAATAATGCCTACCTGATCAAATACCAAAAGGGTAACAGTCCATCCTGTGTTTTGTGGTAACTAACACCGCTATCTGTTGAGATGGGCTACCTCCACAGGCTCCCCATATACCAAGCAAAACCACTTGACTACCATTAAGTTAAAATAAAAGAGGAGAAGGCAAATACAAAAGTATATAAAGCCTATAAAATTTTATTTGGGGACATTCATAAAATTTATTAATTGAATTTTATTTTATGTCATATGTCTTTTGTTGTGGAAAGGTTCTTCTATTTAATTTATTTGTATGCAATAACCCAGAATCCAGAACATTGAAGTGACTTATTCTGCACAGACCCTAGTATGAGGATTACTGATTTTGGAACAAATGTTCTATCACAAACTGCTTTTATGACAAATTTAAATTGATTTTAAAAGGAAATTAAAAGTTATTGTCACTTATTTTACTTCTATATAGTTAAAAATATCCAAGGAATGAAAAATAATTTCAGAAAGAAATAAAACAAAATATAGATGAGAAATAAATATTTTAAATAAAAATTATTCAAAATCCTACTACCAAGCCACTATTTCTTAAGTTATAGTCTTGGAGATTGGAGTACCATTTGTTGATTTTCTAGTACATTCAGTGGTAATGATAATCATAGTGACCTTTTATCGATGGCTTACCATATCCAGACTGTGTTGTCAGAGCTGCGTGTGTGTGAATGCGTCTTATCTTCATGACAATTATATGGGGCAGATTCAGTAATTACCCACTGTTGTGAATGAAGAGACCCATTAACAGAAATATTAGTAATGAACATAGTCTTACAGAGTTAGGGAGTATTACCAGGCTTTTAATCTCTTTACCATACTTGCTTTTATGAATAAATTTGCAAAGTTAAATGTCCACAGTTTCTTCTCCCAAATCCAAACTCATGTTTTTAATTAAAATCTATCATAAGTAAGTTATTTTTATATTAACTATAAGTTTCCCCAAAAAATATAATATTCATATTCTGCTTTAACAGACTAAATATATATCTTCCTATAAGTTTGTTTCAGAAAATGTGCATGGATATTATTTTTGCCAAACTCTTTGATGACAGAGGCGGTGTTTTGATCTTCGTATGTGAGTCACCTCTTGGCTGCATATAGAATGTGAGAAACTTAACTCTTTCTTCCTTTAGGATCTGATTGGTCATGATAGAAAGAGAAATCTGAATCAAGCCCCAGCACAGAGGGAGGTGATTTTATGCTATCCCTCTTATCAGAAACACAAAATCCTATTATAGAGACACACTAGTTTAAGCCCAACTCAGTTAGTGCTGAAGTCAGTCACAAAACTTACCCAATGGAACCAGAATGCAAAGTGTTTTAACCAAGATTTCTTCCTTATTCCTGTTTCATGGTGGCAAGTGCTGGGTTTCATTGTGGGTATACCATTAGAAAAAGATTGTTTAAAGCTTTAGGCCACATAGTTACGTTGTTGACAATATATACCTTTGGGATTTTTTAACTGCCTTAATATTATTTAAATTAAAACTTGTGACTGTGCATAAAATTTCTATTGACTGTACCTCAACACATATTCAAAAGAGCTGTAACTCATCAAGCTTACATGGAGGGTCCTGGCCTGGTAAGACTTTAAGACTGAACTATAGGCAATTATTCTTTTGTGAGTCAGAAAGAAGTGGAGAGTTGAAAATTTCCTATGGTTTAGTCTAATAGGTTAAGTGATCCTAAACTAGCTCTGGTGATAATGAAAGATTGATACCAAAGGCACGTGTTAAGAGTTTGAACAAAATTGTTTCAGCATTGAGGATGAAGGAAAAAATATAATTCTCAACTACATATTTTATAATATGTGAATTTAAATATAACTGGGAAGGTAAATTAACAAATTAGTTTTTATTATTAGATTGTTACTATTTTTTTCAAATTAGCCTAATTTTTTTTAAATTTTTTAATGTTTATTTATTTTTGAGAGAGACAGAAAGACAGAGCTTGAGTGGGGGAAGGGGTAGGGAGAGAGGGAGACACAGAATCCAAAGCAGGTTCCAGGCTCTGAGCTGTCAGCACAGAGCCCAATGTAGGGCTCAAACTCACAGACCATAAGATCATGACCTGAACTGAGATCGGATGCTTAACCGACTGAGCCACCCAGGTGCCCCTAAATTGGCCTAATTTTTAAAACTTCTTTATTGAGAAAATGTAGGACTGGTTTATATTTAGAGTGATCACCAATTTTCTTATAATTAGATATATATTGTATTTTTTTTCTTTGAAGGTTCATGTAAAATTGTGTCTTTATCTTTTAGATTCCATTATTTCACTGGCAGATGTTTAGATATTATGACTTAATTTTACATAGCATGAATCATTTTCCATCTATAGGAGCAAGTCTTCTGTCAGTTAAATGTATTTGTTCTTCAATAATATTTGCCATTATTTTGTTGTTATTTTTGTTGTTGTTGTTATTGTTCTCTTCAGGAATACCAGTTTTCACAAGATGATTTCCACTGGTGTCCCTCATTTCTATTTCGTTCCTTCTTTCTTTTCTTTTCTTTTCTTTTCTTTTCTTTTCTTTCTTTCTTTCTTTCTTTCTTTCTTTCTTCTTTCTTTCTTTCTTTCTTTCTTTCTTTCTTTCTTTTCTTTCTTTTTTTCTTTCACCTTTCTGTTTTTTTTTTTCCTGTGACTTGAGTATCCTTAAGCCTGTGATCCACATCATGTATTTGGTTTTCTGTCATTTCAGTTCTGAATGTGAGCACTCAGTGTACTTTTCACCATCTGTACCACAATTATGCCCTCACGTTCATTCTTCTCTCGAGTGAGCCTCTGCCTTTGTTGTGAACCCACTCTTTTATCATCCCATTTTCAGCTTGTATTTATTTAAGAACAAAGCAGTTGCTATCTGAGAATATCTTTTATTTCCTAATATAATGGTTATTCCCTGCCATTTAACAGCTCTACAATATTCTTATTTTCTTATTTTAATATAAGAATTTGTTTCTAATCTGTGTGAGGGGAGTAGAGAGTTCAAGTGTGGTTCTGGAATGTGCTACAGTGAGTGGCCAATTTTTAAATACTTCTGTTGCCTTTTAAATTTCTGTATGAGGAGGCTTATCTTTCTTGAAGTACTCTGTTTCTGTTGGACTACATGGATGGAAATGTCTCCTGTTAGTGCACTCCCAGGCTTTCTCATAGCTTACCCTTCACTAGGCTTCAGAGGCTATTAATCAACATGGGAATGGAAAAGGTAGAAGAATATATGGGGAGAAGGAGTTTTCCAACACACTAGGGGGTCCACACACACTATCAGCCCTTGCTTCCCCCATAATTTTCAGTACTAATGCCCACTCATACGGGAATGATTCTTGTGCCTGCCCCACCATTTTCCTTTTATTTGGTTCTATCACATGACACATGCCAGGAATCAGATTAAGCATTGATAAATATCTTTCCCCACTCTATCATCCTTTTGGTGATCTGGGTAAAGTTCTGGGGGAAGAATTTGGAGGTGTAATCCTGCTTTTTCAGAACATCCAGATATTTTTATGACTTGCAAAATACTAAAGTAGATTTTTTGAAGGATTATAACTCATTTCCCCCAACAAAGTTGGAGATAGCTCACTACTTATAATTAATCACACTAAGAAAGAGAAACTTTCTTAAATTTGGTACATCTTACATATAAAAATGTAAAGCTGTCATTTTATATTAAAGGCAGACTCTTCCAGGAAGATTTTATTCTTACCTGCAATTAGCAACTTCATTTTCATGCTGCAGAGAGGTATCAGGGTGGTAACTAGAAACCAAGTTTTCCAGATTATAGCATATGCTGCTGGAGGACTGGCGGGCTGGCTGGCAGGGTGACATGTGTCACAGAAAAAAGCCCAAACACTCAGGATGGATTCTTTCCTCAGTATCAACTACTGTCCAATCAGAAGCCATTTCTTCCTTGTTCTTTAGAAAATGATGGCGTGCATTTTCCTATTTTAGAAACACCTGTTAAATTATCTTCTTAATGCAATTCTCAATTTTGTAATGTAAGACAATATGACTGGTGGGATGTTGTTCATGTTTTGGCTTAACATGAAATTTTAGTAGGTGAAAACAAACAGAAATAAAAATCAGGTGTCAAAATAGGCTTCTTCAGAGTCCCTTAAAGGCTGACAGAAATGAGATCTGTTAGAATTTTGGGAGTGGGAAAGGTTGGTTTTTTTTTTAAGCATTTCAGAAGTACAAGCATCCTGAAATTGACACTCAGTAACCACAAAAACAGCAACAGAAGATGCTAATAAAACTAATTACTTGTTACAAATCATGCAGCTTGATTTATTTGCACACATACTATGTGTCTAGGTACTACAGGGATAAGGATGTGGTAGACACTACAGGAACAAAAAGAAAATATAAAGGATGTTTTCCGCCTTCCAAAGCTGATGATACAGTTAGTATAATAAAATGTTTATTTGGATTAACTAGTAAATAATGGGAGTTCCTTGGAAGGGTACTTGTACATGGTAAACACTAAATAAGTATTTTTTAAATTAGACTTTTGTAAGTGATTCTACATCACCATGCTATATGCAGCACAACACTATGTGAATATATAATTTCTATTATTATCTTAAACTTCAAGAAAGAGAGTTGTGTAGATTGATATAATCAGAAAAAGACATTGTAGGAAAAAATATTTGAACAGAGACTTGAAAACAAAATAAAATAATGATATCAAAGGCAAACTCATGTGTTGGAAAAAATGGAATATGCTATTAAAAGACTATACTACAAGCTCTTTAACGTACTAACTGGTGTACTATTCTTGATTAATTTAGCTCTCTATATGACACAGTTTCCTTATCTGTGAAAAAGTGACAATAAATATGCCCAGGTCATTGGACTCTTGTGAAATTTTCTTGAACATGTTTTTCATCAGAATATTTGCAAGACACAGGAACAATCAAGAAGTATTTCCTTAATCCGTGTTGTCAATCTACAAGGCAAGTATGTTTTTGTATATGTGTGTGTTTGTGTGTGTGTAAAAGCATAGACACCAAGGAGGAAATAAACAGTCATACTCATATATAAAGAAGAAAAGAGTCACCATTCTGGATTCAGTAGCATGAGTATCTATGAAAAAAGAATTCTGGTCATTGGAAAATGTGAGAAGACACTAAATGTTATGGGGAGGAGAGTTTCGTAGAGAAAAGGCGAGTTGACTTTGTGGGCACAGGTAAGATTGATCTCTACGGACATGTTCTATCCCATCCTGGGAGTTCTTTATCACCCACCACATCCCCATACTCTTACGGTGACCCATCCTTCTTGAACTTTGTCTTGTATCTTCCTCTTAGAAACCCCACTCCCTGGCAGGTGTGCTGTAAGACATTTGCTTTTCAGAATGTTGTTAGGATACTCTGCTCCTTCTTATATGTTTCTTGTTTGAGCATCCTTTATTCAACTTGAATAATAAGCCTTAGTCCATAGTATCTTAGTCCATGACAACAGAGGTCAGCTTGGGTGTGTGCTGTGAAGCTGCCCCTGAAGGCCCTGAAGACAAAGGGGAAAGTGGTAGGAGAATTCTCTAAAGCCTTTACTTATTACTTATTCTTGTCTTCCTTTATGCCTTTATAGGAGTTGGCTCAATCCATCTTTTCCATTCCTTCCTGTCAAAAACATTATTTTCATTTCTTCACTTCATTATCCTCTCTTTGTCCCAGGGCTTTCAATCTTAAATTCATCTAAAAGTTAAAAAAAAAAAAAAGTTAAACACTTGGGTTTTCCAGTATCTCTGGCATTTTTAGTTTTGCTTTTGGCATTGCTTTTTCTTGGAATATTTCACAAGAGAGACAGCATGTGAAGTTATTTGAACCTGACTTGTAATATGAAATATAAAAATTGGAATGGAATTACATATGGCAGGATCCAGTGGTAATGGACTGAAAACCTTAGTCTCATGTGGGTGAAGGGTTCCCTAGGCTTTAGGATGTAGGAAGCGTCCTGTCCTCAAAGACCTGATTGAAGACCAGATGCCAGGGACAGAGATCAGAAGCTGCCATAGAGCTCTCCCAAATTACTCTTTTCTTTTCTCTAAATTTCCATGGCATTCCTTTTTTTTTACTTCTCTTAGCACCCTATTGCTATGGCAGTGTTCATGAACTTCTGTACTCCTCTACCATCCACCCTGCCCTCCACCCAACCCAGATGGCACCATCTCTAAAGACAGGGGATTTGACATCCAGATTTGTTACTCTCAGTGCACTTCACACATTGTCTATCACACAGTAGGTTCAAACATTCTTTAAATGAATGGATGAGTAACGGTAATTCTAGTACAACCAAGTTAGGAATCAATGAAAGGTGAGGGGAAAATGCTCGAGCAGCAGGGAAATATGTACTGCCTTCTCCCCAAGGATACCTCCTTCTCTCCTACTTGTAACTACAGCATCAGCAGTTTATTTCAGTTCAGGAAACACTTATTATGACAAGCTCTCTGGTAGGTTATGGGGAAACAAAAGAAAGCAAAATATGGTTCTTTCCAGAAGGCAGTTATAATCTTCACAGTGCAACAGAAAAGGATATACCCAGAAAAAGCGTAGTGTAATACGTGCATCGGAGAGACTTCTTAGCTGTCTTCAGTAATACAGAGAGGCATCGTCCGTCTCTGGGTGAATGATCAGAGAAGGACCCCCGGAATCAGATTTTAAGGATGAGTATGAGTTTTTCATGTCCAAGAATAGAAAGATTTATTCTATGATGACCAATAGGAAGTACATGTGTGCCTGTGTATGAGTGTGTATGTGAGCATGTGTGTGCATGCACGAGTAGTCATATACCTGTGTGAGATGTATGTTTCTATGCACGTGTATGAGTGTGAGTGTGTGTGTGCACATATGTTTGTGTGTGTCATTATGGGAGGAGATGGTTGCAGTGATGGGATGAGGATTGTCCTAGAAAGTGGGGCAGACCGGGATTGGGAAGATCATTTCTCACCATTAATTCCCACTTCTAGAGATGGTCTAAGGGAGGCCACAGAAGAGGTGATGCAAAACGGGAGATCGGGAAGCACGGGCATTAATTTCAATTCTCCTCCATGAAATTAGTGACCTCAGAAACTTTTGTATTCCAGTCTGTTCAATGAAGGTGTACAGCTACACAATGGCAAACTGATGGCTAAAGCCAAGGACTAATATCATGCTTCCCTTTGTGGTCAGAGACTAACATTTTGAAAACCTGAAGTGGCATGATCTGGCTGGTGGGAGCCCGTGGGCTTGCATGAGAGACTTGGCCAAGCATGGTTCACACTCTATAATTCTGTCCGTCATGCTACATCTCATGCAGAGACGGCAAAGAAAGTTTGACTAGACAAGGATCTACAATTCCTGATAGTTGTTGGAGTTTAAAGAGAAAAATTAAAGTGTGAAATAAACACAAAACAACTTTTATGAAAAGAAAATTGGTTAAAAATTCTCCCAAGAGACTAGATCATACTCTCTCTCTTATTAGTAATATAACTATTATCTTTGATATGGATAGAGGAAGGAAGTTGTTCAAGAAAAACCAGGATTTTGAGCATTCTAGGAACCAAATTCCAAGAGAAACATTTAAGAGTTTGTAGATATTTAGTTGGGAAAAGAAAAATAGGGAGGCATGAGGATCATTTTCTTTAATGGACTTCAAAATGAAGGAAGAACATCAGTGTTATTTCAGAATCTGGAAAACGGACCTGGTATAGGTAATTTTTTGGAGTCTATCCTACTAGACTCTGGGTCCCATTTTCTGCTATGGCCCAAGGATTGGCACAGCACCCACACAGACAATGGCAAACTGAGAAGGTGATACCAATGATATATAGAGTCAGCAAAGTAGATGGTATGGAGAGACTGATATTTCATTAAACATACAGGAGAACAAAGGCTTTGGAGTCAAACAAACCTGATTTTGAATGTGTTTTTCTCACTTAATAGCTTTGGCCATGAGAACATTGCTGTACCTCTTTGAGGTTCCTCATCCTCAAAATGAGAATGATGCTTATTACTTGTGAGTACAAAGATTAAATGCAATGATATATGTAAGGTTTTACTGAGTTCAACACAAATAGGTACCCATTGAAAGGGTTACTGTTATGATCATCATCTTGTTTAAGCTTCCCCCAAACACTTTCATATAAATATTATTGTGTCCCTTGTAGTAATGAGAAAACTGAGGGTCCTGGAGGCTGAGAAAATTGCCTAAAATTGCACAAGTAGTAAATGATGGGGTACATACCCTCACCTGTCTCATAGTAGAACCCTGCCTATACAGGACCCCATGATGACTCTCAGCTAGGGAAACACTTATATTGGCAAGTAAGTCAAAACTCTGTGTCTTACTCTCATGGCCAGGCCGGACACACATGTTGTCCTTGTCACTCTGTTCAATGTAATGGATACTCTAGGCTGTATCTGACCTGGAATCTGTACCACCAGCTCCTGATTCAACATTAACTCTAAATTTGTGGAGGTGTAAAACTGGGATTTGGTCATTACTCCTTTTTTTTTCCCTCTTTTATCCAACTGAATGCAAGGACAGAATATGAAGCCTTACAGGGCTTGATTCAAAGGGCATCTCAAAAGTCCTTGGCCACCTAATTCAGAACCACCTTCCCACCCATTCCATATTTTCACCCCACCACATACACAGTGTGTCCTCCCAATAGCTTTCTGTAACAAGCAAATACTCTCAAAAGGGGAAACTATAAGTTACCTGCCCTGGGTGGTATCTTTCCTCCCTAGCAGTAGTTATGAAGCTATACAGGAAGAACATTTGTAGGTAGGGAAAATAATAAAAGAAAACAATTTATAAATAATACTTTTTCTTTTCAGTTTTCTTTGTAGATTTCCAAATTTGACCAAGTACTTTCTAAGCCACTTGGTGTTTTGACTACAAGCAATCTTTTTCTTTTCCTTCTCTCTTCTCTATTCTCCCACCTGCCTCTTGTGTCTTTGTTCTCTCTCTCTCACTCAGCCTGAAAATTCTGGTTCGCCGTGGTTTAGGGTACATGTCGTGGTTGATCACCGATAACCACATTCCTCGTTCTGAGGTGCTGGAACACTTCCTTAAAGCAGAGAGTGCATGGACTAACAATTATATTTCAAGCTGCATTTAATGTTGAAGTATGAGACAACAAATTGATCTTAGATTTCTTCAGTCAAGCGTGACCTCACCTCTGACTCTGGCAGAAGCCGTCTCTGTGCCAAAGCGGTAGTCGCACAATTGTGAAACAAATAAAAGGAAAAAAACAAAGCCTCATCCTCCCTAAAACAAAGCAGAAGAGAAAAACTACCGGCAATTTTTTCTGCATTAGCAATACCTGCTACTAGAAAGGGAGACTGGAAAACAGTAACTGAAGCATTCTGACAGGCTTCTATGCAAACCACCCATTCTAGTGTGTATTCTTCCTCTTAGAAAACATGGAAATTCATAGTTGCATTTGTGTTAAAAACTAGATCTTTCCATTGCGGAATAGAGAGGTCGACATATTTAAATATTTGCCCCAAAAGTATCTAGTATGATGACTATTTAACATCTGAGAATTATATGTAGTTGGTTATTTATTGAATCCCCTTATGATAATAGCTATTGAACAAAGGAAGAAAAAGTATCTGGCTCTAAGAAGATCAAGTGTTTTACCTTTTCATTAATTCTCAGACAGTTTCTCTGAGGTAAGCAAGTAGTATTCTTGCTTCATTAGAGACAGGGAGAAATAAAAGTCCAAAGGAAACCTGACAGGTCCTGGAGGTACCCAGTTTGTCATTGTTGGAATGGAGAAACAAATCCAATGGTAATAAAAGTATATTTTAAAGAGAAGAAGAAGAACAAGGAGAAGAAGAAAGAAGGGAGAAAAAAGGAGCCATCAAACACAGAATTTCCTCGCAAGCTATCAAGGACACTTTAAACATAATTCAAAATATATGAAAAAAATCAGGGGAAATGATTATGGGCAACAAATTAAGATTGCAAAGTTGCATTTCAAATACCTTTGTCTTGAAATAAATATGTCTCCCCTGGCAAAGTTTCTATTGTGAGATGTTTTCCGAGCCCTGAAATGATATCCCAAATCCAGAATTAGCAATGGAAATGTCTACCTTTGTATTTTCAGTTTTGATATGAAAATGAATTAATGTAGAAAGTGGACCTAATAAAAAAAATCTTTTGTCTCTTCCCCAACGCCAGCGTTTTTGACCAATTTTTATTCATAGTCCGAGAAAGCAAAATCAGACCTTTTGCCAAAGTTTAAGAATTTAAGCAAATGTCTCAGCCCTTGCAGCCTAGCTTTCCCAAACTGCCTGCTATTCCAAGATCAGCTGCTGTGTGGCGTTAGTCCCCTTCAAATGAACACGCTCTTGCTTCCTCCAGCTCCTACTCGTCTGCCTTGTTGCTTGAAAATGGTTCTCTCTGCTGTCACTGTAACAAACGGTTCTAATTGCTGGGTCGACTGTTAACGGGGGGGGGGGGGGGGGGGGGGAGGGTATTGCAGCAGTCCGCAGTTGAAGGCTTTCGCTCTGCTTTGGTAATGACACAGAGAGCCAAACTGCTCCTTTCCTGAAGGAATAAAGAAGATAATCTTGAAAAAAATAGTAATAAATAATAAATCATTTTAAAAGCAGCAAAAAACAAACACAGTTTCTGAATGGTTGTAGTTGAATCTAATTGTAATGCATTTTCCCTCATGAAGGGATGGAAGTTCTTGGATCTGTTTCCGTATATTCTTGGTGGTGATGATGGTGGTGGTAGTGTTTGTTTTTGTCTGTGAAGTAATACATGGTAGGCAATAATTTGGAATTGTAAACTTTCCAATTTATTTTCATGGCAATCTGTGAGATGTGTCCCTGGAGGTAGGCAAACAATTGCAGTTTTAGAGCTGAATTGGCCTCTCTCTCTCTCCTTTCTTACATTAGAAAGCATGCAATCTCATTTTGAGTAGGATTACAAAATTCCCAAAATCTAATAAACTGCCAGAGGAATATTCGGTGGTCTAAGATGGTCCATGTGTTATTGAAGAAACGCTTCGTGATGGGAGCGGTAAAAACGAGAGCAGTTATTGTCAGATTTTACCGCCGTAACAGAATTCAGGTTACAAAAGGCAATCCCTAATTTGGGAATTTAATCAGATAGCAAGCACCAAGGACAGCAGCTGCTGTTACATTAGCTTGGATAAAATTATAGGGCCTATCAATTCTTATGCTTCGGGGCATAAGCTGATCACCAGCTGAGGTCAGGAGGAAATTTCCCCAATGGCAGCTCGCACAGTTATATCCATTATAAGAGATTTAACAACTACCCCCAAAACATCTGATGTGATTCATTACCGAACAAATACAAACACACAACATGTACGCATACTGATACATAAGCATGTGCACATGAGGGACTAGATAAGAAGTGGGTACTGGTGGAAAGCCCAAGTCTCATAATAGGCCAAAGGAAATCCACCTGCATGTTGTCTGTTTTGCTTATAGATGCCTTTTGTCTTAACCTGTTGGTGGTATTTTTTTCAGTGTCTTTTCTCGTGAGATGTTCACATTTGCTTATGTGAACTCACTCTTCAGAAATAAGTGATAGTAAATGGGGCCAATATTCATTTTCTATAGCATATAACAAATTACTACAAATTTGGCAGCTTTAAATGAAACACATTTATTATTTCACCATTTCAGTGGGTCAGAAATCGGTATGGGCTAGCTGGTTCTTCTGTTCAAGGTCTCACCAGGTAGAAATCAAGGTGTCAGCTGGGACTCTGCCTCTTAACTGAAACATGGGGTCATCTAAGCTCACTAGTTATTGGAAAAATTCACTTTCTTGCAGTGGTATTATTGAAGTCTGTTTTCTTGTTAGCTATCAGCTGGCTAGAGACTACTCTCAGCTCCTAGAGGATACTTATGGTTCCTTGTCTTGTGGAGACCATCTTAGAATTTTACGTAAGACATGACTCTAGTGAAAATAGGAAAGATCAATATTAATAGTGTTAGGCTACTTAATTTGGCTGACTGTATAAGGAATTTTTTTTTACTATTAGATGGGACTAGTCATTAATATGTTCTGTTGTATCTATTAGCAATTGTCCACTAGGGAAAGATAGATCCTTGACAAATTTGCAATTATGACTATATAAATAAAATTTTAGAATGGAAATGAGAGGTCATCTTGTTCAATAATTTTATGTGGCAGATAAAGAAACTGGGACACAACAAATTAGCTAGTGTGGCTAAATTGGCTTTCTCATTTTAAAGCTGGGATGAGAGTATAGTTTTCCAGATTCCTAAATAATTGACACAAATTTCAATTCCAATTTAAGGAGTTACCAACCGGGTCTTTGCCCACTTGGGAGTATTTATTCTAACTCCTATAAATTCCGAGCGCCCCCAGGTCTTTGTGCATTTTCACCTAACAAGACTACTTCTTTGGAAAGATAATAAACTCACACTGAGGTAACAGACTGATTACATTTTTCCTAATTACAACGATAGTATCATTTTCATATCTCATATCTTGGAGTCTGGAGATAAATGCTGAAATCTATCCTACTTTTAGTAGAAGTAATAAAATCCAGGGCAGCCCTGCCACTTTCAACATCAAGACAGACTTTTGCACAATGCTCTCTTTGGGTGCCTGTAATGAATGAAATTTTTTGATTAAATAAGTGCTGCCAGTGATCGAGAACAGAAGCAGACAATGTTAAAGGCTGTGTTTGTACAAGCCAACACTGATGATGGAACTTCTCAAGATGTACTTTTATTAAACAGGTGGATGTGGGTGTTTGTGTCTGTTATTTCAACCCAGACCACAATCCACATTTTCGTCATTGTAGCTAAAATGAATGAGAAGGGGAAGAACATAGTACCGAAAGATCTTTATTAAGAAATGTCTGCTTCTCTGGGAGTGGCTGAGTGGTTCAGTGGGTTGGAGGTCTGACTCTTAATTTCGGCTCAGGTCACGATCCCAGGATCATGGGATTGTGCCCCGTTTTGGCCTCCACACTGAGAATGGAGCCTGCTTAAGATTCTCTCTCTCTCTCTTTCTCTCTCTCTGTCTCTATCCCTGTGCCCTATCCCCAACTTGTACATGCTCTCTCTCTCTAAAATAAAATAAAAAGAAGAAATGTACTTCCTTGGCTTGAGTGGTACTGTTATGATGCCTGAAAATTGCATCAGGTTAGTTTGTGTGTGTGTTTTTTTAAGCGTATTTATTTATTTTGAGAGAGAGAGAAAAAAACAAACAAACAAACATGTGCGTGTGAGCAGGAGAGGGGTAGAGACAGAGGGAGAGAGGGAGTATCCCAAGCAGGCTCCTTGCTGTCAGTACAGAGCCCAGCGTGGGACTTGAACTCAGGAAGCATGAGATCATGACCTGAGCTAAAATCAAGAGTTGGATACTTAACCAACTGAGTCACCCAGGAGCCCCAAGTTAGTTTCTGAAATACATATTTTCTTCTCCCTAAAATATATCATAGCCTTAAGAAAAGAGTGCATCAAACTATGTTATGTGTTCAGCATGAATTCCTCATCTTCATATTAGACAGGGAAAGGCTGTCATCTTCGTTTGAGCTATGAGGAAATATTCTCATATTTCCTAAGGAATGTCAATATTTTAAACAAAATATTATCTTAACCTGAGGATGAACCATTTTCTCATCCAGTATTCACACTGTCCTACACTTTCAAGCAACGATCTTGACTACACTATTATGAAAAATATTTCTTCAGAAATACCATCCTCCTAGTCCTATTGTCTGCTAAGCCAAATCTCACCTGATCTCTCACCAGAGAGTCTAAATTTTGCCTTTTATATAAAATCTTTCCTGGCTATCAAGCCCACAATGATTCTTCTACTTTCTGAACTCGCAGAGCCTATTTCAGGGGTATTTATTTTAACGTGTTACTATGTTTTATTTTTTCTTTCTTTCATGTAAGTCTTATTTTCAAATAGATTGCAAAATTTATTGAAAATAGGAACTTCTTCCTCACAAGTTTTTAGTATCTTCTACAATGCTTTGCCTAATGTTAAAGAGAATAAGGACCCGTAGAAATGGAAAATAAAATCAAAATAGAAACAAATCATATTAAATGGCCATTGACCTTTTCATAATGGGGATAGTGATTATTGCTGTCATTCTTTTTGTTGTTGTTGTTGTTATTGTTGATTCTGTTGAACTTGTTAGCTTGCTTGTTTGTTTTTTGCTTTGCTTAGCATACATGCCTAGATTCGCTTAGCATGGGCAACTTGACCTAAATACAGTAACGTTTCATTAATTACCATACCGTTTTTGACAGAGCAGATCACACAGTATTTAAAAGCAAAGCAAACCAAAAATACGGAGGGACTTAGGAGGGAACATGCCTACTAATTTAATTTGGCTCTGAAATCGAACTCCTGACTCTCTCTAAGACTTAATAACTCAGGGTTTGCATATTTACTCCTACGACTTTCCTGTAAATCAGCATGTGGTCAACATAATCATATTTTAAAACCAACTGAGGAATTCACAATATAAAGGGATTCTATTGTCTCTGAAGTAAATAATCATCTCCTAATATTTTGTTATCCTCATTTTTTTCCAGAACTTCACATGCCAGGCTAATTAAGGCAAGGTACACCGGTAAAAAGCGGCCGACTAGATGCGGTTTCGTTTACGCTGTTTTCCAGCAGGCTAGCAACCAATAGCTTGGCCAGGACTCTAGTCACATACACCTTAAGTTTTAATGGTTACCATAGCAATGAAAAAAGGCATTACAAAATGCACAAGCTGTTAACATGTTGCAGAAGCCAAAAGAAAGAGCTAAGAATAAACTTCTGCAAATTCCTGATCGCACCACATTTAAGGGAAACTGCTGTTAAACCAACATCATGTCCCAGTCAAATAGCTCATTAATCTGAAGCCGAGGCTGCGTATCCCTCCCTTGGAGTTCTCCATCAGAGCTGGGGCTGGGCCATCTCCCTGAGAATATACGTGAGCATGTCAGAATGAGCAGGGGTGTGTATGGAGCTGGCAGGGACAGAGAGACAGAGAAAGAGAATAAACAGGCTGCAAATTGAGTCTCAGCTCCTTCATCAACAAGAAAGAAAACCTTCATGTTTTCTAACAGAGATGACAGACAAGAGAATTTAAATGAATCTAATTTAGATAAATCTCAATTTTATTCAGTGAGTAAATCATTATAAACATAGATCAGATGAGTGTTCTATTTGCTTTGGGTTTTTCAGCCAGAACCCAGATATTTGGGCTGCAAGGAAACAAAATATGCACACCCATATAGTCCCCTGCCAGGAAGGAAGTGTTGCTCACTGGGTGGAAAGTGTCTTCTCAATGATGTAGTTTCCAGAATAAAGAAAGAAGAAAAAGAGGGCCCTTGGTTGGAGAATATGACACCACTAAAGAAGATAAGGGTACGGTGCAAGTTTTCTTATTTAAAGGGGCATCAGTTTTAGACTGAATTGACAACTGGACAGAGAGGTGGAACTCTTGTTTACTGACTAGGCAGACAGGCAGTGAGGGAGTTAATGAGAGAGATGAAGCATCAAATATGATACAGAAATGCAAGCCTGATTCGTATGGTTTAAACGTGTGTTTTTTTCCAGATTTGTGGTTTCCTAGGAGGGAGGTCACTCAGGGTGGAGGGCAGATTGCCATTGCGAATTAACCTGCAAAATGTTGTGGGCACCACCCTGGGGAGACCCTTCCTCACATACATTTCTCTTGAGGCAGAACTCTCATTGTTTTCCCTGTGCTGTTCTGCTCATACTCTGAAGTGTAGCTATGTTGTGCTGTCTGCTGTCCCTGCTCAGTTCTCCGCTGTCTGAAGTCTGGTCCCTTTTTCTATCTCAGTCTCCACCTGCGAGACCGTTCTCCCTCCAGTAAGGCCTGTCTCCGTGCTGTGTTCCGCATCTCCTCTCCCCTTACCTTCCATTTCCTAACACATACTTGATTGTGTCCACTTTTGGCTCCGTGCTTGACTATAAATCATTGTCCCTTATCACCACTCTTGGATGGCTTTATAGGTCCAAAAAAATTCATGATTTAACTCTCAGGCCTTCTTCAACAACACTGATGTCTCATATGTTTCAGCCTATTACGGTAGCCACTAAGCAAAGTCAGTGCCCTAAAACATCTTCTTTCTTCTCTTTCTTGGTTTACATTTTACTCCCTCAGTTAAATTTTAGAGTCATTTAGGACTTGGATTTTATCCTATTTTTTGCAATGTCACTATACCTAAAACATTTTGGTGCTTCTACTAAGTGCCCAAGAAATGCTCAATGAATTGACCTGCATTTTAATTCCCAAAGGCCATGTTCTCTAGAATCACAGTATGTCTTGAAATTGTAGTTTAGGATATGCTGTAAACTCAAAGACTCAAGTTATAGACATACAGTAAAACTGAAATCATAATAAGATTATATAATTTTTGCTAACAATTCATAGAACTGTATAGCTATAAGGGACATAAGAAGGCAACCACTCCAAACCCACTTCTCTCTACAGCAAAGATCATACTGCACAAGGAGGTGCTATAAAGTCATACATGTAATTAATGAGTTAAGAATGGAAGTTGAGTCCCTTGAATCTCCTTTGTGGATTTTCCCCCAATGACCTACAGCTTGCATTCATGTTATATTGTTATCCATGGGTTGTCGTATATGGAGAGTTGATATTACATTCAATATATACAGCACTCTGTATTTACTCCCCAGGATAGATTTCCTTATCTGTTTTAAACTTTCCTGGTCCGGAAGCAGAAGGATGATTTTGCCTGACATATTTCTCCAGCAGATAATATAGCCAAAACCAATTTACTCTCATGTGATAGGCCTTTGTTGATTAATCAAAATTTGCCTTAAACCAAACACTGTGTTAGGTCTGTGGGATACTAAGTGAAGTTATACCCCATTTCTGCCCTCGAGAAACTTAATGGTCCAGTAGAGGAGAAGTCCAATGAGAAATGTTAATGAAGTACCTGGACTTCTGAAAAGATCATGGGAAGAAATGTCTTTTGGGCCAAGTACCACATACTGGAAGATGGCTGGCAGATAGAGACTGAAAGTAAAGCATTGCCTCAGGATAGACTCAGCAGAGCATGTACAAAGAGCCAGAGATTAAAAGGTATAGTTTGAAAACTTGGAATTCATTTTGATTTAGTTCATCGACTAAGTTGAGAGAAGAGATGGAGTAGACAGGCAGAGAACAGGCCATGGGAAGGGTTTTGGTCAATGTCGTGGCATTTCAACCTGAAAATTAGTCAGTATATAAATGGGGTATTGACATAATAATATTTATGTAAAGAAATACTGTTGAGGCCAATGCAGAAGAAAGTAATGGTTAAAGGAGAATTCAGAGAGCTTTAACTGATATGAATATTTCATCGAATGGCAAACTGTTCATAAATGGGAAGACTTCAGACTAAAAGTAGTAGGAAGCTCTACTCAGCAATTACAGCTCACTTTATGAAGTGTGGATGAGGGAGTACATTTTTTATGGTGGGTGGTTACTCATGTTCCTTTTCCCTAGATAAACTTACTTGTTTGTAACTGATTGGCTGGGAATCTAAAGGTCACATTGACATGAAGAATGCTTAAGTTTTGTTAAGGGTCGGGGTCAGCATTTGGGAACATCAAGACAGTCTTAAATTTTTGTTACATGACTATGACTGTTTGGCTTAGGGATGTATTCAAACCATGGCCTCCTTTTTGGCTTTTAGCAGTAGATATGGGCTCAGCAGATAAAAAGGAAAATTTGTAACCTATCACAATAATCCAAATGAGATATGAATCTGAGTCATGTAGAAGCAGTAAAAATGGAGACAAGGGGATAAAAATCCAAATAATTATTGAAATAACATTTTTATCAAAAAGAAGGAGCCAAAGGAGAATTTCAAATTGACACCCAGGTTTCTGGTGTGTGTCCCTGTGAATGGCGATACATTTCCTGAGAGAGGAACACAGAAATAGAAATAAGCTTGAGGATAGATGTCATTAGTTCATTTTGGACTTGTGGGTTTTGATGTGCCCACCAGAGGCTTCCAGAAAGAGATTAGACACCAGAACTTGGAACTCAGGAAAAAGGGTAAGGCTGGAAATACAGACATCTGTGCCATCCATATGGAGATGTTCATGAAGCACTGAATCACCATGGCACTGGCTCTGCCCCTAAGACTTAGCAGAGACAAATTCCTAGAGAAAGCAGAGTATGTTACCTGTGTAGTCCCATCACATAACAACATGCTTCCTCTTGACCCTAGCCTCTTACTTAGGCTCCCCGACTCCCACCCACTTACTTTTTCTTGTATATCTTTTTTTCTGAACTAAGGTTATTAGAAACTTCATATATAACTCAGCTCCCTATCCGTCTCCCCCATGGGACTCTAGAAGATTGAAAAGTCTTCCAGAAAAAGGAATAAAGCTCTAATGATATAATTTCATGAAAGAAATTAGTTCCTTTGCAGGTTAATGTAGGCAATAATAGCTGCTATTTATAGGAAGCCCAGGATGAAATTTGGACAGGAGTGTGCCCATCATAATCATACTGCAAAGGTAGATCTGAATGCAGTATGCCTAAGAGAAATAGCTGATGTTTCTACAGCACTTACTGTATACTATAAACTGTCCTAAGAACTGTATATAGTAATTTCATCCTCATAATAGATCTTAGCTACTGTAATGTTCCAACTTACAGATGAGGACACTGACTTACAAAACAGTGGAGTGACTTGGAGAAAGTCAACGGGTGTAGGAGCTACAATTCAATGCTACAGAGTCTAACTCCAGATTCTGTGCTCTAATTGTTTATAGAATGAATAAATGCATAAACATATATTAAAGTAATGTTATATAGCAAAGACAAGATAGAGAAGCTAACTCATTTCTTGACTTACAAATCATTTAACTATTGTACTTTTGGCTCATGAATTAAAGACATTTTAGCATTAGTGGTGACCAGGAGAAGGAGTTTTTATTCAAATAGCTATATTCAAATAACATGGAAATATAAGATGCTAATTAAAGAAAGTAATGACTGAGGAAAACATTACTCCAATGTTAATACCAAAGGGCGACATAGAAGAGAAAGCATGAGTTTGGAACTCTACCAACTGAGCTTTGGTTTGTTTACCTTCTTATTCTTCTTTCTTTTGTTAACCAGGTATCGTCAAGATAAATTGTTTTAGGTCTCACAGACTCTTGATTTCTTCATCTGTAAAATGGGAAGAATACTGCCTAATTCACAGAGTGATTAGGTGAAGATTTATCTAAAAACTCTAGTTCATAGCTTACCAACAGTAAATTTCCTATAAACACCTGCTATTACTACTATCCATATTAACCCAATAAAAAATGAGAGACATATGTAATTTGTCATATTATAATAGCGTATTTGTGCATATTTTATTTTATCATCAAAACATCCCTGGGCAAAATGTAGAGTAGGGATATTATTTGACAAATGAGGCATTTGAGGTTCAGAGAGATTAAATTAATATCTCAAAGTCCCAAGCCTAGTAGTTTACAAAGAATTACTACCTTAGGTCTCTATGATTCAAAACAATCATTTTGCCTACCTTATGCTAGGTAGGCAACATTGCCCTGAAAACTAAGTCATTTGACAGTCGCCCTCAGGGTTCTTGGCAAGTGAGGAGACACCATAACCATCAAGTTTCTGGAACATCTGTGCCAGGACCCATAACTCTTTGTCCTCCTAGTTCCCATGTATTATGTTTACAAGTTTACCCCATGAAATAGCATGATTTATTCTTACTTAGAAGGTGAAGTACAGCAAATGATTTGCCTTGGAGATCTCCTACACCAAGTACTGACTCATCCCACTCCTGATTAGTTGTGAAATCTGATTACAGCCCAAAGAGGTATGGTCAGTTCCCAAGTTGGCAACTGGGCCTGATTCCTTTGTCTACTAGATGCAAGCCCAGGTTGTTCTTGTAGCCCACCAGTGGCCCAATCCAACCATATTTCCCAGGTCCACACCCCAGCTTCAAGGGGAAGGTTCCAATAAAAAGGTTTAACCACTCTGCTCCTTTTCCTCAGGCAGAAGCAGTGAGCGCTCTCAAGCTGCTTTCAGCCTCCCAAATAAATGAAATGTTTGACATGAAAGCATATGTTTTTTGGCAACTTTGTTTAATCCACATTTTAAAGGGAAAATTGAAACTCCACAAGGTGCGAAAGAGATTAGTGGAACGTTTCAGTATCTGGTGGAAAGCAGACCGTGTTCCCTCCTCCTTCTGTTCTCTTTTCCTCTTCCTTCATGTGCAGATAATTTGCTTTATAAAAGCTGCCATAGAAATGAATCTTTTAATTAAGAATCTGAGCCACCTAACTGCAGAACAGAGAGAAATAGCAAATGACACAGGATGTAGGAGCCATCTGTAAGACAGATATGACACATGTCTTCTCGAGAAAGATCACCACTCTCTGAAATCATGTGTAGGTCGCAGAATCAAGGGTTCTAGGATTAGACAAATTTGATTTCTAAAGAGGCTACATTTCTTACCACAAAATAAAGAAGTGACTCCCCCAGGAAGAAAGTTGTTTTCCCAGGATTTGCTTATCAATTAGAGAATGCAAAGTTATATAGGGGATTGTTTTCAGGAACCACCTTGCCAGAAGCTCTGACTGGAGTGGTTTTAAAGTTTTACAAATTTGGGCTCCAATTCAGCTGAAAAATCCATGCAGATGTCCCTTGTATAAGACAGGTTTGGTAGAGCCTGAGGCCACAAACAGGGGTGCCAGTAATGTGAGGAGAAAAGAGGTTGGAGGGAAAGTCATCCATTTCTGTACACTCCCTAGGGGTATTGGTCCTACATATACCATGACCTTCCTACCCCAACAAAGACCTTGCCTGATGTTGGGGGCTGAGGGATAGGGTGGCAGGAAAGCTAATACTGGAGACTCATGGCCAATTTTCCTAGTATATCACCGAACTGAGACACCAACCAGAGAATGAGTCTCCACTATATATAGCTAAAACTCAATTGGTTCTGAAAATAGAGTATTTTGTTTAGAATAAATCATAAAACTGTTACTACATTTGAACTTCTTTAAAATTAGGGGCGCCTGGGTGGCTCAGTCGGTTAAGCGGCCGACTTCAGCTCAGGTCATGGTCTCACGGTCTGTGAGTTCAAGCCCTGCGACGGGCTCTGTGCTGATGGCTCAGAGCCTGGAGCCTGCTTCAGATTCTGTATCTCCCTCTCTCTCTGCCCTTCCCTTGCTCACTCTATGTCTCTCAAAAATAAAATAAAAACGCAAAAAAAAAAGAGTTCTATTAAAATTAAATAATAATTTGAGAAGCATCAAGATTATTTGGAAGTCAACATGAGAACATGGATCTGGAGCTAGATTTTGTAGATTCAAATCTGAGGCTCCTCTCAGCCACAACCTCCCCAAAACACACACAGACTTACTATATGACCTTGAACGAGTTATGAAACCTCTGTTTTCATATTTTTAAATGGGTATAACAATTTAAAAACTCTTCCACATACTAATATTGTGAAGATTAAAAGAATTAGTATAGGTAAAGCAGTCAGAATATATGTCACATAAATTAAATGTATAATAAATCTTTCCGAATTCTGTTACTGTTATTATTTAAAGGTTTCAAACTGGGTTTTCTCACATTTTTTTATTGTGGCAAAATACACATACTGTAAAATTCACCATCTTAACGGCTTTTAAGTGTTCTATTCAGTGACATTAAGTACCTTCACAGTGTTGCATAAACATCAACACTATATTCTATTTCTAGAGCTTTTTCAACATCCCAAAGAGAAATGTTATATCCGTTAAAGAATAACACCCAATCTCCCTGCCCCACTAAACAGCTGATAACCTCTATATCACTGTGTGTCTATGTATTTGCCTAGTCTAGTTAACTTATATAACTTCAGTCATATATGTGTCCTTTTATGTCTGGCTTGCTTTATGTGGCATAATGGTTTCAGTAGTCACTCATGTTGTAGCATGTATCAGAATTTCATTTCTTTATATAGCCAAATACTATTTCATTATATGTATATATCACATTTTGTTTCCTTATTCATCTGTTAATGGACACTTAGATATTCTTTTGGCCTTTGTGAAAAATATCTTATGAAAAATCGGTGTACAAGTTCCAGTTTGATTTGTTTTTTCAGTTGTTTTGGATATGTACTTAGGAGTGGAATTACTGGATCATATTATGCTTCTTTATTTAGGTTTTTGAGGAAGAAACTATTTTCCACAGCGGATATACCATTTATATCCCCACCAGCAATGCATAAGGGTTTTAATTTATTCATATTCTCAATTACCCTTGTTATTTTTTACTTTTTTAAAATAACCATTTTAATATGTGAGAAATGGTATTTTGTAGTTTTGATTTGCATTTCCCTAATGATTAAAGATATTGAGCACCATTTCAGATGCTTACTGGACATTTGCATATCTTCTTTGCATACATACCTATTCAAGTTCTTTGCTCATTTTTAAACTGGTTTCTTTTGTTGTTGAGTTGTATATTCTTTATATATTCTGACATTAATGCCTTATAAGGTGTATTATTTGCAAATATTTTCTCCCATTTAGTGGGCTGTCTTTTTACTCTTTGGATAGTATCTTTGATGAACAAAAAAGTTAATTTTGTTGAAGTTCAATTATCTCTTCTTCTGTTGTCTGTCCCTTTGGTATCCTAGCCGATAAATCATTGCCAAACCAAATGCCATGAAATGTTTCCCATCTGTTTTCTTCTAAGACTTTTAAGCTTTATATTTAGATCTTGAAACATTATATGTTATTTTTCTATATGGTTTTAGGTAAGGGTCCAATCATTCTTTTCTTTTGGCTATCCAGTTATTCCAGCAGTAGTGAAAAGACTGTCCTTTTTGGTTGAATAGTTTTGGTACCCTTGCCAAAAATCACTTGAGCATATACCCAAGTTTACTTCTGAGTCTTCTTTTCTATTCCATTAATCTATATATTTGTCTTTATGTCACTACAACACTGTTTTGTTTACTATAGTTTTGTAGTAAGTTTTGAATTCAGAAAGTGTAATTTCTCCAACTTTATTCTTCCTTTTCAAGATTATTTTGACTGTTTGGAATCCCTTGAGATTCTGTATGAATTTTAGGGTCAGTTTTTCTATCTACAAATCCAACAATAGCATGTCAAGTTCTTTTCAAGCTGCCATCTCTCCAGCTCTCTCTCCTGCCTTCCTCTTCCACTTGGAATTACACTGGACCTACTCTCATAATCCAGAATAATCTATCTCAAAGTAAACTGATTAGCAACCTCAATTTCATCTGAATTTGCAACCCCATCCCCTGCCTTTGTCAGGTAGCCTGATTTCAGGTTCAGGAGATTAGGACATGGACCTCTTTGGGACCATTTTTGTGTGTATCACAAATATTAAACATATATAACGATATGTCTTTACATTTTAGAGCTAGAAATATCCTTGACCAAATTCCTTCATTTATGCAGAAACTAAAGATGAGAGAAAGGAAGTCACTTTCCCAAGCCTGTCTTCCTAGGTGACCCCATTAAATATTATCCCCAGAAACTACTTACCAGGTAGGTCACCTCTCATTTTCCAGCCTCTTTAACAACAGTAGAATCTCACTTTTTATATTCAATGATCCAACTGCAGCTATGGCTTTTAAAAACTTCTATCATTTACATGCATATAGCCATCATATTGTCTATGCCTGATATGGAAAAACCCCAGAAAGTAAGTCAAAAGTAAGTCAAATTCTGAAGTATTCTACTAGGAAACTTATAAGGATCCTAAGATACATGACTGTCAGAGTACTTGTCTGCTTATCAATTCTCAGTAGAAATGGGTAACTTTCTGCTAATAAGGGCATCCCAGACCTATTGGTCTCCCACTTGAGCAGAGGATGCACAAAGCATTTTAGTCTTGTCCACTCATATTAGCAAGAAAATATTCCTTCCTTTCCTCTCGAAGATCCTCTTATTGCTCTGTTTTGATTCTAGTATTCAGGAAAAAAGTATGTTGATTCTGACAAATGACAGTAATTACAAATCATATATAAAAATAGACATGTTGTTTTAACTCACTTTTCCTGCATTGCAGATAGTCTGAAGCACTCAAAATATATTGAATGAAAATTTAAGACTAAAAAAAATTAAATGATAGTTGAATTATTTTCTTCTTAAGATGAATGTAATTGAAGGACTGTGAGTGTGTTCTTTATTTTAAAATATGACGAGGCCATTTTGGACCCCATAGTAGAGTGAACAATCTAGAAAATACAAATCACTTTGAAACTTAAAGTTTGTGAACAATATGGCTCTCCTTTATCAGGAATGTAAAATTGGCAAATGTGCAGAAACCATGGTTGATGGTATCACAGTAATCAGTCAATGTGTTGTATTTGCTCAGTTGTTTGGAGACAGTGACTTTGACTACATGCTTGAGTTTTCTTGAAAACCAAAATGATAGAACATTAAAGTTAAAAAGGAATTTAGAGTATAATAAATACAATTCTCATATTTTATAATCAAAGAGAGTGAAGCTCTCCAAATTTAGGTGACTTACATAATAGTTTGAATTTAGTATATGTTGGAGCATAGATATTTGTTAGATTAAGATTTGAATGCTTTTACCATATACCTACCCAATGCTAGCATGTGCTCACATATTTGTTTCAAAGCACATTTGATGATCATCTACTAATTCCCACCCTACACTAAATTCTGTGCTAAAAGGAAGACCATGCTCTTATCTCTAATGAATCAGGAAACTAACTCAAGGAGCAAAACAAACTTAAAATAGAGATAATAGAAGGCACTTGATGGAAACATGATGTGATTTTCTCAATTTAGAACTTTTTGCTTAACAAGAATATTTCATTATTCTCACAACTCAACCTAGTCTTTTCCATTGTCTCCAAAATTATCTTTCCAATGTCTCCAGAATTATTGTTCCAAAATTTGTATGTGACCAAGTTTTATTCAGTTGGTAGTTGTACATGCTCTCCATTACCTATCAGGCCCCACTTGGTATGTCCTGCCATTTTTTTTCTGTGTTGCTTGCTACTTCCTATCATTCTTCCCATGTGCTTCTCCTTGACAATCTCATACCATTTGTTGTTCCCTACCTGGGTCACATCACTACATTTTTTTCTTCTTGTCCATATAAATTACAAAGATAGATCTTTAGACTAACAGACTATTTGAATTAGAGAAATCTTCAAGTGTCTTGTTTTCAGCTTTTGAATCTGAAAATTGGTATTTAATTATATGTTTTTTAAGCGTTCTTCACAAACAAACATTCCAAGACCCTGAGAAGAAGACTGGCACTAATAAGGATGCAACACGTAGGACATTTGTAGTCATCGATATAGTCAAAGAAGACTTCATATAGGAGATAAATACAGAGAATGAATGAGTAAATTAGGAGATGCATCATAAAACTACTTCATTTTTTCAAAAATGATTTTAAGATGGTTCAGAAATGGTCTTCACACATTTGAGAAGACTAAAATGCAATGACAGCACACTTTAGTCTTCCCCCTTGAACTTTCAAAACCTGCCAGTGGTTGCCTTATGACATCTCCATTATGACATTTGCCAACCTGCCAATAATGACCCAATATTTTGTGCAGGGTACCACAAAGGCTGCAAGGTAGATAAGGTACCAGAAATGTGATCAGAAAGTCCTTTGCTGGGCTCACAATTCCCATAGTCTCCTTTATTGTAGGATTTCCAAAAAAATTTCCAATCCCTTGCTTCCAGCCAACCTGCTTCCTTAAGATAGCCTTTCAAGTGCTTCTCTTTCCTTTTTTTCTTGCCAGAAGATATAGCAGTGTTCTCCAAAGACCAGAAGCACTTCAACTTGGAAAAACTGCTGATTCCAGGAATGCTGAAGGAAATTCCTCAGCCTAATTAATTCTTTTACCTCTGACACAGCCTTAGCATCTTTCCAATTTATACCTAAGGTTTGTAACTCATGGTTTTAACGATGTGGGGTAGGCACACTTCAGCTTTTTATAAAGCAATGTCCAGCTCCAGTTCATCTTTATGAATAAAACTCTGCCCATAATTCCACTGAGTCTTGCAGTATACTGTAATCAGTTTATTCAACCTACCATACAAAAATCTACTTAGTTATACATGAGCACATTTTATCAATTATTGATTTATGAATGCCGAAGGTATGTTCCAGTCAGCATTTATGCACTAGGGTTTTATCATCTCCAAAGCAGTAACAATCTACTCTAGTGACACACTCTCTACTATTTAAAATTCCACACCTTCCGTCTGATTACCCCATTAACCATTATGTTCCCCAGGTTGTAGAGATTTTAAGGTAATTAAATGTCTCCCATAGTCCTAGGCCTTTGTCCATGGACTCTTACTTTTGTTTGTAGCGGTGAACTCAGTGAGAAGCAATTGTCAAAATTCTGGACTGTGATGAGAGCAGATAGCAACTGCCTTAACAAGCACAACCCCATGGGGGAGGGAATCACAGTCACAATTAGAGGGGATGTCCAAACTTCAGCTCCACATACTCCCCACGGAACTAAAATTCTTCACGTAACCTAGTTCCCTTCAACTTCTGTGACACATTTTCTTTCTTGGCAAGTTCGTGAATTTCCATGGATCCAACTTTCATTGAAAGTTAATGACCCTTAAATGTCTCTATGTATTCTACAGAGGCATAAAACTCATCCAGTTAAAGCCATGCTCTCTATCTTCCCTTTCTATACCTACTCCTTTAGCTTCACCATATACCAAATATCAAAATCAAAGGATCATGTTTTTGAAATTGCTTTCAATCAAGCACAGATCTCTCCTTTCTCTGTTTTGTTGTTTTTATTGTTGTTGTTGTTGTTGTCGTTTGCTTGGATTCTGGTCGACTTGTGATTATGAAACATGAATCTGGAGCCAATGGCCTGATACTACTTTGGTCAATTCACTTAAGCTCCTGGGCTCCCAGCTTCTTTGTGTATAAAACAGAAAGTGAGTATCTATCTTATAGCATTGCTTCACGAATGTAAGGTGTTCACACATTTAGCAGGCTTTAGATGTAGTGTTGCACATAGCAAGCACCCAGTAAATACCATCTGTTATGGTCACTCTCTGAAGTGTTCCCTAGACTCTTTAATGTCAGTTTCTCTTGTGCAGCCCGTCAACTCTTCTCCCCAGAAGAAGGATGATACGTTACTGAAACAAAGATGTGCTAAAACAAAGATGTGCAACCTCCTCCCCACAAACCACACACCTGCTGTGTATTTCTTAGCTGTGGTTGATATTCTCAGTGTTTTATCCAAAGTGCTTTGGACATCTTGGCTTTGATACTCTACCCCCTATTCTCAGAATACACCTTTCTCCTCCACCCTTCCACACTTTGTTCATGCTAGAGCTTATGTTGGAAATGCTCCCAGCATCCCTTCTTTGCCTCTCAAAACCCATCTTGTCTTTCAAGACCAAGCACAAGCATCACTTTCCTGAATCATGCCCCGATCCTCCTTTTAGTCAGAGTTAATTTTTATCACATTTAAACTACCACAGCACTTTTAGCTTACATTATTATAGCACACAACCAGAGTAGGAATTACAATATGGTTATTTGTTGACAATTCAGCCCTGTCCCCATCCCCGCCATTGTGACTTCCAGATGAGAATGCTAGAGATGACATCCTACCCAAATGGAGTCACTCACTCTCCATGTCTAGCAGAGGACATTATATTCCTGTTTATGGAATTATGTATGTTTTGGTTTCCATCTCTAACTTGCTATGCAACTAGTTGCAAAATGTATCACAATATATTTTTTAGAACTTACTAAACAATAAATCGAAATAATAGAAATGTTCCTAAGAGGGTAAGAGAGGGAATGTTTGCTAGAAGGTAAAAAAGGGTGGCAGAAATGGGCAGTGATACCACTGAAAACATAT
The DNA here is from genome assembly GCA_030068075.1 of Paguma larvata. Taxonomy (NCBI): domain Eukaryota; kingdom Metazoa; phylum Chordata; class Mammalia; order Carnivora; family Viverridae; genus Paguma; species Paguma larvata. The sequence continues at coordinate 32,132,468 of CM057835.1, forward strand.
GGTCTATTTTCAACTTTTTCCTAATTTCTACCTTTGAACTTAATTCTAAAATAGATAGTTTGTTACATTTATAAAGCACTTTTGGATCTTAAAATAACCTTGTGAGGTAAGCATGGCCAATACTATTCTCATTTGGCAGGTGGAGAAACTAGGTTTCTAAGAAGTCAAAAGTCACATATAGACTGACCAAGATAGAAATTGATAGAGATTGGAACAGAACCAAGCTTGCCCCATAATTCGGGTATCACATAGATTGGTGCCCCGTCGGCCCAAATACACACATGGAAGATGGAAATGGAGACTCAGAATAAAGCCTATTCTTCCTCTATTTTCCTTATAAGTTGATTTTTATGGGCATCTAAAGGGGAACACTTAGGTTATCTTGAGCTGTGTGTTCGCAAAGCATTAGAACAGCATATCAAAATGTGAAAAGATCAATCAGCAAGCCTCCCTTTATTATTTGCCAAATTATTTTGACTGCGACAGCTTACACGGAATAAAAGGGAATTTTTCTAACAAATTATACTTATCCTTCAAAACCCAACTTAAGTTCTATCTCAGCTATGGAAATTCTTCTGACTGTTGAGGCTAGCATTGACATTTCTCTCTTCTGAAATTGTAAGTAATATATCACAGTGATAGTATCACAGTGAATAAAACAGAATTTGCATGGATCCTTTACTTTCTAATAATAAAGTTATGTTACTTTTGTTTAATAACTTAAAGTAAGAACACCATTACATAAGTTACATTGTTTATTTAATACAAAAATCACTCAGTATTGTATAATAAATAATTTGTCTGGTCCTTTACCCAGATCCTCCAGAAGAAACTTTCTTGGAATTTTATAAGTGATAGGGGTTTCTTTGATTTATGTTGTGACCCTGAGGCCACATCTGAGTTTATGCTAACAAAGTAACATATGATGGACCTCTGCATAGTTTCAGGATGGAAGCCAGCCATGCTAGAGAAAACAACCATGTTACTAGAGTGTTGGGGCTTTAGGCTATGTGATATCAACCCAACCTCTCAACCACCAAAAAGATGCATGGCCTATCATTAAATCAATCACATCTGTGTAGGAAACACCAGTAAAATCTCTGGACACTAAATCTCGCACTAAGATTTGGGTGGGCTTCCTGGTTGGTGGATACATTGATACATTGTGAGGATGCTACACCCTGATTCCATGTAAGGGGACCTGGAAGCCCCATATTCAGGACCACGATAGACCTCACCCTATGGATCCCTTCTTTTGGTTGGACCTGATTCTTATCATTAATAATAAAACTGTTATCCTAAGTAAGTGGATTTTGCTGAATTCTATGAGTTGTGTTAGTGAATTATCGAACCTAAGGTGGTAGCGGGTATCACCAAATTTGTAGACAGTTAGTTGGTCAGAGTTTGGGTGTCCTGGAAACCCCAGAACTTGTGATCATTGTCTGAAGTGAAGACAGACTTCAGCATCTATATGAGGTCTGCACTAACTCTAGATAGTGTCAGAATTGCATTGCGGTATTACAGTGGGGTGATGAACTCCGGAAAAAAATCAAAATCAGCTTTCTTTTACAGATGCAATAACTGAAAACAAGAGAGTTTAGGTAATTTGCCCCAAACCGAACAGCAAGTAGGAGTGAATTAGTGCTAGACTTAATTGTATTGCTTGTATTACTCTTATCTACATTGCGCTCTCTGTCAATAATGTATGCTAGTTTTACAGAAGTTAAGGGTAAGGCTATACAATCTGTCCCTTTGTTTGCATCTAACACAGTGACCAGTCTATGTTTGGACAAATGCAATAGTAATCAATACAAATATTCTTACTGATTAAGTTCATGAACTTCTTAGTTAAATGTTTCTGTATACAGAATCCTTACCATTACTGGGTTTACATTTAGGTTGAAAGGACTCGTGTAAGTTGGAGGCGGAGAACAAGAGGAAATGGGTATAAGTAATTGGCAAATGTGGGAGCAGTCGATTCCTGATTTGTAGCCAAAATAGATTTTCTGGTGGGCTCAAAGACTTTTTAAAATACTTTGTGAGGTTGTCTTTCTGTACGACTGATCTTGTTTGTATTCAAGGATGTCGAGACTGTATTTGGCCTGTTTCCTGAGAATGGTGTACAGAGTCAATAATGTGGGGCTGTCTACTCTGAAAAACTAGCATTTACCCCTACCTCTGAGAATATGTACCTCTCTTTGGGGCATATATTGTGGGATCCATCCTCATCAGTTAAATGACCCTGAAATGAGATCACCTACCTGTTCTCCAAAGAGAATTGAACTATCTTCAGGTAGAATTGATATTGGTCCCTGTAGCCACTTGGATTTGATTAGAACAGATCAGGTAGAAATGAGAGGGGTCGTCATCCTATAAACAGGGACTGTCTCCTTGAGATGTCTGATCCTCTACTGAATCTATTCCTATGATGCTCTGATAAGAATGTCATTTGAATTCACACAACCATTTTGCCCTTGGAGATGGAAAGAACACCCCTGAGAAATTAGCTTCTAAAGAAAACTGTCTCAAGCAATTTCACTTTTTTTCTTTTTCTATAGATGTCCTCAGATGCATATTTTCTTCTATTTATCTAAACTTGTACAAATTAGCAGTATGATGATGTACAAGCTGAACAATAGAATATTTTTTTTTTACTTCAATCGTGTTTTTCCCTTTCATGGTCTAGTTTCCAAGGACCCATAATCTACAAACCTGGCATTTATTTTTAATTCTATGAGCCAAAATCCATCATTTCTGAATATTTTCAAGACAAGGGATCTGAAAGGTTTATTCTGATCATTAATCAGTCCCCTCCAATTAAGTTCAATTATATCCTATAATCATTGTTATAGTTATTGATTGATTAATATTTCAACTATTAATTAAAAGTCCTAATTAAACTTTTTCTGATGTTATTTAAGCTAAAATATAATGATTATGCAATTTCCGTAGTATATGCAACATGTCCTGCTAGCCTTATGATAAAGTCAGTTTACTAGCTATGAATCTGAAAGTGAATGAAATAGTCTCCTTCATTCCCACTTCCTGCATATAGGTAGGCTTTTTCACAAACCTAATAGGCTGGAATCAAGACACAGACAGGTTAAAAAAATAAATTTGCAAGTTATGCATTTTTCCTATGGACCACCCAAGTGCCCAAACTTACTCATGTGTGTTTGCAAGAGAGAGGCAGATTTCAGCTGCCTAAAGCTGCCAGTATGGCCTTTGTAAGAAGCCATACATGTTTTTTTTACATGTTTGACAGCAAGTAGGGAAGAAAAGTAACATGTAGCCTCAGCAGAAATCCTATCCCAAAGACTTTGAATTTTTATCATTTTTAATCCTCTCAAAACCCCCTAGGGAATAATTCATGTCCATTTTATAGGTGACAAAATATAATTAAAAAAAGAATCAAGATTTGAACCCATACCTATCAAACTTCTAATTTTTCTTAATATTTTTGATGCTTTCGTGAGATGTACTGGGAAAAACAATCAAAGAAACAAACAAAAAACCACAAATACTTGTTTAATAAAATAGGATATTTTTGGAATCACATAAATGAGTTTTAAATAGGAGCTCTATTGATAGCTTGCAACCTAGGCCAAGTACATAAACATTTGGAGTCCAGGGTTCCTAATCTGTAAATTAGGAATAAAATATAATTTTCAGGATTTTTTTTCAGGATTAATAACAATGGCTAGTATAAGAGGGCCTTCATCAATGCTAGGTATAACTTGTTACTTAATACACTCTTTTTCTAAAATTACTAGATCTTGTCTTTAGTCCTTTCCTCACTGCCGACCACTGTCTAACCTTAAGGAAGCTATTTCCCATTTACATACTCAACCCTCCATCTCTGTCTTTTGTGCCTTGTAGAATGTTAGTAGTAGCAACTATCTTAGGAATTCCATTGACCAGAGCCCCATGCCGTGATGAGAACACTGAGGCCTGGAGAGGGTTAAGGCCTTGCATGTGGTTGCACTGCTAATTAGTGACAGAATCAGGTCTCTAGACTCCCAGTTCAGAGAGCTTTTTCTACCACTCCACATTGTCCCTCAAGCTAACATTTGCCCTACATTTTTTACAGGGTTGTCATGAGGATCAAATATGATTAAATATGGGAAAGTGCTTTAAAAAGTGAAAAATTATGCACAAGAACAAAACATTACTATTAATGGACTTCTTACTTGGCTTCTTTGGGTAGAAATGGAATGTTATTTGAAGTGGCTTGAAAGGTGTTTTTAACTATGAAAGGCTGTGAAGCTGTATTATCATGTCTTGCAATGAGAGTTCCAGGACTTGAAGAGGAGCCAGTGGTGTATATTTCCCTTCCGTTATGTGAAACTCTATCATGGGTAGGATGGTTTTCTGACATGATTCAATTGCAAATACCTTATTTGGGTGGGTGATCCCAGGAAACTCCATTAAGGAAATGGAGAGGAACAGGAAAGCCGAAGAATCCAATAACTCATATATTGCCCGAAGTTACTACTTCGGGCAGCCGGAACTCCACCTTCCCCCCGCCATACACCCCCCAGAAACACTGGAAACACTGGAAGTCAGCTTAAAGAGTGTGGATCAGAGGTATCATACCCAAGTTGGTAATCAAGGTATTTATCCACAAATTCCCATCCGCCCTTGCTTAAGGGTATCCCACACGTGGCGGTAGCTCACCTGTACCTTGCTCATAGTTCTGAGTGGGTATCCATGGGCAAGGAATACCCTGAGGCAAGTAGATGCCAGTGCTTCTGGTTCAAATCTGATGAGCTTGCTTGAAAATCTGGGGATCTCGTTGAGGTAATATGAGCCTTCAACATAAGCAACCTCTGTTTTTGTGATCCCTTAGAAAAAAACAAGCTCTCTGCTTTCAAGGTGTTAGCTAAACTCGTGCTTACATATATTGTCCTTATTTAGGTCAAATCAAAGAAGGACTATTATTTGGGGTGTGAGAATAGTGGAAAAGATGTTTGTGGGTGGCAGGGAAGCCTGGGCTGATGAAGATTGTCTCTGCTGTTTTCTGTACTTTATAATCTGTACTGTGTCTCCAAAGACAGGTCAGTTGATAGGGCTCAAGCATAAGCTGGAAAATGAGTTATTATTGAATTGCCATCAGCAGACTTTCAAGTTTCCTTTTCTCTGGATACCCTCCTAATACCCCCAGCTGTCAGAATACCTTCCTAATACCCCCAGAACTGCCAATATGGGTTAGTATCCTTCTGTTATGCCCCTCATTGTTTCTTTTACACCTTTCCATTTCTTAGCCTTTGACTTTTGTTTAGCTTTTAGACAAAATAACAGTATGAGAAATTTATACATCCAAAGATGTGAATGCTAGGTAAGAATTTATAGTATTTTTTCTTGCCAGAAGTTTGTGTGTTTTTATAGTAGATTCCTAGAGTTCTGAAAAAAAAATGAGCTCAAAAACATTAATGCTAAATGGTGACCTTGAGGCACTAAGTAGGGAATCAGCTACTCTATGTCTAAAACTCTGTTGAAGAGCCATTGAATAATATAGCCTGGAAACCTTTTTTCCAAGGTAGCCAATTAAGAAAACCACAGATATTGCAGGGAATCAAGTCATTCCCTTCACTTGGAATTCTATTCCTTGATTGTAAGAGCTGATCCCTGAAGAACCAGTTCAGCATCTCTTACTAAAGTTGGCCTGGTAATACCATCCCTTATTCATATTCATTTTTGTTAAACATCTATAGCACACATCACACATTTTTCATTTTTTGCTAGTGTTACCTGAGTGACACTCTTATCTCTACAACCAGATTGTAAGTCACTTGAGGGCAATAATGTGTTTTGTTTATTCTAAATTAGTGTTAAGCCCTCATAATTTACTAAACCAGGGATATAGATGAGTATTCATGCACGTTCACTCTTCTGCCCTAACTGTTAGATTTGTGATATGGCTATTAGGCTAACTAGGCTGACTGAGAAATCAGGTTCTAGGAGGTGAGAAGACTCACTTCAATATTTCTGTACTCTTTTCATGATGCCCCGTGTGCTTCATATGCAAGGTGTGGAGCAAATTATGGAACTTTATCTTTTCTTTCACAAAATGTCACATACCACGTTCTCTCCATTACACAAGCATGTGACTTCCTGTAGAATATAACAAGTGTGTGCGCTGGAGTTAGAATAGAAGATCCAAGCCTAAGACATTGCCCTGCCACTTCCCACCTCCGTGCAAGTCTGACCCTCTGTTTCATTGCCTGTAAAGTGAGCGGATGCTTGTTCTACCCCTCTCATAAAGTTTTATAGACTCAAATAAAATAATGAATGTGGAAGCACTTACCATAGTTAAGCACTTATCACAGTTATTATGACCATGAACTTTGGAGTCAGACATGGGGTTAAATGCCTGCCTATCTCTACCATTTGTGCAAACTTGAGCAAATTACTCATCTTCTCTGTTTCAATTTTTTCCTTTGAAATAAGAATAATAATGCTTTTGTCCAGAGTTATTTTGATGATTAAATAGGTTCATACTTGAAAATGGCCTATGACATGTTAAATATTGATAAGTGTTAGTTATTTGGTTATTGTGCTATTGTTGTTGTCATTATTATGCATTTCCAAGCAAATATATGTCATTATTATAAATATAATATTAATGTAATAGAAAAATATTGGGCTTTAGAGACCTATGAATTGGTTTCTTATCCTGGTCTTATTTTGGCAAATTATTTCATACAGCACCAATGCAATTCAGCTTCCTCAACTATAAAAGTCAAATTCATATGCACCTCACAGGTTTCTGTGAGTGCTAATAAGATGATGTATATAAGCATGTAGGGAAATATCTGGTAATTCACTGACATCAAAAATTGGATTCTCTCCTTCCCATATTTTAGATATAGGGGTTGGTTTTGAATGCTTGAAGATTTTAGGGTACCATTATGGACATTTCTCTTTGAAGTTTTAGAATTTTTAGTATGTTTCTCAAAATGTAAATGTGTATAGCATAACAAATATAAAAAAATCATAAAACACACTTAGTTGCTAGATATAGAAGGATTAAAATTATCCTGGAAACATGTCCCATATTTCTAAAAGTAGAGTGGAAGGGTTATCTTTCCAATAATGGTAGGGGATGCGGAGAATACCATCAACAGTCAATTTCTTTTATGCCAGATGTATTGGGTGCACCTTGATATATGGTCCTTCCCTGGGAAGGTGCACTTCTGTGAAAATGCTCCAAAGCTCACAACACCTTTTGGGCGATATATGAAGTGCCAGCTAATGGACAAAAATATGGTCTACTTTACAAACTCACTTGTGTCAGACACTTATGTTGTTCTAAGAGTGGCAGGAATCGATAATGAGCAGAAAATTCTAAACATCAGATAAACAGATAAAACCTACAATATCCAAGACTTAAGTGAATCTCTGTTGAGCGACAAGGTCTATAAAGGAGGAGACTTGAAGCTTTTCAGCAACTCAGCTGGAAACTGAAGGAAGACTTCAGGATCAGGAATTGTCATATCCCCTTTTGCCATTTATGTCTAAGTTCAGAAAAGTATTGAGGACTACCGCTAAGAGATGTCACTTTGGCATTTTCTCAATAACACTAAGACTTTTGATTTTTTGTTTGTTTGTTTGTTTACTGTACTTGCTATTTATTCCTAGAGCTCTATATTTCCTCGTAAGTATCCAGAATGTTTCAGAAATCAAGTGCTGCACCCAGGTAGTTTTGTACAATGACTGAAATCTGTAGATGGCCTCCTTTACCCTATCGCCCAGCCACGTTGGCTGGGAAACTTCTCAGCAGTTTCATAAGCTTCCCTGACTTTTAAGCAAAGAAAACGGAAGAGAAAATCAACATCATTCATTACTGTTTTGTGCAGTTGGGCAGTTTCCTGTCCAGTGCTCTTGATAGTTGTCAGTTGTCACATTTGAAGCCACATTCTTTAATACCATTCCTTTCACTTCCGCCCACTCTTCTAACAGACACACAATCTATTTGCTTTTTGGGTTTGTTCTTAAGTTGAATGGAAAAATTGATTATATATTTTTTCTTTAATGAAAGTCATGGATTTCATGGTGAACTTCTTGACAATTATTTTGTGAACTTCGAGCCTCAATTTAAGAGCTGTTCTCCAGAAGGTTGTAGTTATGTGACTTCTCACTTTGGCATAACTGCTTTTATGACTCACATGGGTCTCTACTGGAAAACCTCAAAACTGTACCTACAGGCTAAAGCCATTGCAGACAGTAGGACTCCTTGGTCCACAGGAAGATGACATAAAATACAGTAGATCCACAACCTGAGGGCTCATCATTCAATCAGTGTGTTGTTAGTCCTTCACCAATTTCAGCAATTGATTTCATGTCTTTATACCTCATAACAACTTCCATCCTGTGTCCAATTTTAGCAACTCACTAACTTCTTTGTTTGGTTGTCACTTTGGGTTTAAGCCATAACTTTGAGCCTCAAATTGCCATCAATATTTTCCAGAAGACTGGGTGCATGGCTGGGTTCTAGACTCTCTTTTCCACTATTGGACCTTTCTGGCCCCAACTATGCATCTATGTAAATATCTACTTACCAACACTCACTAAACGTTCCAAATTATTTTCTCTGTCTGGGTGAAATACTTGCCCTTTGATTGCATTATGTCTCTCTAATGTTGACATCTAATTATTTGAGTTTCCTTTCATTAGTTCTTGCTGATAGCTTTCTTATTTCCTGGACTTCTATCCTGGCAGGTGTTTCTAGTCATTTTCCAGCATAGGTTGTCACAAACTTAGTACTAGAAGCTGTCTCTAAGCGCTGCCTCTTTATTCCTTCCTTCTTCTAGTACTACTTTCATCAATTCGATACTATATTTTAATAGGTAGAATATTAAAAGATCGACAATCTTTTTCTGATTTGATATACCCAAATGACATTGGCAAAATCCTGCTTCATGAAGCCTATAACATAGTAGTTTAAATACTTAGAGCTTCTTACTGTGCTCTCCTTCCATGTCTCATCATTCCTATCTCCATAATTAGAGACAGATACTTCACCTCACCACCCAGCCCACCCTTGACATGTACAGCAAAGCATATGTTTGTAATCCAAGCTTCTGTTTCTTCAAAAGATTACTGACCATCTAAAGAACAAGTTGGTGGAAAATTCATGAACAATTTAGAAGAAACTAGGTAAACACCACACACTGGCCTCAAGCAGACATCCAAGTCCAGTAAAAGAGGGAAATGTTTTGATTGTAATCTTTTCACACACACACACACACACACACACACACACACCAAACATTTTTTTCACTGAGATATAAGTACCAATGCGGTTCAGATTTACTTTTTTTCCCTTCAAAACTTTTGAGATAAAACTTTAAGATCAAATATTCTCTACAGCTCCAAGTTTTACCTTTAGATAATATTTGTACTTGGCTAATAACCTACCTCTATTGGCTTCTTCTTTCTTTCTCCCCATTCTCTCTTGTCCCATAGAGAAAATGAGCACATGAAGCCTCAGGGGCGGTTTCTTTGGAGCAAAATAATGGCTCTAGGGAGAGAGATCAACTCTGGCCCAGGGATAGAATCTCCCCAACATAAATAAGGCCAAGATTTTCCTCTGCAGGGGCTGATAGACCTTAGTCACAGTCTGGCCAAAATGGCCCTTTGATACCGTAACACTAGGGAAAGATTCTAGGAAAAGTGATGCAGGGAAAATTTTAAATGTTCTCTGCTTCAATCACTTGAATTCAACTCATTAACAACACAGTAGCCCCCTAACCACCAATCACTCACCACCAACACCTACCGGAAATTTAACACACATTAGCATGCTTATAAAAAAAATGGTCTTTCTTATCATGCATGGACTTATATACATCGATTCATTTAATAAATGTTAGGTGCCTACTGTATACTCTTCTGTGCACAGTAAATACAAAGATGTATGACAGTTTCTGTACCTGATGGATTCTATGAGTGACTTTTTAAAATTCAGATAACTAATAAACTAAGTTATAGAAAAAGTTCATAATTAATAAGCTTCCCATCTCAGTGATATCTACATTTAAAATGTAGATTGCAATGAAAAAAAAATGCTTCTCTTGAAAGACTATGAAATTATCACATTTCCAGGAAACAAGTGCGGCACAATGTAGGGCCTGTACTTTACGCATTTCAGATTGGGTCATGTTGACAACCACTTGCAGAGGCAGCTTTATATATTTTGTAAGTGGTTAGGTAGTGTTTTCTCTAACAATGCATTCAAAACTTTTAGTTACAGGTACATCAAAATTGATCGATGCACTGTATTAGGTATTAACCTCATTATAGGTATTGCACAAGGACTCCCAGTGGACTGCGTGAAGAAAGAAGAGCAACTTTGTACTAAGCTCTGTGATAAGTTCTTCATGTCCATTACTTTATCTGATTTATAACATCAATGAATATCTTCTTTTTTTCCTCACATTTTAAAACTGAGAAAACTGAACATTGGAGGCATTTGCAACAATGATGGACACACTTGCTAAAGATTGCCAGAGCTATTAAGTGGAAAACCTAGGATTTGAATCCATATGTCCCTGACTTTGCAGACTGACTATTAACTTTGTTAACCTCAGTACAATTAAAACTTGGTGGGGTGACAGGTCATGTATCAAGAAAAATGGTAGCCAATAATAAAAAAGCCAATTATGATAAATGTGTCATGATTGATTTGGACAGATAATTATGTGGCATAAGCTTTATCAGTCATGATTAATTTTTGTTTCTTTTGTATCCCTACAGCATTCCCTAAAATATCGTAAACTCCTAGTAAATATTGCTAGCCCAGTTAATTATTTAGTATTGTAAATCTTATGCAAAATATTGGAGCAGAGCTGAATTTTTTCTTTAGTGGTTGTGATGTCTAATAGGAGATGAGTTGAGATAGCCATGATTCTTAGTAGAAATAGATACTTTCTACCATCTTCCAACATTCCTGACAGACAGCAAATGGCTTGCAGAGTTTATGAACAACAGAATCATCTTATTTGACAGGTATGATTCCAACCTTTGACTCTTCTCAAAGATCAAACTCACTTTTATAACAGAAGACATGTCATAGCTTTGAATATACCTTTATATAGGCAGCAGGGTTAAGTACCAGGTGACTGTATTGTTTATATGTTTTTCGCTGCAGTTTCGAAAAGAAGAATCAAAGGTCTAATTACTTTACAGACACATTCTAAAGGTTTTGGGAGCTATTTACAGCATGGTCTTAAAGTGAAGCGATAGCTCAATTTTAAGATCTACAGTAATGGGCAGAATATATCCTTTAATTAGAAGCCTCCCTCATTCCAAACTCATCTCTCTCACTTTTTGTCTCATTTTTAAGACTCCAACTGTATGCAGGATTTCCAGATCTAAACTTTCATTGAACTTACCTGTCAATTTTATAAAATGACTAGGTTTGTATTTTGAAAACAAAACAGGCTATTTATAAAAATATTGTTATTCAAAACGAACTCGTTTGAAACTATTGAGAACGATAGTGTAGTTTCTAATCCCTGGCTTGTACTATTAAATCATGAAGATGAGAGGTCGGTTTTGAATGATTCTTTAAAATCTGTGACACAGGGGTAGACATATGGGACTCACTTATAAAGACCAGTGAAATTAGTCATGAATAGTGAACATTTGAGTCATTGTGATGGGTAAGTTGACTTTTATACAGGGGTGTTCCCTCTACCCTTCATATCAAATACATCAATGGCTTCTTTCTCTGCCTATATATGAAATAGACCATGTCCTGACATGGATTTAAAAAAAAATGCATAGCCTTTCCCATCTCCTGCACATCAGCACACACGGTAGGCTACATTTCCCCAAAGTTCAGAGAGGGTTTTCTCCCGCCCTGCATCACTACCTGCCACACGGCCTCTCACAGCTCACGGAGAGACACAGCCCGAAATGCACTGCAGGGCTTTGAATGCTCTCTGAATAGCTCTTGTCAGTCAGAAGCCTGCATTTCATGTTTCAGATTTTTCCCAGGGGGCTTTGATGTTAATCCATTTCACACTTCTAACACATCTGTTCTTCTTCAGGCTTTCTTATCTTTTCTGAGCATTCAAATATATGTGTGGGGGAAAAAAACTTTTGGCTGTCATTGTGCAGTTTCTGAAATGAGACTTTAATGATGAAGCACATTCACCTCCCCTCATTGATACTCAGTTCTAACCACACAAGATGCTGTATGTGAGTTGTATTTCTCTAACATTTACTACCACCCCCATTAAGGTCAGATGGCCTGGATGCTGGAAATAATTAAAGAAGCCACTTAGGTATTTGGTAAAAAATGTGCAAATATAGCTTGTGTTTTTGCCATGTGCCTAGTCAATGCAAGGTACTAAGGAAAGGCAAGGGGCCTATAAGAGCAGTCCTGTTACTTAGCAGCATAAAGTTCCATTGGTCAATGAAGACAACAAGTAAAGCATTAGATAATCACATAATAACATTAAAAAATATTTCCGTAAGGCTATACAGTTAATTGCACAATGCAACATATGAAGGATTGGTAACAATGACATGACCATTGATTATTACAAAACAACAGAGGAAGAAAAAGTGACTGTAGGCTATAGTAAGCTGAGAAGGCTTTGATGGGAAGGAGGTGTGGCCAGAAGGTAGAGTGGGGAATGTATTTAAGCTGGTTAGCTAAATTTATCTTGCATGGATAGAATATGTCTTTTTGTTGGCAGGCGTATTGCAGTTGCTAAGATAAGTGATTTGGCCTGGTTTTAGCCCTCAGCAGGCTTGTGATTTCTAAGAGCAATAAAGAGTAAAGACAAATAAGAATTTTGAAATAATAATATGCATGATAGTCTATATATTCCTAGAGTGAACTACTATAAAAATTAATACCACGGTACTTATTCTTTTTTTAATACACTCTTTCAATCCTATTCTTTTGTGAAAAAGTAACTACTCCTATCCTGATAAAATAAGAACAGCTCTGCAAAATGCTACAAAGTGCCATATTAGATCTGTTACATGAATTTAAATGGAGGCTATTGTCAATGTTATCTGTCTTTCTTCTCCTTTCACTGAATGAAACATGGACAAATTTAATCTATAAACTGCTTTGCAGAACATTCTTCAGTTACTACAGAATTTCATCATTAAGCACACATGCTACAATTAGCAACGTGCCTTATAGAACTTCTTGTCTGGGGTTAAAAGTAACTAAAGAAGAGTGAAATATTGTTTGGTCTTCACAGGAATTTAGAATCAGAAGCTGAACAGCGATTTTCTTTTTTATGTTGGTCAAGTTCAGACCTTGACCAATGTGGAGAGATTACAGACAGACGTATTTTGATATAACTTGAGAAAATTCTAACCATAGCTCTCCAACAGTAGAAACGCATTACAGGAGAGAATGACCATCCATCCTGCATGTTTTAGTAAGAAATCTGACATGGGTGAAAGCTTGTTTTAGAAACAAGCTTTCAGACTTCGTTCAATGCTTCCAGTGCTTCTAGTAATTCAGAATTCTGTGATACAGCCATGTCATTTTATGCAAGAGGAGAGGTGAAAATGCATGTCCTAATGTGCAGTGACAGTGGAGTATCATGGGGGCCAGTGGCTATGTGAGCTGTGTGCTGGTGGCTTATCTTCTATAGCCCTTCATGGATGATAGTTAGACAGGTGGATGGTGGATGGATGGGTACATAGATTTATAGATAGATACAAATAACACACATCATAAATATGCATATGTTGCCCTTCTTCTAAATATACACTAACAATATTTTTCCTATTGAAAGTGATAAGGAAAATGTTGAAGGCCATGCTGCAGGTAGTATATTTTCTGCGTCAGCTAATAAGGAGGGACTAGAAGATCTGGGACCTGATCCTACATCTTTATTACTCTCTCTTTCCCTCATTAACCCTAGACAGTCTCAGTCCAAACTGTCCTTATTATTTCCTTCACAATAAATGGCTTAAAAGAAACAAAATGTGGATAAATTTTGATGATTATGTCAAAGATCCAGATGCAGCAGCAGCAGCAGCAACAACAACAACAACAATGACGACAGCAATAACAACAAAGAACTAAGTGCATCTGACCTAATAAGATTCCAGCTTACACAATGTCAACACTCCATTAGGTCTAATGTTATATGCTATTCATTTACAACTTCAGCTTTAAAACACAAGTAGTGCTCGTTTGCTCTTTTGGTTGTGGTGTTGAAACACTAAGGTGTTCTTTTTGCGGTATCACTTTTTCACAGAGTTTAGGAATTCAACCCTTAGAGCATTTGCTATAACTTATGATGGTAACCTGTGATCTCAATGAGGCTGCTGTGTAAGTCAGCTAATTCCAGCCTAACTTCTGACAGCTAATTGGTAAACAAAACAATGAGAGATTTAAAATATTAAATTAAATTTTGAATTACCTTCAACCCATTAGCACATTGTATTGTTGAGCCGTGATTTCAGTAAATGAGAATTCTAAGTATAATGAAACACAAAAGACCAAAATTAAAAAAAATAAAAAACTAATCATACAGATTATCCAATACAGGCACTTAAATTACCACTCCTGTTTTATAGTTATTATCATACCTCTATAACCCATGTCCCTTTACAAGGCTATTCAAGCTATAACACATGACAGGCAGTGCATTGCTCTGCTATTTATAAGGTGCCTTGGGTCATGTTATATGGCATAAGACTAAAGGCAGAATGACTTAAACCACCCAAGAAGTGCAATAATCCCTAACAAATGCACAGCCTGGAGTGTCTTAATGCTGTTATGAAATGAAATTCATACATTAAACTAAGAAAAATTGTCAGACCCAGAGCATTTGTTGGGAATAATAAACATGTCTGTCTATCCATTGATGCATTTTTCCAGCCTATAGGAACCAGAAGTGATTGTCCCAGCCCCACAGATTATCTCCTGTGTCTGAGGTCCAAACTGCATCAATCTTGTTGGTTTCAGACTTCCCCTACCATTACAAAAAAGACCCATTATACCAATACCTTTTAAGCTAGTGGCTTTCTTTCCCTAACATTCTCCTGGTTTCTGCTAGGTTTGATTTTAGTAACGATCCATGTAGACTGGAGAAAAACATCAGGTCCAACAGGCAATGAAATGCAATTTGAGAATACAATAAGAATATACTTGAAAAAGAATGTAGTTTCATTGCTTGTTTGGATTATGGTAGATTGAGAGCAATGATGAATGGAAATGTGTCCAGCTCAAAGGAGGCATTGGGTAGATAGCACCAGCAGTTAAGAGAGCTGGCATTATTTAATAATTTTCATTAATGACCTGGAAGAGGGAGGGAGCCACACACTAATGAAAACATGAAGCAACTAAATTGGAAGTTGTTGCAAGTGCTGGTAAAAACAGAAAAATAATACAAATCCAATTAGAGAGGTTAGAAATGTAAGCAAAAATATAACCAACTTAAATTCAGTTTGATACTGTATAAACATATTCATCAGGGAAAAATAACATCCAACTCATGTCTTTGCCAAAGAAAAAAGCTGCTATAAAAGTATCCAAATTCAGATATTCCCCATGTTGAATTTCACAAGTAGCATCAAACACCTAGTTTTACTGTCTGTTCTGTTTCTTTTTGGGCATCTTAATGTTATAACCCAAGAGACTACAACTCCACTTCTTGTAATTGGTAATTTATTTGGAGCTTTTACAAAATCTTCAGTGACAAATCTTATCCTGATGGTTAAGTCTCAGTGACAAGGCTGTATAAATATTATAGGAAAAACAAGCCCTCATTCCTGGACATTAATAAGTACATAAAAAGAAAGAGAGTATAAGAATTACACAATACACAGACAGCTTCAGAAAACTCCAAAGTAAAAACACATATGTGCAAACTGAAAATATTTGTTCACATGATTTCACATTGCAAATAAAACCCATTTTTTCTTTTTCTATATATATATATATAGTGTGTGTGTGTGTGTGTGGTATATATAAAAAAGGAACTCACTTCAGGGGTCATATGAAAAGCAAGGCCCCCCAAGCTATGTTTAATATTGTATGTGGTACACACACACACACACACACACACACCTCTCCAACACAGCGAGAAAAGTTTGGGGGGACTGTTCAAAACCAGCATTTTGTGCGCAGTGAGGAACACTCTTCCTCCTTAATATAGAGCAAGACTCTTCTTACCCCACATAGAACACAGCATGAATGCCCACACATAGAAATGTGTTTGTTTTGCATTCACCAAAGGGTAAAAGACCCCATTCTGAAGCATTCTTTTCAGTGTCAAGAGAGCTTAAGATACCACTAAGAACACAACCTAGAACAATTGATGGCTTATGAGAGAGAAACATGAAAGTTTGGTTTGCTAACCCTGGGAGCCACTAACACAAATTCCTCATATATGAAGACAAGTAGTCCCCCAGTGGACAGAACTGAAGCTGGAACTCTGGAGCTCCTGGCTTCCTATGTAGCTTCCTTTATAAGGGTCTCATTTGCATCCCTTTAGTTAGTGAGATCTCATTTAGTTCTGAGAACACTGCACAGACCATTAGGACAGAGTAGAGACAGGACTCTGGAGCCAGGCTAGAAGCTGGTGACCTCAGAGTTGTCTCTCAATCAGGTCTGACACCTTGTGATTTCAGAATTATGTGTTACTCAAATACTGACCCTAATCACTCAGCTTTTTGCAGTATTTTCCAGATAATGCAACTGGAAACTTCGAGTCAATATTATATAGGCCATAAACGTGATGCCCAGATGTCTGGGTTTAGACTCTGGCTCTGCTCCTGTATGACCTCAGGCAGTTACTTAAACTGTGTGCCTTAGTGTCCTTATCTGAAAGATGGTAACTATTAGGTAGTCATTGGGACTTCTAAATGGGGTTATAGAGCGCACATCTCCACACAGCCTGTGAACAATTAAGACCTGACCTAAGGTTGTAGTGCATTTTCTGGAGTTTATTTTTTCAAAATCACTATTACTTTCAAGAAACTGCTTCTCTATTAGCTGTTTTAATCCTACAAAATATTAATCTCATCACTAAATGACAATTTGACAGCACTATAGTCTTTCCTGGAATATGGTTTTGGGAAAGTATGAGAGAGGGAGAGAAGAGGAAGAATTTGTATTAAAGCAATACAAACAACTTCAAATTAAATCATGTGTATATTTATTTGCCTGCCCCATCATCAGGAACTTCCTCCTCTATATTCTCCCCACATCCTCCCATTTACACTTTTACTCTAATATCTAAGAAGCAAAATTATAGATTTCTTCCTCTCTTTCTTTCTCTTTATTTGGAGAAAAGTTTTCATTGTTTAAGATTTTAAGTTTTTTAATATTTATTTACATTTGAGAGACGGAGAGTGAGAGAGAGAGAGAGAGAGAGAGAGCACGCACATGAATGGGGGAGGGGAGGAGAGAGTCACACACAGAATCCAAAGCAGGCTCCAGGCTCTGAGCTGCCAGCACAGACCCTGACGTGAGGCTCAAACTCATGAGCTGTGAGATCATGACCTGAGCAAAAGTTGGATGCGTAACTGACTGAGTCACCCGGGTGCCCCTCATTGCTTAGGATTTTAGAGACATACATGTCCTTCTGTTTCTCTCTAGACCTAAGATCTTATCATTTGTTTCATAAAGGTATCCTGGTGATATCCAGTAAATTAAAATACTTTCCTTTAAGTTCCCTAAGTGTGATTATAAACTTTTCCACGCAAAGACAAGATCACTATTTCATTTTGCTTTCCAAGTGATGAAAGTATGAAGGATATGATATTAATAAGAAAATAGAAGCCAAAAAAGTCCAGTGACTTTCCCAGGGTCACACAAGGTTGTGACATACCCAGATCGAGCATGCAGAGTATTTACATTATTCAAACCTATTTCCTTGACATGTTTGGTCCTTGAAAATCAGATGCAGTATACACACACAACTGATCTACTCATTTAAATCAAATCAGCTAGAAGTTCTACTAATCAATTGTCTTCAGTAAAGTAAACAAGCCATATCAGCATCCAAACATATTAATTGATTGAATCCGTGGATTTACTGAACAGGCTTGGCAGTTTCATCTAAAGGGTCAGATGAGGAGAGTGCGTGTTAATGGTTATTTACTGAAGAACACTCTTATTCACCACCCCATAGAATTATATATTTTTTTAAATCTGCTCCAGGCTCAGAAACAAATTGTTGGACGTTCACAGAAATGTTGCAAAATGAACGAATTTGTCACCAAACAAGAAACACATAATCAGACTGGCTGAATGCGCCCTAATTAGATCTCAGCCCTGGGTTGACACTGACACATGTGTTAAACCACGTTTTCGGGGAGTTGAAGTCTCATTATATGGGCGGTTGGGCTATTGCTATTCTGCTATTATAATTTTTACCAGATTTTTTTGAAGTGTACTTCATGTTTCTTTTCTTTAACCTCAGTCTTAGATGGAATTATAAGTAATTCATAGAAAGGTTTAACTTTCAAAAAAACTTCCAAATGCATTGCAGCGATGCAGTGTGGTTTCAATGTTAAAAAACAACCACCTAAGCCAACTAATAATAAGAAAAATAATACTGGGATTCTAAAATTAAAAGTCTTACAGTAAATTGCCCAGCTTGGCTTCTGACTAAGCAGTTGATTGTTTTGATTATTTTTTTTATCTCTGAATATTTAAATCTAATTCTCAATGTTTAGTTAGGTGTCATGGATTTTACTAGAGTCCTCAGGGATAGAGAAGGCTTGTTGGGTACAAAGGAAATAGATTTCCCAAGTCTCCAGACAAATGGTCTCCACACATATAGGACAAATTCCAGTCCTCCTAGGACAAGAGGCAGTCAAGACCAAGGGACAATTGGACAATCTTGCAGCGTCACGGGGTCTAGAATCCACACATGATGAAGTAAGATGGAAGATGAGGGTCAGAGCTCTCTGCAGAAAACTGGAGAACAAGAAGCCCAGGAGAACAGGGAGGAACAAATGGGCATGAAGTATCAAGCCCTAGATCAGTGCACTTTGGGATCTAAGTTTGTGTTGAACTCTGACTGGCTGAGTATGCACACCTATGGAAACCTGCCTCTTAGGATACACACTTGGGTGGTCAGGACTCACACCCTGGCAGGGTTGGATGATTTCTTGGATAGTGCGAATTCCTCCCTTACTCTTTATTTCCAGTAAAGGAGGACACAGTCCTAATAGGGTCTCGGATTCACCTACATTGCTCTAAAAGTTGAATTAGCCCAATGCTATTATTTCATATTAACCATGAAATATAACTATTAGAGCAGTTTTGTCTTTTAAGTGAACCCAAAGTTTCACTTATTTGTCAATTTAAAGACTAAAGGTGGTAGGTGCACATACTCAAAGATGCACTGTGCATATTTTTATAGTTTTTCAATGAAATTGAGTCAATTAATAAAGGTTATTGAGAGACATGGTTATAGCGAGAAAAAACTAATGGTCCCAGAAGACCTAGATCAACACTAGAGAAAATAACAAAGAAACGTTAGAGAAAAAATGTTAAAAAAGACATATATTATATTTGAAAGCAAACTTTCATTCCCTATTAGTCAATATTGTGAATTACATATTATACTATTGTACTCCATGGATGTGCATCACCTTTCAAAAGATACACATTTGTCCTCCAGGTATATTGCCTCACAGATATTATATTGACTTTTTTCCTCTGCAAGTCAGAAAAGGGGAGGTGATGCTGTAAAATAGGTCATAAAATCCAGATTATGGCTTGCAGTGTAAAGTCCTGAGTCACCTTCAAAATAGAATTTCCTGAATTCTACATCCAACTAAGAAAGGCTTCATAGTATTAATTAAGAGATTCCTAAATTTCCTAGATCAGTTACTACTTCACAGCGAGAGAAAAGCAATAGCTACCTGGGATTGCTATTGCAAGCCTCTTAAACCCACCAGGCTTACAGGTTACAAAGAGCTATCCGAACAGAGCAAACTACCTTCTAAATGAAGGTGGCACTTTGTTAAGTGAATAAATGAGCAAAGGAAAAACTACAGTTTTACTCTATGTCATATTAAGAATTCTGCTGCAAATTACTCAGTTTATCTAAGGATTGAGTTAATAATAATGAATACATTGGGGCTATATGTCTCCAGTTCCATCAGAGTCACTTCAAAGAGGCAGAAAAATATTTACACTACAGTTCTATTTGTTTGAGAGCAGAGGACCCCTTTAAAAAGACTGTTCACCCCTGAGAGATGTGATTTCCATTTGGAAGACCATCGTTCATCTTATTTGGTTAACTACCTCTTTGGAAGAGTGATATTAAATAGCGAGCACTCAGCAAGCAGAGCAAGCAGTGAAGACTCTAAGATGGTCCAGCTTACACATGTTCCTAACTTCTGCAGTGCTTGTGCAAAATAACTAAGCATGAATTGTCTTCTATTTTCAACATCTTAAAATCTTAGCAGACACAAATATGTATCACTAAAGGTCTCTTAAGTATTGTAGTACACATTTTATCCTGATAAAAATTGATATCCCCTCTTATTTTTTTGGTTCTTGAAGTGACGCTTAGGTAATTGTTACTTGAAAACTGGCAATCAACCAAAACATTCATTTCAACTACTACCTATCCTGGGTTGACGAATTTGCCAGCACTGTTCAAGGTATCAGCTCTGTATCTTTGGGCAAGTATCCTACATTCCTCTCAGAGTCCCCAGGTCCTCATTTATAAAATGAAATTTGCCCTTCGGTGACTTTCAAACTCTGCTTCTCAGAGTTCTGGGGATTCTCTAGAGAAATGGGAAAACAAGATAAACAGAATAGGTTGGTATGGACAGTTTATCTAGCTCTAGTCTGTTCTAATTGTAGGCTTCTATTTTCAAACCAAAGAGCTGCAGTCTTAAAATACTGAGAAACCATTCAAATGATCTTTAAAGTTCTTCCAAGCTGGCTTTATTGGGTTCTAAGAACAGAGAATTTGTGCAACATGATCTCTGCTTTAAGAAAGTTCTCAGATGCAGTTGATTAAAACAACAACTATGACAACAAATGTAAACACAAGAAAGAGGAAAATATCTCTGATCTTTTAAGAGCAAGAGCTCTAGGAGGTCAAATGACAAAAGTCCTAGGAGTTCAGAGACAGAGTAAGGAGAGAAGACTTCAACAAGAATGGACAGGCAGGGCTGGCCCAGGAAAGCAGGAATGAGACTGTGTGGATAGGCACGTGCAAGACAGGAAAGACATTGGAGATTGTTGGAAGAGGAATGGAAATGACCTATATGGAGGCCACCTCGCCTACCCAGGAATATAAGTGAGAAGAAATGTCGCTCAGCAACTTCCCAGCCAAACACTAGTGGATATTAAAAACTAAGACTCCTCAGGCTCTTCAGAAGAATCTTGAGGAAATTAGTCTGCCTGAGTTTATTAGACAGGGCAAAGACTAGATGGAGGAAATTCATCTGAGAGAACATGGGGCAATCTGGCTCAAGTTTGGTGTGTGAAATGCAGAGGAAGTAACAGACCATTGTTTCATCGAGACAACATCATTTTTACCAAAACTCACAGTATTATCATCTAAGGGTCTTTGACTTCTCATTTATTATTGAGCAAATCTTTTTTTCTACCCTCCTACTCAAAGCAACAGGTTACATATGGATTATGGATTGTAATTATATTACAATATATACAATATATATATATATATATATATATATATACAATATATGCAGTATATACATATATACAATTATGGATTGTAATGATATTACACAAGTTCTTATGAATCTGGTGACCAGTGGGTAACAAATCTAGTTCAAGACCCAACATTTCCGTCTTGCCTTCATTTTCATTTTTTCTCTCATAGGCAAATCATATATTAGTATGTTTCCATTTCCGATATGTAAATAAATGATAAAGTCTGACCCACATGAGTGGATTAGGTGAGCAATGTAAGGGAAAATTGTTTGTGAAATGTGTGGCTGATACACTACTCACCCTAAATGGTAAATATGATTTAGCTAGGTAGTAATAATTACCTAGAAAATTACTAGGGAAAATGAAATATAGCTTGTTTTTTGTTTGTTTTTGTTTCAGTTTTATTTTTACTTTAGACCAAAGAGCAGTGTGTCAAACTTGCAAAGTAGAAGTGTTCAATGCAGGATCTGGTTGTGGTGGTTTGGTATTAGGGGAAGTCATCTGTAATAGTTTAAAATTTTTAAATGTGCTCATCTATGAATTACTTTTAGTGTTGGCAATACTCTTAAATATTACACCAATAAGGATGATACTGTTTTATAGATAAGGAAACAGAGACTTAACTGTTTTCCCAAGATCACACAGCCAATGTGACTTGAGAATCATAAAGTTTTGCATTTCCTGTGGGTCTATGCCCAACCTAGTCACCCCATGTTTCTAGGGAGAAAAAATAAAACAGACCAAAACCTCAGTGCTAGAATTTAGAGAAGGATCCAAAATGAATTGTTTGAAAGTGTGAACAAAAGGAATATGATTTGAACCCATATGGCTTTGTCAATGTTAATCAATCATTTGTGCCAGTCAATTCTCATTCAAATGGAAGAAACCAGCATGTGATTTATTGAGCAGTCTGTCATTTCTACTAATTCCATCAGGACTCTAATCGTGAGTACTACCTGGCTACTGTAGTAGGAATCCAGAAACTCGTGGGCACTGGTTCTGGGCAAAGTGTGGCCCTGGGAGACTGAGAAAGAAAGCCAGACCCATTTGGTGCAGAACCAATTAGTCCCTACCCTGACCACTTTCTCTTCTGCAAATGGCTTTTTTTTTCCTTTTCTCCAGCTGTTATCTGTTTTTTCAGCTTGCAGTTTCTCTAATGAGGTATTTGGTACTTAATCTTTCAGAATAATGAATGAGTTCATCTCTCTGTAAAGGTGGTTCCTGTCCTGGGAGCACTGTGACGGCTCGTCAGGATGCCAGGCTATTGTTTGTCAGGATTCTATGAGGCTGGCTTCCATGAATGTGTCTGACATTGAGATTACATTGCCTCACAGAGATGAGGCATCCTGGGAAGGGCAAGGCTGTGAAGACAAGCATTTCTCCTCAATGAATATAATGGCTTAGAATCACGTGTTAAATTCTCAGGAGGAGAGAAATGGCACAGCATAGACCATTCTACAAATTAGACATGTCAGTAAGATAAAATAATTTTTTCAAGTTCTTAAAATACGTACCTGTGCACATATGCATACTACTCTAAGGCTGCATATTACAGACACTAGCCACAGTGGCTGTTTAAATATAAATAAATCAAAATTAAATAGAATTATAAATTTAGTTCCTCAGTTGAACCAGGCATATTTCATGTGCACATTAATAACCATGTGGAACTAATTTCTTACTAGTGTTGGACACCACAGTTGTAGAACAGTTCCATTGTTTTGCCAAATTGTCCTAGACAGCATTTTCTAGAAGAATAAACAAATGAATTTAGCATTCTTAATGATTACCCTAGGAATTACTTCAAGCACATACCAATATAAAAAATCACTGGCACATGTTCTGTCTAAATAAAGGAAATAAATCTAGGATTTTTCCAAACAGAGAACTTTTAAAAACCATGCATTTACCTACATAGGACTAGAGAATAAATAATTAATACAATTCCCCAGACTAAATAAACCACTGCATACAACAGGGATAGGGGCTGCCTATTCCTCAGCTCCATTCACAGAGCAGGACTCAGTAAATCCTGTCAGGTGGTGTGTCTCATGGTATGATTCCCAAGTTCACCTGCATCACAATAACCTGACCAGAGAGTTTAATAATAAACTTAGAGTTTTGGAATCTGCATTTAATCAGCTCTCCAAGGTACTCTTTCTTATTATAATTTGAGAATATCTGCCATAGAGCCTGAGAGAAATGACCTCTTGGTCTGTCTCACTCACTTTTCGAAAGAAGACTGAGTCAGACTTTCTGACTTGACTCAGCCAACTGTGTTTCCTTGGGCAAGTTGCTTTCCCAGAAATTTTCCAGTGAAATTCTCCTCTAATATCATTGGGCAGGTTTGGCTGTGTCATATGCCCTTGAGTGAAGTCAAAGCAGGTAAGCAGAATGAATGGACATGATTGCTTAGACTAATTAGCTTTCACCCCTAGACAGGAGAAAGTGCCAGGCAGTACTTGGTGATTCAATATGAAACAAGGTTCAAGATCTTTACCAAGGAAGAAGATGGGCAGGATGGCTTTTGGGAGGTAACCCACAGTGCCTGGCACAGAATCGTTTTCACTGGTGCTCACATATGCCTAATTATTGCTACTCCTAGGTGATAGATGCACACAGCAAACTACAGAAATATTTAAGTATTTAAGACTGTCTTAAGTCTTCAGAGCTTTCTGATTAAAGATTTATAATTAGAGGTACTGTTAAGGGAGCCTTTTTTCTACGGTTACACACAGATGACTTCCACTGGCTTTCTTTTCTCCTTCTGTTTTTCTTTTTTATATGTCCTTTCTCTGTTCCTTCCATATTTTATTTCAGGATATCCCCTCTGCACGTGCTCCAACCACCCCTACCCCAGCCCTGTGTACCTCTTTGCTACCAGTCTCAAAAACATTCCATAAATTTCCTTTCCCTTCTCCTTTAGTAACAAATATTGTGGGATTTTGAATTTATCAGATTGATCTCAGTTGTTAGTCAAATAAAAAGGTAATCCTATATCCATTTTGGAATGTGTGCTTGTATTATATATTCATTTTCTACCAACAAGATAAAATGGACAAGAGACCCAAGGCTTTCTTCTTACTCAGGCTGAGAAGTGATATTACAAATAGGAGGAAATCTGACATATCTTTATCATCAGTGGAGAAACCGAATTGCAGACTTTTGAAGATGTGGTAGGAGCACCAAACATAAAAAGACATTTTCACAGAAGGAAAGGAAGCCAGTACTCTAAGAGTTAGAAACCTGCAGTCTGTTACAGTGTTTGCAACTGTCTGGCTGCATTTCAAAACCTCATATTTATGACATTGTGTTCAACTTTCCAGCTGTCCCAGGTGATGGCCTAAAGGAAAGGTGACGGTTTCAGGTGGGGAATAGGAGTAGATGGGAATGGTCACTTAAGGGATGGGGTCCTGTTATCATCACCGTACATTTCATTAATTAATTATTAAGGAATGAGAGGGAAATTAAGGGAATATAATGAACATTTTCAAAGAGTCTGTGCCTTTCCAAAGTGCCCATGAGAAAGCACCTGTTTGGGTCACACTCTTTATGGCAAGGATGTTTTGGTGTTTCTGGATCATTATTTTTGTTTGTTTCAAATTATTTGGTGGAGACAATTTTATCTTTGATCACTTAATTCCGGTAATAGAGGTCATATTTATCTTCAAAGTGGCAAACTATCCAACAGAAGTAACACTTGACTGAGCGTATAGCATTTTAGGTAGGCTACAATAAGAATGACAACTACGCCATTTGGGGCAGGTTATCTGTAATTTCTTAGCTTTTATTTCTCTAATTGTAAGGTAGAGATAATACCAAAGCTTGTTATATATCCAAGCTCACTCCCAACAACAGGGAAGATTAACCGAGATAATTAGAGCATTGTATAATGAGATGGAAATTATAGTTTGGATCTCCATGTGGGTCAACTGATATAAAAAGTTGCAAACAGCACTGTAGCAACAATGGCAATGAACGTCTTGATCTCCAAACTTAGTCTTATATTCTGTTCAGGCATCTCTTGGATGTTCATTGTTACATGCAATACAATTGGTAGTATTACTACTCTGCAGAACCACCATCCTGTCAGGGCCAAATGAGTTAAAATGCATGTGCTCCTCTCTGTACAAAGAACTGCTTATGGGAAAATATAAAGACATGGCATCTTCCTTGAAACCACAGAAAACTGGAAAACAGTGGAGCTAGATATGAAGCCTTGAAAACACGGTAGGGTATAAAAAAAGGAGTGGCCAATTCAAGTAACCAACGGTGCATTATAGGAAAATATGAGATATAGATTAGCCCTGAAAGACTGAGTGAATCTAGCAGAAAGGAAGGTGTGGTCTATGTGAGGATAACGGTCAAAGGACAGAAGCATGATATGAACAAAAGCCATAGGAATAAAAGGTACAACAAGAAAGCAAATTTTGTAGATGTAGATATTTCTGTTTGATTATAGCAGAGTAATCTCAGACATGCATTATGGGGCCCAAATTTTATCCACTGAAAGGACCCTGAATGCAAAAAAAAAAAAAAATTTGGACTTTTTTTCTAGAAGTTGTTAGAGATATTTGAGATTTGCTCAGTAAAATTATATTTTTGCTGTTATAGTATTATGATAAGGTATTTTATACAAAATTGAAGAGTTACTATGAAAAATAATGAACTCATTAATCTCCTTTAGTTATTACAACAATTTTGAAAATGGAGACAGTGGAAAGAAACAATGACCTACCTTCCTCTAAAATATATTACTATCATATTTCAATACCTTGTGGATTCTATAGAACAAGCGTTAGCAAACTACATGCCTATGGGCCACATGCAGCCTGCTGCACTTTTTGTAAATAAAGTTTTATTGAAACACAGCCATATGTATTTATTTACATATTGCCCAAGGCTAGTTTTGTGCTATAACAGCAAGATTGAGTCAAGAATTGAGACAGGACATGTGGTCTGCAAAGCCTAAAATATTTGCTGTCTGATGTAGATGTCAGGACATACCATTACTATCAAGAAAGACAATTAGGCAACTAATGATGAATTATCTTACCTTTTTAAGATAGGTGAAAGCAGAAAGGGCCTTCATAGGGTATGATTGCTCTTCCTTTTATTTTAAATCTCTTTTTTTATTAAAGCCCCTACTCTTACCTAGCATCTCATCCCTTATATCAAAAAGGAGTAAAAATAGCACAGGTAGAGAATAGAAGACAGTCTTGATGATGACTTGCTCAAATAAGAAAATATTTGGTTACAATTTATAGTGTGAATTATCTTACACTGATAAAATTTATCTTGCCAAATAATGCAGACTTTATTATACGTTTCTAAATCTGGTTACATTTCTATGAATTTTAAGTGTCTCAGTAATTTAATTTTTCTCCTGACATCTACCCATGCAACTCAGCTGATAATTTTATGTTCTATATGTGGCTAAAGTTCTACATCTCGGGGTGAGGCAATCTTTCAAAATGAGTCTCCAGCCAACCACTTCTTGTTTGGCTCTCAGAAGTCTTAGGCTCTCTAGGAGGTAAATGAATATGTAATTGTATAATTAGGCTATTGCTGCTCCTGTTTCTCCCACAATATTGTCTGGCTGTGCCACAGGACAAGGTCACCGTACAGCATTAGACTAAAAATGGAAATAGACTGATTGGAGAATCTGACAAGAATGACCGACCTGCTGTGGACTGTTCTGTGTGGTTATGAGGCCTCATGAGATCACCTCCTAAATTAATTCCCCTGTAGTTGTACTCAACCATTTCCTCATGTGTTTTATCCTCCTCTTCCTCAATTTTAGGCAGAATAGGAATCCACCAGGATAATTTGATTTGAAAGATAAAAGAAAGCTGTCTAGCCCAGAAGAAAATGCTCCAGAAATAAATCTCCACAACTACCGCATTGACCCTTAGCACTAAGGAGCTAGTGCAGGAGTGGGAACATATGGAGTTCAGTGAAAGCTGACCATGCTCTGGATGCCCCATTATCCACAATCTTCTAAATCTTTTTCCTAAGTCACAGTGTCCCCCTCTTTCCTGAGTCATAGTGTCCCCTAATATAAAACTGAAATATGTATCATTACGATTCTAAAGAATGTTTTAAGGATTTAAGTACATAATGTATGTGAATGGTTCATTATAAATTATGAAATTATAATTAAGGCGTTGTTTCTCTAAGTGTCCCATTTCAAATCCCAGCTGCCTCATGGAGGCAGGCATTGTTCTTAGGCTGGTGGTATAATTTTATTAGATCATTTTTCTCTTGACAGTTAAGGTCAGGCCAGTGAGCAACGGTCCTCAAAAGGTAGAAAAGCGAGTAGAGACAGAATCGTGCGGAGAGGGAAGATTTGCACATGTGAATATTTTTTAAGTAGGGATCTCTATGTGTTTTGAGATAAAGCATAAAGAGAGGGTTAGGTAGCAAGAAGAGAATATAGAATAGTGAGCCCACAGCCACTATATACCAACTTTATCTAGTTCAAAATGTTTCCAAAGCAAAGTCCTAATTCTAACTAATATTTTTGTTGTACCCAAGCAAAGGAGGTTGAATCTAATTTTTCACAAGTTTTTAACCAAATGGGAAGATTTCATTAAAAAATTAATTTCCTGGGGAATGAATGAACCCCAGGAATATAACTCTGCCCTTGCATGAATCAAAAAGAAAAAAGAATAGAAGGGCAGACTTGCCAAACGCTTATAAATCAAATGTGCCCCCAAATAAGCTGCATCCCGAATAAAGACATGCAAATAGCCCGGGAAAGAGGCGTGCAAATCATCCTGCATGTAAATCACAGTAAGTGGGTGCTAATAAATTTTAGCTTGACTGAAATGGCAAAATTTCAGAGGAATTAGTAGAAGGTGGGAATATTTAGAAAGCAGATGGAATACCGTTAATCATTTGATGAAGTACAACTGGACCCTATAAATTATTTTAACACATTTTCTGTCATTTCCAGCACTATCTGGGAATCATTCCCAAACTAGGTCCGTTTTCTAGGCCTAAGTTAAGCTTTATTTTACATGAATTCCCTCTAACATTAACAACATTTTCACTCTTTCTATGGAGTCTCCAGTCTGGGATTAAGTCCGTTGTCCTGCCGGTGCCTGTATTGAGAATTGCCCACCTGGTTTTTTCTAAGCTTACTGATTCTCAAGGCTGCCATTTCCAGGATGGAAAACATTCCATCCCTCCACACCTCCCTCATCATCTAATCTTCTCTCTTCCTTCCTTAGCTATAAGTAGATTTATTATTTAACTGAATAATTATATGATGTAACTCTGGGATATATTTAAGGATATCGTAAAAGAGAAAACCGTCATTTGGTTAGGTCTTGTTTTCTGCTCTCTTTGGTCTCATTTATGTTTCTGGTGCCTATATATTTAAGGATATCGTAAAAGAGAAAACCGTCATTTGGTTAGGTCTTGTTTTCCGCTCTCTTTGGTCTCATTTATGTTCTGGCTGTTGATATCTTCATTCTTTTAAGATCCTAGGGAATAATAATATATGACATGCTCATTGGTATTTGACATGAAGAGCTGTGGAAAAGAGCGTATTCCAAAAGGTTTTAATGGTGATTGATTTATATTAGCTTTGAGTCACACTTGAGTTTGTTTTTTAAACTTGCTGCTCATAGTTGGAACACATTCTGGTAGTTGAATGGTTACCTGAGGGAAAAGGTGGCTTTGCAACCATCTTTGATCACCAGAGCCATCCACTAAATACTACAAATGAGTTTTATTGGCTCCAGCCCAGACAGACTGAACTGCTTAATCTGCTATTAAACTGAAACTGGAAGCAGTGATTTGAAAAATAGAGGACTTGCTTTGTCAAATGGTTTTTAAAAATTTGAGGCATATATGCATATAGTCACCTCCTCCTCCCAGGAATGTACAGGGTCCATCGTATCCCCACAAAAGTCAATGATTTTGTTAATACTTATCTGCTTGCATTTTACATACCTCCTAAACTACCCAAATATATGCAACTCACTTTACTCTTGTAGCGGAAAAGAGCATCCGAGATGTGTTTTACTCCTACTGTGGAAAAGTCTCTATTTGGAGATAGTCAGGTAGATTAGTCAAGCTTGATGTAGAATTGTCTTTGTAGCCTCCACAGGCCTCCTCCTGTAAAAATACATTGGATATACCAGTGAAGTCAGTTCCCTTCAGCCTTTGAGGCAAAGGGTTCCAGTATAAACTGATTTCAGTTCCCATGACCAAACTCAACCCTTTTTCAAATAGTACACACTTCGATAAAGAATGGCTCTTCCAATGCTCTGCAGTCATACACATACGTGTGCACACATGCAATCAAACCCCATCCCATGTGCTAAATGCCTATGCCTCTACATCCAAGAGTGTAGAAGAAAGAAGAATCAATAACCTCTGGAACAGTTCTGGACTTCATCTAGGTCTGGAGGGATGGCTTTGAGTAGATAAAAAGAGAGAACAAAGACCCTCATGCAGGATGGAGCACTTGAGCAAAATGCTATGGCAAGAATATACACAGTAAAGAGAATAATGAAATGAAATAACTGTGTGAGCAACTGGGCAATGGCAGTGGTGTTTGAAGAGGTAGGGGGAATCTGGTATAGAGGCTCAAAAGGGCCGTTTCCACCTAAGTAATTGCAAGCCATAGTCCTTTTCCATAGAGTCAGACTAAGATATGTTGTTCTGTGAACAGGTGTTAGTAGGAGATGGACAAATATAGAAATTTGGTGAAATTAAAGATAAAACTCTTAGACTTGAGAGCACATCTCCTGCTGCTAAGGACTTACTCTGTGTGAGTCATAGCCCTCCTGATGTGAGGAGAGGGGGAGACCTCTCCCCAGTCTCTCTGCAAAGTGTATCCTTATTTGCCTTATGTCAGGACTTCCCTTGAGTTTCTCATTTATTATTTTTGTAGGGATTAATTCATTGGTTTGCAAGTTGACACCATAAAGATGAAATATAGAAGACAGAAGTTTCAACGAGTAGAGGAGGGCTGTGCAATTGTAAAGAAATGCATATTATGCAATGTAACAGTTGAGTGTGAAATGGGTTGTCTAAATAGTATATTCTCTAAGAGTAAGAAAATACGTGAATGTATGATGTGGCAAGTTTTTGGTGGATGGGAAGAATGGTCAGAGAAGGCAGGTCTAATGTGATGGGTTAGGTGGCAGACCTTTAAGTGAGTGCAAATTTATACTAGGGACAAAGGAAAGGAGAAGGCCAGTTTTGCCGTTCTCCTACTTCTGGCAGCGTCCATTTCCACTCACAAACCTTTGTATTCAAATCTACTCATTTGTCCTCATCAGCCAGATCCACCTCCTTCTTGAGGGTTTTTCAGATCACCCCAGAGCATTTCTCTCTTGCCTAAACACCTCTAGGACTCTGTCACACAATGGCATACTTAATATCATTAAGTGTTATTTAAATTTTTATTCTTATTTTATTTGATTCATTGTATCATCTGTCTGCCAAACTAAACTGCAAGATACTTGAGGGCAAAGACAGCATCTCACTCTTCTACGTTCCCTGAAGCACCAAAGCCCTGGACACAGAACTGTCACAGGGAAGGCTGATAATTCAATTTACTGATCTCTCAGTGTGAAGGATAATATGAACCTATTCTCTGGCATGAAGGTCCAAAGCTACAGTATTTACTCTATAGCCTAGCTGATAAAACTCTGTTCCTGTTGACTGACCTTGTAGTCCTAGGAAAAGGTGTATTTTTTCAGCTTGGGCAGCTCAGGTGGCCATGAGTGGAGGAGTCAAACCATCAAGTACATAATGGACAGAAACAACACTGAATCATTTCACTTCATCTGAGCCAGAGATGTAGCCTGGAGATCTGCTATCTCCTGGGAGGGCTAGTCACCCATGGTCAATATGCTTGAACAGACTAATGTTTTTCTGAAATAATTTAGAATTCTAAAGGTATATGGTCTAGGTGTTGGCAAAGGAAACTTTACCTTCTAGAAAGAAGATGCTTAAACAAAATAGCTTTGGTTTCTGCATTAAATCAACTCCTATTAGCAAGCATTTACTGAGCACTTATTATGTATGGTGTGTTATGTAGCAAAAAGAGAATGTTAATACTCAGTCCTTTCTTGAAAATTGCTTGGGAGGAGTTGACATACATCATAATTAAAAGTTCGCCCTAGTTGAGCTATGGGACAGTTTTATGATATAGACATTATCATTATAGGATTTTGGAATTGAGAGAATAACTGTGTTAGTGTTCCTAATATATTCACCCCGATGACTGTTAAAATGCAGGTTTTGAGCTACAGCTCACCTGTAGTGAAATGAAATGTCTGTACTAGTTGCCCAATTACCTGCTCTTTATATACACCGAGATTTAAGAATTATTGTTCCATCAGCCAGAATAGTTAAGGAAGACATCATGGAAGAGGTATGAGAAAGATTCTGAAGTCAGAATTCTGGCTCCATCAGTCTCTTTTCTATCCTGTTTCTTGGGCCATTGATCAATCATAAGCAATGGTTGGCAACAGACTGAGAGGAGACTATCCCAATAATTTTCTTGGGATGTTTTTTATTTTATATATTAATTCTCTTCTAATGTTAATTGCACCATTGTATAGAAATGTGGTTTACCAGGGAGAATGAGGTTTTGTACTAAACATTTCAGTAGCAATAGGCACAGTGGTCTTATCTCTAAGCACAGCTGCTGTAAAGCTAGAGAAAGGAAAAGGAGGTACCTATGGAACCAACTACCACACCTTTGCCTGCGGTTTTCAAACTTGACTTTACATTTCTAGATTGAGCTGTGTGAAAAGATCACCTCTTAAAAACATAAACAGCAACACACACATACACACATGCACACGCACACTCACAGAGTGGCTTTTACACAGTAGAATTGGTGCCAATTCTCAGTGCCAAGTTAAGAACATGGTTTTTCATAGGTGTGGTGCATGCATGAGCAGACACCCGTGCACACGCTTTGGTTTCCTTTTAATGGTCACAAACTTTAGTCTAATTTCTTAGGTGAGTGAGATGCTAATCAAGCAGTTGAAGACAGAGAGCCTAGTGAAAATAATCAAATGTGAATTTGTCCAGGGGGACTCTCGACTTTGAAGAGGGAAAGAAGAAATTGTCACGTTGATTCCACTGGAGACAGCCTTCCTGTTACTAAGCGGCCCCTGGGGATTTGCTACCTGATTTGCTCTTCGTCAGGTTGGCATCTCAGTGACAAGGCAATTGTAATTAGAATGAATAAAATGAGAGATGTGCCAACTCTCTGCTTATAATTCAGACTGTGACATTAAAGAAACATTGCAGTTTTATTATTTTTTTAAAAAAAATTTAAAGAGTTACAAACAGCTAGTAGGTCTTTGCCTACTGGGATGCCTTCCATAAAACTCGGAACTGTCTTGCTAAAGAAAGAAAATATGATGTGCTTGTTGTACTCCAGATGGTTATATGTTACCTTTTGGGATTTTACACTGTCTTTGGAAATTGTCTTATTTTTTCATGCTTGTTTTTGCAATGCACAGGCAGTAAAGTTTAGGGGTAAAGAGGAGATGTGAAGGAAGATTCCCGCTATCCTACTGCCACTAAGCTCACTGCTGCTGGGAAAGAGTTAGATGAAGACCATCAGGGCTGCAATAATAAAAGGTATAGCCACCAGAATATCATGAGGAATATGGCAAGGTGGAGAGTAGGTGGTGGTAGAACCTGATTGATTCTTGAACCGCGCCTTGACTTAGCGTAGAACTTGAACAAAATCCCCCCAAATTCTGATAGCACATTTTGAGTTCTCTTCTCTTTGCATTGAAGACTGGGGATTACTTAGAAATCTGAAGGGGTTCCAGAAGGTGATTTATTAATTAGAATCTTGGGGACTCTTGCAGTCTTAAAATGAAAAATCAAATGTTTAACTCCTCTGTTTTTGTGTCTTATCAGAACTCTTCGTACAGACAGTGAAGAATATTGCATTCTTTTTCTTCTATATTTGGAGATAAAATGTGGTATTTTTCCTCTCTGCGAAATAAGATCCCCATTTATCATAATTGTACTGTGACTTTCCTTTTTTCTCTCGGTCGATCTATGCCATGCTTTTTACAACTTTGTTCTGATGTGCGTGTGTGTGCGTGTGTGTGTGTGTTTGTGTGTTTCTCCTCCTACTCTCTTCTTTGCCAAATTCTAGCCATCCTTAAAGAGTAGCTCATGCCCCATCCATGCCAGTTTTAAACATGTGTCTAGTATGTACCCAAAGAAGAAATGTTCATTAGGTGATAGGAGGACTAAATCTAGAATTTGAGAGAGAAGTATGGGTTAGCAAAACAAATTGTCAGCATATGAGTGATATTTGAAATAATGCTGAATAAGATCACCAGACTGAAATAAGTTCTTCCTCAGACACTAGCACTCCTGTGGTTCCCCTATTTCTTATTTAGACCAGGGGTTCTTTTCAGTCTTTTTAGACTGGTCACCACATTTGAAGTTCATGGAACCATCTGATAGACCTGTTGCTTGGTTTAAGTGACACCACATAGATGTTTCCTCCCGTAGAATCAATCAGTACTATGACTGAATATATAGACCCATATGGTGTGGTGACAATTTTTGTCACCACTTCCCTATTTGAAAGAATGCTGTCTAGTCAACCACTTTTCTTATAGGTACTCAACATGGCTTGCTATATGTAGACTTATTCAATCACTTTATTGAAGGGAGCCATAATGGTGCAATATTTTGTCTCAGGCAGTAAGTCAGTCATCTCCTGCACACACTCACAATCATAATACAAAGCAATAAAAATATTTAATATTTATGTTAAAATTTCGGAAATAATTTTTTATAACAATCTCTGTCTTCTTAAATGGGTAACTATGAGATTAGTTACACACTTTCTTACTTTCTCAGAGTCATCTTCATGAATAAAACTCATGGTTGTAGGATGTCCAAGTCTGTACCTCTGTGGTTCTGGTAATGGCAATGTATTCTGAATTCCAGGTCATGTTAGGAGTTCTCCCACCTTCCTCTGCCGGCTGCTGTACCTGTCCCTTTTACCACTATCAGTTTATATTTTCTGCTTCTACTTTGCTACCTTCTTTTATATACAAGTATCCAAATAGGGGGCTGAGAAGGCTAAATGGCATTTCTCTTCAGCAAAATTAAGAGCATGGAGATTATTTCCCTTGCCGTTAAGAACTTTTGCTTAAAAAATCTGCTCCTACAGTTTTTTCTTCAGGAATGGCAATACAGAAGAGCTGAGATTGTTCAAAATTACCTACTGGCAAGAGAGCCATTGATTTATCTGACATAAGTATAAGCCTGCCTACTTTTCAAAGGACTTTTGTATATGTTATCATGTCATATCTGAAACAACCCAGATGCAAAAAACAAAAACAAAACAAAACAAAACAAAAACCAAAAAAAAAAAAAAACCCCACCACATTCTAAAAAACAAGTCCCAGTTCATAATGGTGTAAATTGAGGTATTCTATTCATATATTCATGGAAAGTAAACTTTCACTTTTGCATTAGATAGTTCCCTGCATCTAAGGGTTATCTTCGAGATAAAATTTCCCCGTGATATTTTTTAAAGTATTTCAAAGCTTACATGGCATAGTTTTATCTTTCTCTTCTTTAACAGTGTTTCAGCAAAGTACCTGTCTTATTTATCCATTGAATGGAATAGTAATACCTATAAAATGTGTTTCAGTAAATGAGAGTGG
This sequence comes from Paguma larvata, assembly GCA_030068075.1. Lineage (NCBI taxonomy): Eukaryota > Metazoa > Chordata > Mammalia > Carnivora > Viverridae > Paguma > Paguma larvata. The sequence continues at coordinate 32,167,808 of CM057835.1, forward strand.
CCCTCTGAAGTCAAATAGTTTCGACTCTACCAGTCAGCTGTATGACTTAGGGCACATAATTTATTTCTTGAAGCCTCAGTTTCCTTATCTCTCACAGAGGGATGACTGTAATACAGCTTCATCAAGCTGAAATGAATTCTCCATTCGTTTGCACTACTGTTGAATCACAAGGTTAGTGGCAGGCCCATTAAAGTGTGGAGTATTAATTATTTGGACACTTTCATTTTATGATAAAGGAATTTGAATTCAAGATGAGTTAAGTGAGTTCCATCTTTTTCTTACTTTTCTCAGAAATGGATGCTTTGCTTAGATTATTTCCTTTAACTCTCACATTCTAGAATATATGCTAATATTCTCATTTTAAGAATGGTAATTGAGGCTCAGAAAATGTATGCAACTTATCCAAAAACACACAGATCTTACATTGTGGGCTTATAGTTCAAAGTCAATGCTTTATGTACCATTCAGAGTTGATGAGGCTCCACCTGCTACCACGGGCAGTCTTCCATATCATGCTGCATGATGATCTGAAGCTTCAGGATTATAGAGGGAGAAATGTAAAGAACACATACTAAGATTATGGATAAGAGATAGGGAAATTCTACCTCTTCTCCTTTCTGAAGTGAGGGGCTTCAAAATGGTTTTTAGGCATCAGAAGAAAATATAGACTTCAATATTTAGCCACTGGCATGGGAAACCTGTCTTATTTTTTCAACTATCAACTGTAAAAGTAGAACTGCTTGTTTCCTCAAAGGTGCCATCTCGTACCCCAAGTAGATCCTTACCCTCTAACAGAATTCGAAAAAGTAGAGGCACAGGTAATTCTGTAAGGGCAAATAGACGTTATTATGTAAAAATGTTAAGCATCATTTCAGTAATGTATAATTCCAAATATAAGCCCAGAGTGTGACTGTGAACCCAACATGTCACTCTTTCATCATGGTAACTGGGAAGACGCCTGTCTGGATTCTGAGCCCCCACTTCTATTTACTTCATAGAAATTCATTAAGGGAAGGCAGAAATAGAAAGGAATCCAAACTTTATTTACGATAAATTAAGTACCATCTATAAATATGCTTTGCATTTCACTGAGAAAATGGGAACTGGAGAAGGAAATGTCAGATCACATTCTGAAAGACACAGGTGAAGGGACATTGCACTGTGTTTCAATAGAGACTCCAGATACTTCGGTTTTGAAAATTGCAGAGCAAAATGTATGACTGGATTGGAAGAGTTTCATCCTTCCCGATGTATTTTCGTTGAACCCTAGTCACACGCATCAGACTGTAATATTCTAGCCGTCTACTGCTGTCACTTTGTGGTGGATGTAGTTGCCAATGCCACTCACAGAGGAGGACAAATAAGTGGACAGAATCACTGGGCACGTTGTGTATCAGAAAGTGTATCATCAGGCCCTGGATCTTTCACTCTTCCTGGATGATGTAAAATTGTGGATCACAGGAAAAATAAGGAAATCAGCAAAACAGAGAATGATACCTCCAACTATTTATATCCTATTTAAATCTTGCTTTCCTTAATTATGAACTTTCTCATCAGTATTTCTGAATAATTGTAATTGTTTCCCCCTAAGCTATCAACATATAAACTTACAGATGGTACTATCCTCTCCAGTGCCTTTTTCATTGATCTGAACTTCTGGTGCCTCTAGAGGAGTCTGGCTTATGGCTTTATTTTGCCACAAATGAATCTTCTCTCCTCTCTTCTTTGCAGTAAAAGTTGTTTCTTCTTTCACCCCCTCTATCCTCCTTCCCATTATGGTATGTTCGTTTTGAGTAGTAGGTACTGTGTCCTATGATTTCTACTCCTCTCCCCAGCATGATCATCATTTGCTAAGTCCAGATGATTGTCTAGAAGTATCAGGATCACCTGGGGGTGAAATGCCTCCACACGCACCTTGAGTATGCCTGTAACTGATTTCCTGTCATTGTTTGAATATTGAACAAGTTAGAGCATTACTCAATTACTCAATTTACTCAATTTAATACATAGCACCCACTGCATCCTCTGCCTCACATGCTACTCTACAGGTATGAAATTGTTAAAGAAATGGCCTCCATATTCAAGGAATTTCTCTATGGAGGAGATGAGACCAGAACACATGAAAAAATGCAGACTTATATATAAGTTGAATTGCAAAATGATAGAGATACAAATAATGAAGGTAGTTTCTAGTTGCCAAGCTAGAGTTACCCAATTTTGCATTATAAGTTCAGAGGAGACAGATTTCATATTTCACTGAGATGGGTAGGAAAAATTTAAAGATGAGTTAAATTGGAAGTCGATATTGTGTTTAGACTCTCATTTGTAATTAATACCTTCAAAGCGTCGACAAAGCTGTGCTCAAATCACTTTTAGGCCCTTTGTGTCATTGGTTGTACCTGGTTCTTTCCTTGGTTCCCTCACGTTCATTTCCATGATTAGCAATCATTTTAACTGAACATTTATTTAAAAGCAAACACAAAGGATGAGTAAAATAAAGTGTGATGTTCTTTTATAGAATTAATGTTTCAAAAACAAGGAATTACTATATTCTCTGTGCCTTCGAATATGCAACCACTTAAATATTCCCTTCCACCTCTGAAAAGGAGAGATGTGAATTTATGGAATCAGTGAGTGGAGGTCAGATACCTCTAGATATAAAAGTCATGCCAATCTGTGGGGAAGAAATTGGACTAAAATAGCATGTCTCAATTCCCAAGTCAATGAAATCGCTTTCAGGATCACAATACACAGTATATGCTTTGGTGTCCATCTTTCAATTCATTTGAAACAGATCTTATCCACGGACATACTTTCCTAATTTCCTAACTAAGCGCATGCATAAAATTAAAGTGAACATTATACAGGATTTATTTTATCTATATCTATGTCTATATCCATATCATCTATATCTATATATAGTGTGATGTTGTTTTATAGAATCAATGTTTCAAAAACAAGGGATTACTATATTCTCTGTGTTTTAGAATATGCAATCCCTTACATCCCTTCCCAACTCTGAGGAGGAGAGATGCAAATTTATGGAATAATATAATAATATAATAACCAACTTATCTGTGAGTTTGGATTCCATTAAAGAAAGAAGGACCTGCCATCTCTCTTTGTTTTTTTCTATACAAATCAACTAGACCCAATTCACTGTAAGTGACATTATCAGTTAGTTGCACTTTCATTTCTTTTAGGATCTTCTGAATCCATAGGTCTAAAATCTCTCCCACTTTTTTTATTCATGGAACAAATTACATTATAAAACTTGCCCCTTTTAGATTTCTGCCAGGGTTTCTTTGGAAACCCAGAAAGAAATTCAAACCTGCATCTTCTCTATGCCCAGTGGGCCATGGGGGTCTAAGGGCTTATTAGTTATTCGGCCACATCCATCCATCATTCTCTGTGTACCATGGCATGCACACCCACCAGGAAAACTTTAAAATAAGAAATAAAACTCAATGAACTCACATTCAATTAATATTAGTCATATTATTAATCCTTGCTGGTGTGCAGCTTATCAGGAGATAATTGACCTTGTCAGTGTTTCAAGCCTGCTGCATTGCTGTAGGATCTTTCACTCCCATCATGCCTAATTAGAATGCAATAAAACATAAAAAGGGGGGGGGGGCTTCTTCCTGCTTAACTATGGAATGTTCACATCCTTCCTCCATCCTCTTTCCAAGAAGGAGAATGAGGAAACGTGGCTATCATGGATGTATAATCTTCTCAATTAATAAAATGAAACTACCGTCATTGCTCCCCAGGGCATGACAAATGCACCTGTCTGCAGAACCAGACGACTGATGTCCCTTACGTGCCCAGACACTTTCTTCTTTTTCTGCGTGTTCAAAGAAAACATGATTTTAATTGGACTGTGAAAGAGGCACAGGTGGAGAGGAGGGGGTCTTGTCGATTTACTTTCATGTAAAAGGTGATGTTTCCTGACACTGATCAACTTGGTATCAGACTTGGTATCATATCTCTTTTTCAAATTTTCTGAAAGTCAATTGTCCTTTATTCTTCCTGGGATCCTGTCTCTTTGCTTTTGCTGCTATTTCACATTTAACATGCAGGCCTCGAATTTCTACTTTTAAAATTTTCTCAGCCCAGAATTTGTCAGATGACCACTCATTCAGCATGGGATAAATGAATTTCATGTTTTAAGACCAGGGATTGGCAAAATGATCCCTAAGAACATTTTCGGATGAGAAAGTCTGTGATTAATTTTGAGGAAGACAAAGGTAAATCTTTTGGAGTGGATGAACAACAAATCTCCTTGCTCAAAGCAGGGATCCCAAACATAGGTCTTCAAACAACACACTAACAATCCAGACATGATTCTTGAGCCTGCTTCTCTGCTAGCTCTGGGTAGCACTAGGAGACATTTCAACCCAAACAACCTATGTTCTGAAAGAAACATGACATCCTCAGTGAAAAATCACACACACACACACACACACACACACGGCATTGAAACATATGAAAAAATCTTTATCTCAGAGTGTCTGAGCACCCTATTTGTGGAGTATGATTCAACAGAAGACAACAACCTCCTTAAATTTTGTTTGATCACGTATCTTATTATTCAATTCCCTGGTCACACAGAGACTTTCAGCAAAACCTAAAAATAGGTGTCAGGGGAAGTCAGAATAGTCTTAATTCTTCAACACATGCATATCTCATATTTACTATCTACAGCTATATAATTGAAAGCTCAGTGAAAATGTATAATCCACTTCCTCTGTGTATTAACCGAAAACAAAGAGAGATTATTGAATAATAACAATTATCATTATAAGTCTTTTACTTTGTGTCTTATACACAGAGGAATTTCTTTCCTGTGATGGCTGGTGTGCAAGTAGTGTGTCATTTAACACAATAGGTATTTAGCGAATATCCCCTTTGTGGCCAAACCTATGATTTTTTTTTGTTTTGTTTGGCCTGGTCAATTGTGATTGTTTTGGATTAAACAAGCTTAAAGTCAGTGTCTTGGATCACAAAGCGTGATGAAATATGGACAAGGAGAAATACTTGATCTGTCACAATTAAGTGTCAGAAAGTAATCAGGTCACTGTCAGGGGCTGGGAAAATAAATGAATTCACACAGTTCTCTAATAGATGCAAGGAAATCGTGTCACCTTTAGGCTGAATGTTCTCAAATCAGCTACTCCAGCCCCTCGCCCGGCCAAACCCCAGGGATTTAAAAGGCCTTTTTTGAGAATTGATGAGATGACCTCTCATAGTGAGGGCAACTTATATATATATATATATATTTGTTGTTGTTGTTCACCAAAAATATTTATCGAGTGCTCCCTATGTTCCAAACACTTTTCCAGTGGGTGGAGTCAAATTATGAATAAAACAAAGCTGTGCCCTCTTACAACTTACATTCTAGCGAACAAGGAATGAAAATGATAGAAGAAATAAATATGTACATATCAAGTCCTCAGCCCCCTCTTTCTACTCCACTCTTGTTTCTTAGGAGTAGACCAGTGTCTTGCTCATAGGAGCCTTAATTTTCTAACATCACTTGTTGGTAGGATTAAAAAAAAAAAAAAAAACTCAAGCAAATAATCCTATAATTTGGAAAATTCACAAAGAAGATATAGAGGAAAAGTGCATAAATATCTCCAAGGTACAAAGTAAAATATTCAAATATCTGAATGCACCAATAAGATGGTAGGTGTTAACACCAGTATGAAAGGGAAAAGAGTGCTAAGATTGGGATGATTTAAACAGATTCCTTGGGAAAGATAAAAATTATAATGGAACGAGTTCACACTGGGTTTGCCTATATACCCAACCAAGTTCATGACATTCTCTGATTTGTCAACCCCTTTATCATAACAGCATAGATAACAATTGAGAGATAATTGGAGTCAGGCAAATTCTTCCAGTCCTTCTTATACTATTTAATCAGTCCTGATTCCTAGAATTGCAAACTGGCATTACTATGTGTCCATATGTGTGCACACTGGAAATTGGTTCTGCTTCACAGATTGTTCCGGAAGGTCTGTCATGCTGAACACTATGGCCTTCCTAGTTTTGCTTGTAACTTGCTTTCCCTATTCGGGAACTCATAAAGAGCTACTGCATCAGTGCTACTGAGTTCAGTTATTTTTTTTATTGCCTCATCATTATTATTATTGATTACTATGGCTTAAAATTTATTGAGTGCAAACAAATGCTACATACTATTAGAGGCAGCATCAGATGACCATGGGTTTAACAGCACTGCACGGGCCTTCATAAATAGGGCCTCAGGCCGTGGATAACTTGCTGCCATCAGCATACTCTCCAGGGAGGAACTCTTGCGATCTTTCCAAAAGTATATGGTCATTCCAAAGATTTTTCCAATTGGTTGCAGCAAGAACATGACCAGTTCCTGGGGGAGCCAGAGAAAGTCAGTCTTAGACTAGATTCTCACTAATATGCTGAGTAAGATATGAGAAGAGGAAAAAATAAAAGAGGGAAATTGTTCGTGGAATTCGATATTGTTGAATATGTTTTGTTTAAATTATTTTTCTGATTATAAAAGTAATAGTTTTAGGCAAAATTTGGGAATAGAAATAATGAATAATGATTTTACCACAAAAGGTAATACTTGCATGCATTTACCTTTAAAAGATATAAACACATATACTCTTCACATGTATGTATAAATATAAATCAAGACTGGATAGTCTTATATTTATAATTTTATAACTTGTTTTATTTTTTGCCTATACTTATGAACTTTTTCAATATCATTAATTATTTTTTTAAACATGATATTAATAAGAGCATGATCATGTATCAAAATGTAAATAATCAATTCCTTTCCCAAACTGTCTGCTAGTATCCATACACCTCCAACAAGCATTCTCCTTTACCATGTTTTGCCTTTATATATTCTGAATCCTGGGTTGAATTCTCACAAATGAAATAATACATTGACAAGTTTCTGCTATAAAGCAATCTACATTTAGACCCTTCAGTGGAATATGATTATGATTGTTTCCCCATAGCCTCACTAGGATTGAGTCATAGAATTTAAAAGCTAGAAAGGGCTTCAGAATTCCAATGCCACCCCTTTTATTTTACAGATTTGACCAGTGAGAGATCAGAGACTTACTGAGGTTACACCAACTCAAAGCCCATAAGTCACACACTCTGTCTTGTACTTAAGAGCTCCGCCTCTTGCCTGGGTTTAAAACCTGGCTCCAATGATTATTCTTGTGTGACTTGGACAAATTCCTTTTTTCATTTATGTCACCGTGTTCTTATCATTATTTCCAAGGTTGTTTTGAGAACTGAATAAGAAATTAAAAATTATAAGCATGTAAATGGTCTAAGCATCAAAGTGTTGATAGTGAGTGAACTGGTAATGTGTTATGACATTAAAGTATTTGTTATTATTTAGAAGGTGAGACAGAAAGAAAGCCTTTCTATCCTAATGTCTGGAAAGACGGGTTAAAGCACTACATTTAAATTCCTTTCTATGTTGGAGATGGTTTCTCTAGATGACTTTGTAATTTATAGTCTGTCATGGCCTTTTTAACCATATAACCATAACCATAACCTTTACATATAAAATGCTTAGCAGAGTGCCTGATATATTGCAAGGGTTCAAAGTATTTAGCTATTATTAATATCGACCACGACTTCTGACATGCCAACTAATATTCTCCTTATAGAAGGAACCACAGGAACTGGGATTTACTGACTAGAGAGGACTGTTCTCTGAAGATGTTACTTACATGGGAAGGACAAGAGTGAGGCATCCAGGAACAACTTTTATGCCAACCCACTGTCCTTCCTTTATGCTCTTTCACATTTCCCTGCCATTTCTTCACCTTTGCCTAGTCTCTCTGTGTGCCGACTGCTGCCTAAACTATTATTGTTACTATTATGATTAATTATTAATTATTACTATTTTCTTTTGTCTTACTGTGTGTTCTCAGTATCTCTCAAAACCACAACCATTTCCCCCAAATTGTGGTCATGTTATTTATTCAAATTTAGGCATTTTATATGCCCAAGAAAAATCATGAATTCTGTCTTACATCTTTCTTCCCAAGTAAATCTAAGTTGTCAGAATGCAAATCCATATGAGTCCTGTACGTATGACTCTTCCCTACTTCCCAGTACACACACACATTTCAGGTCAGGTCGCTGGCTCAGTTAGCATATATGATTATTCTGGTACCAAGATTTGAGACAGATCTGAAAGTCTGAATGCTCCCAGAATATTATCTGCCTTCCTACAATCCCTCCTCAGGGCCGCTTCATTCAAACCATCCTCCCAGAAATGCCCCATGGTTCAGGCCTTTGCTGATCTTTCACCTCATAAATATTCTTGCCCGGGCCTGATCTCCCACTGTCTCATAGCCCCTCTCTTTGTCAGGATAAAATTGATTAACTAATTAGTAATAAGATATTAATGTCTAATAATATATTTGCATTTTAATAAGAAACATTAATGTCTTAACTAAAAAGGATGTCTAATGATGGACATTTTATAATTTTGGCACTCTGGTAGAAGAGATATGTTTGAATAGAGAACCATCTGACTGCTTTCAAATTATGACCCTACTTGATTAAGCATGTGTTACATAGAGCCATAAGGAAAAAAAAATCAAGTCAGGACCTGTTAGAGACCTTTTGCTCTGTGCAATACATGCTTAATAAGAGAAAACTTTGTATTTTACCTGTTCTAGCCACGTGTACAACAGGTAGCGATACCAGCTACTGGTGTTTGTTACTACCCACTATACAAGAGTGTGGTCCTCCCACCATCTCAAAATTTAAAAATTCAGATTTTTGGAAATCAGATTTGAAAAAAACTACCAATCTGTGATTCATATAATTACATCTCTGTCGCGGATGAACCGAGTGCTGAAAGCATCTTTTGTTATGAAAATTCCCAAGAATTTTAAGAATACTTGGAAGAAAATATGTTTTTGGAAATATGAACCTATTTTTGTGAGTGCAGTAAAAGAATACTAACCCTTTCCTTGCTTTCTTCTAGCACTGAGATCCAAATGTTCTTAAATACACACAATGACTCACAATCTTGAAAAATACAAATTACATTTCATTGTGGCTCAATGAAATTGTCTGATTTTCTTCATGTTCCTCTGGTTTTATTTAGCCTGCTCCGTCTTAAGATGGAAATATAATAAGATGGTAATTATCTACTACATGGTGAATGGTAGATAACCAGATATAAGAAAAGGCAAGAAAACAGGTAACGGATCTGTACAGCAATGTGTAATCTCATACTGAACACGGGAATTGTATTGTTGTGCTGTCAAAATGCATTCAGTTCAAACACTATCCTCAGGAACTATACAACTGTAAATAAAAGCAAATTGGGGTAATTTAATCATCATAAAGCTTATTTTCACATATTTCTTTCTTTGTGACATAAAGACACATAAAAGATATATCAAAACTCACCATGGAGTCATCCCTGAGCATGGCAACTCAAGCTGATCTCCATCTACGTTGGCACTCTGAAGTATTTCATGCTTGCATTATTTAGCTGTCCTAGGGAGAAATGAGTTATGCCATAGTTTCTGCGTTTGCACAGGGCCTAGAACAGGGCCTAGAAATAGAGACACTATTCAGTCATTTCTTCACTTATATTTCAGTCCCTGATGACTTTCATTTGCAAATAGTTCTTTCTTGGGGCTGTCAAGAATTCAGTGTGATTGGGCCACTAGGAAGTAGGAGTTTTTAACCTAAAAAATAAGAGAGTGTACGTTCAAGCTCGTTAACCAGTCCATTTATCCATTTCGTTTTGTTTCTCATCACTTGTTAATTTCTTCTGGCCAAACAACCAAATTTTCCAATATTCTTTCTCTCAAAAGAAGAGAAGTCACTTATGGGCTCCAAAACAAGGTGAATTGGGGAAACATAAATTCCAAGTAATCAGAAGTCTAGGCTTCCTAGATGATGTGATTAAATGGATGCTATGATAAGCCTCACCCTCAACTAATGCTGGCCCCACCCATGATGCTAAACAAATCTGCTTTCTATTACTTTTACTTTTAAAATATATTATTACTATGATTTTTATTATCAGATTGGGGTCATATATCATTAAGAAATACACTAGCAATAATTCATTCATCATATCATCTGTAAGATAGAAGAAAACTCACGTGGTTAAAAGGAAAACCAGGTTGGAGAGAAATCAAATTGGGCAAGAAAACCTTAATTAAAGATAAAAACAAGGTCAGGGAGAATAGGGAATCGTAGGTTATCCATCTTGATAATAACATCGTTGAATACAGTGTCTGGTATACAGTAAGTAGCAAATTAATATTTGTTGAATAAATAAATGCATATTTCACCCACACAAAAGCATCAGAGTACTAGGTGTCAAGACACTGATACATTCGACAAGGAAAAAAGCTATTGAAGAAGGAACTCAGGGTGACCCCCAAAATTTTAGCAACTTTATTAATTTACCTAGAGAGAGGACTTATTTCAAATATTGCTTAAAACACATGGATTGTTGTATTTTCTGTGAACTTAATTTGTGCAGGTTCACATTTTGTTCTTTTACCATGAGTTAATGGAAAGTATCTCTATCTGGAGTCCTAATATCAAATTTTATAGTATGGAGTATTTCCAAATTTCTTTCTATTTTTATGTTTATATTGTTATCCTAAATAGGCTATCATATGCTTTGTTTTCCTATGGCCATGGCCAGATTCATTGTATTCCAAAAAATATAGCCCATAAAAAGGAAACCATTTGGCTATGAAAGTGTACAAAAATAATATAACCAAATTTGCTAGAGAATGTGGAATGTTTTTTGTTTTCTTTTATAATGGAATTTTAAGTATGTAAGTCAAATTGAAACATTTCTGAGTTCTTTTCCCTTTGATGTGTAAATGTATTTAATGCAGTAGAAATCAATATGTATGTTTACTTTGTTCCTTTTAAATCAAGTCTAGTTCTGATAAGAGGCTATGCACCACCACCCCTTCGTGTGCTGGTGTCCTCTGTAGAGCAAACACGAAGGGTAGAACTCCAGGACGTGGCCCTTGAGACAACCTTGGCAGGCTGGTGCCTCACGTCTCATGGAGACCCATCCTTCCAAATGTAGAAGCTCTGACAACATATGAAAAAACATTTTAATCTGTGGTCTTTGGATGTTAAATAATTATTTAGAATTTTATAAATTATTACATCATTATATTACTAGGTAAAGTCAGTAGAGAGTACATGTCTTCTGAAAATCCATTAGTATATTTGGTTGATTTTATTCCAGCTTCTCTTCTTTTGAAACTGCTCAATGTAAATTAAGTTCCACAATGCTTCATTTGATTTAAGCCAATAGTTCTTAACCCAGGATGATTCTGTTCCCATCATCTTTAGGACATTTGACAATGTCTGGAGACAGTTTCGGTTGTCACAACATGGGGAGGGATGAAACTGGCCTCTAGTGGGTAGACACAGAGATGGTTAAAATCCCACACTGCACGCAGTACAGTACAGCATTTTCCTACTCCAATGACAACTTACCCAGCCCTAAATGTCAGTAGCCCCATGATGTAGAAATCCTAGCTTAACCTATTTGTCTAGTCAATTCCAGCTTCAGGAAGACTTTTCTTTCTTCTTTCTTCTTTGGTGTTCAATTTTTGTTTTACTCTTCATTCATCTCATTCAATTGTGAAATAAATGCTGTTTAAATAATTCTTAAAGGGCACCTAGGTTCAACCTGAGGCTCAACCTCATTGGGTTGAGCGTCCGACTTTGGCTCAGGTCATAATCTCATGGTTCATGGGTGTTAGCCCTGCATCGGGCTCTGTGCTGACAGCTCAGAGCCTGGAGCCTGCTTCCTATTCTGTATCTTCCTCTCTCTCTGCCCCTCCCCCACTCGCTCTTTGTCTCTCTCAAATAAATAAACATTAAAAAAACAAATAAAAACAAACAAAAAAACAAATAAATAATTCTTAGAGGCCAAGCATCAAACTAGGAAATGAGAATGTGTGTTGGGGTGGAAGGGATTGGGAGGATTGCAGTAGGTGCATGGCCATCACCTTCATTGAGCTTCTAGGCTAGTGTACTGACCACAATGTCTCTAGCCTTCCATTCTACTACTTTACTCCACTCCTTCTTGCCACACTGTGTTCTAGTCTATTAGTTGTCTACTATCATTCCGTATCCTTCCTTACTACTTACTACACATGTCCTATTCCCACGTGACTTTGCATCTCCTATCTGTCAGCTCCACCAATCCAAACCTTTCGTGGAAACACCTGCCATCCCCTTGATTAATACTTACTTTGAACTGCTATAGCATTATGTTTTACAGTATGCATTTCTTCTCTGGTGTTCTCTTTCTGAAAATGGTGGCCAGGCCCTCTGGTTTATTTATTTATTATTTTGAGAGAGAGAAAGCACAAGCAGGGGAGGTCAGAGAGAGAATTCCAAGCAGGCTTCACACCATCAGCCTAGAGCCTGACTTGGGGCTCAGACTCATGAACTATGATATCATGACCTGAGCAGAAATCAAGAGTTGGACAGTTAACTAACTGAGCCACCCAAGGGTCCCAGGTCTTGTGATTTTTTTGTAACTGGTATATTAACTAGTGTTTTGTTTTGAGTAAATGAGGTTTATTGATTTTATAAAAATAATTAAAACTATAGTTTATTGAGAGTAAGCCCAACCTGCTAAAATTTAATATATACTATCCTATTTAATAATTATGGCAATAGTGTGAGATTTTACTCATATATATCCCATTTAATAGATAGGGAAATTCAAACACAAAAATACATAATTTCTCAATATGACTTAGGTAGTACATGGCTGTGAACTCAGCTCTGTCTAGTCACAAAGTTATGAATATGTCGCTACTTTGAATACAGCAACAGCAAAGATAGCTATTATGGTAGACTGATAATTGCTTCCATAGATGTCAGGACCTAATCTCTGCAAACTGTCTATGTTGCCTTATTTGGAAAAAAATGTTTCATCGCATATGTGATTCAGTAATCAAGACATCACTCTGGATTATCTGAGTGTGTCCTAAATGCAATCACAAGTGAAACTATAAGAGAGTGGCACAGAGAGATTTGACACACAGACAGAAGAGGAGGAGGCAGTGTGACTACACAGGCAGAATTTGGAGTTGATGCAGGCACAAGCCACAGATTGCCACCAAAAGGTGAGGAAAGGATTCTCTAGACATTCCAGAGGGTGTGTGGCTCTGCTGATACCCTGATTTTGTAACCACTGAAACTTATTTCTGGCTTCTGGGCTCAAGTACAGTGGGAGAAAAAAATTTCTGTTGTTTTAAACGACCAACTTTTTGGTGATTTGTTATGACAACAGCAGGAAACAAATACATCTCTGTTATGTCATGTGCCTGCTTTGTGTCAGTCTAACAAGATCATGACAATGCAGGAGTCTGAAGCCCAAGATGCAATTTCTCATGAGATCTAGGAAGGTTAGTAATACTCATGGATTTTTGTTGTTGTACTTTGTTACATTCTCCTAACTTCAAAAGTTAGAAAAGCCTCCTAAGTACACATTTTTTCCTTTGCAACCATTAATACATAAGTTTTCGCTCTCTTTCAATTTCCTGATCCATTCAGTATATACAAAGTAGCCGGTTTCATGCCTCTTCCACACCTGACCCTGAAACAGGACTTCTTTTTATGTCCCTTAAAATTTTCCAGACTTTATAATATCCCCTTTAATTCTGTTATACTTATTTGTCACACAAGTCCTATTCATTCTGTTTCAGTAACCTATCAAAAATTAACATATTTATTGGGCACAAACTATAAACAACCTCCCCTTGTAAGTCAAGCATACAGGGCTTTCCCCTGAGTATCTTACAGTTTGTTTGGGGAGACACAGGATAAGCATACAACAAGAATTACTTGAGTTACAATTCAAGACTGCTATAGAACACATGGTCTGATTAATTAGCAAATGATTTATACAGGCAGCAATTGGAGTAACTTCCAGAAGATCACTGAAGCACATTGTATCTCTTCTGAGCATTTCCTCAACTAGAATTCTAAATGGTCTGTCTTCAAATAGCAACATCTCTAAATGTCTGGGTAATTATGATCTTATGACCATTTTAATGCATGTTTATGTCCACCAATTCTGAGAAGCACTTGATTACTATAAATGCTTTCACTCTGAAGTCATGTGTTATGTTGCATAAGCTATCCCAGAATTTAGCCCTTCTTTAAATTGCCTTGCCAAGTCCAATTCAGGACCCTGGACATGATTTTTTTTTCATATCCCTTGTACGCAATATGTGTAGTCACATACATTAAAGACGGCTCTCAAAAATTGAAAATTTAATGTAATTAAATGATGGCAACATATCTTGTCAGTTAGAGTTTGGAACAATTTGGTGACCCATTTATGTTCCATATAGAATTAAAAGTAGCAAATCCTCCTCACAAGAGCTGAGTCTTACTGATAAAGGAGGATTCATTAAGAATTATCTAACCACGCTCATAATGGAAGCCATGCAGTGATACAGCTTAAGAGAAAATGGTTTTAACAGACCAGCTAGAATCTTTCAAAAAAAAGGAAGAAAAAAAAAAGAAACTCTATAGCAAAAAGAATGAAGAAGGAGCTACACTTCAGTGAGATCTTCAGGAAACCAGCTAGAATTTCAATAGCACTCTTCTGAATGGGAATCGGTGGTCTCTCATTCTGGTGTTTACCCCACCGTTTAGGCTTGAAAGCTACCTTTCTGAGGTAGTCATGTGAAGGAGAAATAGAGATGGCAGAAGCCAGGCAGAACACAAAGGAACAACAGGAAACCCTTTAACTTAAAAGAATAAAAACATTCAATTGACAGGCTAAAAGAGGGAGGAGTGTCAGGAAAGTAGAAAGGGCAGGGGATATATGGCTATGTGGTGAAAATAGTCAAATGATTTCCATTCACCTCAACTATGCCTTGCTCCTTCTGCCCTCCTGGGGCTTCATATATATATTTATAAATATATGCATGACATTTTTATCTATAGATCTATCTATATCTAAATCTCCTTATTTAGTTGCCATTTCAGTGCTTTTATTACTTGTATAGATTCATATCTGCATCTGTTAGTATTTACCCACTCTGTGAAAGGCTTCCTTCAACATTCTTGTAGTGCTTGTTGGCTGCTGATAAATTCTTTTAGTTTTTATGTGATCTTCATTTTTGAAGTATATATTCTTCTCTGTTTTTAGAGAGAGAGAGAGAGAGAGGCCATGAGTAGGAGAGAGAGGCAGAGGGAGAGAGAGAGAATCTTAAGCAGGCTCTACTGCTCAGCACAGAGCCCAAAGCAGGGCTCCATCCCACGACCCTGGGATCATGACCTGAGCCAAAAACAAGAGTCTAATGCTCAACTGACTGAGCCACCCAGGCACCCCTTGAAATCTATATATTCTTTTTCTCTTCTGGCTCATTAAATTTTTTTTCTATTTATCCCTGACATTGAGCAATTTGATTATGATGTGCCTTAGTGCAGTTTACTTTAGGTAGCCTTTTCTTGGGGTTCATTGAGGTTTTGGGTTGGTAGGTTTATAGTTTTCATCAAATTTGGAAAGATTTTGGCCATTGTCCCTTGATTATTTTTTTCTACCTTTCTCTCTCTCTCACTCTTTCTCTCCTTCTTCCTCCTCCTCCACTCTTTTTTTTTATATATTTATTTATTTTTGAGATAGAGAGAGAGAGAGACAGAGCATGAGTGGGGGAGGGGCAGAGAGAGAGGGAGACACAGAATGTGAAGCAGGCTCCAGGCTCTGAGCTGTCAGCACAGAGCCCAACGCGGGGCTCGAACTCACAGACTGCGAGATCATGACCTGAGCCGAAGTCGGCCGCTTAACCAACTGAGCCACCCAGGCGCCCCTCCTCCACTCTTTTTACAGGGGGAAACTCTAATTATATATTTATAAAGTCACTTGATGTCCCACAGTGTGCATGCTCTCTCTCTCTCTCTCTAAATATATGTATTTTTGGACAGGGGGAACATTTGCTTTATTGGTTATGTTGCATATTCAAACAAATACAATATGCCCCGTTTAAAAAATGTAAGACACATAAAAGCCTCGGTGGAAGTTCTGTATTATTTTTAAATTCCTATTGGCTACTGAAAGTGCTTCCACTATAGAACTGGAGCTTTCTAGAAATACCCATGATGGATTTTTTGCATGCAATATCCCTGAAACATTATTACACCTTACCTCATGGCACAATTGAGCAGTCCCAAATGAAATGCTTGTATCTGAATAATGATAATAGCTATTGTTACATTTGTGACAACATTATATATATATATATTTCCGTTTCAGAAATTGTAGTTATCTTCAGTCAGAGTTTTGTTTCAGTCACTTTTAATACTGTGCATGCCTCTGCTTAACTTTTAAAGATGTGGAATACAGTTAAAAGAACTATTTAATATCTTTGTCTGATCATCCCAATATCTGTGTTAATTTGTAGTCAGTTTCAATGATTGATTGTTCTCCTCATCATGGATAATATTTTCCTGCTTCTATTCAAATCTACTGTTTTTTAATTGGATATTAGACATTGTAAATTTTCACTGGCCGGCTGCTGGAAATTTCTGTATTCTTATAAATATTTTTGAGCTTTGTTCTGGGATTCACTTAAGTTATTTGGAAACAGTTTAATGCTTCCATCATTTGTTAAGGCGGGTCTAGAGCAGTGCTCAGTCTAAACCTAATTATTTCCCCATTCTGTGGCAAGAACTTAAATGTGCTACCTAATGGCCATGAATTACAAGTTTGGTGTTTTCTTTTTTTTTTGGTTTTTGTTTTTCCAGTCTGCTAATGGGAATAGCACTACTCCCAGACATGGCTAACTGCTGGCACTATTTCCTCTAATTCCTTCAGTTGAATTTAACCCTCATATCAGATATTTTCCTCATGAGGTTATACTTATTAGTACTCTACTAATTACTTGAAAGGAACCTTCTGCAAATCTTCAGTATTCTCCCTCTGCATACTCTTCTCTCTCCAGTACTCTGTCCTGTTAGTTCTAGCTGCCCTGGTCTCTCTGGAATGTTTAGCTCCATCTTCTCAAATGAGTAAGTTCACTAGACTCTGTCTGGATGCCCTATAGACCGGAAATGCTCATCGCAGTAGGATGGGGAAATCTTCTGCCTCGCTTTGTGTCCTATCTCTCAAAGATAACTCCTTTGCTCCTTGATGTTCTGTGTCCTGAAAATTGGCATTTTTTCATTCATAGCTTCTGGAAGATCAAATATGGTTGTGTTACTCCTTGGACAGAGCAGAAATCTAAAACTAATAGCACTGATATTGAAGTAATCCGGAAAATTCTTTGGACTAAGGGATGGGGGGGAATCGAAACTTCATAGGGAAGAACTAGGTAAGTTGTTTATGAAATCTGCGTTCATAAAGATGGGAGGATTTGAGATGAGAAAGTTCTGATATAACTGATATTATTTATGTCTTGACCCATTGTTTACCATATGAGGCCTCAACTTTTTTTTAATTTTGAATTTTTTTTTAAAGTTTATTTATTTATTTGGAGAGAGAGAAGAGCTTGCAAATGGAGGGAGGGACAGAAAAAGAGTGAATCCCAAGCAGACTCTGTGCTATTAGCATGGAGCCCTATTCAAGGATCGATCCCACAAATCAAGAGATGATGACCTGAGCCAAAATCAAGAGTTGGATGCTTAACCAACTGAGCCACCCAGGAGCCTGAGGCCTCAGCTTCTTTATCTCACATAAATTTCCTCCTAGGTTTTATGCCTTGACATTACAATGAAGAGTAATAAGACTGCACTGGGGTTGGTAAATCAATAACATACCTGCTTTATCAAATCTACCAACAAACAAATGGCAGGATTGGTAATGAATAAATACTGTATAACCTACTTAGGATTGTTTATTATATATTTAAGGAACTTTGATGGATATTTTCGATTTTCCCCTCTGGACTTAAAACTGCTCTTCTCACTCAACTCAGTGTTCAGGGAAGTTAACCTCTATTCAATGGATCAACTGCCCTCTTATCCTCTTGTTTCTGGTTGGTTGAGGCAGTGGGAAGAACCAGCAGAAGACCAGGAAGAGAGATGAGTTCGGGTATTTATTCTCTAGTTTGCTTTTTGCAAGGCCACTGGTACATAGTAGCTGTGTTCCTCTTCCAAAAGTTACACAGCCCCTGTCTGATGCACTGCTGTTCTAAGAACAGTGTAGCTCTCTTTGTTTCTCATAGTTCCTCCTGGCTTGTGCTTTAAGCTTAGGCCTCTTAATGGCTACCATTAGTACCTGCAGGGAGCTTCTCTATCTCTTGTCATTCTCTCTTAATCCTGCCCATACCTTTAAATTTGTCTTTAAAATCTCTTCAGTTACCCTTTTGTGAATGCCATTTGTTTTCTTGAAGGGACCTTGACTTAAACAGATATTAAATAATTTTCTTGTTTTGATCTCTCTGTTTGCCAGGTCTGGGGACAATTAGTAAAATGTATTTCAAAATGGATAAGTAAAATGATGGGTTTTTAAATTTAAAAAAATATTTTTTAATGTTTATTTAGTTTTTAAAGAGAGAGACAGAGCATGAGCATGAGGAGGGGAGGGGCAGAGAGAGATGGAGACACAGAATCCGAAGCAGGCTCCAGGCTCTGAGCTGTCAGCACAGAGCCTGATGCAGGTCTCAAATTCATGAGCCATGAGATCATGACCTGAGCCAAAGTCAGATGCTTAGTCGATGAGCCACCCAGGTGCCCCGAAATGATGGAATTTTAAAAATAAATAATAGTGTCGTATTAATAAAAACATGGTTTTAACACTAAACTTATGTAAGATGTTATTTTGGGGGAAAGTGGAGAGAAGTTACATAGAAACTCTGTACTATTTTGGAATACTAATACTTCAAAATAAAAACTATTAATATAAAAAAAGCATTTAATGCTTTAAAAAAGCATAAAAACATTCTTTTCACCCATGATTACATTAAAATTCACATATTTACAAGCAAAATAACAAGTAAATCTGTTGCTACTACTTGATACTTATAGATAGTATTTGTCTTTCCTGTAGGCTAGTTTGATCAGCCTAGAAGAGATTCTAAAAGGAAATTAAATACTTCTTTCATAAATAAGATCTTTGAGTCTTAACTTTAAAAACGTGACTGTATACATGTTCTCCTGTCTTTATTAAATTCATACCTGGTTTTCATTCTCCCCTTTTTTTTTAATTTCATGGCTCTACATCTTTTTGTTTGTATATTACAGCATAGAAAGGACTCGTCTCTCTATCCATACATCTCCTTGCCATCCTTCAAGGATTAACTTAATGCCCTACCTTCAATAAGTTTTCTGGACCAGAACATCACACGTTTACTATTTCAATGGATTCAGTTTAGGTTAGAATCATATACAGCCAAAAAGAATCATCTACTTTACTCATGCGTTTTGTAGACAGCATAAGGCTATTGAGGAAAAATATTATGCCTTTTACTTCTTCAGTAGAACATCTCTGGGCTTCTGTTGAAGTGAATTCAATTCAATTTCTGAACAGAGTATATGCCTGTGCAGAGTTATAAACCCAGATTCGTATTTCTATTCTTCTACTAAATAACTGTGTGATCTTGGGTAACTCATTTTCAGGCCTTTCTACAAAATGAATGCATTAAATCAGATTATCTCCAAGGTCTCTTTTAGTTCTTCAGTGGTACAGTTTTCACTGTAAATATTAGGTAGTAACAGAGAAGTAGAATCATATGACATCCTTTATATATTGAACTCCTCTCTTTCCCCGAAATCCTCAAAGAACATTCGTCAGTCTACTCTAAGCTGAAAACCCATGGTTTTGATGTTGAATATTTAGAATTTTATTATGGATAAATAGCCCCAAACTGGTAAGCTTATTTGAAATTCTGGAAACCACTAGTAGCTAAACCTCTCGGGTTTGCAAAATTGGGCAGTAAATTGTATGACAAGGGGTTTTCTCCTGAGATTTCCTGTGTTTGCTGCTTCTGGCAGGTTGGAATTAGAGTGAGAAACGCCAGTTTTGTGATACCTTGTTACTGCCGCTCCCAGGTGGAGTTCAGAAGTGTAGACACAATGACAAAGGTGATGAAAACATAATAACAACAAAAGAAGAATTTAATCAAATTTTATCGGCTCTCTAAAAGCTTGCAGGTCTAGCTCCACTGGCGCCTTTATTTATTTGTATATTGCATTTGTAAAATGACTCTCTCCTTGGGGAGGAGGAGGGAGTTATGTAATTACTAGTTGAAAATGACTAGATCTGTACCAGTGAAGCAAAATATGATCTTGGATTCCAAGTGGAGGCAAAATATAATATTAAAAGGCGATACCATCCACTTCCTTTTGTTAATATCTTGAATATCAGTTTTAAAAACTATCATAACTTTTTTTTTGTCCTTCAGCCACACTCATCAATGTCAATTTTGATTAGATTCTCTTGATTCAGTATTTTCTAGTTTCTCTCAGCTAAGCTCACTTTTAGCTCCATTCAGGGTCTCATCCTTGTTCCGTGACCAGGTAAAACTAAATTAATTCGCAAACTGTGGTCTTATAGTCCAACGGTTACCACAGACTTCCTTCATACATTCATTTCTTAGACAATGATGTCTTCATCTTGACCAAAGCTGAAAATGAAGCTTTTGTATTGGTCCTTGTTACTATGTGCTGAATATTTTTTTTTCTTCTTCCAGAGCTGATGTCTAGCTATCAGGGTTATTGCCAAGTCTTTTGGCCATGGGAAGACCTTCTCAACATTAATTGTCTTCAGCTTGCTGTTCTAAATATCGCTGGCACTTGTCCCTTGCCCGTGTACTCTGTGCACCTGGGAAATCTTCTCTGCCACTTATGTCTGTATCACCTAAAGCACAGCATAGCTGCCAAATTCATCCTCCATTCTTTTCCTATCCTGGGTGATAGGTGTTTTTCCAGGACCTGACTGGTACTCCTTTTCTTCACCGTCTTTTTCATATCGATTCTTGTGTCCTATTGTGCTTTCGGTCCAAGAAAGAAATTATAATTATTATCATCTCTATCCTTTATGCCCCTATTATGTTCCATCCATGCTAGAAAACAATATCCTATGATGAATTCATCGCAATCATTGCATTCATGCAAGCACTAAGATATAACTTAGCACTTTTTACCCTCCGGGTCATGTATGTATGTCTTCCTGTCAAAATCACAAATTCTTGAGGGATTGGGTTATGTTTTTCACCCCTCTGATCATTCAGTATGTTATTATATGTAGAATCCATTAATGCTTACTAAAATGTCTCCATGTGATGACTCAGATATGAAATATCTGAATGATTTAATATAGGTTATAGATTTTATTTAGGAAATACACTGCTATATATATTAATCTTCCATTAAGTTCAACAAATATTTATTGAGCAACTAAGACAATATCATATTCATAGTAAACCTTCAATAAATATTGAGGTAAAATAATGTCCCCAATATTAGTGACTTACCTGCATAGCAAAAGGAGCCTTAGAAGAAGAGGAGTGAATAAATAACTTCTTAAGCAATTTCTGGTATGTTAATCACAGTTCTGTACATTTTGCTTTTAGAGTGGATGGCATTAAAATAGCGCTGAGCCTCATTTGAAATGCTGATACAATATTCCATTGCCAAAGTTGGCACTTCATTGAACTTAAGATCATTACAGAAAATAAGGAGTAGGGAATGAATATTTTTGAGGTTCACCTGGTCTTTTTTCATCCCCCTCTGCCCTTTTATGGGATGTTTCTTGAGTGGATTCTCAATAAGAAGCCAAATGGATCCAAATTCAGAAGCATTTTGTATAGCCCCATGATGGACTGGGTGGGGAGGATGTAATGATTATTTCATCAGGCAGAACATGTCCATTAAAAAGAAAGATCCAAGGGCTGAACAGCAGCACTTAAAGATGATATACTAAAAGCAAATAAATACATGAAAAGATATTCAACATCAGTAGACATTAGGCAAATTAAAAAATCCACCAGAAGATGCCACTGCACAGATTGTAGATTGGAAAAAGGAAAATGAACTTGATGACACCAAATACTAGGAAGGATTTGGAATAGCAGGAACACTGCTAGTGAGAATACAAAGAAGTACAGTCAATTTGGAAATTAATTTCTTACAAATTTAAATATACATTTACATATGACTAGACAGTTCAACCCTTAAGTATTTACTTAAGAGAAATGACAACATATATTCACACAGAAGCCAGTACATAGATGTTTATATAGGCAGCTTTGTTCAGAAAGAAAGACTAGAAACAACACAAATGTCCTTACTAATAAATAAATGAACCGAACTGTACTACAATCATACAATGGAATATTACTCATCAACAACAACAACAAAAAAAAACTTGTTTATATCCAGTATCATGGATGAATCTCAAAGGCACTATGCTAAATTAAAAAGCCAAACTCCACATGCTAAATACTGTATGACACCATGTATATGACATTCTGAAAAGTCAAAATTATAGAAACATAAAGCCATCTAGTGTTTACCAGTGAGCCAATTAGAGAGGAATTGACCAAAGGGGGCAACATCAAGAAATCTTTCTGGTTGATGGAACTATCCACCATCCCAGTTGTAGGAGTTTTGTGGGGCTGCATGTATTTATGAAGATGAAATACATACCAAAATGGCTGGGTTTTACTATGTGTATTTTTTTTAAATATGAGGTGACAACTTTGATTTCTATTGAGTAAGATAGTTGGAATGCATTAGGGAACCTAACTGACTTAATGTTATCTTTGGAACTGGAGACTAGTAAGCACAAACTCAAGTATAGCCTCTGAAATCTAATTGTAATCTAGATTTAATTTAGAATAAAAGGGTTATTATATCAATCTTTAAAGAAGAAGAGTTGATATATAGTTTAAGTCTCTCCGATTTGTGTGTCAAGACAGATAACTACTTGGGGATTAGAAACAAATCATATCTTGGGGCACCTCGATGGTTCAGTTGGTTTGAGCAACCGACTCTTAATTTCAGCTCAGGTCATGATCACAGGGTCATAGGATAGAGTCCTATGTCCTACTCTGCTTGAGTGTGGAACCTGCTTGGGATTCTCTCCCTCTTCCTGGACCCCTCTTTCCTGTTCATGATTTCTCTCTCTCAAATAAAAAAACATAAAGAAATCAGATCTTATATTCTTGTGTCAGAGATGGAATATGCAGGATTTGTCACTTTGCGTATCCTCTTAGGAACTTTGAACTTATTTTTTCTCTAGTATCACCTTTCCCTGGATACAGAAAAGCTCCTCCATTCTATTTGTATATATATTTACTAGATTCTTTTGCTCCTGTAATAATATTGTTAGGCTGGTATTATTATCTCCATTTGGTAGTTGAAGAAGCTGGATCTCAGATCAATTTATTGACTTATCACAGGGAGTCCAACATTTAGATGTCATAGACTCAGAGAAAACAGAAGTTAAAAAAAAGTAAAAGGGTAATGTCCTCATTTCAAAGAATCTGATTCATAGAACTGTTATATAAAATTAAATATCGAACACAATATCATTTTAAAATTTTTATTTATAACAACAATGAAGGAAATGATAAAATTTAAATTACTCATAATAACAGAAATCTAATTCTGGTATCATTTTCATTCTTCTTTGTACATCTTGACTCCTTGTTCTCATAATCAATACCTTTAAATCTTTTACAATATTGTAAATATTCTTTTGTATTTTGCTTTTGTTACTTACCAAGAAATTATTGCCATTTGTTTTCAGTGTGGAGCAATTTAGTTCATACTTATTGATAGTTTACAATAATCTAGGCTCCAAGGGTACTGTGATAAAAGGCACAGTTCTTATCCACAAAGGGTTTTCGGTCTGGTAGGAAAAACAATGAAGTCATACTCAAAACATAGTAGGAAATCTGGGATAATAGAAGGATTCTCGTTGGTACTGCATACCCCAGAATAGTGCATAATTACAGTTAGAGTATGTTTTTATTGGGTGCACAAAAAGAAGCAGTTCAAAAGGGAGATTGAGAAGGTGTGGTCACAAAGGGAGAAAAATAATAGAGTGAATTTTTTATCTTTTAATGTTTCATACAATTTAATACATTTGAAATAGCTCAATATGCTTAGCCCTTTTATATTGGACATTTACTTATAACCAATTTTAACTGTTATAAATAATGTTGCGATGAATGCTTTTGTACTTATTATAAGCTTTTATCTTATTTTGAATTATCCTCTTAGAATGTATTCCCAAGTGTGGAATTACTGAGAAAGGTATATATATGCACACACACTCATAAATACACACACGTTACCCTCACCCCCGGATTTTGTTGTATAATCCCAAATTGCTTTTGAAAAGGCTTAGACCAATTTACAGTGTCATGAGCGATATATGAGTTTACCGGTTTTGCCAATACTCTATAGCTTTGTGTAATCTTATACTTCTTTAAATTGTGCTAATCTAATAGTTACAAAGAAGTGGAAGTAATTTCTGGGAAGATGAAATATTTGACTAAAAAATGGATGAGGGAAGGAACACAACACATTTGGGGCATAGTGATGAGTATGATATAGCAGAAACATTCAAAATGAGGCACTTTAATCATACAAATCATAAAATTTGAGAGCATAATTTTGTAATTTTAAACAAGAAGTAAGCTATGTTGAAATATAGTATTTGAAACAAGAAGTAAGACCAACGTTCTTTAATGGGGTTTAAGATTTATGCATGGGATCTTGACAAGATCCAGCCTTCAGGAAACATTCACCACTGGTGTATTTTATTTCCACAGATATTTATGAACATTATACAGCAACCTCTTGCTGACCCAAGTCCCTGCTCTTATACATTCATTTATCTCTTGGTAACATGGGCAGTACTTTCAGATGAGCCATGGACCTAATGGGAGAACTTGGAATGAGATTTTTTCCTAGAGTGAGTCCCACCAAGTCCTTAGTCACTAAGAAGTGTCAGGCAAAAGGGACTCTGACAGGCAGCTCTGTCAATGTGAACAGAGAGTTTTAGATCAAGCCCAGGAACATTACTGTCAAAAATTACAACCTCAGCGTTGACATAAATGTTGACAGCACCATTTTCACTGATAGTGGTATCAGAGCAGATTATGATTCACAAAGGACTGTCCAACAAGCAATGATTTAGATGAAATACTCCCAAATAAGTAAAGGGAGAGGATGTGGAGAAGCAAAATATGAAGACTGCAGGTTACAAAATGTTATTAAGACAACATCATGTTATGGCAGTAAGCATCTTTCCTTCTTGGTAATGAGGGCTTGTCGGCAAGTTCACATTAAGAGAAACGTGATAATGGAAATTCAAACCCTCCTCTGAGTCTGGCCTACCTCCTAATTCAGACCAGCGATACAGACAGTTCTGTGAAATATTTTGAAAGAATGATAATGGTGTATAATTATAGGGCAGATGTCCAGCCTTTCCAGGGAGCCAACAAAGTGTCTCAGAAATCAAGACTGTGTAGGAAAGCAAAATAACATTTTGGTAAAAAAAGGCACAAGGAGATAAGGACACACTTACTTTTTACACATATAGGAATACTACTAATTTACCAAAACTTATCTCAACTTTTCCCAGTAACTAATTCCTCTAATATTGTGACATTGAGGTAGCCTATTAAGCAACATCATATAATGTCTTCAATTGTTTTCAAAACTGCTAAGTATATAATGTTATGACATCATTTAAATTTTTAATGTTTTCTCTACTATTTTTTCTCACAGCACTGAGCAGAGGCTTGGGCACATGAGTGATGAGGAATACACTGAACATTTGAACTAAGACAAATTGAGTTCTCTTGTGGAAACCGAGAAATACTTGTGTATCATCCTACTTCACTCTAGTGGAAATATATTTTCAATTCTATTCCCTTCCAGGGGAAAAATCACTTCATATAAATATTTTATACAAAACAAATTATTTGGGAAATTATTGAGTGATTCATAAATTATGTTTGTAAGCCCCTTGGGCAAATTGTCTAAAATGCAAAGTGAAGTTAAATGAATCCAAATCAAAAGATTTTGTTTAAATCTCAAAGGCTTACACTTGCTTCTAAATGTCATGGTAAATATTGCAAATGACACTACGGAGATCATTGTGTTTTTACCCAATCATAGCATTATATTATGCTGCGTTACAGAGACCCATATACTGGTCTTTATCACTAATCAGATATTAAATCTTTGAGTGAAGGGAATTAATTTTGTGCTTCGTTTTCTTCAACATCTGCGTATATGGTAGCTGAATTGTGAGAATTATTTAATATGTAATTTGGATATCAATACAAAATTGGATCAATAAGTCAGTGTTTCTTCCTCAAATTCTTTTGGAAGCAGGCACCAACTAAATAAAATCAAATGGGAAAGAAAGAGACAGTGTAGGAATGGGAAATTGATAGAGACTGATCCTACAAAAAACATTATTTATAAAAATGAAAATTTCTGACCTATGTCATCACAAAATCAGCTGTAAATGAGTACAGATAATTTTTTATGTATAATTTTTACAGAGAAGCCATGGACATTGATGACTTTCCATTCTATGACAAACTGGAAATGTTGAGGACTGAAACTCTTTTTTTAGTATCTCTCAAAGTTTGGCTTAATAAATATTTACCCTTTAAATAAAAAGAGAAGTTTTAGTTGACCTTTCACAAATGGATGTTAGCTCTGCCTAGGAGTCTGTGTGTTTTGACTATCTTACTCCAATTAAGAACATCTCTCAACTTCTTCCTGGAATATGCCTTATTGGGAATTTATTACTCTTTTCAAAAGATCAGTTGAGTTTTGTTATAAATTCCATGCCATTTATTATATGATTTTCTTTTATAAAATAATGTTTTTCTTATTTTCCTAAAAAATGAAATGTAATTACCGAAAAATTATAATGCTCTAATTATATAAAATAGACTAAACAATATACTGGCAATCAACATTTTGCCACATTTCATTACTTAATATATTACTTAACCATCCTAAGTTAACATTAGTGATTTAAAATTATTCCTCTGTTTGGCCCTACTGATCACGCTCAACACAATTATGCTCAATGATCTGGTTCTGTGATTCCACTAGGAGAACATCAGGGAGGATTGTGGACTGGGAAAGGCAGGGCATGTAGAATGGAAATCTGAGTTAGTAAAGCATCCAGAACAGAATTGAGAATTGCATAATGCCAATAACAACTAATGTCTATTGTCAGGCCCTCCTCTGAGTGATCTAAATTGATCCTCACAAAAATTCTCTATGTTAGACATTTGCCAAACCCATATTATAATTGAAAACACTAAGCAGAGGGATTAAGGAAATTTGCCCAGAGTCACAGATAGTCTTTAAGAGAACCCAAGGAGTCTGTCTATATGTATAGATACTTCCTTCCAGAAATGAATGTTGTTTATGATAACATGATTCACGTATTTTTGCTGATTATTGTCTTGATGCAGTAAAATAGAAAAAAACATACTAAGAAAAAGGAATGAAAATGGAGGGGCTGGAATTATCATGATAAAGTAATGAACTTGGTGCATATCAGTGCAGATTTGGGTGGCAGGTCAAATTTTGGAAATTCTGACAATTTAAAAATAATTTATCAGGCTGTATTCCTTGATTAAAGGTGATAAGTTACACAGATCTCGGCAGTCTATCAACCATAACTAACCATGATTATGAATTCATTTTTAAAAGATTAAATGCAATAGTTCCATTTCTCATGTGAGCTTAGACATGATTATGTTGATTTCACTGGGAGGTCTGGTATCTTGACCATAGGAACTATTGAGCTTTTATGATAATGAAGAGGGACCTGTATGGGCTGTGGTCTGAAACGATTGAGATGACCTGACTCTAAGGACCTTCAATTCTAGACTTTAAATAAAGGCATGATCTGTATTGAAAGCATTTCTCCAGCAGGAGCTCTCTTACACTCAGTCCTGGTCCTGCAAGTATAGAAAATAATCTATCTCCCACCCTCACCCCTGTCCTCCTTTACTCAGGGCCTATTTTACCCAAAAAATGACAAACTGCATGTCTTATTCTGTCCCTTTTCAATCACTGATTGAGGGGGTAAAGAATTTCTACCCAGTGCCACATTGGTGAATATATTTATCTAAGCCCATAATGGATGCCTTCATAACCCCAAGAAGAGGAAGATGAATGCATTTCTGCAAAATGCTACTGTTATCTTAGCAATTCAGCTGTCCTGTTGCGATGATTCTCTGGTCACTGAAGTTCCTCTGAGTTGTGGAAAGTGTTAAAGATGGCAATTGATGGGATGGAAGTTTGGTCGCTGCAGGTATAGGCCTTAATTGGGGATCAGGTGCTCTTAAAGAGTGTGCACCAAGGGTGTGGAAGTGAAATGACTCAGAGAATAGAGCTGCAGGAAGGCCACACTCAGGAACCCAAATAAAGACCCCTTAAACTCTCCTTCTCAGAAGCTTTGTTCCATCTCAGTTGTATTTAACAAGGTTATAAATAATTCTTTTCTGAGCATTCCAGAATGATCAGTCAGCCATCATCATCTGAAATTCTTTTATACATGTGCTGTTGGTATTGGTACTCTTGATTATATCATTAGCAATAATGTGCCATTATTATTATTATCATCATTATCATTACCATCATCATCATCATCCCCATTTGTTTCTAGGAATCTCAATACAATAAATGCTAAAGGAGAGAAATAAATCATGATGAAGATACAGCACAGTTAAAGAGATCATTTTCAGTATTTTTATGAAGGCAAAATGTAATGAGAGAGTAAAGATGGTAATGATGTAGAAGAGGATATAAGAGGGAGTGCAAAAATGTTGCCATTATTGTATTTGTTAATTTATTGAATGGACTTGGGTCTAGGTCTTATAAACAGAAGAACTTTTTTTTATTTTGTAAAAGTTTTATTTCTATTGATGTCAATAATTTTAAAAAGTGGACAGACAACAGATAAATAATTGGCGATTTCCTGACTAATATATTCTATTTTAACCTCAAATGGTGTTTATGAATTTACAGGGACCCTTTTGACAATATCAGTCAACCATCCCTTTAGAGGAGTACACCATCATTTAGATGATTTGTATTAAGGAAATAACCTGTATTAACTGTATTTTTGAGCCATGGAAAATTGCATCCATTTTTTCCTTTATACTCTGTCTTCTTCCTTTCCTTTCTTTCTCGAGCAGCATAAAATTCCAAAGTTAACACAAAATAAAATTGGAAAAGAGATAAATGTTTGAAGTATTGTTCTATTTTCCCAAATTTCTACCCACACATATATCCACATTTATCACAAATAATCTTGTTTAATCTTCACAGCAAACATAGAAGTATCTATGTTGAGCTCTAATTTAAAATAACCTGGATGGCTCAGCTGGTTAAGTGTCCAACTTCGGCTCAGGTCATGATCTCACAGTTAGTGAGTTCGAGCCCCATGTTGGGCTCTATGCTGACAGCTCAGAGCCTAGCGCCTGCTTTGCATTCTGTGTCTCCCTCTCTCTCTGCCTCTTCCCCACTCACACTCTGTCTCCGTCTCTCTCTTTGTCCCTCTCTCTCTCTCTCTCTCTCTCAAAATTAAACAAACATAAAAAATAGAAGATAAAAAATAAAATAAAATAAAGAAATAGAGATTTACAATGGGCACATGATATGCCCATTGTCATAGAGCTTGTGAATAGCATAAGCAGGTTTACTAGCCATAGTAGAGCCCAGGACTTATAATTTCAGTGATTTTTGAAGTATCCATTACTGTCTTCATATTTCATGCTGACTTTATGTATCAGTCCACCTTCATGTTGAAAGAGGTTTACCTCTGGGCAACTATATATAGTTCTTTATTTTCCTTTTTTGTAATGAAACGTTTTCATATTCAGTAATATAACATTTTCAGAAAAGTAACTAAATGACATATTCATCTGTGAATTTCCTCATTCTGATTGTAGTTTGAATAAGTCCGATTACTAATATAATTGAGCAATTTTGGCCATTCAGTGATATATTTTGTGAAATGTGTATTTTATTAACTTTCTTATTCTTCTTTTGGTGAATGTCTCTTATCAATGCATAGGGGGTGTATTATATACTCAGATAACTCAGATATGAACTTTTTGTGGTTAGTGTGTCCCAAACAATCTTTTTCCACTTTGCACTTTGACTTTTTGTTCTCTTACTTTATGGTGTCTTTTAATGAACAAATTATCTTTTGATTTAGTTCCACATATTAATCTTTCCTGGGAGTGGGAGGTGGGACTAGTATTTCTTATGTCCTGTTGAAACAGTATTTCTCTGTATCAAAGTTTTGGAGATTTGGAGATTTTCACTATGTTATCTTCTAAGAGATTTATTGTTTTGTATTTCTCATTTAAATCTAAAAGACAAGGGCACCTGGGTGGCTCATTCGGTTAAGCGTCCAACTCTCAGTTTTGGCTCAGGAAACGATCTCATGGTTTCTTGAGTTAGAGCCCCTTACCGGGCTCTGTGTAGACAACCCCTACTTGGGATTGTCTCTCTCCCACTCTCTCTGCCCCTCCCCCACTCATGCTGTCTCTGTGTCTTTCAAAATAAATAAATGAACATAAAAATTATTTAAAAAATAAATCTAAAAAACAATCTGGAATTTATTTTTGTACATGAGGAAAAGTAAATTTCATGAAAATTTTTTCATGTGGTTTTCTAATTATTCCAGTATCATTTCATGGAACTATTGTATTTCCCCATTGTTCTAAAGGGCCACCATTTTTCTAATCAAATGTTAAATAATTGTGTCTATTTGTGAGCTCTCTATTTTATTCCATTTCTCTGTTCATCTATTATTGTGCCAGCCCCATAGAGTCTTAATTACTGTAGCCTCATAATAATCCTTGACATCTGGGAGAGTTAAGTTTCATTACTTTGTTATTCTTCAAGTGCGACTCCATTAAGCATTGCTCCTTTGTATTTCCATATAAGTTTTAGAACTGTATATAACAAATTTCACATATACAGTTACAAAAAAACTGCTGGGATTTTGATTCAGATTTCAATTCTTTGAAAATGTTGAGACCTGCTTCATGTCCTTGAAAAGAGTATTTATTCTGTGGTGTCCAGTACAATATTATAAAGGTCAGGTGTACTAACTGCATTCTTTAAAATCTCTATTCTTTAATACTTTTTGTTATTCTATGAGTAACTTCATTAACTTATTTCTAATTTTTTATATAATATTTGCTTATTTTTTGAGGCTCTATTAGTGTAACATATAGACTCGCAGTTACTTATCTTTTTTCTTGCATTTCTGATTATTCTTGATTGTGTATCAGACATTTGTTTGCAAAATTATATAGAAAAATAATTTTAGGGCTAGAATTATGTTATTTGCTTCTAGAGATCATTTTATTTGCTTCTGCCAGGTACCTGGTAGCACCAGCATCCTGGAATCACATTAATGCAATTTCATGAGTTTAGAAGATTAGAAATTGCAGACAGAGATTCCTGCTCAGAAAAAAAATAAAACAAATAAACAATCAAATAACTCACCACCACTACAATGACAGAACTTACTCATCTTACTAATTAGTTGAGTGAATTTTCTAGATCAACCATAAAATTTCCTCTGATGATTGGCATTTCTGTTGAAAAAACATTTGTAAATATCTTTGGAATCCTAAATGATAAACTAGTTCCAGGCCAATGTAGTGTAGTCTAAAAGAAAACCAGTAAGTCAACAAACATTGTATAAATCACAGTTAGCTTTTCTACTATGTTTTTTTTCCTCTTAGACATGGCTAAGCAAAACTTAGTAGATGTTCGTGGGAAATGGAATGAGTAAAACAGTAGAAAAATGGCCCTAAAAGAAAAACTAAACCTGTGAAAGACAAAAAGAGAACTTAAAATAATGAAATATAAATAAATAAATAAATAAATAAATAAACATATATATGTGTATATATATATATATATATATATATATATATATATATCTCTTTTAAGTATTCTTAGATAGATTTCAGATTATAAGATATCCCATAAAAAAGAAAAGGACAAGATGTTACGGAAAAAGAAGAATGACAGACAAATAAAAAGATCCTCGAAGTAAAAATATGATTGCTAATTTTAAAGAAAAGTGTAATGAAATGTAAGAGGTAATGGAGAGAATCCTCCAATGTTTAAAAAGAGACATAGGGGCACCTGGGTGGCTCAGTCAGTTAAGCACCCGACTCAGGCTCAGGAGATGATCTTGCAGTTAGTGAGTTCAAGCCCCGCAGCACAGAGCCTGAAGCCTGCTATAGATTCTGTGTCTCTGTTCCTCTCTGCCCCTCCCCAACTCACACTCTATTTCTCTCTCTCTCTTTCTCTCAAAAATAAACATTAAAATTTTTAGAAAATGATTTGAGCTTATAAAAAAATAAGTAAAAGTAAAAAGAGACACAGATTACAAAATATGATAGGAAAGTTAAAATAAGGAATATTTAATACAGTTCCATATGGATTACCAAATGAAAGTATACAGAAGACTAAAAAAAATTATGAAGGAACAAATAGAAGAAGATGTCCCATAACTATCAATGTTCAATTTGAGAAGGATCATGATGGCTCAATATAATGAATGGAAAAATAATCATTAACTAAATATGTCATCATAAAGACCAGAACTGCAAAAGGAAGATCCAAGTCCTTTCACTGAGTAAAACCAGAACTAAAAGAAGGATCGAAGTTACTTTCACTGCGTAAAAGCAGGCAACACTTAAAGGAGTTAAAATAATTTTATCATTGAATTTTTATCAGCAAGATAGTTTCCAGAAAATGATGGAGTAAATAATTTGAAGTACCAAGAAAAATTATTTTCAAACTCTATGTTCTATATCTGGGCCAACTTTTCACCAATTTCATGAGCAAAACAAAGATAACATCAAACAGTCAAGAACTCATGAAGTTTACTTTCTTTATGGCATTTCTTAAAAAGTTGCTAGTGCATGAGCTACAGCCAAAACTGGAGAGCCAACCTACAGAGGTTGACAGGACATACCAGAAAGAGAGGACTTAACTATGGAAAGAAGTGAAAGAAAAATCCCAAGAAGACATCTCCATTGCAGTCTTCGTAATCAACCAGACTTATGCATGAGGATAGAGGGCTCTGGGAGGAAAATCTCTGATAATAAGAGTAAACACAGTGAAATAAATGATGAAGGCTTGGGGAAAAAGAAAACAAATAGTGAAAAAAAAGTGATTAAAAATTTCAAGAAAAAGTATGTTCCGAAAGAGAATATGCAATCATGTTACAATAGTTGCTGCTGACATGAACAATATCTACATAGCCACAACTATATAAAATGAATGTATTGATTTTTTAAGTTATAGAATCACCCTCTTGACAGTGTTTCTCAGTCCTGGCTTTACATTATCATCTCTCTGGAACTCTGAAGAGTGACAATACCTAAATGGGAACTCTGGGGATAAGATCTATTGAATCAGAAATCTGGGGATAATACATCAGCATTTTTCGACATTCCCAAGTGATTCTTGTATGCAGTTGAATTTGAGAAGTGAAGCTATAAATCAAACATAAAATACTTATGGTTACAGAAGGTATAGTGATAGGCCTAGAAAGGTAGAGAGAGTGATTGAAGGGAAGCTTGAGATGACAATGTCCTCAACATAAAAAGTGAAGAGTTAAGAGATAATTAGCCTTTGCTATTAGATCAAAAAATAACATTCCACACCCTTACAATGATTAACAAATAAGGAGAAAAAATTAGAAGATAAAAGAGGGAGGTGGGTGATATAAATGAATCTTCCTCATTCATAACTGACTTAAAAGGTAATGTCTAAATTTCATAAATCAAGAAATAGTGGTTAGAACATATGCCTTAAACAGAAGTAGTTTTCAGAAGAAACCAATAAACGTTTTAAAGATGGCTCTTTTGGGGAACAACTTAATTGTTCAGCAGGGGTGGGGCAGACGTCCCTGGCTTTTTCCCTCATAAAGCGACATAATGCTTTATTTTTTAAATCGCCCCCTTGTACGTTTTTGATACAGGTGTTTGAAATGTTGGAAATAAAGCATACTGGAAGAAAACATGAAAAGTGCTTCCATAAACTTAATAATGTCCTACATCTTAAGAATCGGTTATCTGGGTGCGTTCAGTTGTGACAGGTAACTTTGAGATGCACAGTTGTGATATGTGTACTTTTACATATGTTTACTTTACCTTAATAAACATTGAGAAACAAAAATAAAATGTTCTCTGAAGACTCTGCTAGGTGTTGGGCTAATTAAAGTAGCAAGCTATTTTGAACTTAGTGTTTAATGAGTGATAATGAATTCAGCTGAGAAAATTAGTTACACATGGAATAATTTTAAAATTGAAAAAAATGCATGAACCAATAAAACTATTATTTTTAAGAGTTTTGTGGACAGCTAGTAAATTCATGGAGAAAAGATAAAATGTATCTTGGGGAGGACCCTCTATAGGAAAAAAGAATTTATCAGTGTGGAAGTATTTATAGGTGAAGAGGGGTGATTGCATTTCTATTCATAGAAAGAAAGGTGTGAATGTTTGACTAAACATTGCATAAAGGCAGGCTTATGTGTTATAAAAGGTGCCACATCATGGAGAGGAGGGCATAGTGTTAGGAAGTCCAATAGGATAAGACAATTGCATCTTGGTTGTGATGGGAATGACTTTGAAGCTAAGGAGTTTGACCTTTATTATGTAAGCAATGGTGAGCTACTGACAAGTTGAGGGGAGGGTATGGGTGTGAGGCAATTGGCATTTTAGAACTAATTACACAGGAAGCTGTATGTCGTAGGAAATGAAGCAGGAAGGAGGTTTGTAGGAGAGAGCTGTCTCTGTAGTGCCCCTCAGGAATATCCAGTCAAAGAAACATCCGTTTCATCACCCACTGTTTTTCATATATGGGAACTAGATTGGTAGCTGCAAATATATTTTCTCTAGGCTTGGATTATAGCTGAACATAATGATATGGAAGACAGCTACACTGCTTCATTTGTAGATGGTATAACTAGAAGGACAAAAGCATTTAAGTTAGGTTTTTAAGTAGTTGAATTATGTAGAGACCTCAAAAATCTCTTTAATTTTTGCAAAGTAAAACCCAAATTGGTTTTACATGAAATATTAAAAATGGAAATACTTTAGAGTCAAAGATTTGACAAATATTTCAACAAGTCACTGCTCAATAAATAGGAACATGAAGAGGGTGCTTGGAAGTTGGAGAGTAGTGAAAACAAAGAGAATTTTCTGGAATTGGTCATTTTCCCATAAGGAACCAAATGTCAAAAGTGATAAAATTTGAAGAATAAAGTGTAAACTCATAGGATAATAACCATTTATTGAGCAATTATGTCTTGCTAAACAACACTATAAATACTCCTTCCCAAAACCTATGATAAAGATATAATCATCCCCTGATTTTCCATGAGGAATCTTAGGCCTAGAACATCTAAAGAAACTGCCTTTACACAACTAATAAATGGCACAGGTGGAATTGAATTTCAGGAGCACCAAACTCCAAAACCTATGCTCTTAACCACTATTAAAAAAATGCTTCAGATTTGGGCAAACTATGACATTGGCTATGGGATGGAGATGCAGTCCTAAGTGAGAAGACACTTTTTCTTCCTTGGGAAATTTGCAGTATCTATTCAAAGGATGTAATAATATATCATGATAATACACTGCAATATGTATTATAAGGTAAAGAAGATGTTGACAGAGGCCTACACGGGGCTGGAAATACTTCCTTGCTGAGGAAGAGAGGAATACTCAACAGAAAAAGTACCACTGGAGTTCTTACTAAAATACAACAAAGTTGAAAGGAGAAAAAATTTGAATAAAAGAAAGTAGATTTGCAGATTTGCTGGAGTGCGTACTACAAAAGGAATAAGCCTCAGGAGGGAGAGAAAGGCCACGTCGAGGAATGTCTGAAAGGCCAGATGAGATTGGGAGCTGTACCCTGGACACGGTGGAATGAGATGGGAAGAAAGATGGTGCCAGTAGACTGACAGAGTGATTGAAACAGTGTTGAATACTCCCATGTCTATTACCTTCGAATTCTCACCACAAGGCTGTGAAGAAGAAAGATATAAGTGATTGCCACCATTTTCTAGCTTATATAAAACAAGGCAGAGAAGAGGAAAGTGCCAGCCCAAACTCCCATGGCACATATGATGGGTCCAATGAGGGGAGAGAGAGGCCCTCCGTTCAACTAAGCTGTAGCAGGGTACACCTGTGAAAATGTATGTGTGTATACAGAAAACGCCAAAATGGAAAGACAAATTCATTGGAGTTTAAAGCTCAGTAGCTTTTGATTTTTGTGAGTCGGGAAAGAAATGTGATCTCATTTACCATCAATATTTCCTTCTCTTTGGAATGATCATAATGGTACTTCCTTAAGGTGGAAGATGATTTGGATCATCAGATGAAATAGTGAATGTATATGCAAAAGGGTTTCAAACACAGAACTTTGGTTTTTTTAACAAA
The DNA here is from genome assembly GCA_030068075.1 of Paguma larvata. Classification (NCBI taxonomy): domain Eukaryota; kingdom Metazoa; phylum Chordata; class Mammalia; order Carnivora; family Viverridae; genus Paguma; species Paguma larvata. The sequence goes on from CM057835.1 coordinate 32,204,302, forward strand.
TTATACAAATTGTTAACTTGTATGCTAAAGGTATATGTATTAGTATATGAATAATATTTAGTCTGTGAGACATCAATTTTATACATAAAATGGTGGTGATTGTCATTTTCTTCTCCTGGGACACCAAGATCACATGATTAGAGTTGTGCATTGGCTTGCTGGGAAGCAGTTCTCCATGATTCTCTTGGGTTTCTACACATTTTATGAGCAGAGGAAATTACTTCCTTTTTTCCAGACTATCTATTCAAGGATGTTTGCACAGCAACAGTCTTAGAAGATAGAGCGTGTCTCTCCAGAAAAAAAGGATAGTTTTTCTTACGATGTTAGAGGAGCAGTGTCTCCAGCCAGAGCCAAACTTCCAGTACAACAAATGTAATGCCTCCTTCTGGGACAAAATATAGGCATATTCCTCCTGTTATAAAAGGTTTAGATTCTCTAAACTCAGAGTTTCTCTAATGCAATACAACCCACTGTACGCACACATGTCAACTGGTCCTCTTTGCGATGTCCTGCGGGAACCACGACTCAAGGAACTAGCACAGGAAATGCTGATCTGACTACTGCTGTTGCCACAAGTAAGAAAGTCCTTTGCCTTTGACCCAGCAGTCTCATGTCTCCTGCCAACATCCACATGATAGTGGCAGGCTAAATTGTTCATTTACAAGTAGGGTAAAGTCTTAGACCCTTTACAGTTCTTGACATGGCTGAACCCTAGATAACCACATTCAGATAGCTGCTATGGACACATATGGCTCTCCTAATGAAGACAAAGACAGCTGATTTCATGTTAAAACCTGGTTAAGAGAAAAAATACCTAGAGAAAAACAGAAGTCAGAATTGTGAAGAAGAGTTTTCCTGGGAGGTCATTTTATATTTGCACAGCTCCTTAGACATTTCCTGCTTTCCCAACATTGTCTTTTTATTATTTCAATACCCTAAGACTGGATTGCCCTCTTCTTCCTCCCTGCTTTGTAAAGATTAGCTAATTAAGGGAGTGGCCACAATCCTAGTTGGGACACTAAGATTTTCCAGACTGTTCCAACTATTTATATCTGTTAGCCATCAAGCTAATGGTCACTATTTATCCCTCAACCTTCTTTAGTACTCTGCAGCATATTATTTGTGTGTCAGCTCTTTTCGTCTAGTTTGCCCTCTCCCATTCCCCTCCCCCTACTCTAGGTTTTCTTCTCTGCTGACCTCTTTTTGGGCATCAGGACCACCTACATTTACAGAATTATTCTTTTTCTGAATTTGTAACTGTTGGCATTTTAGAAGATACTGCCTTTGAGTTTGTCATTTCTCACTCTATCCACAACATTCATTCCAAAGACAGCATCAACAACTGTATCTACAGCTACATATCTCTATCCTTATGCTGAGCTTCATCCGCCAGCTTTCTAAATAAGAAGTATGCATGGGCTTTGAAGTCATTAAGCCTTGCCATTCACTCTGTAGTTCTTGTTCAAGTAATTGAATCTAATTAATCCTCAATATAATTAAGTATATAATCAATATAGTTACATTAATATTCTAAGTAATAAGAAAACAGATTTAAAGGTCTTTGTAAAAATATCTAGTAGATATCAAGTGTCTTATAAAGAATGATGCCTTTCTTACCCTTCCTACCCACACCCTTCCATAGTGGAGAAACATTCTTTTCACTCTCTCTATATTTTCTGTCTAGTGAAGGTCACCATCTTTTACCGAAAGTCTTGAGATGGAAACCTGAGAGCCACCTTTGCCTTTGCGTTTTTGCTTATCTCACTCATTCAGCAGGTACCAGATTTTACTGATGTTACCTCAGAAATACATCTGGAATTCAAGAACAACTGTCCATTTATTTTTCTACTGCTTTAATGCCAGCCTTTCTGCTTGCCCCCTTTACCTCCAAACCTCCAGTCTCTTTCTATTCAGCCCATTTTTCACACAACCAAGAGCTTTCATAGAAGGTTCAAAGACCCTGCCTAAAACACATTGTTCACACAAGCAAGAGTTATGACCTAAACATAAAAGTCTGCGTGCTTTCAGGATATGTTCCAAATCCTGAGCAAAATGTACAAGTCACCCCCAAATTGCTCCAGCCTTCTTTTTGGCCTGGTCTCAGACCAACACACATTTCCATCATGCCTTTTTTAAACTCCTGGTTCTCAGTGTAGGCCATTCCCTTTAACATCTGAAACCTTCCCTTATACATTGGTATCCACATTTGTCCGAAATACACATTTCCGGATTCACCCTTCCCAAGCAAACTCTCATCATTCAAGTCTCAGTTTAAATAGCATCATGTTACAGAAGTTTTATTTGTTTGTTTTTTTCTTCTCTTTCTGCTTTAGAGTTAGTCTTACCCTTTCCCTATCCCCACAGCCTCATGCTAAAAATTATCTTAATTTTTCTTTTACTTTCTTTGCTAAGCCTGAACCCTCAAACATGTAGTCCAGTATGTAAAATATTGTGGGTGCTAAAGAAATGCACTCTGTCTGTGTGTGTGTATGTGTGTGTGTGTGAAATTATCCAAGGAAGTGAAGATGAAAAATATGTAATAATAATGTTACCAATAAGAACAAAATTTATTGAATACTTCCTGTGTCCCAGGTTCTATGCTAAATGACTACTTTGAACATTTTATCTCATTTATAGCTTAGACCTCAAAGTAACCTGTAGTATAGTTAACTATTATCATGAACATTTTGAAAATGAGAAAATTGAGCCTCAGGCAGCTTAAGTACCTTTCACAGTCACACTGCTAGTGAGTGGATTATCTATTGCTATAGTTATCTAATGCTGCATCATAAATCACCTCAAAATTTAGTAGCTTAAACCACTGACATTTTATTATTTCTCACAAATCTGCGTGTTAGCTGGGCCCAGCTGCGAGGTTCCTCTGCCAGCCTTTTTTGAGCTCTCATGCAGTTGCAGCAAAATGGGAGATGCCATCAGATGGTCGAACATCTGGGGCCTCAGGGTTCCTTTGGTTGGCTTCCTTTCTCAGATTTCTGGGCTTTCTAGGTTTTTTTCTACCTGATCTCTCTGTCTAGCAGGATAGTCTGAAACTTAGCCCTAGTGAGTAGAAGATGTTGTTTCTCAATATCTTGCTTAGAAGTCCCAGAAGGTCACTTTCTTCACATTCTGTTGGTCAGAGCAGCCACAGACACAGTCTAGATTCCATAGTCTAAGATGAGTGGAGCTATGTGTACCTACAGACCATGGCGGGAAGTTTGGCCATCTTTTGAGAGTCTCTGTCTCAGTATAGAGGCTGACATTCCTTGATTCTCCATTTGCAGCAGGAAGACTGAAAAAATTTGACTGTAATAGAATTAGAAGTACAGAACCTCGAATTAAAATCTTTTTTCCTCCTAACCTGATTTTTTTATAGATATTTAAAAGACATGAAAAATATCTTTTCTACCACTAACCTGAAGAAAATCATACTTGTATTTCTGACAAGAGTGTTAAAATAGTTCAGAACAAAGAGATAAAACTAATAGCACAAGAGCTGTGCTGTAAAAGAGGCAGCAAATGGAAAGACCCTATGATGTAGAGAAGAAACTAGGAAAAAAAAGTTGTAACCTCACTCTTCTCCTGCCATCTAATCTGCTCTCAACTTCCATTGGCTGAACCCCACCTATGTCAAGAAAACAAGGGAGTCCAGGAGATAGAGTCAACTGAGTCAGCCTCTCAGAGCAAAAAGCAGGGCAGAAATTGAAGTTGGGGAGGAAGATGGCAATAAAGGATAACCAGCATGTTGCTGCTGCCGTTGCTTTGTTAATGTTGTTGTTATTATTATTTCCACTTCTCCTCTCTTTATCCAGGGACTGGAGTGAATAAAAAAGTCATTGTAGTTTATTCGAATATTGTTTCTAGATACCTGAACTCTGGTTAATTGAAATTGCATTTGTCGAGGGCCTAGTGTTTAATACTACACATTTAGAGAACAATCAAGATCATTCTCCTCTCCGTTCCTCGTTCCTCTGTCCCTTTTCTCTCCTCTCATTATTGGCTCATTAAAGGAGCTTGTGATTCAGAAAAACTTAGAAGGAAAGTCTCGCAATTAAAAAATTGGTTGAATATCCACATATGCTTCCTAGGTAGAACAATGAACAGAAAACCTTTTTAGTCACCAATAAAAGCATGCACTGGAAAGGAAAATGATATAAAGTTTCTTTTTCTCCCACTGTGATTTTTATTCTGGGTCATCATGCTTCTCTTACACACCACACTTTAAGCATTTCTGTCACCTTACCTTCTGAAATTAGAACACACACTGCATTGGAACAAACTCCAGAGGTACAATTTTTTTCCACAGGTAAATATCTTTAATTTCAGTTGATAATTGATAAAATCCATCATGGCGATTCATGCTGCTTTTCTCTTTCGGCACATCTTATCCTCTTTTCTTGTTTTTACTGCTCTATGGCATTCATTAAAGAAGACATAAACAAAACTGGAGACGTTGAGTAGGTAATGAGTGAGATAAAATAATATTTCCATGGAGAGTCCTCAAACCATTCTTCTTTCTTCCAGTGAACATGACTGTGCTGATGATGTTCATAGTGGTGTCACCAGTCTCTACCCTTTAACTGAAATACCACCGAAATCCTCCTACTTCTGCATATTTTGTTGTGTTTAATATGGGTCTCCATACACATTGTTTTACTTTAGAATTTCCATTGCTACTCCAAGTTTTCTCTCATCTCCTATACTGAATTAATTTTGTAAAACTATACAAATGGTCCATGTCTCCATAGGGAAAATGATTCCCAAGAAAAAGCAATCAGCCTGTTAAAATAGATCATCTCAGAGGCACAGTGGTCCTGCATAAGTCAGCATAGCTCCCCATAAAATTCAAGACTGACTCAGCACACATGGGCAGCCATTAGCTCTCCAAAGCATCTTTCTATTTCCTTTATGACTTAGCAGCCAGCTTTTAGAAAGTCCATAATCAGAGGACTCAAACTGGCTTCTTAATTACTGAGATCACAAAAGGCATTGATGGCCCCATTAGGAATAAATGAAGCCTTGACAGATAAACTCATGCAATTGGACTACTTGATTCTCAAGCTTCCTTTCCTGAGGTTGGTGCCTGAAACAAAAGGTGTTCTTCTTGTGATGGTCACAGAATTCTGTCTTGTTCTCCAGGAACATAGAGTATCATATATAATTTTAGGGATAAAATATGGTTGTCATTATTTGGAATACTTTGTCAAAGGGAATCTAATACAGGCATGATAGCAAAAAATCATTGTCAAAGTACAGCTTTCATTTAGGAAACTTCACAATATATATTTGTATGCAAGAAGTTTATAAAGCAATGTAAATTAATGTAAATCACTGTAAATCAACATTTATTCTCCCATTATTTTTCCAACCTGTGATCCAGGACTAATACAAACCTCTTCTCTATAAAGGTTTATAATTTTTCAAAACCATTGGAATATTTAAGCTTACAGAACCAATCTTCGACTTTGCTACTTGACTTTTCTTAAAAAGGAACATGATACCATCTTATTCCAATTTGTACATGTGTTCCCTCAGTTGCTCTCTAATCTTGCTGAGGTCAGTGACCATTATAAGAATTCCCCTTATGGGGTGCCTGGGTGGCTCAGTCGGTTAAACATCCGACTTCAGCTCAGGTCATGATCTCACAGTTTGTGGGTTCGAGTCCCGCGTCTGGCTCTGTGTGGACAGCTCAGAGCCTGGAGTCTGCTTCGGATTCTGTCTCCCTTTCTCTCTGCTCCTCCCCTGCTCATGCTCTGTCTCTCAAAAATTAAATAAACATTAAAAAAAAAAAAGAATTCCCCTTGTATACTTCACAGGGCACTCAATACATATTTTCAAAATACTTTCTTTTAGCCAAAATTTGAAAAAACAACAGTTATTTGTATTCACACAACCAGCAACCACCTGATCAAGTTTTTAAGAAATGTGATAATATCATATTGATAAATATATATTGTGACAATATTATATTGACAAAGCTGTGAATTATAAAATCTGCATTTGAAGATAGAATGTTTTATTATTATCACAGTTATTTCTTATATTAATTTTAATGTATAATATTTCCCATGTAATTATCGGTATAATTAAGGTATTTTTGTGCCATCCTTTTTAAGGTGTTGTTACCTCATATCCTGGTCTTCTAGGGGCTCAAAATTATGGAATCATTCTCAATTTTTTCTTAAAGGAACTCTATTCAAACCATTTTACTCAGATGTCAACTGTATGAAACCGTTGAAAATAAAGCTCTTCTGCTTGAAGAAGGAGTTGGGCCCAAGAGCCCTATTTGGCTCCCCAGCCTCCTCTAAGACCTGTGAACGTAATATTACCACAATTTAAAAATGGCTGCTCTGTGTCTTGAAAGGACTGCTCAAATTAGTTACCTGAAAATTACCTGTTGAAACAAGAGGCCTTCTGGCCTGAGTTTTTATATTCACCACACTTACTGGTTTGTTTTAATACACAGAGTGGCCACTCAATGGATTTTTGAATAGCTTGATTTAATTCTTTCTCCACCACCTTTATTACTGCTCCAGCTTTTCTCCTCTTCTGTCTTTGAACTGTCTTCCTGAAGTCCCACCAAACATACACATGCACCCGTGCTAACACACACATGCATATGTGCACACACACACATGCACACGTGCTAACACACACAGACTCACACATGTCCGAGTGTGCAGCAAGCGATGAGCTGGATCAGTGTGTCTATGATGAGAATTAGTTGTTTGTAAAGGAAACCATAAGTACTTACCCACATTGCTTTGCAGTCTGGTACTTTCAGTTGTTTCAACCACAGATCACATCAACCTCTGAAAACCCATTGCTAGGTTATCTGCCCACAATGGTCAATTTTGAAATTCACACTAACAGAAAGGCTGCAAATAGCCATAATCACAGCGTACTGAAAACCGAAAGAGCAGTAAGCTCTCACATCAGTGAGACCAAAGGCATTTGATTTTGAAAGAGTCTGCTAAAATTCAAAATAAAAGCTAAGAAAACCAGTATGCTGTGTATAATTAGTTCTGATTAGTTTTCACTGAATTGTCATTCAAATGACTGAATGGAACGACTGAATTTGTCATCACTGAAATATTTTTTAATAACTTAAGGTCATTACGTGATTAAGGTTGTTCAAACCTTACCTAACATATTATATTCAATGTATTTAAACTCATATTTTTTAGGATTGAATATGAACATAATTAACTTGATCAAGCAAACCAATCAAATTAACTGAGCTTTGAAACTTCTAGTAATGGCAGCAAAGCAAAATGGATACGTAGACACTCCTACAGATAACATAAAAATTTGGATAGAATATTTTATAAAACCAAGGCCCTGGAAAACATTTCAAAGCAGAGTAGACATCATTTCAACCAAGTTACAAAGATAGCGTACACTAGTTATGTCATGTTGACACATGCTCATTCGTACAGTATGATGGGAAGGGTGCTTCAACTCTGTGGTATTCTTCCCTACAATCTATAACCCCAGTCCAATCATGATCAAGCATCAGACAAACCAAAATTAAGAAACACTGTACAAAATACTTGGCCAGTACTCCTTAAAAGTGTCAAGGTCACAAAAAAGAAAGAAAAAAGATGGAGATACTGTCACAGATAGGAGGAAACTATGAAGTCCTTGCTTACATGGGGAGCAAAGGCAAAAGAAAAAATATTAAATTTCCTTACAACTTACAGCCCACTGACAAGTCCTTGAGACAGGTAGAGTGACCTTCCTCCTGGAATTCCAACTGCCTCAATTTTAATGCTTTGCTAAGGGCAAAAGGCAACCTTATCTTAATATTAACCCAACCTCCAGGATCCTGTAAGTCTTCTTTAACATAAAAAAAATTCCCTTGAAAACTTCCTTTATCTCTACACCCCAAGATATATATTAGCAATTATCCTCCAAGCATATAGCCTGCTGATTACATTTGAAGGGTCTCATGACTAAGGTTTTATTAAGCAATAATAAATGACCTTTTCCTAACAATAGATAGCGAACCCCCTCAAGGTCTTGGAAACCATGCTTCCAAAATTTCTTAGACACCTCAAGGTCTTGGAAACCATGCTTCCAAAATTTCTTAGACACTTATGTTATCTCTAACCTCCTCCCAACTTGAAAGTACATAATCGCTACCCCTCACAACCCCCATGCACCTTTCTGCCTATATAGATCTTGCCCATGCTTTAATAAAACCGACTATTTGCACTGAAGATGCCTCAAGAATTCTTTCTTGACCGATTGCTCTGAACCCCAACATTCCCACATCACTAATAACTGAATGTAATTTGATTTGATCCTGAAACAGAAAAAGGACATTAGTAGAAAAAAAAGTAAAATGCAAATAAAGTCTATAGTAAATTAATAGTATTATACCGATATTATTCTTTTTAGGTTTTACTGTTGTACCACGCTTATGGTAATATCAGAAGAGACTAGGTGAAAGCTATATGGTGAAGCTCTATACTATTGCTACAACTCTTCTGTGAGTCTAAAATTTTAAAATGGAAAAAAAAAAAAAACCAAAAACCTGTAAACATCATCTCATCTCATGTCGCACATTATGAATGAGCCAAAAACCCAGTGCTCTTACTAATTACTCAACTGGAAGCAACCAAAACAAAGCCCATTACTTCTGGCTCCACATCTGCAGAGGTAGCAGATGCTATATGGGGTATATGAAAGTCCCAAAATATTTTGTTGACTTGATATTGGATGAGATATTTACAGCTTTACAGATAGGCAAACATCTTGACCAGTATCAGAAAAGGACAAGATTTAAAACTTGGCAGAAGAATAGAGAAAAGCATGCCTATTTTCTGATTGGTCAAAATAGCGCAAAATCAGAGTGATAAAGAATTTTTGGAGGTTAAGAGTAAGTTGACCTAAAAAAGAGTCCAAATAGGACTGGCAAATTTCTTCCTTCAGACCCAGATAGCTGTGCTGTCTCATTTTCTCTTTTGTGTAAGGAGTCCTATGCCACTTGCCCTGAATTCAGGGAGGCTCTCAGGTTGGCAGGGTTGAAAAAGCAAAGGAATCTGCATTTGACTTAGTCTCTGAAAAGTAAATCCTTTTTGGAATGCAGGTGCCCTCTGTCTAAGGAAGTCAAGGAAAGGACAAACTCTTATTAAGCAATACAAAATCAAATGAGCATATACATTCTTAGAAATTTCATACAAATATATTAGCATAGGAATAATACTTTTAAAGAAGATAGAACAATTGAGGCAGAAAAGTAGGCAAATAAAAATACTGAAAACTAATCATCTGTTATTTGTTGGGGAAAAAAAAAGCAAATCCTAACCATAGAATTTTTAAGTTTGATACAATTGTGAAGGGTGGCTAAACCTCATCTATGTTATGGGTATTTCCATATTATAGGGTATAAAGGAAAGCTAAAATATCTTCAAGTCTATCTGGCTTGTTGGGGAGATGAAAATTGCCAACTGTGACTTCTCTTAGCTCATGCAATCAGTAAATCATGGAGCAAATTCTCTGGTCTCGGTTTCATAACTTGGTTAATGCTACATAATGTTAGCCTAGCTTTCCCATTAAGGAAGAATAAAAAATGATTGTTAATAAGCACAAGAAAGTACCATCTTTACTATTTCCACTGTATATTTTTCATATGGAAATAGCTGTTTCTAGAGTTTTCCAAAAGTATTTGTTCTTTTAAATAGACAAATATTCCCCTTTACAAACATTTTTGCAAAATGCCTATATTTAAGATAAATCCAGTTCACCCCATTCCTAAATTAGCACACTGTCTAAATGAGTGAAGTCTGAACTTTTCTGATTTTTAAAATTTTCTGATAAGGAGGACAAAAAGAAAAATAGGAAAAAGGAAAGGATGGAAGGGAGAGAGAAAAAAAAGAAGTAAGAAAAAAAGGAGGTAGAGGAAAAAGAAAAGGGAGAGGTTATAAAGGAAGTCAACGTCGACGTGGTTTTTTATGGATGACTATACTTGTTATGTGCACACACATATTAGCTGCTTTTTTATTCTCTTTTTAATTCAAAATTCAAAAGTATACAGACCAAAGATATGCTTTCAAACTGTGGTTTGAAATCTCTGTTCCCCAAAGAGGATGAGATAAAGCAAAATGAATTAAAATTTCCAAATATTCACTAGGCCTTTATGTAGAGTTCCAGTATAATGAATCCAGAATATGCCATCTCAAAATATGCCTCTTTGGCATAGTGATTATTTTGAGCTAATGGCCATTGAGAATCAGCAGTGGCAGGAAAAACTAAGGGCAGAAGTTTTCCTTTTGTAAAGGAAATTTACATTCATAAAGGAAATTTCCATTTGTGAAAGCATCTCTTTCAAGCTTATGTAGAAGAGGAGAACTCTTAATAACACTCATCAATGGAAACAGCAATGACAAATTTGCATAACAAACCTTACTAAACAACCATAGATTACCATACTATTCCTGTCTTCTTCCCTTAACTTTCATGCCCAGTCTAGAAGCCCAAATCTCTTTTCTTTTCTTTACCCTAAAATGGTAGAGAAGCCCAACTCTAAGAAATACTTTGGGTTACTCATCACTGAGTGCTCTCATATGTGAGTGAGTGAGTGTGTGTGTGTGTGTGTGCGCGTACACACACATATATATGTAGAGAGAGATATATAAGATGAGCATGTTAACTTCTTTTTTCCCTTGTCAATCTGCCTTTTGCACTTTAATTTATAGGACCCCAAGGAGATAACCCAAAATGGGTAGAAGAGAGAGTTTTATGCTTTTTTTCCCCTACAACATACAACATTCACAATGTAATTTAATATTTTAAAATTTTTTTTAATGTTTATTTATTTTTGAGACAGAGAGAGACAGAGTATGAGTCGGGGAGGGGCAGAGAGAGAGGGAGACACAGAATCCAAAGCAGGCTCAAGGCTCTGAACTGTCAGCACAGAGCCCCGACGCAGGGCTCGAATTCACAGACGGAGAGATCATGACCTGAGCCAAAGTCGGACGCTCAACCGACTGAGCCACCCAGGCGCCCCTCACAATGTAATTTAGATCATGATTCTCATTTGAAAGATGAGGAAACTGATAGATGAAATTCAAGGACTTTAGGTAATAGAACTTGCTAAAATAAGATTTCCACGTGACATTTTTTCGGTGATAACTACTGCTGAGATTACTAGAATTTAAATAATGGATGTCCTCAAAGGTTCAGGTTGCTTCTTGTTTGTAAAATATCTTAAAAATAAAATTAGCTCATTTTGGAATTTGTAATAAACTGCTAGTAATTCATTGATTATGACCAACTATGAATTGTAGTTAAATTAACTGTGTGAAAACATTCCCAAGATGGTTATTTTTGAATATGTCTCCTTGTGATACTTTTTTTTCCCCTAGATTTATTGGGGTATAATTGACAAAAATTATATATATTTAAGGTATGCAGTGTGACATATTCATTGTGAAATCAGGCTAATTAACATATCTGTCACTTCCCACAATTGCCTTTTCTTGTGTGCGTGGTGAGAATACTTGAGATCTACTCTCTCAGCAAATTTTAAGTATACAGTACATTGCTATTACCTATAGTCACCACTATGAGGGAATATAAGGCAGGCTGACAGCAAAGTACAATCTAGCAACCTCCCTCTCCCCCACAGGTGATTTATGTGTGATATTCCTCAGGAACTCTAGGCGGCCCAAGGACAAAGGAGAGGACAGAAAACAAATTAACTGATTCGTTTAAATTTGGTTAAACCGATTAAGAGTCTCCATCAGTATACAAATATCTTAGTAAATTACAAGAAAAAGGCAATCTTATCAATAGCCTAATTTCCAGAAAGCTATAGACTCAGTTTCCTGGAGTCCAGACATCACCCTCCCCTCCATAGTGATGTGGGAACAAAGGCAAGAAGAAAATGGCAGAATAATTGAATTTGCTTATAACCTGCAGCCCATTGATGTTAATACTTTGCTAGAGGAAAAAAAGCAACTTTAGGTTGACAATAGCTAGGCCTCTGGTAATCTGTGAGTCTTTAGTTTCTCTTTAAGAAACTTCCTCTTGACTTTACCTCCCCCAACCCCATAGTATATAACTAGTCACTCTGCACAATGCCAGTGCAGCTCTTTCTGCCCACAGGGTCCTGTCCCTGTGCTTTAATAAAATCACCTTTCTGCGCCAAAGATATCTTCAAGAATTCTTTCTTGGCCATTAGCTCCAAACCCCACTGTCACCCAAAATTTCATCAACATCATGTACATTTGGTTTTTAGAAATTCTTTTAACTGAAGTTTTGTGCCCTTTGACCACCGTATCTCCTTTTCCCCACAGCCCACATCTTTGTGATTCTAATGATCTCTCCAACACTCTTCTCTCACTACTTTCAGAGTCTGATTAGGTTAAAAGTAACAGAGTATAACACTATCATTAGTGTGCTGTTTAATCACTGCATGGATATTGTAATATTCCTTACACATCACCACCTAGGTGTCCCTCCATTTCATATTTCTTTGCTTGCCTAGGTATTCTATCACATGGGTTTTTGTTGTTTCGTTTTTTTACTATTCCATCCCACAGAAAGTTCTACTTCTTCAAAACCTCATACCAACCATGTTTAAGATCTGTACAATCTGTACATATCACTTAGCATTTGATTCTCGGCAATCTTATATAAAAATGCTGTCTATACATTGTCAACTCTTTAAGATCAGATTGATTTTCTTTGTTCATTGGACAAGCAAGATTAAAAAAAAAAAAAACCTCTTGTCACTGTCTGTCAAGTTATAAAGTAATAACAAAGGGTTTAACCTTCCCAATAAACATGGTCAAAGCGTGGGCATAGTAGTTGGAGGTGATGGTGGTGGTAATGAATATCATGAGGATGAATTACAATTTTCGTCTCAGCGATAAAATTATATATGTTTCATTTAAGTAATTAAAACGTAATTTTCGTAGCAAAATTTAGAGGCTTTGTTTAAATTTTTCACAGCTTAAACATAGAAGGCATCAGTAGTTTCCCTGATGCAAAAGGCAAAGAACTAGCTGCTCCTCTCAACTTCAGTGAGCTAAATCATTAATGCCACACATCAGACTTTAGAGTCATTTCCCATTCAATCTTCCTAGCTTTTCCTTATAATTCCTCCCTGCATTTCCCACTTGAGTTGATATTTTATATTGCTTCTGCTCAACACAAAAAGTTAACTTGGGTACAGGAAATGTTCATTTTTTTTAAATGAAAGTATTTTGCTTAGAAGGATGATTTAAAAAGGGCTCAGATGGATTCAGTGAGAGTATATGCTTTGATATGTTGAAAGAAATCTGCTTCACAAATAAGATGAGATGTTTTTGAAAAAATGCAAATGACCTCATACTGATATATGTTGCAGTGAGTATACTATTGGATGCTTTTTAAAAGAATTTCAGCATGGAAAGAGAGATCTGGAAGGTAGTAGAAAGCCAAGGAATCACACAAATGCAATTCTAATAATCCTTAGCCTGAAAAATGTGGGACTCATGCTTCAGAAATAGAGTGCCATTTCTAGAAGTAAAAGCCATTTACTTCAAATGCTTCATATTGCATATAGGAAAAAAAATGACAAAAGCCAACACATATTCTGCCACTCCCACTCCAATAAACATGGTAGATACAACATCAAAAAAATGTTTAGTGCTCATTTGCAGTTAATCTTTGTCTCCATCTCTAGCTGTAGAAAACCACCTATCTGCTTTCTCTCTATCTATAAATTTGCTTTTTCTGTTCATTTCATAAAAATGAAATGATGTAATCTGTGGTCTTCTACCTCTGCCTTTTTTCACTTGGCGTAATGACTTTGAGGTGCATCTCTGTTGTAGTACATGTCAGTAACTTGTTCCTCTTATTGGTATATTGTATTCAATTATATTAAAATAAAACATTTTGTTTATACATTCATTATTTGATTGACATTTGGATTAGTTCTAATTCGGGGCTATTAAGAATAACACTCCTATAAATATCTTTGTGTGGGCATAGATTTAATTTATCTTGAGTAGATTCCCAGGTGTGGAATTGCTGGGTCATATAATATGTTCGTGTTTAATTTTTTTTAAGAATGCCATGTTCCACATTTAGCACTCCCATTTAAACATTTAACCATCAATCTGTGAGGGTTGTGGTTTCTCTACATTCTCCCTAATTCTTCTTCTTGTCTATATTTTTAAGTACATCTATTCTAGTTGGGTTTGAGGTGGCATCTCATTGCTTTAATTTCTATTTCCATGTTACTAAAAATATTGTATGTCTTTTAATGTTATTAATAGATTTCATTGTTGAAATGACTAGGCATATCTTTGCCTATTTTTTAATTTGAATTTTTGTCATATTATTGACTTTAAAAAATATTTATGTATTCTGAATGAAAGTCCTGTATCAGATATATGATTTGCAAATAATCTCTCCCAATTTGTGACTTGCCTTTCTTTTCCTAATGGTATCTTCTGATAAAATCCTTTATGAATTTCTTCTTTTATGGATTTTCTTTTGGAACTGTACCTAAAAACTATGTGAAATCCAAGCTCCTAAAGATTTTCTCCTTTGTATTCTCTTAGACATTTTATCTTATTAGCTCTTCATTTAGGTCAGTGGTCTATTTTGAATTAATATTTAGGTAAGGGCTTAATTTCATCTTTTTGCATATAGATACACATTTGGCCATGTGTATTTTTATTTTTGGAAGACTAGTCTTCCATCAAATTGTCTTAATATCTTTGTCAAAAATCAATTGACCCTAAATATAAATGCTTTATTCTGGTCTCACAATTTTGTTCCATTGACTTATCTATCTACCTTTACGCCAACATCACACTGTCTTTATAGTGTAAAAAATTCAGAAATAGTAAAAATTAAAACCAGATCCGTAAAATGTAGTTAGTAAGAGTTTGTTGTGTGCAAATAATGCTTTGCTAACTGTGAGTCTTCAAATCCAAAACTGGTATGAAGGTCAGAACCTCAAGTTACGGGCTGGCTTATAAAATGAAATCAAGGAAGTTGTTTAACCTTTACAATGATTGGTTAATACAATGGGGTTTTCCAGATGGCAGCAGATTGGTTAAAAGCGATTATCTTGCACCATTTTAGGAGGATGACTTGTTTCTTTTGTAATTGTCAGAGCCATTTCCAAAAAATTAACCTAAGTCAAGTCTGAAGTATGTTCATGAAATACGATAGATTTGGTTTGCTTGTAGAACTTACTTAATTTTGTCTGCTTGGGGGATTTTCAAGCCTAGTCACCATTTTGTTTTATTTTAACAATTGTAAGTTTTGACTATATATGTAAATTCTCCACCTCTTCTTGTTCCTCCTCTCTCCTCCTCCTCTCTCCTCCTCTGTCTCCTCCCCTCCTCCTTCTTAATTTTTTTTCAGCACTTTCAGGATGCTTTTCATTTGTCTTCTGCCCTTATGTTTCGTTTTCCTTTTGTGACAACTCAGTCATTTATTTTGTTTCTTGTAATATGTCTTTTTCTCTGGACATTTCCAAGACTTTGTCTTCAGTGAGTATGGGTGTGTGTTGTTTGCTTGGAAAATTTTCAGCCAATATTTCCTATGGCATTTTTTTCATCCCGTTGCCTCTCCTTCTCATTCCGGGTCTTTAATTATACAAATTTTAGGCAATTTATTTGCTTTTCACAAATATTATATCTGTTTTCCTTTTTCTTTTTTCTTTTTGGATACTTTTCACTCCTCTGTCTTTACATTTATAGATTCTTTCATGTGCTGTATTCATTCAAGTCCAATAAAATTATTTTTTCTCCCTGTTGCCATTTTTTTAGTTTTACACTTTTAGCTGAAATTATTCATTTTATCATTCATGTTGCACATATTTTGTTAGATCCTTTATTATATTGTTATCATTTTAATGTTCCTCTTGGATAATTTCAACATTTGGGCTGCTTCTACTGGTTCACATCTTTTTTTTTTTTTTAATTATCTCATAGTTCCGATTGTATAGAGGCATTATGTGGAAAAGAATTGGAAAGCACGAAGCAAATAATATTGTGGCTATACAAGTTCAGGGCTCTTTGGTTCACCCTGTTACATTTGAGAAGAGGCTTCTAAGTCAATCTAATCTATTGTTGAGCTTGGTCTGGTCTTTGAGTTACTCTATGGTTGACTTGGCCTAGTCTCTGTTCTCTTTAATTAGGTTCAATTCAACAAATAAGTCAAATAATTTGAGGGTAGAATTTCAACTTTCCCTTTAGGATTTGGCATCTGAGTGCTTAGAGGTTTTGTCTCTTTTATTCAGTTGACTCTGTGTACCCCACACTTCAGGCTCTTCTCTCTAAACTCTACCACCTCTTCTCAGCCCTAGACTCTCATGGGCTACGTCTTAGTGTAAGTTAAGAGTGCCTGGAGTGATTTTCTCTCCTCATGCTCTTCTCCCAAGCTCTGTTTAGTACCCTGGAGTACCTGCCATTTAGTGCATGGCTGGCAGAGGTGATTCTCTCTTATCACCATCCCCTACTACTCACAGATCATTACTATCTTGTGCTGAGTCTAAATACCTGAACATTTACCTGAGTATTGTGCAAAACTCCTTCAACTTTTCTACATTTAAGTCATTTACAGTGACTTATTTGAATATTCTCTCTTCCCTCTAATTCCATGACTACTTCCTTAATGTAAATTTGCCTTCCAGTAAATCTATACATTTATTTACTTAATCATTCAAGTTTACTAAGCACTTCTTATGGATCGAGTTCATGTTAAATACTTTTGGTACATTGATACGTAATATGTGATATCTAAATCTAGGAAATCTGTAATCACATACTTGTAGGAAAATATTTAGATGAATACTTATGTTATAGTTCATAAAAACATACCATTAAAAACTCTTATTTTCAGGGGTGCCTGGGTGGCAAGTTGGTTAAACATCTGACTCTTGATTTCAGCTTAGGTCATGATCTCACTATTCATGAGATTGAGCCCCATGTCAGGCTCCACACTAACAGCATGGACCCTGCTTGGAGTTCTCTCTTTCTCTCTCTCTCTCTCCCCCTCCACTGTGCATGCTCTCACTCTTTCAAATAAATAAATAAACTTAAGAAAAACCTCTCATTCTGTATATGCATGTCATTTTTACTGAGTAAGTTTAAAGTGATTGTAAAGTAGAATACTTTAAAAAATTTTTTTATCTTGTATTTACTTATTTTGAGAGAGAGAGAGAGAGAGAGAGAGAGCATGAGCAGGGGAGGGGCAGAGAGAGGGAGAGAGAGAATCTCAAGCAGGCTCTGTGCTATCAACATGGAGCCTAACATAGGCTCAAACTCACAAACCAAGAGTCAAGTAATGACTTGAGACAAAATCAAGAGTGGAGCCCCTAACCCACTGAGCCACCCAGGCACCCCTAAAGTAAAATGCATTTAATAGAACACATACAGTATTTCCTCCATACTCCATACTCTTCCAACATCATTATCATGTTCTGAATATAGTAGATAATTATGGATAGATAATTACTTCTCAAGTCTGGTATAGCAGAACTATCATGGTCCTGGAAGCTTTATGTTTTGAAAACCAGGTAATCTTCAATTATTGAATACTTCTATCTACTAAAGGTTGCAACATATATTGAAAAGGTAGATGTTGCCACTGCCATCCTTCCAGTCCTATTGTAAATTGGCAGATTAATAACTGTAGCAAAATAAAAATTTTATATTTTCAAACCCAATTCCACATGTTAAAACAGGAAAACTGAGATTTAGTTTAAGTTTATCCAGAGATAATGTGGTATACATATATTTAATATTATATGCTTATCCAGGGATATTTGAGTACTATTAAAATAATAAATATTAAGTTTGCATTTTAAGTGTTTATTCTACTAGGCTATTCAGGAGCAGAAATTAAATATACAATTAAATCAATTAAATCAAGAATTACTTATTTTGCTACATTTTGTATAATGTATACAATACCAGTATTTAAATACCCTGACAGTACAACTTGCCACACACCATATATATGTAAGAAATGCCAAGCACAATATAAGACCGTATATAAATTCTGTTAATCATAAAACAGTAATATTAAAAACATAGGAAATATGAATACAGATTAAAATATGTTGTCTTGAAAGCTGGATATTTAATAATCATGTTATTGTTCTCCAGAACTCAGTAATCATGGTGCCTAGAAGGTATCAGTCTCAAAGATTCTTGGTATTACATGGTTTTCCTATTTTAGTTCATTATAGCTTGACATGATTTCCTAAAGTTGTCCTCTTGTGATCTTCAACCTTTTTGACTCCCTAATTTTTACTTAATAATCTGACATTTTCTACTTAGCCATCTTCCACTAAATAGTCACTATTATACTCTGAGATACAGAAAATGTCATCATATGCATACTGTTAAATGGCTGAATGTATAAAATAATACTGTCTCTATCTGCTATTATATGTATGGCTTCATTCAGAGTATTATATTTGAAAAAAAAGGTTGCTGAAAGATTGTCACTGATATTCTGAAATCATTCACATTTTCAAGCCCTGTACTGAAAACATGGTCAGTCCTCAATACCTATTTTTGAAGGGGTATGGTGGAATGGACATAAAATCTTCCTTTCCTGGAGTCGAAGATAACTGCTCCATGCATATTCAGTTTGAGAACCATTATATCAGAATAGAAAATTTTTCATGCCTTGTAAAATTCATTAGAGTGGAATTATTATCTCTACTTTATTAATGAATTAAAATCTACTGCACTAGTGATCTGAAAATATGCCCAAACCTAGAATAGTTTTTCCTCTCGCTGCAGTAAGTTTGCCCATTTATTATTATTATTATTATTTTTGTTCAATACCATCTCGCTCTTCAGACCAGTTTAAATGCCCCCCTGAGATGATGCTTTTCCTCTCTTTCTCAGGCAGTTGGCATGTTTCTGGTGTGATTCCTGAGGACTTTTTTCATCTGTTTCTTATTAGCCATGTAGTGTGCATGTTGTGTTGTAAGTCTGTTTTTTAATCTTCTCTATCATTTTTATATCTTTAATACCTTGAAATATGCCTAATAAAATAAAGTGATACAGAGAAGTCATTTCGTAATTTTTGCTGAATTACTGAATAGATACAAATGGAATAACTCTTCTACAGACTCTAATTCTTTCTGTTGTGTAAGTTTCAAAAATTCAATTTTATTAGTTTGCTCCTGGGAGCTAACCCTGGACTATTAGACTATTAAGACTAACAACCTAATTTGAAAGATGTATCAAAACACAATTTGGTCATTGATGAAGAGAAAATTTCTGACACCATTTACATGAAAAAGAAAATTTCTTTCTGACTGATAAGTAACTCATCCCACAAAATCAATATAATATATATGTGCATAGAAAGCTAGAGTGAGAATTCAAGAAATTCTTAGAATGGATATTATTATATCTTTACCATTTATTGGAATGAAAGTGTTTAACCCTTCTATCTCTGATATGTAAATATGTGTGATATAAATACATATGTAAAATAAAATTCAGCATCATTCCTAGGCCAATGAGAAAATATCTCTCTTTTGTTTTAGATTGACACACACATTTATTGCCTTAGCAGTTCATTTCTCTCTTCTCCTTCGCTTCTTTCCTTCCTTCCTTCCTTCCTTCCTTCCTTCCTTCCTTCCTTCCTTCCTTCCATCCTTCTTTCTTTCCTTCCTAATTTTCTCCAGGAATACTTATTGAGAAAACATTAATATCAGGATTTCATCTCTATTGTAATTCTATTCAGACAAGGCTCAATAATGAAAAGAATGAAGCCTCTAGTGGGGCTCTTAGAGGGTTGATTTAAAAGCCACATCTTCAGAGGTGCCTGGGTGGCTCAGTTGGTTCAGTGTCTTTAAGTGTCTGACTCTTGATTTTTGGCTCAGGTCATAATCTCATAGTTTATGACTTAAAGCTTTGCGTTGGGCTCTGTGCTGATAGCATGGAGCCTACTTGGGATTCTCTGTCTTCCTCTCTCTTTGTCCTTCCTCCACTCACATTCTCTCTCTCTCAGAAATAAATAAATAAATATTTTAAAAAGTCACTTTTCCATTTTATTTTAAGAAAGAGAGAGCACCTTAGCAGGGAGAGGGGCAGAGGAAGAGAGAGAATCTCAAGAGGTTCCACACTCAGCATGGAGCCTGATGCAGGGCTTGTCCCACCACCCTAGAATCCTGACCTGAGCTGAAATCGAGAGTCAGACACTCAACCAACTGGGCTGCCCAGGCACCCCTAAAAGTCACTTCTTTGGATATAATCATCCATTTTTTCATGGACCAGGTTATATCTCCAAGTATATGATTCGGGGGGCTCAATAACCGTCTGTATTAGCACTTACCACAAATGAATGCTTTGTGAAAATGTTTATGTAAAATATCTGTTTCCTGCAATAGCATGTTTATTTTCTCTGATATGAACTCAGGAGTTTTTCTTTTCTTTTCTCTTCTCTTCTTTTCTTTCTTTCCTATTCTTTTCTTTTCTTTTTTTATCATTTATATATTCTCAGGATCCAGTACAGGAATTTGAATATCAGAAAGCTAATGTAGCACTATAAAGTATCCTTAGTTTCCTAAGGCTGCCATAATAGAGTGCCACAAACTGTGTGGCTTAAAATATGATAAACTTATTCTTTTTCAGTTTGGGAACCGACAAGTCTGAAATCATGGTGTTGATAAAGTCATGTTCCTTTTGAAACCTCTGAGGGAGGATCTGTCCTTGCCTCTTCCAGCTTCTATTAACACTAGGTATCCCATAGTATATGGAAGCATAATTGCAATCTTTGCCTTCATCTTCTCATGGTCATAGTCTCCCTGTGTGTCTTCATGTTGTTTTGCTTTTTGTGTATCTGTGTCCATATCACCTTCCTCTCATAAAGACACCAGTCGTATTGGATTAGGGCTCATACCTTCAATATTACTTCACCTTAACTGATTACATCAACAACTCTATTTCCAAGTAAAAGTCATATTCTGAGGTACTAAAATGCAGAATTCCAATTCAACATACCCTTTTGGAGACACAATTTACTCCTAACAGGTGTGTTTCTGAACTACCACTGTTCATTTTCTTTCAGGTGATGTCTACTTTACTTCCCAGGGGAAGATTACTCTGATATCTGCCATCATTCTCAATTAGGTCAAAGCCTAACGTTCTGTGCTTCTCCATAGAAAATACCACCCAGTGGGAAATAAATATTTGGGATTAATTTCTTAATACATTCAATCACTTTTATTCTCTCTGTGATGAAGGATACATGTCCCCTTTTGTAAACACAATTTCACAGAATTCAGAACAGTGTCCTAACTATACCAGACTTTGAATTATGTGTTCAGGGAATGGTTCTTTTTTTAGAGGATGAATCCTCTTTAACTAACCTGAGTCAACTTTCAAATGGTTTTCTAAAACCTAAACTGTGCTTCTTCTTGCTTAGGGCCTATAGGTCTATTTCCACGTGTTACCCCATGAAGGCCAAAGCCTGCTGAGGGCTATATGAGTATCAGCTGCTATTTTTAATGACAGCCTTCAACAATAGCTAAGAGCAGATTAGAGCCCAGAGCTCTTTGAATGCATGAAAGGTGGAGGAGAAAGTGTCAATTGATATTAGAAATTACAATCCTCATCACTTACCAGCTTTAAAACCATTTCCAAAGCGTTATAGCTTCAAATGCTAGCAGAGTTTTAATACTCTTCCCCATACTTTGATATCAATGATGATAGTAAGAGACAAAAGTGAAAACCACAGAAAAGAAAAATAAAGGATAAAAAGAATGTACTCTGTAGTTTGTTCATCAACCATACTACCCATACTTTCTGCTGAATGATTTTTGCCCCAACAATATAAGAAATATATCCTTCTCAATAAAGTCTCCCGGGAAACCTATTTTTCAAATAAACTAAAAATGTCAGTGAGTTAACACATTGTTTCCCTACTTTAATGGCTTTGGCATTAGAATGAAAGAGTATTACATAGTGCATCCTCTCTGCCTTCTCTCTCCTCCCCCTTCTCTTTCTCTCTCATGTTCTCAAAGAAAAACTGCCCTGTGGATCTACAATGAAGTGCTTCAGCTATATAATATATACTCTTTCTTTTTAATAAATCCAGCCAGTGTTTAATGTTCTATACGTTTGAACAAAGAGAGATTAGGTCATTGTTCAAAATAGCTATGACAAATACATGGATATTCCATCACTTTATTTTTCCTGAAAATTAGAAATATTCATTCAGTTTCCTTAATACCTTTTAAACTGTAACTACCTTCCTTGACATTAACTCATTAGTTGCTTTTCTACTTGTGTGAAAACTAGTTGATTTAAATAAAAGTTGATGGATGTGAAATGGTCCATTTGAAATAAAATCCACCTATAGAGGAAAGATGAGATTTTCCTTATGTCTGCTTTTTGCTCTCAAGCTTAGAATCAGGACACTTATTTAGATAATTAGGCATAAGTCTTATGGCTTTGAGTTGGGCTGAATGAACTTTATTATGTTATTTTTCATTTGAAATTGGGGTTTCTGTTGTCTTGGTATTTTTTTCTTTCAGTTTGAGCTTTTGAGTCTTGGAAGTTCTTTAAATTAAAATTACGTTTTTATTTTATTTTATTTTTTTTAATTGATTTTGAGAGAGAGAAAGCATGAATAAGCAAGGGAAAGGCAGAGAGAGGAGAAAAAGAGGATCCCAAAAAGACTCCACACTCAGTGCAGAGCCCAGGGCCACATCGGTGAGATCATGACCTGACCTGAAATCAAGAGTTAGATGCTCAACCAACTGGGCCACCCAAGCCCCTCTAAATTAAAATTATAAACTGAGCATTACAAATATTTATATTTTACCCCCTGTACTATATGGAAGTATGCTTGCAAAACAAACAAACAAACAAACAAAAAAGGGCTAAGTTAGATCCAGCAGGACATAACTCCTTCTTAAGATAATAATAGTAAACATTTCTATTCATTCTACCTCTATTTTCTATAATGTTTCTGGTTTTCGGCTTACTCCAGATTAGCTCCTAACTCCTTTTTGGTCTGAGTCTTTACTCAACTCTCCTCATGCTGTTTGTTCAGTGCTCTCCTAGACTTAAATTCTTCCCATTTCAGTCACTTTAAGGTCTGTCTTCTAATTCTTCACCTCGTACCAGGTAGCAATGGAAAAGATTAGAACCATGTACACATAAGAATTCAGCTTTTAGATTTGAAACAAAACTTCTGCAACTTAAAAGATGGTTTTATTTATACCATTTCATTCATTCTCAAATGACTAGAATAGTTTATGAAAATGAACATTAAGATTCAGGAAGATCAAATGATTAACCACAAAAACATAACTTCTAAATATAAGATTGGGTCTAGGACTACAAATTTAGTACTTCTCAATCCAAACCCTTGTTTTTTTTTATTATACTAGAGTTTTCTTACAACCAGATCATCTTTGTGGGTACTGCTAATATACTTATGGCTGGTGGGTGAAGATGACTTCAGGAGATGAAAGGAGAAAAAAGAACTGATTTCTTGTCACTGAGTCTAGGAGAGCAGAGCTATCGGTACACACCATTATTCAATAATGTATAATTTGATTATAAAATAGAAGTACAAATCAGGAGCACCTGGATGGGGCAGATGGGTAAACATCCGGCTTTGGCTTAGAGCATGATCTCATGATTTGTTTGTTTGATCCCACATCGGGTTCTGTGCTGACAGCCTAGAGCCTGGAGCCTGCCTCAGATACTGTATCTCTCTCTCTCCCTGCCTCTCCCCCACTCATGCTCTGCCTCAAAAAAATAAACATCCCATTAAAAAATACAAATCAGAAAATTGACTAGAAAAGAAGAAGGCAATGGCTGGCTTAGGAAAAAAGAAATACTTGGAAAGAAGTGGAAGCATGATGATGAAAAAATAAAAATTGTAAAATTTCCCTCTCTTACCTCTCTGAAATTGGAAGAGGCTATACATATTTTCACCTAAGTATTTTTTTTACTTTGGTTTGTTTTGAGAATGAAGAATGTATGTGACTGAGAAAACTCATTTGGCCATGGACCAAGGACTTCCACAGGTGGACAAAATAATCTAATTACTGTTGGCTCAAAAACGCAACTACCTATTGGGAGGCCCTAAATGGAAGAACTTCTTCCATGCTCATTCTTTGCATACCAGGTGGCAACACATATAAAACCAGGAACATGTCCCATGGCACAACAGCGGGCACCAAAAAATATTTGCCAGATTCCTGTAACAGCCATTGTATTCATGTCAGCTGCATGTGGGCATGTGCATACATACACATTTGATTACATTTTCTAATTTAATTCTTTATCCATAGTGTCCATAAGACTTATGTAATACTCTCCTTTCCACTTTAATTAATGTGATGGATATTCTCCAGTATAATGTATATGAACAAATGGGATATTTATAAGATTCTCATTCAGAGTTCTCTGTGCCTGCCTCAAGAGGGACAGAGGTTACACTGGCAATTTCACGTAGATATTCCCACAGGAAAGAAACATTGAGGGCATTCAGATATCTTTACCCCTCATGTTCTTTTTTCTGCCCTCATCTTTGGCCTCACTGAAAGTGAGAAATGGCTTTTTTATTCCACAGAAAAGGTTGCCTTGGTATTGAAGAGAAATCAACTTACAGAACTTACAGAAGAGTTTGTTGTGCCCTACATGAATGAACGAAAATCTACTTTTAGAATCATTTTCTCTGTGATACTGTTTCTGATTTCAATAGCCTAAAAATAAAACCTTTCTTGTGAATATGACTCATTTGGAGCCAATGTTCTAAAGACATATGAATGTGAGTGCCATTGAATAATTTAATGGGACTGTGCAAAGCAAATAGAGCAGTTAAAGTCCTTGCCAGTGGAGTAGAGAAAAACTGAACACAAGACGCTTAATCTGCACAAGTAAACTGTCCTACTCAAACACGTACAGGAAGAATCAGACGATTAGCCAGGGGCCGCTTTTTATATATAGCAAACAAACCCAATTACATGGGGAGGAATATTCAAGCACGGCATAAAAAGTTATCAGAGGGCCTGCAGAGATTCCCCCTGGAGCTTCCAAGCACGGATTCAGTAGCCAGTAATTTCTACTTTCTTAGATAATGTGCAAGGACCATGGTGCTGATTAGCCCTTAAATCACACTCTCTCAGGAAAAGTAAAGCCTTTAATTTCATTAATGGGCAGAGACATGTCCCTGGTTTCCTCTTTTTCACCTTCAACACTTTCCTGACAGTTGTAAGACACAGTGTGAGGACGTGTGTTTTTGTGTCTGTGTGTCCATCTGTGTAAGAAGCAAGTAGAAGAGTTTGCTCCTCTGAGATCTATACTAAGACTCTTTTTTAAATTTGTAAGGAAAGGTTCTTCATGAATTTCAATTTGAATCAGTGTTTGAGTGAGTGATGGGAAGAATAGTATTTATTTTTCATTGCCATCCATAACTAAACTCTCGAACCCTGCTTATATATAAGTTCTCTGTGGCCTACAAGGTAGAGGACAGAGAGAAAGGGAAAATAAAGTCAATTGTTGACATATCTATCATTGTTATATTGACGGGAGCCTCTTGATAGAAGGTTCTTGCCTTGGTTGCCCATGAATAACCAAAACCTATCATAATTACCACTGTCCAGTAGATACTTGATAGAAACATGTTTTACTATTCCCAATTCAGGAAGAAGAAAAAGTGCTCAAACTATGAAAGTGAAGGAATAAATCAAAAGGAGAAAAATTAACAATTTGACTCCTTAAAATTTTGTACATGAAAACTGTAAATAAAATAAAGAATAATGTGGCTCAGTCAGTTGAGTATCCAAGTTTGGTTTAGGTCATGATCTCATGGTTCATGAGTTTGAGCCCTGTGTCAGCCTCTGTGCTGACAGCTCAGAGCCTGAAGCCTGCTTTGGATTCTGTGTGTGTCTCTCTCTCTCTCTGCCCTTTCCCTGCTCATGCTCTGTCTGTCTCTGAAAAATAAATAAAAATTAAAAAAATAAAGAAATAAAAGTAAGAACAACCTAGGAGAAATAATTACATCAATAAGACAAAAGTTTTATCATCTTACTGTATAATGGATCCACAAAACTCATTAATATCTCAGTGATACGAATGAATAATCATCACAGGGGAGATAAAAATATACATAAAAATCTTCAGCCTCACTATCAATAGAGTGTTATTTTCATTTTTCAAGGTAGAGTTACCATCAGTTGAGATATATCAAGTTAACATACCATCAACTGACATTCCACTAACATATGGGCAAATATAAGTAAAAAATGTGACAGTTATCTACAATTAGCAGAGAAGTAACTATAGATATTAGATATGGTATATAGCCACTAAACAATGTCAACTATCATATATTAATATAATAGATTATAATAACTATTTTGATAACTGTTTCTCACTTATTTCCAACTGGCCTATAAATTCACAAATTAACAGACATATTTATTTTCCAAGTGATGAAATTCTTCTCATGGACAGAGATTTGTCTTTCTGTATATCTTTTACTGTCTGTCTGTCTGTCTCTCCTATATATATTATATATAGTTATAGATTTTATTGTATATACAATCATTTCTATATATAAAACATATAAATATAAATGATATATAATATAGCCTCATAGATACTCTTGCCTTTCTTCCCTCACACTGGGCATGGTCCAGTTACCTGCATCTACAGAGAGCATTACTGAGAACTTAGCTCAGGAAAAATAATAGAGTGAAAACATATATCAAGCCAGCCCTCTGGAGTTTTCATGGTCTATTTCTTTGCTGGAAGCAAAGATGGATAAAAGTATTTACCTCTTAAATGTTTACCTAATACTGTATGAAGCAGTGACCTTAAGTGGTCTTTACAGCTCATAGACCACACACACAAAATTATGAATGAGCAATTTTTATTCCCCTGAAACTAATGGTTCTGGCACTCTCTCCTCCTCTTCTCAGAGACTGCAAGTAATATTCTCTGGTCAAATTACTATAATTCATAGGTGGCAGTGACCAGGTTTCTGAATTTAGGCTAAGCTGGGAGATGTAGAGAAGTAAATAGCAAAGATAAACGGTGAAAGCTTTATTAGAAAAGGTTGATTCAGTTGATTTGGGGCTCCAAACTTGACCTTAAGTGATCAATCAACTAGCAAATATTCAGATTTTCAGCCAGGGCCTCTTATATGCGAGGGTATAAACTCATACTCCTTTGGATGCTAAGTAGTCAATGAGATAAAGTATGGCAGGAATGTGTACTGAACTCTTAGTAAGTGTCCAATATACAGATAGCAGTAGTCACTCAACTGGTCCCCCCACCGCTCGTGTAGGAGTATAGATCCACTGATGTCATAATACCTGATTTTTGAAAGAAGTAAGAAATTGAAAAGTGTGTGTAAAATATCCATTAAAATAAAATTTGGAAATAAATTTATGTTTTAAAGTTTATTTATTTATTCGAAGCATACGAATGAGTTGGGGAGGGGCAGAGAGAGAAGAGAATGAGAGAATCTCAAGCAGGCTTCACATTGTCAGTGCAGAGCCTGATGCGGAGCTCAAACTAATGAATTGTGAGATCATGACCTGAGCCGAAATCAAGTTAGACACTTTACCGACTGAACCACCCAGGTGCCCTGGAAATAAACTTATTTTTGTCTTAAATACACATCGGGTTTTTTTTTTAATTTTTTAATGTTTATTTATTTATATTTTTTTTAATTTTTTTTAATTTTTTTAACGTTTATTTATTTTTGAGAGACATAGAGATAGAGCATGAGTAGGGGAAGGGCAGAGAGAGAGGGAGACACAGAATCCGAAGCAGGCTCCAGGCTCTGATGAGCCATCAGCACAGAGCCCGATGCGGGGCTCGAACTCACAGACCGTGAGATTGTGACCTGAGCCGAAATCGGCCGCTTAACCGACTGAGCCACCCAGGCGCCCCAGTTTATTTATTTTTGAGAGAGAGACAGAATGCCAGTGAGGGTGGGGCAGAGAGAGAGAGAGATCCAGAATTCGAAGAAGGCTCCAGGCTCTGAGCTATCCTTCACAGAGCCTGACATGGGGCTCGAATTCATGGACTGCAAGATCATGACCTGAGCCAAAGTCTGATGCTTAACTGACCCAGCCACCCAGACGCCTCTAAATACACATCGGTTTAAATAAACCACGAGTATTGGTAGAATTAGCCCAGTTTTCCACTTCCAAATTTTGGGTAAGGCATTGTGCTAGATATTTCAGAGAGACACAATGAAGTATAAGATTTAATTTTTGCTAATAAAAAGCTCTCAGATAGAGGTAAGAGGGGCATACATAGAAAAATATCATGAAAATACAGAACTTCTTTCTTCCTTTCTTCTTTCATTCCTTTCTTTCGTGTCAGAATGGCAGGAGAGAGACCTTACGGTTAATACCACAGAAACACCAAAGATCATAACAGGCTACTATGAACAATTATACACTAAAGAAAAGTGTACAACCTGGAGGAAATGAATAAATTCCTGGAAACATACAACCTTCCAAGACTGAAGCATGAAGAAATAGAAAATATGAACCTACCAGTTGCTGATAAGGATATTGAATCAGTAAGCAAAAAACTTCTAACAAACAAAACTCAAGGGCCAGGTGGCTTCACTGGTGAATTCTACCAAATATTCAAAAAAGAATTAATATCAATCCTTTTCAACCCCGTCCAGAAAATATAAGAGAGGGGAATGCTTCCAAACTCATTTTACAAGACCAGCGTTATCCTGACAACAAAATCGGACAGGGACACCACGAGAAAAAAATTACAGACCAATATCCCTGATGAATATAGTTGCAAAAATTCTCAATGAACCAAATTCAACAATACTATAATGACTCATACACCGTGACCAAGTGGGATATATCCCAGGGATGCAAGGATAGTTCAACATTTCAAATCAATTTCTACAGTAACCTCAAATCTGTTCTCCCTGCTTAGAGTTTTATAACTCTCTGATCCATTTTCTACCCTATTACCAAGGTGACATTTCTCAAAGGCAGTTTCCACAGTAACTACCCCCATATACTTTTCTTAAAGTACAAAGTTAAACTTAATCATTGATTCCCTAAGATTTACCTAACACTCCTACCAACCCTACACAATATATTCCACCCTGTTCCTTTAGGCTGTGGTTTTTCACAAGCTAGTTTACTTCCTCTTACTCACCCCAGGGCCAACCTTTCTTCCCTAACTCTAGTGTCACTTTTACCAGAGATCTTTCCCTAATTCTCTAAGGCTAGATCGGGTCTCTCTTCTAGATGTACCTACTTTTTTCATTTTTATTGCTCTCATTTATCTCACTCCCTAGACTGCCATTTTAAGGTTTTCTAATTCTTCTATCAGGAATAAACTTCTAGTCAATAGAAATCTGCCCTGGACATTTAATAATATCTGTATTTTTTTTAAGGTGTGGCTCAGGAACAAGCCATTTACAGGGAAAGCAGCAGTCACTAAGGACAAGATGTGTACTTGGATAGGGTTAACACCCTGACTTGAGGGCTGATTCCTAAGGCAAATAGCACTTACTCCACATCAGTGTCCAAACAATATCCAACATAATGTTTTAAGAACAATTTGGAAAAAAATCTTTTCAAGTCTGTATGAATGACTTTTATGCATCTTTAGAGTCAGATAATTCCCTGAACTCTATGATGAAATAGAAAACTTTCTCATTTTAAGCAAACAGAAAGCACACATGAGATGATAAAATTTTTAAATTTCCATAAATGTTGCTTTCTCTAAGGGGCTACTCCAGCGTTTCTGATAACACCTTCTTTGATCTGTTACAGCATTTTGAGTCAATAGTATCTCGCGTGTAGATTTTAATCATAGCCTATTCTATATTGTTATATATTCCATATATCATTCACTGGACATGTCGTCCCCATGTCACTCTCGTGTCCGTTATTCTGAAAAACTCCAACTAACTCAAGTGTCAAGTTGAAAGTTCAAATCCCTGTGCTTGACTCTGATTTGTCCCTCTTTCCAATTACTTCTAAGTCCACTTCAACTTAGTATATATTCTGTAAAAATAATTATTAAGTATTTGTCTCTATCTTCTGCCAGATTGCGGGTACATGAAAGGCAAAATTTCAAATTCATCCTTGCGCCCACTGGTTGCCAGTAACTGCCTGGCATACGGACAGCATTTTAAAAGGTGTTTATCAAATTTATGGATGCCTGAGTGGCTCAGGCGGTTGAGTGTTGTACTTTGGCTCAGATCACAATCTCTGGGTTTGTGAGTTTGAGCCCCACATTGGGCTCTGTGCTGACAGCTCAGAGCCTGGAACCTACTTAGGATTATGTGTCTCCCTCTTTTTTGGCCCCTCCCCCGCTCATGCTGTTTCTCTCTCTCTCAAAAATAAACATTAAAAAAATTGTTTATCAAATTAAAATTGAACTAACATCTTTTTGTGTGTATCCAGCGATACATTACCCTCTTTTTAGGTAGCAAGTGTGTTTATTTGTAACAGTTTTATTAATATATACTTGATATATCATACATCCACTCTCTTAAAGTGTACACTGCAGTGATTTCTAGTATATTCACAGAGTTCTACAATGACCATCACTGTAGAATTTTCTAATTTTAGCACAATTTCAACATCCCTGAAATAAATTCTGTATACTTTGCTGGATACTTTCATCCCCCTTTCCTTAGCTTCTGAAAACTAATTATTTATTCTCTGTCTTTATGGATTTGCTTATTCTGGACTTTTCATATAACTGGGGTCATGCAATATGTGGCCTTTCATGTCCAGCTTCCTTTACTGAATATAATGTTTTTAGGGTTCATCCATGATGTAGCCTGTGTTAGTATTTCATTCTTAAAATGGTCAAATAACATTCCATTGTATGATATACCACATTTGTTCATCCATTCATGAGTTGATGTACATTTGCGTTGTCTTTACTTTGCGGCCGTTATGAACAATGCTACATGAATATTTGTGTCTAATCTCTTGTGTGGACATACGTTTTCCTTTCTCTTGGATATATAACTTGGAGTATAATTTCTGGGTTATACGGTAGCTCTTCATTTAACATTTTCAGCAGTAACCACACTTTTTTTAACTGCTGTACTAGTTTGCATTGATACCATAATGTTTAAGAGTTACAATTTCATATCGTCACCAAAACTTGTCCATTTTTTTAGATCGTAGACATCCTAGTGACATGAAGTAGTATCTCATTTTGGCTTTAATTTGCATTTCTATAATGATTAAGAATGTTGAGTGTATTTTCATACTCAATATTTCTAATGTTTATTGGACATTTGTATATTTTCTTTAGAGAACCATATACTAAAGTTCTTTGCCAATTTTCTCTGAGTTTTAACTAGATTGTCTTTTTAATATTGGACAGTAAGTCCTTTATATATTTTGCATACAAATCTCTTATCAGTATTTCCAAATATTTTCATTGATTCAGATACTTTATATATGTATATATGTACACATATACTTATATTTATAAACGTATAAATTTAATATGTATTACCATATAGAAAAGTCTTGATTATGTTAAACTTTACAAAGGGACCCCTTTGTTTACCTGACCCTAGTCTCCAACTTGGTTTACCTCCCCACAGTTTGAACCTTTTCCAAAAACGTCCTCTTATTTTTAACCTTCTCATGTGAATTTCTATCAGCTATTCAGAAAATACAATCATATATGCCCAATGACATTGTCACCCCATGATTCTTGCCCTCTATACAACAGTAAACTCCTGAGTTCTGAGTCATCTAAGGATGTGTCAAGGAGCTCTGAAAAGAATAAATGGAACTAGGTCTTGACAAACTATATTCTTCATAATATTTTCAGTTTGACTGGGTTTATTCTTTAATCTTATTAGATGACTAAAGATAGTTATGATCTCTCCGAGTCTGATCCCTATTGGCTAAAATTGTCAGGATGGTTAGCTTATTTTTTCAGATATTTTGTGTCCAAGTTATGGATATTTAGTCCAAAAAATAAATATCAGTCATTAAAAACATCAAAATCAAAACCTCAGAAGGTATTTTTCCAACAGAATTATCATCTGGCAGTCCTCTCCACAGAGCCCTGTATTTGTGTAAAAATATAGTTAGTTCAAGTGCTTTATTTCCCTTCTTTTGCAGTATATATCTTTAGGTCCATTAAAAATGATAACACACTTACATTACTGAGTGATATACCTATTAATGCCCATTGCTTTAGATCATATTCAGATGGAATGCCTTTGTTTAACTTTCCATTTAGTTTTAATCTTTTGGTTTTACTTGCATCTTCTGCTGACCATAATGTGGACTGGAAGACATAGTAGTTGATTAATAATTACACGCTGACTTAAAGAGATGTCACAGAAATGAGATTTTCTTCATTCGTTTAAATCTCATCATTGTGACTGTCCTTTAGATTTTATTAATGAGAAAACGAATCCTGGGCAATTTGTAAAAAGAGAAAAGTTCTTCTTCGTTTTGGTTTTACTTTGTTACCTTTCTTTGCCTTTAGCATTTTGTCTCCTTGTCTAGATTCCCACTTTTATAGGTGACGCCTTTGCATGCCAGCGTTCCATATATGATATAATACAAAAATTTTAGTATATATTATTTTGAACCATTTTCCCATTATTTTGTCAGTTTTGTCATTATTACTTTTGCCAAAATAATAATTATTATTATTATGGAGAGTGAACTACTCGGAAAGAATTTCCACAAGACAAACTTGATGAAGGCTGACCCCTGAGGGTTATTTCGGTGACTTTCAGAAACGCTCAAGTCACAATTACTGGATTATTACCTCATTCGCTTCAGCATGGATCATGCCCTGTTTTAAGTCTAAAGTTGCTGCTGAATTTATTGAGCTTGGCACCTTTTGGCAAATGGTCCCTCAAAGAACATGCCAGACAGAGGGTTCAGAGAAAATTCATCTACAAGCCACACATATTACCCTGCAGCTACTTTATTTGAGGACTTTGACAAGAATCCTTTTATGGAAGAAAATCTACAGTGTACTTAAAAAAAACCTTTTTTTTCTCTGCCTCTTTCTGCTCTTCTTTGATCTTCTTTGCTTCTCATGTTTCCACAATTTTTTTCCTTCTTTCAACCTATGGAAACAGTAATGAATACTTATGAGAGGGAGCTTAGACTAGCTCAGACCTTCATTTTCAGTAAATTAGTTAAGAGGACACAAGTCTGGTAAGCTCTTGGGTGAATACTGGGTTGGGTTTGTATAAGGAATTCTCGGACTGTGATCAGAGAATGGAGGCTTTTATCTCTGAATGTCAATCCCTTAGAAATGAGGGAGGAAAGCACTGTGTAGTGATTTGGCCAAATTAGTTAATCTCTTTACTTCTCTAGTTATTCACCAACAAGTCAGAAGGCAGTGATGCTTTGATCACTGATAATGGGGTAATATGTTTTCTTCCTTAAATGAATAAGATTATTTTCTGAGAAATAATAATTAAGTAGTTTTATAGGAGATAGACATAGAAGAGTGACAATTTAAAGTTATAGTTCTTGAGTACAAATTATGGTATGTTAAGTGATTTTAGAAATTGGGAGACCTATACATCATGGTTAATGCACCAGACTTGTTATATTTCATAATAACGGTTCATATGCACTGAAAATTTAATTTTATGACAGGTACTTAAATTTAATTCCCAATAGTTTGGGTTAAATACTATTATTTTCACTCTATATAGTTGAGGAATCCTAGGCTCCTAGATTTAGTAATTTGTTCAAGCTCACACATTTAGGAATTTAAGGAGGTAAGTTTTGAAACAATTTAATTCCTTTCCTGTTTTAAGGATATCCAGGATTTGTTTTAATGAAGTGTGGTAAGACACGCAAATACAGAAGTGACGGCCATGAATGAAGAAGTTTCCCTACAGTGCCCTGGAAACAAGAGACATGGAATCCATGCAGGGGCCCACATGATCCAGAAGCACCAGAGTTAGTCAGGAGGCAGGAAAAGCAAGGGGGAACTGTGGGCAACAGCTTGTGTTGTGGTTTCTTTGGGAAGGAATAGATGAAGCAGGGCAAGCTGGTTTAAGATTGACTAGTTTGAATAATTTCATCACTCCCTACACACAGAGGCTTTTCGGTTTGTCTGGTATCAGGTCTCTAAGATGACTGGGGCAGGTGGATAGAGGCCTGACATGTGACAGTCTGATAAAGAAGGTGGTGGTATATGGGCTCTAAATTGCTTGGTTTGCACTTGAAATTTATGCTCCCAGGAGAGTTATTTACTATAGGACCCTAGGAAAGACAGTCCCTTCAGAGTCCGTAAGAAGCTAGACATCAAAGCATCAGAATACAGAAAATATAAGTCATGCTTCATATTTCCACTTCCAACTTCCACTGTGCTGTAAACTTCTCATATCAAAACCCAGTGTTCATGGGGCTCCTGGGTAGCTCAGTCAGTTAAGCATCTGGCTCTTGATTTCGGCTCATGTCATGGATCTTATGTTTTGTGAGATCGAGCTCCACACTGGGCTCTGTGCTGACAGCATGGAGCCTGCTTCGGATTCTCTCTCTCTCTCTCTCTCTCTCTCTCTCTCTCTTTCTCTGACCCTCCCCTGCTTGCACACATGCTCTCTCTCTCTCTCAAAATAAATAAACATTTAAAAAAAAACAGTGCCTTGTCTTATTTATTAGGGTTTCCTTGGCCTTTTAAATAAATATCTTAATTTAGGTAGAAAACTTTGATGGATCACTTAAGTCTACCTCACTGCGTGATTACAGTAAAAATCTTAAATATACGGAATATATAAAAGGAAAACTAAAATTAAAACAATATACATTGAGACCATATACACATTTTTACACATGCTTATTTCTTATTCATAAGTGTGCACAGCCATTATTTCGATTTCATGAAAAAAAGAAAGGTCACGGGGGTAGGATAACGTTGCCTCCTCAAGTGTTCCATGTGTTTGTGTCCTCAGCTAGTGTCAATATAGTGTCCAGTTAAGATGATCAGTCCCCTTTGCAATGCCAGTTAAAACTTTAATCTGCTCGCTCACTAACCAATAGCCAGGCTTACTCGAAAGGGCATTCCTAAGTGAGTTGAAATATTGCACTAGATCAGGTTTTCCGAAGAAATTGCAGAAAGATTTTTTCACAATATCTTAGTAATTTATCATACAAAACACATAAAAGCAAAATTATTCATACTTACTTTTGAAAACAAAGGGGAAGCCTAACTGCTTCACCTTTTTAAAAACTGTTCCTGGGTGGGTGTGGGGGAAGAAACAGGCTGGGGTGAAAGACACTCTCTGAGAGATGCAAGCTGTAAACCGTTAGAATAGATCTTTAATATCTCATCCAACTCTAAATTCCAGGCTCTTCCTCCTAACTTCTTGGTGTCAATAATGTTTAGTGTCTGTAAAAACTGAAAAAAAAAAAAAAAACAAAAAAACAAAAAAAACATGATAGAGGAGGGAAATGTAGGCTTAGAAAAGTTCTAGAGGTCATTCTAGATTAGTGGTTTTAATCAGTATCGACCCCGTACTACCTTAGCTTTGTGTTACGAGGCCAGCCTATCTTCCCAATTTATATCTTGGTGCTCTAGGTCTTGCACAAAGCTCAAACTAATTCTAATCAGCTTCTTGGTCTATGGTTCTAGGAGAGATATAATCAAATTTCTACTTATCATTAATTTCCCTTGGTGTTTATAAAGGCAACAGGTAAATTAGGGGTTATGTAAACACTTTAAAATTATAGATGTAACCAAAATGCTTAATATAAATGTGCCAGGTGTCAAAATTACATTTGGATAATATGCGGCACACTAAGGTAGGTATGAACCACATTAAGTCATCATCTTAAGAGAGCTTCATTTGGACAGCCCTTAGTAGGTTTGCATTACTATTGCCAAATAAAAACACTAAGTTCATACATTTTTATGAAACCAAATTAGTGAGCATTCCTTCAGAATTTTACCGTAACAACACTGGCATTCTTTTAACTACAGAGTGAAATGTCTATGCAAATTTCTAGACCCTTAGCTTAAGTAAAAATATAGTGAGACATTTCAGATACAATGAATTTCAATTATAAATATGTATCATTCTTCACCAAAAAATTAGGAAAATATTTAGCCAAGTAGACCTAGTCCAAAAGATTTTCTCCATTATTATTCGGTTGGGTACCAATAGTTGATGCTCTTTGTGATATCTATGTTGATCTTGCCTGGAAAGAGCACTGAGTATAGCAATTATAGAGAACTGTCAGGAAATTCTGTTTGCAGTTCTCTGTGCTTATTCTTTACTCAGTGCATTGCTAACTTCTGTTTCTCTAGTTTTACCAACCACACTCATGTATGAAATGCCAGAGTTTAGAATTGGTCCTTCATTAATATTTTAATTGCAAGAAAGGTAATGCTTATTTTGTTTTTGAGAAGCATTTCTAGAACTTTCTCTGTGATTCTGGGACTTGCTCTGTTCTCCCTTTCTGGGATGCCATACTTCTGTCTTTAACAAGTTGATAGATAGTTGATACATACATACATACATACATACATACATGCATGCATACATACATACATAGAAGATAGGAAATTTTTCCTGCTTCTCTGTGTCTTTACTTATTTTTGTCTTCCTATTTCTCCCCACATTTGCTTTATGGAACATCAGTTTGTGAACAGATGGTAAAAATCCCTTACTTTTTGGAAGCAGACAGTAATGTCCAGTTTAAAAAAGACAACCTCATCTAATACAAAAGTCTTTAAGATATAGCATACATTATTTATATTCTTGTCAATACTCCCTCTGCTTGTTGTGGCAAGGGACAGTCCATGTTCCTGAACAAATAGGCCATCTATACCCATTAATTGTCTTTTATTGATGTTAATACCAGCTCTCTGGAATTTTGCGGGGTTTTTTTTCTGTTTGTTTATTTATTTTGAGAGAGAGGGAGTGAGCATGCATGCAAGGGGAGGAGGGGCAGAGAGAATCCAAAGCAGGCTCCACACTGTCAGCACAGTGCCTTGTGCAGGGCTCGATCTCAAGAACCGTGAAATCATGACTTCAGCTGAAGTCAAGAGTCAAATCCTAACCAACTGCACCACCCAGGTGCCCCTGGAATTTTCTTTCTTTGAAGCAGAGAAAACTAAGTTTCAATGAAGCTCACAATTTTCCAAAGCCTGTATCTGTCCATCGTTTAGCATTGTACTGAAACACCCAAATGTTTAGACTGAACATGGGTTTTGGTGATCAAGTCAATACCACCCGCCTTTTCCAGTAGTTTTCTAAGCAGGAAAAAGGTGATCAGATAAACCTGGGAATAAGGAGATATGTATGTCAGGTACAAAATAGAAAAGCAAAAAAGGAGGTCTTCAGAGTCAGAGGGAAAGAGAGGTAGATAAGGTAACAGAGGAGAGGGCTGGCTTGTTCAGTCTTGGCAGACTACAGAACAAAAGCTCTGGAAGCTAAGGCTGTTTCTAAAGGAGGGGCCATGGCTGAAGATGTATCTTTTCCTGGTGGACAGTAGCAGAGTTCTGAAAACAACAATGAGTCTACTGTGTCCACCTGATTATGAGATGGCTTTGTATATGCAGGTGTTTGGAAGAAGGGAAATTTTGGCAAGGGGACAGCTAGGACTTGGAATGATAATAACTAAATTAATATCATAGAAGAATTATCAGGACCTGAATTATAGGTTTCACTGTAGAGACTGAAAAGAAAGAATGGATGTTTCTTGTTCTGAGATCACAGTATTCATAAAAAACACAGGAAGAAAAAGGAACCCATCGCAAAAGGCTGATTAAATCCCTTCTGCCATCATCCTTGGTCTGCTGGTGACCTGCCTTTTTTATTGCAGCTTTTAATGGCGCCACTCCAGTTTAGCAGGGAATGCTACACTGTGTTTGTGTGGTCATTTAAGCTCTTCTTTCCTAAACACAGCGTGTTTTATACCCTTAGCTACCAAAGGGGTTGCTGCCTGGCAGCTTTTCTTTTTACAAGTCGTTTAAAATGTCTTTGGTATCATTTTATGACAACTTTACAAGGTTTTCCTAGGTGACCATAGTCATCCCCTGAAGATATAACTAATGATTTTACTTCCTAATCCTCAAATTTCTGTGGATTCACATTATAATGAAACCTATAAAACTCATAAGATTTGTAATGAAAGTAACCCCGGTGTTCTAGAAAAAAAAATCCAAATGTCAAGATAGAGTTGGTGGGACATTACAATACTGCTGTATTATAGTTTCTCAGATATTCACATAGACTGTCAATTGCACAGAATTCATAAAACCACAAATTATCATTAGGTGGATAAGGTGAAGAAAAATGGTCAGGAGGCAGTGGCTGACTCCTCAGAGGTGATCGATGGGTCAAATCTCAATCATGGTGTCTTGAAAGCAAGTAGAAAGATCATGAAGCATGACTTCTTATGTGATTCCACTTAGCTTTCCAATCACTAATCAGGTTTTTCATGATAAATTCCATGCAACAAATATGTAATAGCATACAGTTTATTGAGCTATATGCTAGGCTCCATGAGGGATGCAAACACAGTTTAGAGTTGGAAATATAAATCTAGATGTATTATTTATGACTCAATCATGGGAAGTAGAAAGCAATGAAAGAAAATATATTATGTCATCTTAAATTGAATCCGATTGACAGGAAAAGGTACAGGGATTGAACAAACTAAACATGAATTCTGGTTGCAAATGAGCTACTTTTTTTATTATCTTTGGCTCATCACTTTATTTCAATTTTCTCCATTATTAAAAATAAGATGAAAAGATCTAGGATATTAATACAAAATAATCTAATAAATCTTTTTGGAACAATAATATTTTATTTTTCACTCTTCATAATTAAAATTATTAATAGAATAGTATGGATATATAAACACGTGTCTCCAAATTAACACTAGGCTACTTGTGCATGTATTTCAGAACTCTAACTATATAATGGCATAGCTTAGTTTCTGACTCTAAAGAACAGGCTACATAAAATTGCACCAGTTAGTAAAAAATGAGTATTTAATATGACTTCACATACTTGGTCCAAGTATATGAAGTTGATTTAACTTCTTCTTTAAAATACAGTCCCACAGTTGGATGATAAATGGCAATGAGAATATGTATGTTTTTGAATTTCTTTGTTCCTATGGTATTATACCTCAGAGCTTAGAATAATTCTGTTGAAGACAGAGACCAGTGAAGGAAATCTATTGACTAACTTAAACGTAACCAATGTTTCATGTAATGAATGATTCTAAAGAGTTTTAGTGGATTGACAAGAGCATTCAAGAACTTCTCGACAGTGCTTTGACTGATGAAGAGAGTGATGTGGACCAACTTAAAAATGAGATAATCTGATACAACCAAAAAAGACAACAGATGTCCTGGAGTAGTGCATTTTTGCTAATACATGAGGTAAAATCATTTGTACATTGTTTCTAAAACAATCAGGGGGTATTCATATCTCTAGGATTATTTAACAGCCTCTCTATCAAGACAGATAGGAAGAAACTAAAGGAGTAAAATCAACTTCTGAGGTACATTTCAGCTTTCAAATAAAAAAAAATGATTTGCTTTTTTTCTCCACCACATCATTTATATACTGAAGCTAGGTCCAACATTATCTACAAATATACAAACCTCCAATAATATGTAATCATAGTACTGAGAAGGTTGGAAAGATATTTTCCACAGTCTTCTCAACATAGTGACTAAAAGTCAGCCTTTAGAGAATAATCCTTTTGAGTTATTGATTTACGGTAATAAATCCTAATTAGATTCCACATTTCTAGAGGAATATAACCCATTTTTTATCACTTATGAACATTTTAGTATAGGTAGAGTGAGTTAAGCAAGATTGTTTGTGTTTCTTGCTTTGATAGAAAGTTCATCCCAAGTACCTGAACAAGAAGTTATAGGATAAAGTCATCTCAATGTTAGAGGTTATGTGAGAAAGAGAAAGAGAGAAATAGGGCTACAGGCAAAGTAGTACTTGTTGCCTACCAGCATTGTTACCACAATGATAAGTCTTATATTCTCTTGTCCCCGGATCCACCCCTTCCACAAAGAAGCACTGTATGGGAGAGAATAGGCTCCTCATCATGGCAGGGTGAGAGCTTTCTACCATCTTTCTCCCAAAGAATGCTGATCTTGACAATGACCCACAGACAAGAGTATCCTGTAGAATTCCAGGATTCTAGCAGAGAAGTTACAGCACAGAGTTGGAGAAAAAAATTTCCAATTGGATGCATTGATTTCAGTAAGAAGAATAGTTTTATTTTACCCACAGCATCATTACTTAGGGTGGTACAGCTCAGTGGCAGGAGAAATTTTCTTGGCCTGCAGTTTCAAATACAGAGAAAAGTAAGAGTATGTGAGTGAGCTCCCCAAGCTGTGGGTGTGGGAGGCAGGGAAAGAGACCTGAAAATATAGAGATGACTCAAATAAATCAGCAATGAAAGAGAAGACATTACAACCGATACTACAGAAACAGAAAGCGTCATAACAGACTACTATAGACAACTGTGTGACCTAAAATAGACAGATTCCTAGAAATATAGAACTTTCCAAAGCAGACTCATGAAGAAATAGAAAATCTGAACAGACTAATATTGAGTAAGGAGATTGGTTCAGTAATCAAAAACCTCTTAACAAAAAAAAAGGTCATTACCGGGTGGTTTCACTGGTGAATTCACCCAAATATTTAAAGAACTCCAATCCCTTTCAAACTCTTCCAGAAACTTGAAAAGGAGAGAACATTCCCAAACCGATTCTACAAGGAAAGCATTTTTATGATAGCAAAGCCAGAATAAGATACTACAAGAAAAGAAAACTGCAGGCCAATATCCTTGATGAATATAGGTGCAAAAATCCTAAACAAAATACTAGCAAAACCAAATTCAACACACACTTGGCCAACAGGTACATGAAAAGACACTTAACATCACCAATCATCAGGGAAGTGCAAATCAAAACCAGGAGATATCACCGTACACCTGTTACTATCGAAAAGACAAAAGGTAACACATACTCATGAAGATATAGAGAAAAGCAAATTATTTTACACTGTTAATGGGAATATAAATTGATGTAGCCACTGTGGATGCTATGAAGATTCCTCAAAAAATTAAAAATACAACTACCATATCAATCCGCAGTCCTCCTTCTGGGTATATATTTAATGGAAATAAAATCACTATTTTTAGATATGTGTACCCAATGTTTATTGCAACATTATTCACAATAGCCAAAACATGGAAACAATAGACACTTAGGGTCTATTGAAAGATGAATGGATATGGGGCACTTGGGTGGCTCAATCAGTTAAGCGTCCAACTTCAGCTCAGGTCATAATCTCACGGTTCGTGAGTTCGAGCCTCACGCTGGGCTCTGTGCTGACAGCTCAGAGCCTAGAGCCCGCTTTGGATTCTGTGTCTCCTTCTCTTTCTGCTCCTCCCCTATTCTCTCTCTCTCTCTCTCTCTCTCTCTCTCTCTCTCTTTCTCTCTCTCTCTCTCAAAAACAAACATTAAAAAGTTAAAAAAAAAAGAAAGGATAAAGAAAATGTGTGGGTTGTGTGTATATACACACACATACACACACACAATGCAATATTATTCAGCCATAAAAATGAAGGAAATACTGCCATTCATGACAACATGGATGGACCTTGAAGGCATTATGCTAAGTAAAATAAATCAGAGAAAGACAAGTACTGTGTGATCTCACTTATATCGGGGCTATAAAAGAGCCAAACTCACAGAGACAGTGTGGAATAGTGCTTACCAGGAGCTACGAAGTGGGGAAGATGAGGAAATGCTGATCAAAGAGTACACACTTCTAGTTATAAGATGAATAAGTTCTGGGCATATTATATATAACAGGGTGACTATAATTAACAATATTGAATTATATACTTGAAAGTTACAAAGAGAGTAGATCTTGAATGTTCTCATCACACACGCACACACACACACATATAAAGGTAATTATGTGTAATGATGGAGGTATTAATTAACTTTGTTGTGGTAATTATTTTACAATATATACTTGTATCTAATCATCATTTTGACACCTTAAAATTATGCAATGTTATATGTCATTTATCTCTCGGTAAAGCTGGGGGAAATAGAAGCATTGTGTAAGAGCTTAGCTATCTGTATAGAACATTCTTTACTTTAAAAGTCTAGGTTTTAATACAGCAAACTTAGTTACTATCTCTTGGGGATGTTGTTAGGGTGACTTAGAAAGGGTAGCATGCTTACCCATTGTGAGTTAAATTGTTTCCATATATCGCACACTATATGACATACTTCTCAATCCATAGCAAATTTATTTCAATATCTTTCCTATTATAGTGATAAGGAGCACATAAGAGAAGGAAGAACATTTGTGCACACAAAAATCTATTATTGCCTACTAATTACAGTCGTAACATAGGCATTACAAAAGAAAAATGCATCTTTGATATCTTGCTAACAATTCAATAAAATAAAAATTCTATCTGTGTCGTGTTTCGGTGTACACATTTTTATAATATCCTAGTCAAGAAGAAAATGGAGAAAACCGATATGTTCTGCTGAATTCCGAAGTTATTTTTTTTTTACTTGGCCTCAAATGATTTGACTTTACTAGTAACCCTGCAACTTGATAAATCTGTTGACTTGTTGGTTAGAGTAATATAACCATCAACATCTGACTCAATGAAAAATAAAGTGTGGAGCAATGGGCTGGCCTCGTTTGGGAGTTGGGATCACACAGTGAGATGAGGTGACCTAAGTTAGACCTTTTTGCTGTGATCTTTTAGTAATAATCTGAGTTACTAAAGACATGAAGAGATTGAGAATTTTAATGTAATGTTATTAATTGTTTAAAATATAATTATTAGTAGGCCATTGTTTTAATATCATCCTTCAGGAGTGCCTAGGTAGCTCAGTCAGTTAAGCATCTGACTTTTTGCTCAGGGCATGATCACACAGTTCATGGGTTCAAGTCCCTTGTCAGGCTCTGTGCTTGGATTTTGTGTGTGTCTCTCTCTCTGCCCCTCTCCTGGTCTCACTCTGTCTCTTTCTCTCTCTCTCAAAAATAAATAAACTTTAAAAAATTAAAAAAAATCATCCTTCAATAATTGTGTACATACACAGGTTGCCAATATAAATATTTAGCCTGCTTAGCATGGAGTAACTAAGTACAACATTATTTCACTAATATACACAAATTAGAGATGGTCCCGTCACACACTATCTCAATTTCCTGTCACTTCAACTTAGTGGATGAATTTAACGTGTGCAAAACTCTCTCATCTGTTATACTTTTTAAGTGTAGATATTATTTTTGAATATGAATCCCAGAGAAATCAGAAATTTGCCTTGTGAGATTAGAAACTTCTTTACAGTAGATGAAAAAAAGAAACTAACATCATGTGATTTTATTCCAGAATCATACTGAATCATATCGGAACTGCACTGCAGGGAGGCTGAGCCAAGTTGGACATGTTCAAAAGAAAAACATCTTGTTTAGAATCCTTGGACTTGTTGTTTGGGTGAAGCCTGTTGGGAGTAGGTAGATGTAATTGAAAAAGAGAGACTGAACTGTGTTTTTCCCCCTGAGCTCTTTCACCAGGGAAAAGGAATTAGACCAGTATCTTTGAGAATGGAGTTACCCATTGGTCAGGGGGCAAACACAGTGTTGCTTTGGAGAGAGACTTATATTTGTTAATTATCTCCAGGAGAGTTTAAAGAGCAGATAGACAAGAATTCATGTTTTAACCGTTGCTTACCACGAACAATGACATCTTCTCCGTGTGTGTGTGTGTATGTGTGCATTATGATTTTTTTCTTTTTTTTTTTTTACTGCTCACAAAAACAACTCTCTTTTAGGCCCCTAAACATTCTTTTCCTTATCCCAAGCCATTCTTTTTTCTTTCTGAAATAGATATCATTATCCTGTCATTTATTTTTAAGTTTATTTATTTTGAGAGAGAGACAGAGAGAGAGAGCAACCACACAAACAGGGGAGGGGCAGAGAGAGAGGAAGAGAGGGGATCCCAAGCAGACCCTGTGCAGCCAGCACAGA
The DNA here is from genome assembly GCA_030068075.1 of Paguma larvata. Classification (NCBI taxonomy): domain Eukaryota; kingdom Metazoa; phylum Chordata; class Mammalia; order Carnivora; family Viverridae; genus Paguma; species Paguma larvata. The sequence continues at coordinate 32,248,327 of CM057835.1, forward strand.
ACCCAATGTAGGGCTTGAACCCACAAACTGAAAGACTAAGACCTGAGCCCAAACCAAAAGTCGGTTGCTTAAGTGACTAAGCCACCCTGGCACCCTTTCATTATTTTTATAGTACTTTTCAATGTGTTACAATCTTCTCGTGTCATTGTTCAAGTTAAGATATGCTAACTAACCATGGTTCAGGAGAATAGATGGGTCATACCTGGAGCATCCTTCTACGTAAGAATATCAGGAGGTATACTGAGCTCTAAGTCATCACGACAGGCAATAAGAAATCAATTGGAGAAAATATGATTGGTAAGCCTGATGCTGAGTTCTAAAGGTTAGTGCCCATCAAAACATACATAACTTCTCTCAGCTTGCTCATTTTGAATTTATCAAATATGAGGAGGGAAAACTATTTTCAATCATTTAATTTTCAACTTATAAAAGTACTGGACATAGTGAGTTCTATATACTCACCTCACTGTCTCCATCACCTTATCCAGTTTGAAGAATGACTCACACAGTTAATTAAATTCAAATCCAGTGCACAGCGTGTTCCAGTGCAACCTGTTTAAACAGAGTGATTCTGATTTCTCTTCAGAGAGGGCTGTCCTGGTACTGGTGGGGTGGGGAAGAAGAAAAATAAATTGATTGTTGCCATAAAGGTTTGATACTGAAGACTGGATAGAATCAGACAAATCTTCTCAGAGAATGAATGACTTTAAACAACTTTTTCACTAAAATATTAATGAATATAACTCGTTTAGGCTGTGTACTTGGAAAGATAGAAAAGAGAATTTTTTTGAAGTAAAGAAAGGGGAAAAGTAAACAAAAAAAGAGTCAAAATTAATGAGAGAATAAGCATATATTAATAGTATTATATTTTAAATGTTTTAAATTAAATCATAAAGTATAAAATAATGGTTAATTTAATGAAAAAAGGGGAAAAGTTAATACATACTACTCGATATGCTGATAAACTCAGACATACATTATTCAATATGAGGAATATTTTAATCAACAATATGCAAAATGTTAAAGTCCACAATGAAAAAGAATCATTTTGTAATGAAATATAAATGACCAAAATTAATCAAAGAAAATGTGGAATCTCAATAAAACTATTGCCATTTAAAATTTAAAAATTGATTAAAGAAAGAAAGAAGGAAAGGAGGAAGGGAAGGAGAAAAAAAGGAACTACTATTCCTTCAAGACAAAACAAACAAAAATAGATCCTGATAGGGGCGCCTGCGTGGCTCAGTTAGTTAAGCATCCGACTTCGGCTCAAATCATGATTTCCCAGTTCTTGGGTTTGAGCCCTGCATCGGGCTCTGTGCTGACAGCTCATAGCCTGGAGCCTGCTTCAGATTCTCTGTCTCCCTCTCTGTCTTTCCCTCCCCTGCTCATGCTCTGTCTCTCTTTCTCCCTCTTTCAAAAATAAATGAACATTAAAAAATATATATATAGGTCCTGATAATACATTCACTTTTGACTACTAACAGAAATGTCAAAAAGTTTAAACTTGAAAAGAGAAAAAGAATGCATTGGTACAAAAGCTTTAACATATGCTATCCACACAATTGCATAGCAATGTAACTGATGAATATCAAATTAAAAATGCAAAGTGTACAAACATTAAGCACATTTTAAAATTCTGCTGAGAAACATAAAAAACTTGAAAAAATGAAAAATATATTTTCTATGCTTGGATTAGAAAGTTAGTATTTTAGGAGATATAACTTTCTTGAATTACATTATAAACATTTAATATTAACAATTAAAAGAAAAGACAAAGATCACTGTGGGCTTCCACTTATAGTCACAAAGTAACAACAGAGTCTAGAATTGCATTTCCAACGTAAACAACCAGGAAACTGGATGAAATATATAAAAAACACTGTCTCATGTCTTGGACAATGGGAAAGCAAAAGCAAAAAAGAATTGGCCCAGTTTGCTACGAGATAATTTCTATATTATCAGAGGAGTTTTGCACAGTCAAGACCAGGATACAGAAATCAATTGTATTTCAATCTGAATAAAGTATTGAAACTTAAATTACCAAAAACACTTTTAGGAATAAATTTAACAAAATGTTTGCAAAATATGTACACTTATGAGTACAAAACACTGACAAAGCAAAGATTTGCATACATAAATGGACAGATATAATATTTTTAAAGATTATTAGCCATCTTTAAAATTTTTCCCAGAGTCATTTATACTTTCAAAGTAATCCCAAGTAAAACTCAGGTTTTCTTTAGAAATTGACAAGCTGCTTTAGAATCATATGGAAATGATAATGGTCTGAAATAGCCAAAACAATATTGGGAAGGAACGAAGTTGCTGTAAGTTTGCATTCTCAGAAGACTTAAGTCAAGAGTAAAAAAACAATATATTATCAGAGTAAGAACACATACATATATCAAGGTGACAGAATAGAGAGTCCAGAAATCCACCCACCATGTATATGAGTCCACACTCATACATGATCAATTGATTTCCATAAAAGTGCCAAAGTAATTTAAATAAAGGAGAGCATCTTTACAACAAAGGGTGCTGGGATTTCTGGATATACATAAGAAAAATAAAGAACCTCAAGCTTTACTTCCCCACATAAATGAAAGTTAACTCAGAATAGATCATAGCTCTTAAATGTAAAAACTATTCTAAAACTTTTAAAAGAAAACATAAGAGAAAACTGTTGTGTCCTTGTAGAAAGCCAATTTTCTTATATACAGCTCAGAAAGAATAATCATAAAAGAAAAACATGATAAACTGACATTTATTAAAATTGAAAATTCTGCTCTTTGAAAGACATTATAAAGACAACGAAAAGTTAAATCACAGACTAGGGGGAAATGCATGCAACTCATATATATGACAAAGAACTAGTCCCCAGAAAATATATTTTTAAAATCATCTATAACCCTATACTAATGACACAAACCCAATATTTTAAATGAGGAAAAGAGTCAAATAGACACTTCAGAAATAAAGACATACGAATGGCCGTAAGCAAATGAAATAATACTCAACGATATTAACCTTGAGGGGAATGCAAATAAAATCAATAGAGATAGACCTACACCCTCATTAGAATGAGTAAAATTAAAACCCATGTGCGTGCTCGCGCGCGCACACACACGCACACGCTCCGTGTTGGTGAGGATGTAGAGTAACTAAACTCTCATATAATACTGGTGAAAATTTAAAATGGTTCAAGCAACTTGGAAAATAATTTTGTGAAACAGAGCAATTGTACAAGTAAGTAGAAAAGAAATAACAATGTGTCCTTATAAAGACTTGTGTATTCTTATTTAGAGGAGCTATATTCCTAATGGCCCCAAATTGGAAACCCTAATATTGCCCACCAATAGATGAGTGAATAAACAAATTGTGATATATCATGCAATGAAATAACGCTCAGAAATAAAAAGAAACAAACTATTGGTAGAGGATCACATGGTCAATCTAAAATCATGATAAAGAATCCAGACACGAATGAGGTCAGTCTGTATCATTTTATTTATGTGAACCTCTAGAAAAGACAAATTTATTCTGAAGTGATAGAAGGCTGAGCAGCAGTTGCCTGGGGGCAGAAGCGGATGGTGTGTAGTTAGGAAACAGTTGAAAATGCAAAACAATGGAGATGCAAGGTGACTAACAGTATGGGATACACAGCTGCAGTGATTACAACAGTTCGAAACTGTGTAAGAAGAGATCAGAAGATCAGAAGACAGAGGGCTTTTTCCCCACTGTCATTATGATTAGTTGAATAAACACATAAATCTTACAAATAATACTGTATAGACTTGAGATCAGAATTAAGTTTTGAGTTGTCTTGCACTGTTCAGGATAAAGGAAATTGGAAAAAGTTACTGGTACCTCCAAAAGTTTTAAAAAACCGTGGGATACATCCAGGGTGCATTTGTGCTTACTGAAGAACAAATCCATATACAGCAGGAATTATTTGCACATGATAGTCAAGTAGCATTAAAAAAAAATTCTAGCTGTACTATGTGCCAATATTAAATTGATGCAATTCTTATTGTCCCCTCTATTTAAACAACTTTCTTAGCCTGACACTATGTGTATCAAAACGTTTCATACAACAAGTAAAATTCCTACATCCCGGTTTTCCTTTAGGAAAACTCAGTTACCTCTTAAATATAGACAGAGAGCTCCTGTTAATATCGGCAGTAGTATACACAATGTGAAGCAGACAAAACATTTTGAACCATGAAAACTTTAAGGAGGATTTGTGTTATAAACTTGCTGGGTGAGGGGGTTGGGAAGGCAGGTGGCTAAAAGAATACTGGCCTTCAAGGGGAAAGGAACTAAATTCCCAGTCTTCTTATTCCTCTTTGGAAACCTGAATGCATGCTCATGCTCCTGGGTTTTGTAACTCAAGAAAGAATCATGGTGAAGAAAGCTGAGAGGATGATCAAGGTGTTAGACAAAGAAAGAGGTACATAACTTCAGAGGTTCAGGCAAACATCCGAGATTTGCATCCTGGCCTTGTGTCTGATTTTTGAACATACCAGGCACACCCCAGCCTTGAGATCTTTGCACTTGCTAATCTTGCTACCTGGAAAGCTCTTCTCATGGATTTACTTGCTCGCTTCCTTCCCATCTTCAGTCAAATATCCACCTAGTCAGAAAAACCTGGCCACGCTATCTGAAACCGCAGTCTGCACCCCACCACAATCGCTCTTCCTCTAGAGCCCATACACACTTGCTATCTTCCGTTCCTGCTTTAGTTTCTCCTTAGCATTTTTATGTGCTCTGGCCTAATTAGACGAATAGATGGTAGACAGATAGATAGGTTAGTAGGTAGGTAGGTAGGTAGGTAGGTAGGTAGGTAGGTAGGTAGGTAGATGGATAAATTTATATTTCAGCTTAATGTCTGTCTCCCCTTCAGAATAGCTTTGTGAGGGCAGGGACTTTTGCATGTTTTGTCACTTCTCAATCCCAGCATCTATAACGATGTATGGCACATAATGGTACTTAATAAACATTTATTGACTGGCTGACTAATCGAATGAATTAGTGATTGACTGAAGACTGGAAATTAGGAACAGGGCTTGAAGTTTGCAACTGCTGCATGGGGTGGGAAGAAAATACACATGCCAGTGTCATGGTTTACCCTACCCAGAGAACGGTTCTATAACATATGTAAAGTAGTATATATGGGGTTAGTAAGGAGTTTTTATTACATGCTAGAGCAAGGTCTATGTAAAGTACCTTAATAAAATTTTAGATAAATCAATGAGGACAATGCATAATGGGCCAGAAATGAGTATTTTTCATCAAACTAATCTCTGAATTGTCATCATGATAGATATTCCTGCAACTCTAAAACAACATCTGATACTACTGACAGAAGCCAATTCTTGGGCTAAATGAAGCGTGATGCCCCACTGTGACAAATCCAATTAATCTATTTATTCAACAACACTGATTGACTACTTTTAATAAATAGCATTCCTAGGCGACAATAGGAACGACTGTTTCAACAGGTACTTCTGAAAGGACCTGCGTATTCTGAGTTCCAAAATCTGACTTTAGTTCTTAGCAGGTCCCCCTAGGAGTAAACATCTAGCCTTTTGAGATCTTAAGGGTTTGTGAAAACAAAATAAATATAATAGAAATCATAACTTAAATTGGAGTCCACAGTCACAAGGAAGATAACACGAATGGACCCTCATTTGTTTTTATCCCCTCGATGCTGCGTCATTCTCAGATACCCTCTTTTATTCCACTAGATCACATTACACAGAAGTTTGAGTTTGAAAGGTCACTGCCTTATGGCTTTTATGCTTCTCGCTAGGAAGTCTCTGCTCATCTGTAAATGTCCAAAGTTGAAAAATAAAATAAATGTTTGCAACAGCTGTGGCATAACTTTAACTAATATCCTATTTGTAATTTCTTACTGGATAAATCTTTACTATTAAAAATGAAAGACAAAAAGAGAAAAGGAATATGAGTAGGTACTCTGTCCTTTAATGTATGTTACAGAATGTCTGCAATACTTAGAAATAATCTAGGAAACAGTTTTCCTTTTTTAAAGTTTGAGAGATTATAGAAAACACATCTATTGTAGCATACAATTAATTTTTTCAAAGATGCTATGAACTAAAGTTCCTGGCATAGGGCAAAATCATTTCATCAGTAACACACATTTCATGTGTTAATTTTCATAGAACATCTACCTCCACATTCCAGCTATTTATCTTATACATGATATACAAGGTATATATGCTAGAGGCTAAGGAAAACAAGATGAGTGATACATTGTTTTATGCAAAGAGTGTGGATCTCTTAAAACACAGGTGATAATTTATGCTATCAAGACACCTGTGGGAAAAGTTATTTGTAAGGGCACTTGGGTGGCTTAGTCAGTTAAGCCACTGACTCTTGGTTTGGCTCATGTCATGATCTCATGGTTCGTGAGTTCGAGCCCTGCACTGGGCTCTTCACCGACAGTACAGAGTCTGCTTGGATTCTCTCTGTCTCCCTCTCTCTGCCCCACCCCATTCACTCTCATTCTCTTTCTCACAAAATAAATAAATGAACTTAGTTTTTTGTAATGAAATATTTCAAATATAAGACTGAAAAAAAAGAATCTTTTTCTCGAACCAACAAAAGCCCATACCTTGAAAGAGATCCTGGCTCTGGTTAGCTAAAATAATGTGGTTGAAGAAATAACTTTATATTAATATAGAGAATAATAAAAGAAACACTTTGGTAGATACCAAGTTAATGACATAAACATTTTGACCTATCAACTTTGAAACTTTGGTTTAGGGTAGTAACATACTAGATTCCTCTAGAAAAGAGGAAAAGCTTGTCTAAACACTGATGTTATTGTTTTTTACTACATATGTATGTATATTGAACGATGTAAAGTATTAGTCTCATATTATGTAACTGACATCATACAGCTCTTTCTACAACTTTTTCTCAACTTTACGTTTTTGAAATTTATCATTTCATATATGTAGCTCTATCATTTTATATGCGTATCTATCAAGTATTCCATCGCATGAATATATCACTATTTATCCCTTTTCCTGTTTGTAGACATTTAGGTAGCTTCAGTTTTTCTCTGGGCTGCAATAATCACTCACATACATTCCTCACCAAGTCATGAGTTATGGTTTCTCTAGAGTATATGCTTGTGAGTGGAATTGCTTGGTCTTAGAGAATGAAGCCTTTAAATTTATCATAAATTAACAAACTGCCCTTGTAAGTTGTACTGATTTATATTACAATCAATGCACTGAAAGAGTCCCCCTGGCTGTAGTCAGAGCTTCTCCACGGTGTGGTGCTACATTCTGAGAGTCATTGGAATTGGTGAGTAAGTTTTGGGTGTCATAATGATTAGAAAGTGCTACTGGAATTAAGTGGGGGCAGTCAGGAATGTGTGATGACTAACAATGCAGGTGACAGACTCATGAAAAGAATTGTCCTGCTCCTCAAAGACCTTTTGAAAATATAGCCGGACATTTATTAATATCAGCAAAACAGAATAAGACAAAAAACTCCAAGTCTGTGTGTAATTATTAGAGTTATAAATTAGCTTCCATAGAAGTCCAAGGAATTTTTCACTTAGTTTCAACTTATGCTGAATTTTCAATGATTAGAACCACTGTATAAACTGTGGAAAGGTATTCTGGGTTTTGTTTGGTTTGGATTGGTTTTGCTGGAGATACAGATATGCATAAAAATTGGTACCTTAGAAAGCTTTACAAAGCACATGACAACAATGTCCATGATCAAGAAATTCTCTACTAAAAAAGCCAGGTTTTGTCTGTATCATCACCATGATACAAATGCAAATGCCTAGCATTATGCTGTCATGCCCAAGTGTTATATAGTTTAATATAATTATATTGTAAACTACTTCATTTTATTCATTATTTCATATTTTATTTATAATATTATATATTATGATACTATGATATATTATTGAATTTTTCAAAGTATATGTATAGGCAGGTAATATTACCTATGAGTTTTATACTAGGCTAATAAAAGAGACATTATGCCCAACATATGGTATTGGCAGACATTTTAGGTTTTGTCAATCAGATGCAGGTAAAATATTTTATTTTTCATTTTCCTTATAATATTTAGGTTGAACACCTTTCATATCTTTAAGGAACTTATTTTTTCTGTCTTTAATGTATCCTATTCATAAGCTTTGAGTTGTTTGTATTTTCCTTACTGATTTGCTAGACTTTTAAAATTTATTTATTTAATTTTTTAAAATAATTTATTTTCAAATTGGTTTCCATATAACACCCAGTGCTCATCCCAACAAGTGCCCTCCTCAGTGTCCGTCCCACTCTCCCCCCTCCCACACCCCCCTCACCTGCAGTTTGATTTTTTTTAAGATTTTGTTTCATTTATTTAAAAAAATTTTTTGATGTTTATTTATTTTTGAGAGAGAGAGAGATGGTAAGTGAGGGAGGGGCAGAGAGAAAGAAGGAGACAGAATCCGAAGCAGGCTCTGCACTATCAGAATGACAGAACAACAGAAGCACTTTTAGCAGAAGATCCTGACCTGAGCTGAAGTTGTATCCTCAACCAACTGATCCACCCAGGCAGCTCTAAAATATTTTATTTTTGAAGTAATCACTACACTTAAGGTGGGGCATCAAGAGTTGAGTGCCCTACTGACTGAGCCAGCCAGGTGCCCCTGCTAATCCTTAATATATACTATACAATCAACATTTGTCACTTAGATGCATTATAAATATTTTCTTACCATGAGTTGTCCTTTGACTTTGCTTATTATGTCTTTTCTGTAGAGAAGTTTAAATTTCACTGTATTGTAATTTAGCATATTTACACTATTCTAAGACTTTTTACCTGAAATTAATGCTATCTGGGATAAATCTCCCCCGCCCCAGGAATTTATAACATATCTATATATCGTTGGTTTTTCATTTGCTTCTGCTATTTTAGAGAAAATGCTAATTTTGTGTGGGAAGTTTTGTGTTGTTTCTCCTTTTCTCCCTTCATCCTCCCTTTTCTTACCTGTTTTTGTCTCATGATTTTGGATTTGCCTCCTGCTCACTGAACCTCAGTCCTTACAGTTGTGGGTCAGGTGTCTTTCCTGCTGAACTACCCGAGATTTTGCACTTCCTGTCATCCAGCCAGCTATATAGTCTGTCACCATTTCTGATCATAGAGCTTTGACCTTTTCTTCATTCTTTGCTAGATTCTTAAGTTTCTGCATTTCAGGCCATCGCAGAGTAGACCATTCTGACCACTGAGCTGCAGGTGGCGTTAAGGTGGATGGTCCATTACTGAATATGGTCACCATTATCTGTTCACAGCCTTAGAAGCAGCAGGCCTGATGCCATAAAGTGCCTCTGTTGCCATTGCTGTTTACTCTTTTAAATTTTCTTTATCATGCTATGTATTTGAACCGTGGGCTTCACCTCAAGTTGCAAACGTACACTCTTTGGTAGAATTTGAATACACATTTGGAGAAAAAGGAAGTAGATTGAGCATTTGTAAGTGCCACACATTAATTTATATATGTACTATACCTGTGATGAGGAGGCGAGATCCCAGGCTTATGAACAAGCGTAACTCCATCCCTTCCAGAGGCAGGACTGTAATTTCTTAATAACAACACAAGGTTTCAAATTAATGGAGTTGCCACAGAGGCAGTGAGTATAACTGAGACCCCCTAAGTGTTTATGTGCTCTTGTCTTACCTATTTATTTTCATTTGTGAGTCTAGGTTGAGAGTGATAATTGTTTAATTGTGCATATTGGCTTTTTCATTTTTTAAATGTAACGTTTCACAATGTTTTTAATCTAAAAGAATGCCTCATGCTGTGATAGTCAACATGATAAAATGTAAAAATAAATAAATAGCCCACATTTAAGAAATTCCTCTTATCTACCAACAAGCCCTATCTGCTGAATGTAAACTTAATTGCAATATATTTCCTTAATGGTCTCCTTTAATTGGTTACCCTGCTATGGTATCTTTGGAAAGTTGAAGTTCTGTAACAAAGCATTAGTGGTTAGTTCTCACGGAGAAGCTTATAATGATCGGAGCACATCAAAATAACATTTCTTCAACATTTAGACATTTAACAGTATTTGTTCTTCCAGTCCATGAGCATGGAATGTCTTTCCAATTCTTTGTGTCATCTCCAATTTCTTTCATCTGTGTTTTAGAGTTTGGGAAGGTCTTTCACCACTTTGGTTAGGTTTACTTGTAAGTATCTTATTATTTTTGGTGCCATTTCTTCAATATCCAACCATGAAGTGAAAATGAATATACTTTGGTTTTCCTCAGGTTGAATTTGTTTTTACAACGATATTAAAATTTTTAGCAAAAAGAACATGGCTGATGGAGACTGGAACTATTTACAAAATGCCACAAGAAACAGAAGACTTTGCCTAGAATTTTAGCCTCTTTCAATTTTCTTTAATCAGGCGGGGCTTTGGGACTGCAGACTCTTTGGGACACCTGGGTGGCTCAGCTGGTTGAGCGTCTGGCTCAAGTCATGATCTCGTGGTTTGTGAGTTCAAGCCCCACATCAAACTCTGCACTGTCAACTTGTTTGGGATTCTCCCTCTCTTTCTCTCTCTGACCCTGTCCAACTCCTGCTTTCTCTCTCAAAATAAATAAATAAACATTTTTTAAAGAAAAAACTGCATGTTATTTGAAGACAGAATCTATCAGTTACCCATAATGCACATTGAACCCAGTGCTCTACTCACAGAGGTCAGGAAACACTTGCCCAGATAAATTATGAAATTAGCACAAGATTCTCTTCAGCTCCTCTCAGAGACAGACCTATATGGGGTCACTTTCTTTGTTTCTTCAACTTTTTTTTAAAGTTTATTTATTTTGTGAGAGAGAGAAGAAGCAGGGAGGAGTGGAGAGAAAGGGAAACAGAGAATCCCAAGTAGGCTCCAAACTGTCAGCTCAGAGCCCATGCGGGCCTTGAACCCACCAACTGTGAGATTGTGATCTGAGCCAAAACCAAGAGTCAGACGCTCAACCGACTGTCACCCAGATGACCCTGTTCCTTCAACTTTTTAAACATTATAATATTCCAAAAATAAAATTATCCGATGGACCTCCAGAAATTATTAAGTATTAAAAAGTGATAATTTGAATATTTAAATCTCATGCACTTTTAGTCAAGTTAATTTTTATAGAAATTACCTTAGTACTCTCTTCTCAATACATTCTCCACCTTTGCTGAGAGAACTTCCTATCCCAATGTATTCATAAGCCATGCATTGTTTGCTTTAAGCTTTATATTGCTATTCTCATTCTGTTCTTACTATTCTGTAACTTTCTTTTTTCACTCAACATTAAAATTTTGAAAGTAAATCTGTATTTATACAGTCCATTTTCAATCATTTATCAACATGTGAAGAATATTTTTATTTACTTATTTTGTAGTCTCTACACCCAGTGTGGGGCTCAAACCCCAAGATCAAGAGTCACATGCTCTTCTGTAGTCAGTCAGGTGCCCCTCAATATGTGAAATTTTTAAATTCTACTCCCAATGACGTTTTCAAGCTTTTGATATTGCAGAGACATTTACTTTTCTCAAATCATGGAAACTGGAAGCACTATGCCAACAGTGTGTGAAAACTCTTAATTTTCATATCCTTTCTAGCCCCTTGCACAGTTGTGCTTCTAAAAGTCAGTGACTAAACCTGTGCACATCCCAATTTATGATTGATAAAGCCTGTTTTTGTATCTTTTTGTTTTCTTTTTATATTTCTAAACATGTCTGCCTTTGTTCTGTATCAAATGTCATCTTATATTTCATAATTATTGAGATAACCGAGTATGCATTTGAATTGTGCGTGGTAGTTCTATTTTACTATTTTTGTCATCATGAAGTATTTTTTTCCAAATCAGTGAATTCTGGTTCTTTTCTTTTTCTCCTAACCTCATCTTTCTGTCTTCTTTTAGAAGTCATCTCCAAATTCCAAAGAAAAAAGATGTTTTCTTTTTGAGTCATCCTGATGGGTGATTAAGCTGTTTATCAACATTCAGCAATATTGCTTCTTGTTGACTTTTTTTGTTTGTTTGTTTTTGGTAGCCAACTGGTGACTTGAACACATGGTCCCTCACTAATTTGATAAAATCTAAAGTCTTTTTTTTTAGATCTTGATGAAATATGCTAAATTTGACAGAATCTGACATCTTTTGAGATCTCAGTAACATATGCTAAATATGTTCTGTTTTTATACACAGGTGGAGATGACATCTCAAACAATCAACTCCTTGCTCTCAACTCCGTGAAATAGTTTAGTTGAAGCTTTCATCTAAATCCTACTGAAAGCAACATATGATAAAAGGAGCTGCCTCCATGTCCACCTTTCCCACAAAGGAGCTCCCCTCTTTTTCCTGTACATCTTTATTCCTTCAAATTATTTTCTTCCTTTTCTCTTGGTAAAAGAGAGAAAGAAAGAAAATATTCTTCCATAAACCAGGTGCCAAAATTGATTATTCCTTCTCTTTTTTTGCTGATGTATAGGTGTATCATATCCACAGTCATCAAAATTAGGAGAAAAAAAATCTCTTCCCCACCCTAATTAAATTGTCACAAATAGTCTTCCATATTTCCATTCACATTGTTATAATGATCAGAATATGCGTGTGAAAGACTGAGGGAAGAGATGGTTTCTCCTTTGTTAGTGAAATGCTCTCTGTTAGTTGCTGATGGCAGATTCATAATTATGTGACTCAGAGGATTAAAGGTTCGTGGATATTAGGGCCCTATAAACAGAAAGTAACTGCAATGGTGAAATAAACTGATGTCTGCTAAGCTTCCTGATAACTGGTTCAGAACCGAAAAATCTAGTCAATAGACATCTGCTTGTTGCCAGTTGCCAAAGTGGACAGATTCCATCTTTTAACCAAAGTACATCTAGTCAATATTATTTCAAAACAGTCTGTCAATTAAGTAAAACAATACTGAAAACGCTACGTCAAATCTTTTGCTAGACTGAATTTACTTGAGTTCAATCAAAATACCCTTTCATTTTTCTCTTTCATCCCGTAAATGTTCATTGAGAGCTAAACTCCTAAATGCACACTCAGTAATGAACAAGACAGATGAGCCCCTGCACACACATCACTTTTGTTCTAGAAGCTGGAGAGATAATGTGGAGTATCACCTGCTAGAGTTTGAAACTAAAGGTTGTACAATGGCTATCTTTAAAAAATAGAGTTATTCTTAGCTTAAGAAGGGTAATGCAGAACTTACCTAAAGTATCTGTAAATATATCGTCTTGTTAGTCTCAGCGTACATTGGAGGCAACACTTTAACCCTGTAGACCCAAAGTGTGGGACCCAAACCGGCAGTATCAACAGCACGTGGAAACCAATTAGAAAAACAGATTCTTGAGCCTTATCCCAGACCTACTGTATCAGAAATTTGGATTCCAATGCAGGCTAAAGTTTAGGAACGATTAGTGTATATCAAAGTCACCTGCAGAACTTACTGTATTGCAGACCATTGGACTTCATGCCCATAGGTTCAGATTCAGTAGGACAACAGTAGAGTTTCATCATTTACACTTTTAACAGGTTTCTTGGGGATGCTGAGCTGGTGGTATGAGGACCACACTTGAAGAACCACTAGCTTACTGGTTATCCATCCTGGATGAACATTACATGAAAATTATCTGGAAGCGTCTAAAAACACCAGTGTTTGGATTCGACCCCAGAACAATTAAAGCAAAATCTCTGCATTTGTGCCCAGACTTCACATTTAAAAAATGAATCCCATGTATTTCTGATGTATACCCAAGGTTGAGGAAACATACTTTAAGAAAATCACTCCATCTCCCTGTGCTACCCTTTAGCATACAAGTAGAATGCTATCCTTCTTCCTGAAAACCACTGGGAATTTGAAGCAGAACTTATTTTAAGCTGTTTCTACATAATGCACCCCCCAAAGCAATAGTAAAATGAAAAAAAAATCAATGAAACATATTATCTAGCATTATCTAGGTCAAAATAATATATTAAAACCCTAGGTATTCTGCAGAATTCAACTTAATAAGCAACTCTCAACTATATTGAAACTTTTTCCAACTGGGGCCAATGTGTAAATACAACTCTAACAGTTTTCATTTTTTAGGAAGACATGAATATGGGTTGTGTCATAAACCTTAATCACAGTCTTAGATCTGGGATTGTGGTGGAACAGAAATGCAAAAATATTTACTTTATCAATGTACTGAAATAAATGATAAATCCCTTACCTGGCACTGAGGCCATTACTTCTACTAGTCAAGATGAAGTTTGTAACCTGTTCTTGGAGTGAGGAGCAAATGGCAATTTATCTAGGGGAGGTAATTCTTGCTGTGTCTGGGAGAATGCGGCCTCTCTTATCAGGATCTTCTGTTCTGCAGGGAGTCAGTGGGCCTTGGGGGTCTCTTTGTTTACTATCTTAGTCCTTTTCCATTACAATAAGCATCAGGACTGTAAGTTATTCTGTTCCCCAGACTAGTCTCCTGTGGCTTTAAAGCCCTCCAAATGCCACAAGTTCTCAACACACCCACCTCCTAACTCCCCTGCAGAATTTTTAAGTGACAAGAAGCTGGAAAAATACAGATGGCATAATTATATATTTTGCAGTTGATTAATCACCACAAAACATTAATCACATTTTGTATAACAATACATAATCAAATTTTTTATAGTAGAAATTAAGTTTCTTTCTGATAGAGAATGGATTCCTTTAGGATATTGACAGGGTTTTTCAGCATCTGTTTGGCTGCCATTCCACATCTGCATTTGATTCTTCTCTGCTTTAGGGCTTAGTAAAGTGTGGCTTAAAGGTTGTTTTATGACTATAAGTGTACGTGCTAATAGAAGAATTTGTTGAAAGGAAAATATTTGCACAAGTCAGATAGTATAAATATATTTTTTTCCAGGCCATAACATGTTTCTTTAGTGAAAACCATTGGATTTTGTTTTCCTAAAGAGTAATCCCACTGAAATCAAATATAAATTATACACTTTTTTTTCTTAATAGCTACTGAGATAAATTCGTAATCTTGTAATTAGCTTTATATTATTATGAGACAAAATCCATGTGTAACTTTTAAAAATAATGTTTTTAAAAGTGCCTAATTTCTTGATTATTGCAAAATAATTCTACAGATTGTATGTTATCAATGTGTGTGTGCATATAGGTGTTCATAATCATTTGCCAAATAACTATAAATGTATACCCATCACATATATTATACACAAGCATATACAAACTTAAAGTTGCCACATTCCCTTACTATTTGGAAATTACAAACTAAAAGTATCATACCTCTTAGTAATTTCTGTCATTCAAAAATGGTTATGTACATCCATCTATATTTATATCTTTATTATGTATCCAGAAAAAAATTACAGAAGAAGGATGTACATCCTCTGCTTTCAAGTGTTTAATAAGAAGAACATAAGCATATGAAACAAGGAAATTTTCCAAAGCAACATATAAACAATAATATAATAATTTCATATGTACCTTATTAAGTGTGTGTGTGTTTTGTCTGATGCTACTTTTATCACACTGTGATTATATGGCTGGCCTGTAGAACTCAAACAGAAATTCACACGATCATGTTTTCTAGCCTAATATTGAAACTCATACACATTTGTTACAGCATAAGTACACGTGTGAATATTAATTTATCTCTGTAAGTACTACTAAAGGAAAAATATAAGAGAAACATAAATTTAGGTTGGATTACTTGGATTAGAGAGAGGAATCATGCCAAATAATCTGATTACTAGAAATTCAAGTAAAGTAGCTAATAATATTGGGAAGGATGGGTCCATGGAAGAAGAGGGTAGAGGAGAAAAGAAGATGCAATTCGTATGGAGAGAGTGAGAAGACAAACCTTACTCGAGCAGAGGAGCCATGTTGAAGGATGGTTTAAAAAAGCATGATTATACATTTTTCTAATACACGACATTTGTATCATTTTATTTAAAATCACCTTAACCACTGAAACCTGGTTACCAAGGGCTGCCCCTGGAATGGTTAATACTACATGTCAATTTTCATCCCCCGGGTTTGGGTTTCCTGGCAGTGTGTTATCTATGAAAGGTTGTTGGAGGAACTGGCATGTCCTCTTCCTTGCCTGCAGGCACATATGGCCTCCCAGACCGCAGGAGCCTGCAGCCTGCATTTCCAAGAGTCCACTGCAGAGACTTCCAAAGCACCTCTGTTTGTCTAATGACATGGGCACCAGATTCCACCCTTCTTTCACATTCAGCCAATACACCTCTGCACACAGAAAGGTAAGCAGTGCAGGCTTGATAAGCTTGCCTTTTGAACAAATAATTTGTCAGTCTGTGTTGGGAACTGGGATGTTACTAGTTCTGTGAAGCCCTTTTAGTGCTGTGAAAAGTGGTATACAAATAAAATGATTGATGTCCTGTCAATAGGAACTTCAGGAAGAGGATCAAACAGAGCAGTTTCTTTTGAAGTAGGGAAGGATGTGGGGGGAAAGGTGTTAGATTTTACTTTTCTATCTATCATAAACCCCAAAGCATCATTCCAGCAAGAAAAGAACCTGGTATCTGAACAAGGCAGAACACAATTTCTTAGCAGTAGACACATCCCAGTGAAAAACACAAAAGCTGGATTTGTAAAAATCCATTCATACAAATTTTATTGTAAATTTTTCCCATCACTGGAATGATGTTGGCTGGAGTGCTTACATATCTTCAGGCTTTTTTCTTTTTGCCTCCATTTTTCATAGGCTTTTAAACTTTCCTTTAAAATGCCAGATTACCATTTGTAAGAATATTTGGATGTGAAAATATCAATAAGATAATTTAGGAAATTGCTGGATATAAAATAAATATATCCAATAAATTGCATTTCTGTAGAATAGGTATATTAAAAATGTAAAATAGAAAAAAAAACTATATGACCAAAACTGAAAATAATTAAGTACGATTCTTTTAAAAAATACAGAATTTGTAAGCCCCTTATGAAAAAAAAAATGTACAGATCTTTATTAGAAGATAGTAGAAAATATTTAAATAAATAGAGTCATCTTCAATGCTTACAGATAAGAGGATGCAATTGTTGAAAAAATGTAATTTTTTCCAAATATATTATAGCTTCAATACAATTACAATAAAAATCCCAACAGTGTTTTTTTTTAAATGATAAGTTGATTCTAAAACATATATGCAAGAGCAAAGTACAAGAATAAACAATAAATAGTACATTCCAAGCATCAAGAATGGTCAAAACAATACCAAATATCAAGAATTATTGTAAAGTTATAGTAAGTAGTCTAGGTGGACAATGGAAGTGAGATAATAAAGAGAGAAAAACACTGTAAAGTTAGAAACATACCCAGATCTTGGGGGAAGTTGGTTAATGACTAAGTACAGTGGTACTACTAGGAAGTAGTAAAACCTTGGTTTGCAACCACAATTCATTCCAGAAACATGCTTGTAATCCAAAGCAATTGTATATCAAAGTGAATTTCAAGAACCTGGGTAGTTGAAGAAAAAACATCTTCTATAAATTTTTCCACAACAATCACCTGTTCATAAAAAAAAAAAAAGTGGGGCGACTGGGTGGCTCAGTCAGTTAAGTGTCCGACTTTGGCTCAGGTCATGATCTCATGGTTCATGAGTTCAAGCCCCGCATCAGGCTCTGTGCTGACAGCTCAGAGCCTGGAGCCTGCTTCAGATTATGTGTCTCCCTCTCTCTCTGCCCCTCCCCTGCTACACTCTGTCTCTCTCTCAAAAATAAAGAAAACATTAAAGACACTTGAAAAAAAATCTTTAAAAAAAAGTGAAAAAAATGTATTTGAATCTCTGCTTCACACTATTAATAGGAATCATTGAGCTAGGTTAAAAATGTAAATGTAAATGTCTAAATTATAAAGACAAAATAACAAAATAATATAAAAAGATATTGTAAAGACCTTGGTATAAAAATTAATTCTTTAAAGAAGACTTAAATGCAACCCATGAAAGATAAATAAATATAAATATACAAAAATAAACATTTCAATTATCCAAAAGGTTATTAAGCAAATAAAGACCTACTGTAAACTGGAGGAAGATATTTTATACACATATAAGTAATGAAGATTAGATCTAGAATATGTAAAGAACTCCTTTTAATAAGAAGATGATAGTAGGAGTTTTTGTTTGTTCGTTTAGAGAGGAATTTTTGCAACACACACACACACACACACACTATGGCCACTAATTGGCATTTCTCTGAAGAGCAAGGAGAGATATTGAATAATCATATGAAGAGACCCTCGATTTGTCAATAATCAGCACGGTGAAATGTGAAACCTCTGTGGAGGTGTGTTATGTGGCCGACACACTGGTAGAAAATCAGAACTCAGGCAACTGACTTTTACATATTGCTAGTGGGAATAAATATTGATACAATGACTTTGGCAAATATTTGGCATTCTCAATGAAAAGAGATGATTCTCACCCCTTGAGACCTACCCATGCCATTCTTAGTTATGTGTCCTAGAGAAATTCTTACACATGTGCACTTAGGGACCACCACAAAAATTTAGATAGCAGTATGTACTAATCACAAAAAATGTTCGGCCCTTACTTAAAGAAAATGATAAGTATATTGTCCTACATGCATACAATGTAATTCTCTAAAACAGTGAAAATAAATGAACCAAAGCTGTGGTGCTGGCTTATCACAGATAGAACGTCTGTATCCATATCTACAACTACCAAACTAGTATACAGATTTATCTATCCATTTATTTCAAATGAATATATTTTGGCGCACATGTTTCTGATTCTGTGTAGGTCACCATGTTGTTTAGATATGAACTTCAAATTGAGACTCTCCCCTGTCTACCCCTATAATGTTGCAAAACCAGAGCAGGGCAAGTCCTTGGCTGTCAGCTCTCTGAACTTCAGCACAGTGCAAGTATCTCTTCCACAATCACCCTGGCTTCTTCTGGTCACCTTCATTCCAGTTTATCCTATGCATTCCAAACCTCACAGGATATACTTTTCTGATTGTGACATAGCTCTGTTGCTAATTAGCAGGAGATGCAGCTTTATAATATTCATTCCTTGTATCTTTGTATGTCCAATGTGATTTAACCTATACTGCTAATATCCCGATCGAAATCATTGACACCTAGGAAGTAGTAAAACCTTGGTTTGCGAGCATAATTCATTCCAGAAACATGCTTGTAATCCAAAGCAATTGTATATCAAAGTGAATTTCAAGAACCATTGGCTCACTTGTGATCCTGTGACATTTGGCGTCATGTACTACTTATATTGCCAAGGCATTGCTTGTTTATCAAGTTAAAACTTATTGGAAATATTTGCTTGTCTTGTGGAACACTCACAGAACAAATTACTCACAATCCAAGGTTCTACTGGTATTACATACTTCCTACCTTGATCTCCTTACTTCTACCTGATCCTGCCTCCCTAAAGAGTATATTCAATGTGAGAGCCTGAATGATTTTTTTAAACATTTATTTATTTTTGAGAGACATAGGGACAGAGTGTGAGCAGGGGAGGGGCAGAGAGAGAGGGAGACATAGAATTGGAAGCAGGCTCCAGGCTCTGAGACATCAGCACAGAGCCCGATGCGGGGCAAACTCACAGACCGCGAGCTCATGACCTGAGCTGAAGTCGGATGCTCAACCGACTGAGCCACCCAGGCGCCCCCTGAATGATTTTTGTAAAATAAGTGTCAGATCCCCCCACTCCTGTTTAAAACTTCCAATGCACTTCACATTTTAATCACCATGAAAACTTCTTCATTTCCTCAGGGTTTTGCTCAAGTGTTATGTTCTACTTAAGGTCTTCCTATATTAGTATAAATTGCATGACAAATCCCCTTTCAAATGAAACCCATTCATCTGTGCCCATATTTTCTCCACAGCACTTATCACTATCTTGAATGTTATCGTGTCTTTTGCTTTTATGTTTGTCGCCATTTCTGTACTGCTGCATTGATAAGAGCAGAGATTTTGCCTTTGTGTTTAATCCTATCCCCCATGCCTTAAAAAAAAAAAAAGCCTGACATATAATACGTGCTCACTAAATATTTATTGAATGAATGAGTGAATATATAGATGAATGAATAGATGTATCAAAAAATTAATTATCCAAAAAATATAAAATGCCAATTATGGGCCAATATCTCTGGAAACAATAGCTAAAACAAGGAAATAATCACTCTCTTAATGGAGCTTAAATTCTAGCTGGGGAAGACAGATAATAAATAAGTACACAAGTGAGTAAAACAAGTTATATATAGGTAGTGGTAAGCATTTTCTATATTATGAAGGGAAGAAGCACAGTGATCTAAGAGCGATTAACTAGAGTAGAATGTTGGTTAATTTAGAGGGGTCCTCAGGGAAGTCCTCTGTACAGTAGAGACATTTAAGTCCTAATTTTAAGGATAGCGGGAAGAGCATCCCCACACAAGAGAAAGGCAAAGAGAAGTACAAAGATGCCAACGAAGGAGCAAACTAGAGGAGCAAGATGTCCAAAATGCCTGGATGTGACAAGGGAAATGCCCTGGAAGGATTTGAGGAGCATGCGGAGGTGGAAGGGTTTGCTGGGCAATGATATTTGCTTCTTCTTCACTGTTTAACTCCAGTGCTTTGTAACAACTTCAGTTAAAGCAGAACATTCATTATATAGCAATTGTGTTATTTGTTTATTGTTTTGTCTCCACAATTGACCACAAGCCCCTGGTAAACAAAGCCCATGTCTCCAACTGCCAGGAACTATTCCTGATATAGAGTCCTATGTAAAAATCTGTTGAATAAATGTGATGAGTAAAATTTCCAAACCGAGTAAGAACAGTATATACATGAGGCAAGCCACTTGAGATAGGGAAGCAGGTGTGCACAATTAAATGATAGATTATCAAAATAGTCCAAAACATTTTGTTCCATATTGTGTTTTATTAGATAGGAACTGAAAACAGTCCCATCTAGTTTCACTGTTGCTGCTATTGTTCTTTTTTGTTTTGTTTGATGGTCATTGCTGATATATTTTGGCTTTAAGGGTGTTGGTAACTACAGAGGAACAAAGAAGTAATTCAGCAAACAATCCATTAACCCAATGTATAATGCGCTAATGATTTTAATTGCTGTTTCCACAAGTTATAATAGGAATTTCAATTCAGATTAATAATAACTAAATCCACTTTTTCTAAATACTAACCAAAGTTGAAATGTTAACAAAAAAGTAGTGAAATAAACTTATGCACAAAAAAAAATGTAAAACAGATCAGCATGTTAAATTACTTAAATATAGAGGCCATTAGACCCAAGTGACTCTAATGTCCTTGGGGCCTACAGGCAAAACAAAATCTAAGCCTGTACATGCCTGAAGGTTACAAAATCAAAACACTGAGGACAACCAATCACAAATAACCAGCTAGGCTTTCAGAGATAGCCAATCAACAATTTCCTTATTTTCCTTCCACCTTTTCTCTCTAAAAGTGTCCAAATCTCTTTCACTGAGCTCCTGTCAGTGGAGGGCCCTTAACCACTTCCAATTTGGTGCCACCTGGTTGATTTTTGTTCAAATAAACTCTTAAAATTTGTAATATGTCTCAACTTATCTGTTAGCAGTTCACATAGAAAAATACATAAAATATCTTCTTAATTAAGATTTTCACATTTTATTTGGATGCCTTAGCTATTTTCCTTTTGTTTTGGGAAGTTTTGAATAGTTTTTGAATTTTTTAAAAGGTTAAACACTTTTAGATTTTATTCTCTTATTCTTAAAATAGCCTATTAGCCTAGATGTTATATTTCTAATGATCAAATTAATACTAAATTTAATTTAGTATTTAAATTTAAGTATTGGATTAAAATAAAGTGAAATTAATGTTGATGCACAGCTAAATTAAAATTTTCCTTAAATTTAAAAGAATTTGATCAATTGAACTTTAAATTATGTGAATATAAATTCAAACTTAATTTTTACCTGAATTTAATTATATTAAATTTAAAATTTACTTCACTGTGTATTAAATGTTAGATTTAATTACTTTAAATTTCATAAGTATTTGAAAGAATTAACCAGAAAAACTCTCACACGTTAGAAGTTACTAAATTTTGGATGCTAGCAACGATAGTTGGACTAATTTCATTTGGTATTAGTTCACACTAAGCTCCAACATAAAACATTTCAATCATTCAAGAGAAGAAGTAAATATATTCAGAAATATATATCCCCCTACATCATTACAGCCACACATTTGAAATATGTTAAATATAGATGCAATTTTTTAAAATATCAAACTGTTTGAAAATGGTAATTGTCATGCTAAACAGGACAGACTGAGAAACAGAAAATGAATTAAAAGATTACCAGATACTATTGTAAGCTAAAAAATGTGAAAGGAAGAAAAACAGAAAGAAAGTGTCAACATTTTTATTACTGATGATAAAATATACTTTTTTGGCTGTATCTATTATTGAATGTAACTAGTAAAATTCTTACAGATTCATTTTTAATCTGTTAAAAATTTGGTGAATGGTCATTTGGGAAATTAATCATTTTTGGTGAATCACCTTTTGGCTAATCGTTTTTGGTGAATTGACTCAGAGCCAAATAGCAAAAGCTTAAACAAAGGTTATGAAATTGGAATCTCATGGAAAGGAACAGAATAGAGATAGAAATGCCAAAAACAAAAGGAGTTAGTGCCTATTAAAAGGTTCCCAAGGTTTCCCAGCTAGTTAGTGTTCAAGCCAGAGCTAGAATTCAGGTAGACAGCTTTCCCTTCTTTTCACCTCTGTAGTCCTTGTTACAGGAACTAGAAGGAGGTGTAACAACAACAACCGCCAATGTTCATTTTACTAAAAATGACGATAAATGGCTCCGAATAATAGCAGTTGTTATGTCTGGATGCAGGACAATAGATTATTTTTATTTTCCTCTTTGCGCTTTCTTGTATTCCATAATTATTTTTAATTTACATGCATTATTTTCACATTAAGAAAAATCAGTACAATTTATTACTTTTAATATAGAAAAGTACTAGGAATAATACCCTGTAGCAACACATACTTACTTCATTGATTTGTAGAAATCTACATTATAGGAATTAACTTATTTGCCTGATGGGAATGTGCGTTTTTGTCCATTTGTATACACTGTGATTCCAATGAAATTTTAAGTAGCAGATTGTTATCATTTAGTTAAGTATTACCCAAATAAGATGTCTTGGTGAGAATAGGCTAAATTATACTGATGCAATAAATAACCCCAAATCTTTAGGACTCCATAATTTTCTTTCTCACAGATATGGTGGGTGTGTGCACCCATGAGCATTCGTGTGTATGTGTGTGTGTTTTCTCTCAGGGCAGGGATGACTCTACTCCATGGTACCTACTTTCGCTCACTTTTCATAACCCAGTACAATCCACAAGGCTCAGGTCACAGCAAGAAAAATGAGAAGTGTAGCCTTTTCGGGTTTAGGAAAGAGAATGGTGGGCTTCTGGAGAACAGAAGGTATTTTTCTCTTCTTTTGTTTTTTTTTCCCCCCCCTGGGTTATATGGGGAATTCCAAAGTTGGATGCCATCTTGGAAAACCGCTCTTCTGTACTTTCAATCTTGTAACCCTGGTTTCCCCCTCAAATTAAAAAAAAAAAAAAAAAAAAAGACCTTCCTTTGATTCCTTTGACACCTATCAAACACGGAGGATTAGAGGAGGACAAATGAGAGATAATGTATGTAAAGCACTTTGACTAGCTCAGCAGGAAGGAGCCATCTACATTCAACGCACTTTAAAAAAATATGCTAATGAAACAAAAGCCCTAGAAAGTTAGAGCAAAAGAGAAAAGGTACAATTGTCACACACCCCCTGCCAGCCCCCATCAACTTCTCAAGGACCAAAAAGAACAAAACTTTTTAATGTTCAGTGTTGCCATTTCATGGTAATCCATTTCCAGAGTTTGGATTCCAGGGCTTCAGCACCTGTGGTCCATCCCACTAGAACCGGAGCATCACAGTGACAGACTCTACCTCTGATATCCTTGGGACACTGACAAGGATACTGTCTGCCTCAGTGACTTTAAAAGTCCTCATGATTAGCATCTCCTGTGTGTAATCAGTGTCCACTCTGCTGTTGACTGGGTAGATTTGCATGTGAAATGTGCCGTATAGATAGGTGAAGTCTCTCCTTGTGTTTATGGAAAATGAGCTGTTGGAGAATAAAAACGAGTCTCTAATCTGAAGAGGTGAGATTTTGAATATGGAGTAGAGATACAAATCTGGCAGTCTGTGACAGTGTGAATCAATCTCTTCATGGAGAGTTTCTGTAAGAGAGGAGGAAAACAACAAGAAATCCTTGACAAGGGCAGAGCTGCATGTTTTACCCAAAAGCTCATGTGACCTTAGGAAGAGCTCCTTTGCTTGTATTATTGTCTCTCTTCTTATTTTCTTAGAAGACATGACATTTGACTTTGTTTTAGAAAATTCTGTGGGGCGCCTGGGTGGTTCAGTCCACTCAGGTTAAGCATCCAACTCTTGATTTTGGCTGTGGTCATGATCTCACAGTTAGTGGCATCGAGCCCTACCTCAGGCTCCCTGCTGACAGGGAGGAGCCTGCTTAGGATTCTCTCTCTCCCTCTCTCTCTGCTCCACCCGAGCTGGCTCTCTCAGTCTCTCTCTCTCAAAATAAATAAACGAACTTTAAAAAAAAATTTAAAAAAGGAAAAATGCTATAGTTTCCTTAGGACTCATTTTTTAAGTCTGATTTTGAAAGAATTCTACATTAATGTCCTACAGTGATCTAACATCCTATATCCATAAAATCACAAGAAAAAGACAACCAATATCCCCAAATCACACAAATGTTTTGGTCACTTTTGTAGGGGTGTGCCAAATTTAGAGGGCAGGTTTATGCTTCAGGATTGGCTTCCTATTTTGAATATGGTGACACAACACCTTCCTAAATTATGTGGGCATGTTTAGGAATTTTACAATAGCACCAAGAAACTGTCTTCTTGTTACTGTGACTCTTTGACACAACAAAGTTTCTCTAACAAGTAGATTCTCTAATTTTTCTTTTTTTTAAAGTTTATTTATTTATTTAGAGAGAGCACAAGTGGGAGAGGGCCACAGAGAGAGGGAGACAGAGAATCCCAGGCAGGCTCCGTGCTGGAACACTGCAGAGCCCCAACTAACAAATAGATTCTTGGGACTCATTAATCTACCTGTCAGGCTGAACTTCAACGTGACTTGGGAAGGGGCATCTCCACCCATGCTACGAAACACAACAAAACTTCCGAACAAGGCTTATATAAAAATGAAGGGGTGCCTGGGTGGCTCAGTTGGTTAAGCGGCCAACTTCGGCTCAGGTCATGATCTCACAGTCTGTGAGTTCGAGCCCCGCGTCGGGCTCTGTGCTGATGGCTCAGAGTCTGGAGCCTGCTTCCAATTCTGTGTCTCCCTCTCTCTCTCTGCCCTTCCCCTGCTCACACTCTGTCTCTATGTCTCTCAAAAATAAATAAATATGTTCAAAAAAATTAAAAAAATGAAATAAAGCAGGTGCACTTGGGTGACTCAGTTAGTTGAGCAAATAACTTGATTTCAGCTCAGGTCATGATCCCAGAGTTGTGAGATAGAGCTCCCTATTGGGCTCTGTGCTGAGCATGGAGCCTGTAGAGATTCTGTCTCTCCCGCTGCCCCTCTTCTGGCTTGTGTGTGTGCCTGTGGACACACACCCACTCTCTCTCTCTCAAAAATAAAAACAAATGAAGAAAGCAAAACAAGATGGATTTCTTCTCTCTCATACCTTCTTCCTCTTTCATAACCATTTCCTTGGTCTAGTCCAGGGAATGGGAAATGTGTTACTAAGAGAGACCAGAGAAACCAGATTGATCATTTGATATCCTGCCATATATTCTTCTTCTGACTTTTGTATTACATGATAATCACTCAGTGTGAATGGTGGCCTTTCTCCCACATGTCAAGATCAATCAGATGACTGTCATGATTATGTAGAGTTGGTGGCTCTGTTTAATAGAAAAAGTAGTGTGGCATTCAGGAGACTCATGGATAATATTATGTAGACCCCACCAACCCAGTGAAGGGCCCAAATTACCCCTAACTGTGATTGAAGCTACATTTGACAGGTAACATTTAATTCTAAGAATTAATTAGTTGATTAAGATGAAAGCACTGCGTCTCACTGCCTCATACACATCCCCACAAACATATATACAACTGTCCCCTGTTGCCGGTGGGAGTTACTTTCGAAGATCCCCAGTGAATTCCTGAAACCACAGATAGTTCTAGGCCCTACTTATGCTATTTTTTTTCTCTACATGATTACCTATAACCAAGTTTAATTTAGAAATTAGGCACTGTAAGAGATTTACAATACAATAGTAAAATAGACCAATTATAAAATATACTTGAATAAAACTTAAGTGAGTATGGTTTCCCTCCGTTCCTCACATTCTCTCCCTCAAAATATCCTATTGTACTATACTGACCCTTCTTTTCCCTGTGATGATGTGAGATGAAAAAATGACTATGTGTTGGGATAAATCGGGTGAATCATGTAGGCATTGTGACATAGTGCTAATACTGACCTTCTCCTATTAAGTCAAGAGGCTCATCTGTGTCTGAAACATGGTTGACCTTGGGTAACTGAAACTGTGGGAAGTGAAATACAGATAGGGCAGCACTATTGCGTCTCTTTTTACTTACTGCATGGATTGTTTTTCTTTTACTCAGTCCTAATTAACTTTTTCTTTTTCACTTCCTCTTTAAAGAGGGAGGGGGGCAAGGTGTTACTCCCTAACTAGTTAACTTTAGCTGTTAGATGACTATTTGATTGCTAGTGGGAAATAAAGCTTCTAGTCTTAAAATAAATAAATACATACATGCATACATAAATAAATAAGCTTCCAGTCTTTTCCAAGACCTCAGATCTATAGGAGTGGATCCCAGGACATCAGAGAGCTGGCCTGACTTGTGACAGACTAGTTCTGTTTATATTCTCTTTCTTTTTTCCCCAGGAAAGGGCAGGGTTGCACTATTGGGAGGAGAGAAGGGACTACATGATGATAAAAAACAAACTATTAGAAGTCAACCCCCATGCAACATACTAGAGAAAGCTAAATTGCAAACCTTGAAATCAGCAGATCACCATCTTCCTATCTTGAGGATAAAATGCTTAGTTTTGCTTTCAGCCCCATTTTTTTCTAACACTTTTTCTAAAACAAAATATTCTTCTTTTCTTATTCTCTCTAAATCTCACATATTTTAGCGTTTGTTTTAATTGAATAGATAGAATGTAATTTTGCTGTAAAAATCCTATTTTCACATATGAAAAATATTAATGACCTCCCTAGAATGTGGCTTATCAAAGGGTGGGGCTTTTTATTGTAGAGCAGGTAACCACCCTGGAAATTTAATCTGTAAAAAACTTTGTTTTTATGTAGGTATCAAGCAAGAATTAACTCTATCCAAGTTTTCCGTTATTTATTTTTACTTTGTTTTCATAATGGATTTTCAAAATTACAACTAGTTTAGGCTCTAGGAAACTCTGGCTCACTCACTTGACACACTGTTCCATTGGCAGCTTGCTGTTCCATATTTTCATATTTAAGCAGCGATGTTTTCTCAGAATGATGTGCCCTGCAGTCTTTACCATAGGACAGAAGTGCATAGACTGTATAGTCACGAAGGAACTGACTTCCTCGACACAAGTGTGCAAAATGAAATTGAGTAAAAACTAACTAATAGTGACCTGGTACTTGTCTCTGGAATTAGGACAGATCCTTCTCCCTTGATCTCCCAGTAAAATACTAAATAGACACATTCTTTGCCCACATCTTCCTCTGTGCTTGAAGTCTCTGTAGAGCTACTAACTGGTAGAAGCCTAGGCAATGACTGAGACCACTTGGATGTGCAATTGGGAAAAATTAACTTCTCTTTCTCAGAAATTGTATCCTTAAATATTCCTTTAGTTTTAGCTTTCTTCTCTCCATGTTTTGTTTTTTTTTTCCCCAAAAGGCACAGATGGTAGTAGAATGTGTTTTAAGATAGTAACACTTTAGAACAAAATGTTTTATAGAATGACAGGAAATCCACGAAATTTAGAACTTGAAGGAACTTCAGAAATTGTGCTGTCATGTCGATTTTAGGTTGGGATTCTGCAGAGCTCAGGGAACTCAGCTAGGGGAGGGAAGGAAGCTGGGTGCCGTTCTCCTCACCCTGCCCCAGCCTACACACCTCCACTTCTGTCTGTGCACACTTGGAGATATGTGAGAGAGAATTATTTTGAAAAGAAAAATATTCTACCGCTAAAGGTATAAGCTATATACCTTTATATATGTATGTATGTGTATGTGTATATATGCTCTGAAACCAGTAATTTAACCAATCTGTTCACTTAAAAGTTGAAGAAACAAAGTCCCAGTATTGTCTAAATAAGCATGTAAAAGCCAAGACTAGAAATCTGCACTCCTGATTCCTAATTTTTTTTTTTGTTTTCCCATATGACACTGCCTTTGTTGCTTGGCACTAAGCCAGGAGAGAGTGGGCTGGTGGGGCAAGTGGTTCTAAGATGAGGAGAAGGGGTAAAAATGAAATGGTAATTAGAAGGAATGAGGATCCTCATACTTCTAGTGTCCAGAAGTCTGCTAAGTGTGGCAGAATGACCATTCGACCAAGAGATATTTGCTTCACCCAGGTGAGCAGTAGCCAAAGAAGAAATGAATTAGTGTCCCATCTGTGAGAAGCAGAGCACATGGGGCGGGGGGCGAGGGGGTTTCTTCTCGGTCAGTGTTCAAGAACGGTCTTGTTGCAAGAGAGCAAATGTGAATGGTGGGCAGAAGGGAGTAGGGCCCGTGGCAAGTTGATGGATAACATGACGATTCTTAATCTTCGCCCAGATTCTACCTTACCAAGATCTTTGCCTTCCTCCTCTGTATTAATAAACACTTTCCATTTATATCAGATTCTTTAACACATGTATATATTATATTTTGGCTCCTACATTTCCCTATTCAAATTTAGTCACTTGATGAGCCATTTCCTGAAGGAGGGGCAAATTACCGCCTCCTGTCTTCTGGGGCACTGCTCACAGTCCTTGTCACTGCATGGGTGCTCAAAGAATGTGTGAAGATATTTTACAGAATTAATTTTAGTGTCAATAAAATTAAAGGTGGACAAATTAAATAAACAGCTATGTTTCAGTTGTGAAGAGAGGAATGCAGAATTCTTGTGGACAGTTTGGCTTAATGGCCTTTTTGACAAAGCCAGTTACATTTCAGAGGAAGTGGTGTTCAGCTGCCTTCACCACTCAGGGAAGGGAGCCATGTCCCTTGCTTTCATTGCAGGCAGCTCCTTGTTTGCTCTCCCTGCTCTGGTGAACGCTTCAGTTTGCAGCAGGCCCTATAACATTACCATGCATAACAATCTGTCACTATTATTCATGGCTTTTCTCCAGTCTCCATACTTTTGACATTGCCATTAAAGAGATTCAGTGTGCTTAGTAGCTCTTTAAAAAATAAATAATTGAAAGCTAAATTATATTAAACCGGGCCAATGCTGACCCCTTCACCTCAGTCCATTGCTATCTCCTTAAATGTATTCCTTCTTAAATCATATTGTAATTTGAAGATGCTGAAGTCTAAGTTTTTTGACTCAAATGCAGTTTCTTCTGATGCATAATTCATTTTCACTTTGTTACTGGTGCTGCACACGCAATCGCTTTTTTGGCAGCTAAATGCAGAATGAAATCAACAACTCTGTAAAGGGTGAGGAATCGGAGTGGACATCTTGGCGGAAGAAATATTAAGCATGTCACAATGTTTTGTACTCTGTCTGGTGAAATGGAGACAAAAACCTCCAACAACCCTCAAGTTAATGTGAGACAATGGCATTTTACGGCCGGAAATTATCTACCACTGATGTCATGCTGATGTTGCATTTAATTATTCTGCATGTCGAGGACGATGATTTTTGAAGGTTTTGAAACCTCACAATTATTTGATGAGCATCTTCTTGGAGTTTGGCTGTTGTTAAGAAAGAAAATGCTCCCCGTTTTGCCATTCTTATATTCCCTAAGGACTAAGGATTCCCAAGAAAACACATGACCTTAAAACATGGAAAACTTGCCTGAATGTCTTGGAGTGATGAGGTTGTCAACACAGACAGGAATTTGAGTGTCTGGAAAATTAGGTAAATTTAGACCTGGAGCAAAAACACCTAAAATTGTTAGCTTTAAATGATGAAGCAAAGTGACCTAATACACAAACTCAGAGAAATGCCATTTTATCGGATCTTTAAAAAATACATACTATACTGTTTCTTCAAAACAGTTGTGGAGGGGTTCCTGGATGGCTCCATCGGTTCAGCATCTGACTTTGGCTCAGGTCATGATCTCACGGTTTGTGAGTTCAAGCCCTGCATCAGGCTCTCTGCTGTCAGCATGGAGTCTGTTTGGGATCCTCTGTCCCCCTCTGTCTCTGTCCTTTCCCCACTTGCATGCTCTATCTTTCTCTTAAAAGTAAGTTTTAAAAACCCACAAAAACCAGTTGTGGAATCAGAAAGTTTGCTTCTAGGGCCTTCACACTGCTTTTTCTTTTTTAATTAAAATTTTTTTAAACATTAGCATATAAAATTCAATGTTATTTGTGATAAATAAATACCAGAACACATTTTAAATGATTAATATTTTAAAATGTATTGTCATAAGACACTAGGGATCACCAACAAAAGGAATGCTCTCCTGTATTCCGTACCCCTGCTTCCTGCCCTCTTTCCTATCCCCTTGAAATTCCCCGAGCAACTCTGCCCTCAACATCCACCTGTTTTAGCAAAACATTCTTTAGGTACTAACACCTGGAGCTGGGATGCGAGTATTCCAAATGCATGAATATCTATCTATTGGTCAGAATTTCATAATCGATGACCATGAAGAAGACTGTGTGTGTTCGTAGCCAGAGTGTGGGATGGGAAGGAAAGACAGTATTCCTCATATTTATACTAATGAAGTTACCTCTTTTTTAAGTCTATTTACTGAACTATTGTATTGTATTGCTTTGACTCTTTCTGAACACTTTAAAAGAAGACAGCTGAAGACAAATTTTCAGAAATAAGGGAGAAACAACCAGAAAGGTTAACTGGTTAGAGAGAGGGTTTGATCAAGGCTGATTAAAAGAAATAAATCTTTGTAACTTGGTGCAAGGACAATGAGTGACTAGGCAGGGCACAGACGGATGCATGGTCCTTTCCCTTTCTCATGTATTTGGAGTGACAAATTTGAGATGGAAAAGATTTATGAAGCTCAAGGGTAGATTGGGGATAAAATTTAATCACTTGGTCAACATATCTCCATTGGATCTCTAGAACAGACAAGCCCCGTGCTAGGCACCAAAGGAATACCAGAAAGCTAAGGAACTACATGAAGCACTGGTTGAATTTTTTAAATGATAACAACTCAGAGTCCTGAAGAGACACTGAATGTACAATATCAGAAATCTCAAATGATCTTTTGTCAAATTACCTATCCCATATTGCAAGAATCAGAATCCCCTGAGTCACAGATGACTGCCATTATTTCATCATACCCATCGAGGTTCAGTAATATGGATTCAAAGTTCTTTTCTGTGTGGGTATGTTTCATTAAGCCAATAAAATTGTACCCTCTGGTTGGATATATGTGGCAGGATTATTTATTCAATAAACTAGGAAGGAGAATCCTTCTTACCAGATCATTCTTTTTTTTTTTCTTTCTGAATTTCACAGAACAATTTCCCAGGTAGTAGATTGATTGCAGATTATCTTTGACCCAGCTATTTCAATAGCTGTATAGGCAAAAAAAAAAAAAAAAAGTATCTCTTAAACATCATGGACCTTCTTGGGCTCTACTTCCCACTCTGGGTATCAGTATAGATTTATGATAGTAGTCAATAATTCTGTTACTGAGAAATGAAGATTCTTGAAGGAAGCCCAATCAAGCAAATTGTTAGTAAGAGATTTTTTTTGTTGGTTTTTCCCACTCTCTCTTATGGCATTCCTGCCCCCCCACTTCTCTTTTACTTTGTTACATTGTGTCTTCTGCACATCTTGTTTAAAAGATTTGCCAGCTAATATGACTAAGCCAAGCCACAGATACCTGGGTTATGGTGTTAATACCTTCCATTGATACGAATTTGCAAAGACAAAACAAAATCTTTCAGGATCCAAAATAGTCATTTGGGAAGAATGGAATGCAAGAGGTGGAAAAGCATTTTCAAGGATCATCTCATGACAAAACTTATTAAGTGCACAGCCTTACTCATATGTTACTCACTCATGGAGTCCAGTCCAATCCCAAGTCAATTCAAGATGGATTTATTCTCTAAAGGGGAACTATAAACACACTCTCCTTGATTTCAAAGAAAATAACAGATACTTGGGATGATTTAAGTTCTTTATAGAAGGCCATGGATATACTGACCCTATCTGAAGTAGAAGATAAAAGTCACACTTACGAAACAGAAAAGTTAGAAAGTGATTGCCTCCAAAAAGCAATGTTCTGGTAGAATTACTTATTCCAAGATCACCACTTTTATCTCCTTAACTTTTAGTAGTGATGATTCATCATCTCTCCTCAGTTTTCTTGACCTTTTTGCAGAATGAGAGTACATTCTTGTTCTTCCGTTTGGTCTCTGGTACAGGGATCAGTTAGTTTTATGGATGACTCCAGTTAAGATTTCCTTTTTTTAATTTTTTTTTTACATTTTCTGAGTGTTGTAAATGAAACGAACCAAAGGAACAAAAAACCCAAAAATAATAGGTGAAGAATTGACAAAATTAAAGAAAAAATATGTAGCCCACAAACCCACAAAGCACGAAATAGTTATTATCTGGCCTCTTTTAGAAGCAGATTGTCAGCCATTTCTCTAGTAGGCAGCTAGTAGAATTAGTAGCACTAGTAGTAGAACTACTAGTAGTGACCAGTCTAGCAGGACTGTTAAGTATGAATAAGATTTCTGAAGAAAAACAATGGCCAAAGTTAGGGAGGCTGGTGAATTGTGCTTTAAAAACACAGATATTTAATCAAATAATGAATTTAGAAAAGAAAGTAGAAATGAATACAGGAGGATTCTTATTCTCAGAGAGTCATGGAACATGAAAACACTACAAAACAAAGATTTCAGATGTGTCATTAAGGGACTGTGTTTGTGGTCCTAAAGCCAATGGGAAAATACTAGAACTTGTGAAACGATAGTGTTCTGAGGACATACTAACCCAAACCTCTATTCTAAGCACAAGATGCTGAACTGAGAATCTGAGCCAAATTTACTGCCAAAATGGGTCAAAGACCAGGGAAGCCCAGGAACCAGGGCTGCCAAATAAGGAGAGCAAAAGAATTGGCTACTTTGAATATACGCCCAAAAGTTAAACATGGGCCCATTGGTTGCATTTAAAAGGAACTCAAAGAAAGGCCGAGTCTCCTAATATCATCTCTTTTTCTTACCTTAAATAGCATCACTCGCCATTGAGTATGCTCATTTGGAATGTTTCCATTTATGTCCTGCCAACATCTAAAATGCAGCACTTCTAAAATTGAAATTATTCCTTTCTTCTAGACCTTCAGAGGCAAAATTACTTCTGTCCACTACCACCACCACTTCCAGATATAAATTGGTATGTGGCCAGCTCCCTTAAGAGTCACCTTGACCCTGCCCTGAGCCTAGTGCAACAAAAGCCCCCCCATTCTGCTCAGCCCTGCCTCAAATCATTTCAGGTAAAAATGGCATCTTCCTGTCTGCAACATTAGGAAAGCAGAGAAAAGTGACCTAGTGTGACATACAGTAAATCCCCCACTCCCCCTATAATCCCACATAGAATCAACAAAATCAAGGCATATCAGAAAGAGAAAAGGGAAAATATATAAATTAAAATCTGCATTAGTTGACTTTGACAGCTATAATATTACAGACTGAATTAACGTTCCATAAATGCATGCCAGGCTTCTCCATTACAGTGATGTCAGCTCTCGTTCTCAGTTGAGCATTTGCCTAGATGGTAAACCGCATGTGACTCTGAGGTAGAGCTTTGAGAGAGGTGTTTGAATGGGCTGACATGGTCTATAGGGACGCTGTGAGCATCCAGGTTCCCAAAAGGAAGGGAGGCATAGGAAAGAAATAAGAGCATATCATGTATGTTCTTAAAGAACCAATGTGAAACACCACTGAAGTGGACATTACACACTTGAGGAAACATTTCCCTTTAAAATCTGTCCCTTCATGTAATTATGATACATGGATCGATACCCTGCCGTGGCAACCCTTCTAATTCTACCAGTCAGGATTGGAATTTAGTCCTGTTATTTCATGGATCTGAAAGTCATAACCTTTTTTGTACTCAGATATTATTACTCAGCTTAGTCATTCACCTTCATCACTTAACTTCAAGTGAGTTTACTTTAAAAAAAAAAGAATAGATTAATCCTGGGACCTCTTATATTAAAAAAATTAAAAACATTCATCTTGACCCTGTCACACTTTATGTGCAAAGAGCCTTGTATGCTAATGTAACCTATTAGAGAAAATAAAACGTAGACTCTAGTATTTTTTTACCTTAAAAAGAGGGAAATGGTACAGTTCTTGTGTGTAGGCACAGGAGGGAATTTAAGGTACAGGTGCTGTACTCACCATTTGAGAATATCTCTTTTCTCATAGAATATGGGCTCTAAAATTCTGCCCTTGGAAATCTGTCCCTCTCTGTTACGTTTTACCCCTCCATTAGGTGTCTTTTTTAAGGTTCAAATGTCTCCAGACATGTTCTCAAGCATAATATGTATACTTCGATAAGAACGATTTTACTAGATCACTTCCTCTCATTATTGAAAAAATCATGATACCGATAGAATACAGCTTATCTGAAGAGAGAGAAGATGGGTCATGTGAGAGGGGTAAGACAGGAAATGGATTTTAAAGGGTGAGGAATTCTAAAAACAGACATCGGTGACATCACAAATTTAGAGGTGTTCATTCTGAACTCTCCAATTTTGGTTGTTCTTCCCTCACCTCCTGGAGATTAAGACTCCAGGCTGATTTGCTTTTCTTTTTAAAAATAGAGTTCAGCAAACACCTCACGTGCATGGAGTATGAAAGGAGAAGAATGCTACAAGCTCTCAAAGGGGTGGTGGAAATTATAGGTAACGAAAATGTAATTATCCAACTTGGAGTTTTTCCAGGCCGGATCCACCTGATCAGAGACATTAGAGCAAATGCATTACACTTTTAAAAAGTCTCCTGCCGGGCTCACTGAATGAGAGTAATATCATATTGCCTATGGTTCTGGTAAATAAAAAGCATCATTAACAATAACACAATGTGAAGAGCCTGCTGAAATGATATACTGTATTTAGCCACGATGGTGCATCAGAATCATGAGCCTGGCTTCGGAAATGGGCGGACGCACTGGAGGGGCAAACAGCGATGATTAAAAAAATGCAGTCAGAGCAACAGCAAATTCTTTCCAGCTTCTTACAGAAACTTTGCTCTTCAAAAGCAATCATACTCGGAAACTTATTCCACTTCAGAATACGAGAGCCTATTGTACTGAGCGGGTGAATAAAAAAGTTGTTTCTATTCTGGCACAGTGGCACCATCACCAGACCAATGGCAAATGTATTTGCAGTGACGGGTCACTGGCTGGGTGCAGATCTGGCATAGCTGGGAATGAAAAGAGGGCTCGACAATGATTAGAGAGCAATGTGTGTGTCATTCTCCATTCCTAACAGATTCATTGTAATAAAATTCAACTAATATGTCGAAGCATCTTTAATAGAGAGGTATTGCCCACGAGATTACCAGTTATGGAAAAATGTGGCATGGTCCCTGTTCTCAAAATGATTACAGTCTACTTGGAGGATGGTGTACAGGGATTGTAATATGGGAAACAGGTTCATTAAACAATGTTCAGTTGTCAAAATAAAAAATATATATAAAAAGGCGCTGTGAGAATCTAGTGTGGGAGACATTGTGAACAGTGGAAGGTATCAATAAAGGCATCAAAAAGGAAGTGTTATTTAATATAGACTTTGAATTTAAATAAATACTGGGCTGATAACAGCTGGGAGGCACAAATAGGGCCTCCCCAGTTGTTTGTGACCACCTTCCTTCTGATTGGATAGTGTGGTAACTGGGTAGACAGCTTAGATTTGCACACATAGAAAGGAAAGTAGGAACAGCATGTGTACTCTGTATAACATATCTAATATATGGAGAGGAAGAATCAGATACTATGTATAAAGATCTATATCTACCATATTCATGTAACTAGTACTATCTAGTATACAACTATAGTATGTAACAAACTAGCTCATTTATTGTGTGCCCATTATGCATACTTAAGTTATTTTTGAGTTTCAGAACGGTGCTTATAATTCTCATTCCCAGATAAGGAAACAGTATCAGTGAGTGTGATTGTTCAGGATCCTCCAGGTGAGAAGGGAGTGTGGCAGAATTCTTTCTTCTGTGAGGCTCAAAAACTTTCACTTTCTCCTACCACTGTGTTACCCAGATAGGCCTGCCACAAAGAGAAAGCAGTTTTGAGAAAACCATTGAGGGAGATGTATGAATCACATTCTGTTCACAAGTAGTGTGCATGCATGAGAATTGGCTAGAGTTTTGTATCATAGAAAGCAAAAGGTGAAAAATAGTAAGTACCAAGATAGTGTCTTAAGGGAGCAGGGCAGGCCACTTGCCTTTAGGTATCTTTCTTTCTCTATCCTATCATTATTGCAGGTTAATAGTCATTAATTTCTGTCATCAAATCCATAACTTAAAATAAATTTTTCTCTAGGAAAAGCCAACACCAAAAGTAAATATACCTTAATGGGAATGTGTTTGTCAAATCCCTTTTCTCCATGGCCGGCATGACTTCAAGTAGCAGGAATCACTGACATTCCTAGATGTATATACCTTCTCTTCTTCAGAATGGGTCTGAGTGTGAACCATTCCGGTGACAGTGATCTACTTTTTCTGATTGCCCAATGTTGCTTTGAAGTATAAACAATATAATCAATTTTGAGCACCTGAGTAATTCAGCAATCTACAAACAAGTCAGGGACCCTTCTCTATCTTTAATTATGCCCTTAAACAATTTTCCTTGAGTGGATTTCCTCTCTCTCTTCAATTTTCTAAGTCAACTCTTCTTAGTTCCATTTAAGCCTTCCACCATTCCAGAAACCTACAAGATTAGCAAGAATGTTATCACATCTGGTAATTCTTTCCTTGCCATAACATCCCAGAGTCATCTACTACCAAATTTTCATTAGGTTCAGTTATCAATTGGCAAATGCTGAATGAAGATGACGATAAAGAGAGGGCTTAACAAACTTCAGGCAATAACAATATATGGATATTTATACTTAAATAATCATAAATCATCATTTAATATATCTGGTCAGATAACTTGGTGTATTTCAGTGTATTTGTGGTCTAGGTGTACTGTGTGTGTGTGTGTGTGTGTGTGTGTGTGCACGCGCGCGCACATGTGTGAGAGAGTGTATGATGTATAATCTTTTTTTTTCCTTCCTGTCTTTAGACCTAGTATAAAAATATTTAAATATACTTGGGAAGATCGTACAGAGGGTATCAACTCTGGCAGAATCTTAAAATACTCCCATTAAAGATAACTAATATTATAGAAATATTTATTTAATATGTGAAATTTTGAACCTATCCTAGAACTGACAAGAAAATGAGTGTTCCTCAGTGTTTGGGAAGACAATGGGAAATGAGAGAGAAAAGTGAGCAGGATAGCAAATTATCTCTTGGTAAGCATTAGCCATGCTCAAGAACTTACTTGGTTCAAGTCCTTTTGCTCTTTGGTGTCCTTATTAAATTAACAAGGTCAATATAGAAAAGGACAAACTACTCAAAAGGACAATGAGAGAGTGATTAAATTTTGGACAAGCAGTCCTCTGGGAATGGTATCTCTAAGGAACTTATTATAAAGGAGACTTGAGAGATGAGATGACGCAGCCATGTCAGACAGGAGGGGCAGTGTTGCTGACAAAGGAACATCTGTGAAGTCCGTCTGGCTGGGAGGAAATTGACTCCTTGGAAGATCTGAAAGAAAACTAGTGTAAATACTACCTCCAGAATAAAAGAAAGTGGATTGTGCAGAGGCTCATGCAGGCTTGAGTCAGTCCATGCAACATTGAATTCTAACAATCATTAGGAGTTTATATGTGCAAGGTAGTCATTGATGGCTTTTTAGCATAACTGGCTCCTTTTTTTTATTATTTTAAAACATGACAGTGCTGATTTTGTGTATGTGGCTTTTATATTTAAAAAATTATACTTAAAATTATACTCAAAATTACTCAATTTATTTAAACATAAAAAAATAAAATCTTAAGTACATCCTAATGTTAATAGCATTAAATAAAAAAAAAGAAAAGATTAATCCTGGGACCTCTTATATTAAAAAAATTAAAAACATTCTTCTTGACCCTGTCACACCTTATCTAAGTAATTTAGTGAAAAATTACTACATTAAGAAACTAATCTACTAAGAAGTGTATCATTGTTTTACATTTTTGCAAAAATATTTAATGGCCGATTGAATAAAAGATGGCTGGATTCTCATGTTGCTACCTTCAGTCTGCCACAATATCAGAAATCATGTAGTTTCTGGAAAATTCTATTGTACATTTATAAGACTATGAGAATGAAAAAGAAAAAGAAAGGTGGGTTTAATATGAAAATAGTTTTGTTCTCGATGATCACCTGAAAGGGTCTTTGGGGCTCCCGGTGCCACACAAGGCAACCATTCATCTCGCTGAAGCACTCCCAGGTTTAGCTGAATGCAAAGGGCTCCATGATCTGTATTCTTCCAAATGTATCTTCTACTTGGCAAAATTTCCCTCCAACACAAGCAGAACCCAAGGCTATTGCACCTGGAGGGAATACGGGGCTTAAAACAAGACTTATCCTCAGGCTATGGAACATAGAGTTGAAACTAATTTGAGTTACAGGGTCCAGCGGGTAAAACAGAAATCAGCAGCCAGGTGACGGTCCTGCCGATGCATCAGTCCGATAAGACATCAGGAGGCAGACAACGGATAGGATGCCAGGGGCCTGGGTATCAGACAGGGGAGTTGGAGGCTGGCCATCCTCTTGATAATTTTGAAAAAGAGGGTTAGAGGAATTTCCTGAGCTGGTAAATCAGAGCTGCAGGGACTCTTGTAAGTATTGGCAGCACAGATATGATTGACAGAAAATATATTTTAAGGACAATTGTATGTCAAATATGTATCCTTTAAAAAATCAGTAAGAAAAATACAAAAGTCCAAAAGAAAAACAAAAGACATAGGGAGCATACCAATATAAATATGAAATAAACTTGCAAAATCATCAGCAAACATGCATTGTGAAATAAAATACCAGTTTCCATGTTTCACCCATCATAATGATAAATCTTAAATACTTGAAAATATAGCTAGTGGTGAGGTAAGCATTTTAATATACTAGAAAAAAGAGTTCCAAACCTTCCAAACTTGGTTGAGTTTCATGCACTTACTTCAAGAATCTCTGCTTGCAAGAAGGTTACCCTAAGAAGGCACAACATGCATTGTCAAAAATGTGTATCTAGGAAGTAAAAATCCATGATTCCTTACTAATGAGGAACACATAAATGGATGCATAAATAAGTAAATACAGTGAAAGGAAGTTTTCCTTACAGAGGAATGCCTACTAATCAATGTAGAATGGACAGTAGAGGCAAAAAATCACCATTTTGTAATTATCGTAGATTCAGATGAGAATTATCAATGCTTCATGAACAACAAGGATAGTTATATACACTTAAAGTATCTCCTTACAAAAGCATTTGTTCAGAAAGAGAAACAGTAACTTTAAAGTGCAATAGACACACGTTAGCAAATGATCAAAGTTAATACCACTAATGATGAAAGGAACCAGCATTCTGGAGCCATGAACTGAGAAAACAGCTTTACTTGGGTTGTATCCTTGCCTAGAATGAAAAACCTGAATCTAATGGTAAGGAAATGAGGGACAGTCTACAAACTAGGCTACTTGTATTTTTCAGACTATTTCATGAAAGACAAAAAGGATTTGCAAAACTTTCAGATTAAAAACTGTGTGAATCATATCACGGTTCCTAAATTCAATGCCTAATTTGAATTGATTCCAAAAAATAAAGTTAGCGTAGACCATTTGTGAAATTTTAAAATGGGCTATAAGTTAGATGATATTTTTTATCAATATTAAGATTCCAGAATCTATTACCTGCGCTACAGTTATTTCCTTGTTTGTAGAAAACATACTGTAAAGAATCTAGGATTCAATGGCATAATGTTTGCAACTTTCTTTGAAATGTGTAGAAGAAATAAATATATGTACATAAAGAGAGAGTGATAAAGTAAATGTGGCAAAATTGAAAAAAAAAGGTGAATCCAGATAAACACTCTTCAATACTTTTTTGTACTATTCTGGAAACTGTTTTTGAAATATATCTGTGTATTTGAAAATATTGAAGTATGTTTGAAAAAAATGTCACATGCAGTTTTTCAGTGAGGCCTTGTTTAATATATACATGGAAATGCATTAAAATCCCTCCAAATACTACTTTTTCTGAATTCCATGGATGTTGATATGTGGCGCTTCTATTCTGTCTAAATAATTGAAATTTCCATATTGATTTTGTCCTGTTGAGAACAGTGTTAATTACTTTCCACAGGTGTGAAGTTTTTGTGGTTGTTAGTGTGGATGTCAGTTTTCTTTCCTTTCCTAACAGCCTCCTTCTGCTCCTCCTTTTTCTCCTCATTTTTTCTCTCCTTTTTTTTCCTTTACTGTTTTTATGTTTATTTCTAATTTACTGCCTATTGATCACTTGATGAGATCTGTATAATATGAATTAGAAATTATTGAGACTTTTATGTTCACCTAGGATGTAATCAATTTATGCAAATGTTACATGTGTATTTGAAGTATTTTAAAGGAGTGTGTATATTGAGAGGCTGAATATACAAACAAACAATGGCCAGATCAGATATAAAAATAAATTCCAGTACACAGTCTGCAGCAACCTATCCAGGAAACCAACTCCTTATCTACAGTAATCCACCAGGAAGCCAGTTGCTAGTCAGAATTGCAGGAAGTCCGACTGCTATCACTAAGAACAATCCAAACAATGACTCCTAAAGCCCTTGGCCCAAAATGTCCATCAAGACTTGATTAATAATTGATAGCTTTTCTAATTTTCTTCTCTACTTCCAACTTAGGACTCACCAGAGAAAGCCAATAGATGTACCCCTAACTAATCACATAAGATGCCCCTCTTAGTTAGTTCATCTCTAGATTCCTCATGTCAACTGCTTCCAATCAGGTCTTCCCTTATGTCTGTCCTTTATTCCCTCACACTAACTCTTTTCCCCTTCTCTGCTTGCCTTTGAGTCTCTGCCAAAACACAAGTGATGGTAGCTGATTCCTTTGCTATCACAAGTTCTGAATGAATGGCTTTTGTTTTACTTACCTGGTTAGTCTTTGTCTACTTCACAATATCTTATTTGAGGTCTTTATCTCTCTGTGCCTTTCTCTGGTTCTATCCCTATATCTCTGTCTCTATCTCTATGTATATGCATATATAAAAAAGAAGCATACATATATACATACATATACACATACATATACATATATACATATATATATACATAAAATAAAAAACAGCAGAAATAGGAAAAGCTCTGAAAACTAAGTAGGAGTCACCCTTTTGTAAGAGATATTTTCATTTATAAAGGAAATCTCCATTTGTAAGGCTGCCTTCATCTTTGTACCAGGAAAAGGAGGTAGACTAAATTTCTAGAAATTTATCAGTGGAGATGACAGGGACTTAAATGTGCACAACAGCCATTTCCTTGTTTACTGTTTAGTCTAATTACCTCCCATAATTTGTTTACCCCACCCAGATATCTTCTTTTGTCTTTCAGCTGAAGATGATATTTAAGGTCGTATCTTGGGCCAGTTCAAGAATTACTCAGTTTTTCCTGGGTATCCATGTATATAGGAGATAAACATGTTATGAAAACTCTGCTTTGTTTTCTCCTGTTACTCTTTTTTTTTTTTTTATGGTAGTGCAGGGTGATCTCAGCCAAGAATCTAGAAGAGTAGAGGAGAAACCTTTTCCACCCCTACGATATATATAGTCGTACACACACAAACCCACACGTACGCTGATAACTAGAAACAATCCAAATGCTGAGAAATGGGAAGATAGTTTAAAACTGAAATATGAACCATCTATATAGTAAATCATTAGGTGCTTACATTAAAAATGGTCCCATGCGAGCATAAGAAAATGAAAATATTCTTTCCCAATATAATGGAAAGCAATTTTCTAAAAATAAAAATAAATAAATAAAGCAGTTTATATATATTTTAAAAAGCAAGATCCAGAAGTACATAGATTATGAGCCCAAATTTATAAAGCAATAGATACAATAAGTCGTTTACTTGTGAAAATAAAAGCCGATAAGATTATAGTAATATCGTAACACTAGATTTTTGAAAGTATTAATATGATAGGTAATGTTTATTTTCACAGACTCAAATGTAATGTAACTATGAATTTGTTTTGCAAATAACAGCAAGGGGCACCTGGGTGGCTCAGTTGGGCAAGTGTCTGACTCTTGATTTTGACTCAAGTCATGATCCCAGGGTCATAGGGTCAAGCCCTATTGGGTCAAGCCTCTCTTTCCTCCTCCCCCTCCCTCTGCCCCTCCCCTGCTTGCACTTGTGTTTTTTTCTCTTTCTCTCTCTCTCGAAAAAAAAAAAAAAATATATATATATATATATATATATATACACCAATGACAGCAAAATATCAACAAAAGTCTTTTTAAAAACTGCTTAATGAAATATCAGTCATCTCTGAGAAAGTTAGAAATGAAAGCTTAAGGCTGTTTTAGACATAACCGTACCTACATAGCAAGAGATAAATTTAGTTGCAAAAATTCCATCTCCAATTTTTAATATATTAATTATTGCTAGTACATACTAAAAATGTTTACCTAGTGGGTTAATGACCTAGACTAAGGAAAATCTGAGCTACCTGTCCTGAGATAAAATGGAATAAAATAGATGGGAATCAGATAAGGTGAAATGGACTTGCACTGGCAAAAGTGGTAAAAACGTCACAATAATTTATCCTATGAATTGAGCTACTCACTTTTGGTGGCTGCAGTGGACGGGTGGGAGCTGCTTTAGAGAACACCATTCAGCAGTTCATATCGTTTTCTTTTTAATCCATGTTTTTTCTGTTAGCAAAACCAGCAGTATAATTTTGAAAATCTATTTGAATCCCCATATCTCAAAGCTCAAGGCAGTGCATTCTCTATAGTGAATTCCTTGTTATTTGTTTACTCTGTTTTTAAATAACAATGCTAACAATAATCCTCCCCTGGGGTCCCACTGCCGTCAGCCCCCACCTACGACAAATCCAGGGATTATTATGGAGAACACACTTGTGGAGCTCAGTGCCCACAACTCCTCAAGGGAGACCCTCCCACCCAAATCTGGAAGTTAAAATGTGAATATTAATTTTTCAAAATCCAAATCATTTGAGCGCAGGTTGCCAGGCTTAAACATCCCATCTCCATGATCCTGCTGGCAATGTCCTAGATCTAAAGCTCACTACAAATATCCTTAAAAGAAATAAGGTGACCTTCACAATACCCAAGTCCTAAATTTAAATCGCTCTAACATATATTGTTTAAAGACCTTATTCCCTATAAATTTTCATTCCCAAATACTCATGTTGTTTTACCCATGAAGAAATACCCATTCTTCTCAATACCTTGAATTTAAATGTATACTCTAATTTTTTTTAATATAAACTCTAAGGCAATTATGTTGGGCTAAGTATTTTCTTCAAATTATAAAATGCACAATAAAGAAAATTATGAAATAATAATTACGTTGGATACTTTAATTAAATGTTCTGTTTATGAAAATAATATAGCTGCAAT
This sequence comes from Paguma larvata, assembly GCA_030068075.1. NCBI lineage: Eukaryota > Metazoa > Chordata > Mammalia > Carnivora > Viverridae > Paguma > Paguma larvata. The sequence continues at coordinate 32,292,353 of CM057835.1, forward strand.
ATCTAGAAAATATTTTAAAAAAGGAACTATTGCCATATATGATTTCCTGTGACAGAGACATATGCTATTAGAATTTGAATTCATTTTTCCATCATTTCCTTGGTTTTAATATTAATTTTTTTAATAGTTAAGAGTCAATATATGGTTGAACTAACAACAGCAGCAAAAAATTCAAAAGCATTCAAAATGCAAAAAAAAAGATGAGACTTCTAATTTAACCTGTCAGATTAAATGTTCATATCTATCTGTTTCTAAAATCACACCACAATACAATAAAGGTATAAATCCATGAGGACAACAAGAACAAGATAAGAAATGACTCCAGACAAATGATGTCAACAAAATGTTGGAAAATGAGAAACAGATGAACAAGTGGTAATTGACTAAGTAGAACAGGGCGGTGGGGGAGGAACAAACTTGCAATTCGGCTGATGGTTTAATTTAGTAAAAATTGAGCATATTTGTACTTACGAGACTGGGGAAACTCAGGTATTGAAGATAACAAGTACTTTTAAAGGGCAAGAGTAGAGAAAGTCTAGAAGAATCCCTAACCTAACGTGGTTAGGATACAGCCTCTGCTATTCTGCAGCATGATAAAGGAAGTAAGATCTGGAGAAATCCCACAGAATCTCTGGGATTTAGATACCAAGAAAACTGAGAATTAGTATCATGACATCCCTGGAACTACAGTACTATATGGTAAACCATGGTATCTTTGGAATGATTCTGAGAATAATGTAAATTAAAGACTAAAAGAAACTACAAGGTTATTTGACCAAAACCTAAAATGTAGCTGGAAAGAAATGATTTTGTTTTTAGAAAAAAATAGAGACAAAAGCAGGTTCAAGATTCATAATAGGAGAAATAAGTTAATATTTTGTTTGAATAAAGTACAATAAATGAGGTAAAATATAGCTTGATTGAGATGCTACGCTCACTTGTTATTGGATTTGAACTCTAAGATGATAACATCCATAGATCAAGGCAAGAGAAATTGGAGAAACCATTCCTACTTAATAACTGTTCATCTCTTGTGGTTATAGAACAGTAATTCAGGAGGAAACATTCATCTGAAGTGAAATATACAGAAGAAAATATTTCTATTACATAGTCTCATAGATTTAGATTTAGAAAATGAGAAGGAACTTTAGATATAATTTATACCAAAATCCTTTCTAATTGAGAAGACCTTTCTAAAGGAAAGCTTCCTTACAGCTTGCCATTCAGAGTATATTTGGTTATTTTTAGTCTGATGAGGTTTTGGGTGTTGGTGCAGATTCATGGGGTTTGGAGCTGATGGCCAAGAAAGAATTCTTGAAGATGTCTTTGGTGCAAACAGGTGATTTTACTAAAGCACAGAGACAGGACCCGTGGGCAGAAAGATCTCCACTGTGGTTGTGAAGAGTGACTGGTTACATACTGTGGAATTGGGAGAGATAAAGACAAAAGGAAGGGCCTCCAGAGAGATTTTGATATGCCAAAGAGAACTCCTAAAATACCTGAGGCCTTGCTATTGTCACGCTAAGGTTGTTTTCCCCTCTAGTAAGGCATTAACATTAGGACAGTAGGGAGTTCCTGGAGAAATGTTATACTCTATTTTGTCAATGGGCTGCAGATTATAGATAAATGTAATTTTACCTGCTACTTCCTTCTTGCCTTTTTTCCCCACTTCACTACGGAGGGGAGAGTGATATTAGGGGCTCCAGGAAATGGAGTCTATAGGTTTCTGGAGATTAGGCTTTCAATAAAATTGCCTTTTTCTTGTAATTTATTAAGATATTTGTAAACCGATGGAGACTCCTGTCTTGCATGACTGTGATCTCTATCAGTTAATCATTTGTTTTCCCCTTTCCTTTGTTCTTGGCCGGCTGGAGTGCCTGAGGAATGGCACACATATCCCACCCAGGGGTGGGGGAGGATGTGCTAACGTGCTTTGCCTTCAGCTTGCCTTATGGTCCCTCATCAGTATCCACCATATTAAACTTCAGCCCTCTCTTCTTTTATGTGGTTGGTAAATACATATGTATGTATTTATTCCTATTAGCACCATTCATGTCTTTGTAATTTCTATTATTTAACCCTAGTTTTGTCCTAAGGATGTATTAAAATGATTACATTACTCTCTTAGTGCACATGTTCTATTCTTTTTCATTTTCTTACTTAAATGTTCCAAATTTTCAGGTTCTCACACAACAGGATTTGCACACATTTTACTGCCATGCTTTACCTCCCCTAAATTTTTCTAACTTATTTTTCTTTAAAACTGTGATGCTCCAAACAAAATGAAAACTTCCAAATTGATCTAAACAATTTGGTTCATTTTCTCTTATTTTGGACACTGAACTTTACCTTTATTTATACAATTTAGGATTTGATTAGCTAATTTGAAAGTTAAAAAAGAAATTGCGTTCTAACCTCCTCTAATCTTGGAGTCACCCAAAACTTCAAGACCTCAAAAGACATCTGCTGTATTGAGTTTTAAATAGATTTCAAATTTACATTTATCCCTATTAACTATTTTGCTCTTAGGTGTGATGCCTCATTCTAGCCTAACTTTTTTAATCTGAAGCCTCTGATACGATGATTTAGTTATACATCTGACTTTGTAAAGTCTACGGATTTAGTAATAACCTTCTATTTTTCCACCCACATTTATTGAATTAAGTCAAACTTACATAATCTCCTTGAAGACAAGGGAGAGTTTGTCTTTGCCAATCCTGATCTCACTGTTGTTTCCTCAAATTTTAGCACACATCAGGCACTTGACATGTATGTGAGGAAAAAACAATACAGCTCTAAGATTTCTATCTGGATTGACTTTCATCCTTTAAGAAGCCACGTTCAGCCAGCAATGACTTCATTCAAATGTTCAATACATGTTCATTTCCCCCCCATCATCTTACTTTTTAAAGTCTTTATTTAAGTTCCAGTTGGTTAACATACTGTATAATATTAGCTTCTGGTGTAAGGTATAGTGATTCTACACTTCCATACCTCACCGGTGCTCATCATAACAGGTGCACTTCTTAATTCCCATCACCTGTTTCAGCCATCCCTCCACCTTCCCTCTGATAACCATCAGTGTGTTATCTATAGTTAAGAGTCTTTTTCTTGGTTTGCCTCTTTCTTTTTTCCCCTTTGCTCATTTGTTTTGTATCTTAAATTCCACATATGAGTGAAATCATATCATCCCCCCCATCTTCTTAAAAAGAGAAAAACTTCATTAAGATTTAGCAATACCGTTATTGAAACATCTGATTTTCCAGTCTGACACAGGATCAAAAAAAAAGAAATAAGATTAATTTAGCATGAGCTATTTGTTGTTTTTTTTTTTTGATGAAAATACATTGCACTTACCACTTTTCATTTTTTGAATATGAACAAATCAATGATTTAATAATTAATTCAACAATTTTATTAGTTATCAATGTGTCAAGCCCTTGAGCTGCAATTTTCACAATCCCCCTTTTTCTCCTTTTTGAGAGCTGCTGAGATTTCTGCATTTGCTTTCTAGCACTTCTCTTTTCCATTCCCCCTGATTATAATTGCTGCAGGGCTCTGAAATTATATTTGCAGACTTTTCTTATTTAAAATAACCAGGCTTATTGTTATAATTTTTTGGTCTCCGGTAGGCTGCAATTTTTTTAAGTTTGATTATTTTGCCCTTTAGAGTTTGAATGTGTTTTTCTTCTTTAATAGTGAAGATGGAAGGAGATGTACTTTTCGGAAGTAAAGATTTTCAGCCCATGGAATGTGTCACTAAGAAACAAAATTCGACCCTGTGAATTTGAAGATCTAATTGCATTTATTAAAGAATTCTCAAGGGTAGAGTCCTATCCTCTGAGTTGTACAAAATAGAAGGTTTTTATAGGAAGAGGGGTGGGTCAAGAAAGTTAATAGCAAAAGAATAAGATTGTTTCTGGCAGGGGTGCTTGACCTTAGGGGAAAGAGCAGGGGTCTACAGATTTTCTCATCTTCCTTTAGAGGGATGGAGAGGGCCCCTGTGGCAGATCCTTTGGTACTGAACAGGAAAATTCCTGACTACAGGAATACAGGTTAAGACTACATTTCTGGGGAAGTTTGAACCTGCAATTAGATTAGGTATTAAGCCCTGGTTTGGGGACTTGGCCTCAGTGACGCCGTTTTGGCCTTGTGGTTTTCATTTGAACAGTTACCTAATGTCTTTTCATTTTTTGGAAGACCTGAAAAAAGAGCACTAATCCTAATTAATTCTGATTTGTAAATCAGGATCTGCCTGTGAGCAGACATATGGTTTGATGACCTGCTGGCATTCCTACAAGTGGCTTTCATCCCTATACCTAGCTCCCTTCCCTTCCGCGGAGCACAGTCCTGCACGTTTCTCATTTAAAAGCATACGTCCTTTCCAAGCTTGGGAGTTCACTGAGGTATGAACAGCTGTGCAAAAGTCTTCAGCACAACACCAAGATATTTTTCCTTGACTCATCATTCTCCTTTTGGCTTCTCAGGGGATTTCTTTCTGGAGCTCAGAAAGGTTTGATAAGACAATGGTTTTCCTAATGTTCCTTTGACTGAAATCTCTGGATATCTTTCTCCTGACATTGTCTGTGTTGCGGAGCTACCTGATTACCTGGACGAATCGCGTTTGCATTCCCAGTGCCCCAGCAGCTTCCACAGGCAGGGGAGTTTGATCTATTCCTGATTTTGCAGTTATATTAGATGAGATGTCCCTGTAAGCTAATTACTTTGGCAACCAAGGGGGCACCAATGATTCTGTCAGGCATCCATGGGGGCACCTTAATAGTGTTTTAAACAATGTGTACAGAAGGGGTTACAAACTACACAGAGAGGAGCAGAGCCTGAGGGGAAAGACACTGCAGGTGTGTGGTTAACAAGGAACTAATTGGGTAACCAGGAAGGAGGAGAAGGAAGCATAAAGCTGGTCAATGTGCTTGTGTAGAATTCCAGCAGTTAGCTAGTGCTGAGCCCTTGAGAAGTTGAAATAAAGACAAGTTGAATCTGGAGTCTATTTTTTGCTGTGATCTTTACTAGAAACTGCAAATTGGGACTTGACAGCTTTTCTCGCCGCCTGTTGCTTTATTTCAGTTGGTATTGTTTTGAACGAGCTAAGAGCTGACATTCTGGATGCCTAGCCTGGGTGTCTTGCATCCAGACAAGAATGTGTGTCAACTTTTCAAGGCACGTTACTCTTTCTTCTGTTCTTAATGATCTCTGGGTATTGTGAGTGAGATAGTAAATAGTGAAATAAGTGTTGGCCTAGTACACAGAAGACTGGAGCCTGCTCCCAGGTGTGCACTCAATAGCATCAGCTTGAGCCCTTTACCCTGCCTACCAAGTCTTCACTGCCTTCCAAGCTACATACAGAATGAGATTTCCGTGTGCCTATTTGGAATCTTTTTTGAGCCCTAAGGTTTTTTTTTATTATTATTTTAAAAATTGATTAGTTTTCTGTATTAAATTTTGACCAAGTGCCTAAAACTAGACTAGGCAATCCAGAAATACACACAGAGTAGAAGGCATGTTTCCTGTCTTCACACAAAAATTCATAAGAGTGCTACAGATGGATGTGAAGGCCCTTCTAGGGAGGTCACCCACAGAGCAGTGCAGATTTGATAAAGAAGGTGATGAGATGAGCTTTCTAAAGAAGCAGGCTTTGAGGTGATAGCCAACATAGCTTTCTAAGTTGTTGGAGTGGTGTGAAGTATGGCTCAGGATTGATAATAAACCTATGGGGAGAGGTGGTTGATAGACTGAAGGAGAGAACAGTTAATGGGATGTACTCTAAAAAGTTTTCTTAGCTGGGGCCAAATTATCGATAGTCTGACATGATAAACAGGGAAAACTTGGAGGAGCAAAGGGAAACTTTGGATTTGGGAATATTCCGAAAATCATTATTACAGAAGTATTCTGCTGAGTGACATATAGAACCAACTCAAATTCAATTACATTTGCCTTTATATAATAGTAACATATATAATAAGAAAGGAAAAAATTGCTAAAAAGTAAGTTCCCAGACCAGATTAAAATGTCTTTTCACTAATGTCATTAAGCTGTCTCTTTTAGTCCAAGATAAAGGTCTATATTTTTTCACTGAACAAAAGTGAGTTGGCACAAAAAGTAATAAAATAGGGGCGCTTGGGTGGCTCAGTCGGTTGGGCAGCCGACTTCAGCTCAGGTCATGATCTCACAGTCTATGAGTTCGAGCCCCGCATCGGGCTCTGTGCTGAGGGCTCAGAGCCTGGAGCCTGCTTCAGATTCTGTGTCTCCCTCTCTATCTGCCCTTCCCCTGCTCATGCTCTGTCTCTGTGTCTCTCGAAAATAAATAAATGTTAAAAAAAATTTTTAAATTTAAAAAGTAATAAAATAAACAATTTGGCAATGGTTTTCTGCAGAACCTCTTCTAATTGTTTTTCAGCATAAATACCAAAGGAGCAAAAATGGACAATGAATAGGGTATATTATCATCACAGGTCTTAAAGTTGGGCACTCATCTTCTTATGCATGAGATATATTTGCTCACTGGTCAACTCAGATATGGGCATGGACTTTTTGTCAGCTCCATCACTACCTAATTTTCTCCCATCCTTCCTACTAAACTCATTGATGACACCTTTATGACCCGAGAGGTCACTTCCAAGTATAATCTCTGATTAAAACTGGCTCTTGTCTTTGTGTGAGTGAGATCCTTGCTGCCCATGTAAACTCTCTGGCCTCTAGATTCCCATTTGGAAAAGGAGGGTGTTTGACTCGAGTAGCTCTAATTTCCCTTTTACTTCTAAAGTTCTGCAATACTTAGCAAGAAATAACATTATTCTAACATGATAGTGTGATATGACAGTTTAGAAAGAGGGGAGAAAGGAAACTTTCAAAGACCAGATTAATGGAATGCAAATTACAACCATATAACTTTTATTTTAAAGAAATTACCTCATTTGTGCTGATTTTCTGAAGAACCAAATCACAATTCTTAAAGGAATTTGCAAAATCAGAATCTTAATTCGTGGCATGTCTTTCTCCTCCCACCTCCATTCAAGTTTCAACTTACAAGGAAGAAAGAACATTTTTAAAAGGGCTTAGAATTAGGCTCAAACAGCAAGTTCTGTAGTTTGAAGACATTTTGCCCATTTTAACAATAGCTGTACTAATGCTTTAGCAATTCATTGAGATCAGCGATTCCTTTAAATTAGCTACAGAAAAGTTCAGCTTCTGACTAAAACTGACTGGTTGAAAATTTTATATAAAAATGGAGCTATTATACAGAATTTATAATATAGTATTTCAAATCCCAAATTTCTGCTTCTTAATGGACAGTGCCATCAAGCAAAACTGACATTTATATAAGTTGAGCACACATCCATTTTATTTCTATAACTTACTCTTGATTAATCACTTTCTTGTCTTTGATATAAGTTGAAGCTATGACATACAGCTTTCATATGCCACCAAAGACTCATTTTTCTTCTCCTTTTCTCTTAACTAACCAAATTCTTCAAGTTGGATTATTCATTTCTCAAAATTGAATCTCTAAAGACTGCTTGAATAGCAAGCATTCAATTCTCTAATTGAAAGTCCTTTTCATTCAACTTTCATTGTTTCTTTGCATTGTTTTTAATGGTTGATCAAGAAGGAATGCAGAAATAAAATTTCCATAATTTTTTTCATGGAAATACTGATAATCATAGTATGAAAGGTGTCCATACTGACACAGGGACAGGTTACAGTGGGATACCATTATTCTTCTCCATATCTGTCATCTCATGACCTGAGGATTAAGTGATAATTGCCATTGATGGTGAATTTGTGGTTCCATTATTGAAAAAAAAAAAAACCTATTTGTATAAAAAAAACCTGACTCTGAAGTTCTAGACTTATATACTCATGCCTCTGCCCCAATTTTCTCTGCTTCTTTGAATATGTTAATAATAAATGCAAAATTATTTTCTTCCTCCATCTTTCCTACTATTCAAGAGAAGCTTTAAAATATGTTGACATCTGACATATTGAGCCAATAATTATAAAACTTGAATTTATGTGATGAGATAATCTCCTGGGAGCAAATAGCCATTCATTTGTTTATTCAGTCTATATTTATTGAGTATCTTTCATATGTCAGACATTGCATGTGGAGCAGTTATGGTCTTTGCCATTTTAGAGCTAATATTATGCAGATAAGGAATCATATAATAGACAAGTAAATTTAAAAAAGAAAATAATTTTGGATAACTGCTATAAAGGAAAAACAGAGCTCTGTGGCAGAAAATAAAGAAATAATGTTGCAGTAACAGGGGCTATTTTAGACTGGGTGGTCAATAAAGAGAGGCATCCAAGTGAACCCTCAGTGTTGGAAAGGAGCCAGTCATGCAATAGTTAGGGAAGATTCTAGAGAATAGCATGGTAAAAACCCAGAGCCAAGAAAGAATTTGCTAATTTTGAGACGAGACCAAGGAATGACTGATTTCTAGGAGGAGCTAAAGCAGAGTGTGCAAGGTGGAAAGTGGCATTTGAGAAGATCGAAGGAGCTGGATGGTATCATAACACGAGAAATCATATAGGTCATGCTCATGAGTCTGACTTATGTTGAGTGAGCTAAAGATTTTCAGCATAAGTTTATGTTTGAAGTGATCTCTTTTCTCTTCTAGTTGTAGGGAACGGATTGGTAGAGAACAAGTAAAAACCTGAAGTCCAGTTAGGAAATAGTCCCGGAACACAGTTGTGGAGGCTTGGACAAAAGTGATTCCGTTAGAAATGGAAATGAATGGGCAGGTTCGAGAAAAATCTTGAGGCAGAAAAATAGGACTTGCAGATAGATTGTCCTGAAGAAAGGCATTAAGGAAGTCTCTTAGGTTTCTGACTTGAGAAACAAGGTATTGCATGGTATTGTTTGCTATGAGTGAGCAGACTCAAGGCAAGCAAGTCTGTGTTTATGTAAGTGGGCTTATGTGTGTATATCAAAGATTGTAGTTGTATTTAAGATGTCCGCAAAATATCTTTAAGTAAATATGCCCAATGAGAAGCAGATACAATATTCTCAAATTTTTGATACATTATGTCCTAAAGATTTAACTTTGGAAGTCCTTAGTGTGTAGAGGGAGGGGGATAGGGAGATTGTTTAAAGAACAATGCAGTATGTGCTATGGAGGCATGGTAGGTTGTTCTTAGCAGTTCATGTTCAAAAGTTTTGAAGGCAAGGGTGCAGATAGATAGTGAGGGAAATAGAAACTAAGATAAAACCTATCGTGTGCACATGTGGCTGGGCATAAAAGGACTCAGGAAGTTTATAATGAGAGTTCTCGTAAGAAGCTTTTGGAGAAAACTGTCCATCAAAACCAAAAACAAAACAAAAAACAAAAACAAAACAAGAACATGACGAAAAGATAAAAAAGAAAAGCAAAAGGCACATATACAATTTTACACACTGTAGTAGGCATATTACAAAGTAAAAGAAACTGGTGAAATTAACTTTGATACTATATTTTGCTAATCCACTATAGTAAAAATATCATTTTAAAATGTAGAAGATATAAAACAATTATTAGTACTTTACTTTTTTATATTTGGTAAAAAGTCTTTGAAATCTGCTGTGTATTTTATATTTCTGTACATTTCAGTTTATAGTAGTCACATTTCAAGTGCTCTATAATCACATATGTTTCCTGGATACAACACTAGACATCGGGGCTTGACTGCCTCCTAAGGATGATCTGGTATAGAGAAACAGGGGATAAAGAAAAGATCTCATCTAAAATGATTATATCTCTCAAGGAGCAAGGATACCTATGATACTTAGATATAGGGCGTAAGAGGGGGTTAGTCTTAGGAGGATTGGCACTCCCTCAAATGTAACAGAAAGTTTTTTTAAAAAAGGATGCAGATGCTGGTAGAATTGATTTTTTTTTCATGGAAATACTAGAGTATCATTTACAAAATATTCTATTGTCTTCTTGAAATATGTTGCAAGGTGATTAACCAAGTGAGATGATGATATGGTAACCTGTTCCGAGAACTTTCTAGAATGCTGCCTACTGCAACTTCGTGAATTGAATCAGTACTTAATACCTAGGGCCAGATTAATGGTACAAGTTGGCCCTGTCAGAATTCCTCTGTATAGACCTTCACTTGAGATGTTGAGTGGACATTGAAGTCTGCCTGCAATCTCCTCCTCACTCCTTTTCTTTCTGCTCTTGGCAAACTTATCTGCTATTCAGTATTCTTAGAATTCAACAGCTGGCTTTTCACAATCCAGTGGGGCATTGCTTCAATTCGAATTGAACAAAATGTCTTATTTTGTCATTGGTAGTGTTTTTTGGCAGGGAACGGGGTAGGGAGGTTGTTTAAACAAGCAATGCTATGCATGCTATGGAGACATGGTAGGCTGTTCTTAGCAGATCCTGTTATAGGCATGAACTCAAAATTCATAGTGAACAATTGACTGACTGTTGCATGTTTTCACAGCTTCTCTCTCAACCTCAATCTCCACATCCCCAGCCCTACCTCCATGTATTTAAACCTCTCTGAGTAGAGAAGAAAGAAGCCAGAAAAACAGGAAATATGGGAATGGCAGGAGGTCATACGGAGCTAGAGCATGATAGATGGCTGTCCTGTCTTGTTGAGAAAATAAGAAGACAGGAATTGAGAAGTCAGATTGTATAAAAGTTGCTGCTTTGTACTGTGGGGAGGAGGAGGAGGAGGAGGAAGAAGAAGGGGAGGGCTAGAGAGAGGAGGGGAAGGATCGTGCAATAGAACTGCTCTGTTTTCAAGAATGCCAAGGCTTTTAAATACAGGTCACTCCAAATCAATCCACATTGCACTCCCCCAAAATAAAGAAAACACTAAAAGAGCTCTTGATGTAATTTATTCTTTCAGATCTTGTGGCAGAGAGTTTTCTAAACCTTTAAGCTGTGAGTAGTTTTCTTCCTTTTTTTTAAAGCTATATATCCCACTCACTTAACCCACACTTTCTATTTTTAGTTTTCTCTTTCTGATGAAACCTTGCAGATCATGAAGATAACATTCTCTGAGCAAGATTGGACTACGTGAATCTCAAGATTGCTTCCTGTTTAGCATTCTTTTTAGTTGTGTTTTTTTGCCTCTGTATATTTCATTGTAACCTCTCAGTTCTATAAATATTGCACAGCCTTCTGCTATAATTTCTAATGTACATATAATCTTAGGTGTGGGGAAGGATACCGAGACACTTTCCATTACAAGTGTGCTGAAAAGGGGAAGACAAAAAAAAGTTGGGGTGGGATTTTATATTAAGCATTTTTTTAAAAATTTTTTAACCTTTATTCATTTTTGAGAGACAAAGAGACAGAGTATGAGCAGGGGAAGGGCAGAGAGAGAGGGAGACACAGAATCTGAAGCAGGCCAGGCTCCAGGCTCTGAGCTGTCAGCACAGAGCCCAACGTGGGGCTCGAACTCACAGACTGTGAGATCATGACCTGAGCCGAAGTCAGCCACTCAACCAACTGAGCCACCCAGGTGCCCCTAAGCATTTTTAAATAAAGTTGGTTTTATTCTTCTCCATCCTCCATGCACTTTGTATTTGTACTTACACGTATTAGGTTTATTTCTGAGAATAAGGCATTATTCAAATTGATTTCCCCTTGCTTTTCATTCTCGTTAATGAGACAACTTGTCATTGAGGTGCTATTCAATTTCTACCCATCTACGGGCCTTCCAGGATATTCAACCTGGATATTTTTGTTTTCTGAACCCTTGTTTCTGAAGGAATCCTAGAACAGGGCAGGAGGAAACTATGAATAGGAGTCTGGATACTCTAGCAAACAGGCCTCAGTTTGAATTATGGTTCTAATTCTCAAAGTGATGCCACTTTGATAAGTAACATACTGTCAGATTCAACATTTCTAAAATCAATAATTTCTCAAAGTAATGCTACAAGGAGTAAGTATCATGTTTGCAAATCAGTGTGCATATAGCCTCAATTTTACCTAATATAATTTACTCCATAAGTTATAGTAATGATGGCAATAGCAAGAAATGGAGAAGAATGTAAACATCATTGGGTATGTTTCTTAACTACGAATCCTGAAACTCACAATGTTAATTTTACAAAGACCGAAGGTAGCAATGGAGCCGAAACTAGAATTAACGTACTTGAACCGCTAATTCCATGTTCCTGGATTATCAATGTGAGAGATAGTACCCCACGATGGACGGAGTACAACCCTTGTAGTCTGCAACTTGTAAAGTTAAATCCTGCTCCCAACACATAAATGTGGGACCATGTATAATTTACTTCACATTTTTAGCCTATTTCTTACTATTACCTACTTCAGAGGCTTGTTTGGGTTTTACATGGCATAGTCCATAAAAACCAGGTGTCAAGTCATGTCACATAGAGCCAAAATTGCTGACCAGGAAGGAGAGGGCCCTTTGGATCCAAAGATTCTGAAAAGGTGTGGGAGAAAAAGAACATAAGTCAAGTGTGGGTACAAGTTGGAAACCTAAGTGATTTTCCTTTTGGCCCATGCAGAACAGAAGCCCAGTAATGGTTTCAGCTGGGGAGAAACATGGTTAGCATATAGCATGAAGAAGAAATTGTAAAGGATCCCAGAGAACAGCAACAAAGGAACTTAGATAAGATAAGATTGTGTTTCTTATTATTTTTTAAAATGAGTTTACATTTCTATTTAGAAAATGACATATAATAATGAAGTCTGTAATTCTGCCAAAACTTTAAATAGAATGTGTTAAAAATAGCCTCTAAAAGTTCAGTTTGCTTTCAATTCTGCAACGAAACAGTAGACATCCCTCCGTGTGTGTGTGTGTGTGTGTGTGTGATTGTGTAACAATCCCACTTTCTACGCGCCAGCTCCACCCTGATAGTATTTGTTGAAAACATAACAAAAGTTTTGAACTGTATGCATTATGTTTTGGTTTTTCACCAACTTCTTCTTTTACTTTTTATTGACATGTAATGCACTAGAATTAAGCACTCAATTTTTAACTGCTTAAAGCTTCATTTTTATTTCTTTCTATTTTCTGTATTTCAGAAGCATTTTCTCTATTTTCACAAGCCAAACACTGTTGACTGTTAATGTCTCCCTGAAAGACATTGGAAGATGGCTCCCAAAATTAATGTTGTAAGACAAGCTTACAAACTGCCAGGCTTTGAAGTGAAAATTAGTGTGTCATCTTTCTGAAAAGAGCAGAGCACAGAACTGACTGCTCTGTTATGAGAATCTCTCAAGGCAAAATATGTGTTTTAGGTGAGAGGACAAAAGTTAAACAAATGTTTTCTTCCCCACCTTACTACCCTAATTCCATCAACACACTTACACTCACACACATCCCTACACACAACGGGGGGGATTTCCCAACAGCTCATTCTTCACTGTTCAAGGAAATCAATAGCTATAGGAATTACACAATGAGAAATCGTAAAATTCCACTTGAAAGGATATTATGTTGACTAGCATAACTGGAGAGGCCCAGGTGGAAAAAAATATGGGGACTTCGTTACTATATCTTTTAACTACTTAAAGTAAAAAAAAAAATGTTGGTTACTCAAAATTTGATGGCCACATTGAATAAGAAGTTTCAGAAAGATGGGCTAACATTTTCAGATAGAGTCGAGTGTAAGCTTTATTTTCAGGCTGAAATGCCAGTGTCATTTAGAGCTCTATCCCAGCTGCTGTCTTAGGGTCTAGAATGTTACAACTGTAGATTCTTCAAAACTTACAAAGCATAACTTCTTCATTGTTTGAAGTGGCTTGGAATTTGGGGTGCATATTGTTGGGGTTAGGAAGATTTGGTCCCTTTTCTTTTTATTGAAATTGTAAACAACTTACTTGATCTCCTTGAGCCTCAGTTTTATTATTATTTTTTTTATGTTTATTTGGAGAGAGAGAGAGAGAGAACTAGTAGGGGAGGAACAGAGAGAGAGGAGAGAAAGACTCTGACAGTTCAGAGCCTGATGCAGGGCTCAAACTCACAAACCACAAGATCATGACTGAGCCAAAACCAAGAGTTGGTTGCTTAACAGACTGAGCACCCAGGTGCCCCAAACCTCAGTTTTATATAGCTATACATTGTGAATAATAATCCCAATTCAAAGAGCTAGAAGAAATGGAAGGGTTAAATTATACGATAGGTCTACAGCACCTGACACATTGTTAAGGTTGGTAATCAGAGATGGGTCTATGCTGAGATGAGGAAATAATGACTGTCATTATGGAAGTAAATCTATTCTTAGGGGTAGACATGGAGTTGTCTTTTCTGCAGTAGGTTTCATACTGGTAAATAAGTCTGTGGGAATACACAATCTTTCTCAGAGATAATTGGGGACCAATAATTTCAAGGAATACATGTCCAGATCCTCAACTTTATGTATATCTTCTTTATTCTAAAATTGATATTTCCAAGAAAATATCTGAGGGCAATTCCCCTATTTTCTCACTGTTCTTCTCCTGCTGGAAAACTATACATCTCAAAGGATCATCACACAGATAGTAAAAATTTCTAGACATATTCAAAATATCATTATCCTTAAAGTACAAAACTAGACTTTTCTTGTTATCACTGTCTTATACATATTTCTGTTAAGAGTAGAATATGGCAGGGTGCCTGGGTGGCTCAGTTGGTTAAGCATTCAACTTCAGCTCAGGTCATGATCTCGCCCTTCTGTGAGTTCAAGCCCCACATTGGGCTCTTCTGTGTCTTCCACTCTGCCCTGTCTCATGCTCTGTCTCTCTGTCTTTCTCTCAAAAATAAATAAACATTAAAATTTTTTAAAAAGATTGTATATGTCATTGGAAGAGGTGATATTTTTACTTGAGTTGAAATGTTCTAAGTTTTGATATGTTATAGGATAGGGGGAGTGATGTACTCCTCCAGACCTAATCTATCTAAAAGAGCACATGACTGCTAAAGGCGGATCCTATGAGAATAAAGCAAAGAAAACTTAAGTGAAGAACTGAATGCAGTAAGACCTTATTTCATCCAGAGCAAAAACTCATGCCAAAACTTTGTGACTTTTTCTTTTATATATCTGTCATCCATTGATTTATCTGTTTCAGTGAAAATCCAGAATGTGATGTTGTGAGGTTGAGATATGTATGAACACTTTGATTTGAATTTAAAAATAAAGTTAAACCTTTTTTAACAAAAGGATGGTTCTAATTGGGCTGATTGTTTTGATACTATTTTATACATGTAAGTCTTGCATTGCCCATTATGTTAAATAGAACTCACATCTTTTTACAAGGATAATGATAAAGGAAATTGATGACACTGTGTCATGGTGGCAATGAGTAGAATTCATCCATGAAATAAGGAAAAAAATATCTAGATTCATGTATCTCAATAAGAGATGCTATTCTAATGAACTTTTGTATTTTATGTTAAATATTATTAAAGTTTGTGATTTATTTATATATTTTGATCAATTGTGTATTAATTATAATTATTGTAACTTGATTGAGAAGAAACATTTGATTCTTAGAGCTTTATAGTCAGAGGAATAAAATATTAAATTACATTTTACATGCATAATTCTGTTTCAAAGATGATGAGATAATCAATAAAGAAAACTTTTAAACATGAAAATATATTAAAGGCTAAAATTCTTTGAGGGATATAGAACAGAAACATAAATTCATGGAGAAAAAAGAAACTGAAAATTTAATATTGCAAAGGATATTCATATCATCTACTGTTTTCATAATGATGGCAGCTTTCAAATCATATTCAGTATTAAGATTCCATTTGATACATTTAACAGGATGATTTAACAATTTTATATTTAAATGTCAACATTTATAATGTATTTATTTTGTAACTCTGTATCATAAGTATGAGCTTATAATGAAAATTTTAATGTCAACTTAAAAATATGTGACAGAGTAAATTAGTTTTTCAAAAATCTTAGTGGTACATGAGCAAAAATGTTTGAAGACAACTGCTATAAATTATTTACTAAGAATCCTATAGGGCCACAGAAAATTCATACACTTTCCTTACTGCTTTCTTCTATAGAATCAAATGTGGCTTATGTACCTATTTCTTTTTTTCATTTAATTTTTTTTTCTTTAGACCTGTATAGAAAAGTTTGTATTTTTTTTCTAGCCTCAGCTTTTTAAAATAACATCAGCACATGTTTTCATAATAAGAAAAAAAATGTCGGTAAAATCTAGTACATGATGGAATTATCATACTTCCACTGTAACCTGAGAAGTTATAAGGAACAGCATGTTAAGAGCAATCTCTATATTCCTCTATAATTCCCTTGATCAGGTACCCATGTCTGTTTTTTATTTAAAATTTTTATTTATTTTTGAGAGACAGACAGAGCATGAGTGGGAGAGGGGCAGAGAGGGAGACATAGAATCTGAAGCAGGCTCCAGGCTCTGAGCTGTTAGCACAGTGCCCGATTTGGGGTTCGAACTCATGAGCTGTGAGATCATGACCTGAGCCGAAGTTGGACACTTTACTGACTGAGCCACCCAGACACCCCCCCCATGTCTGTTAATACAAGGAAATATATTCTATGCATGTCAAAGAGCAGCTCCATAGGAAAGTCTGTAGAAAAAGAAAGTCTACTGGTTTGGTGTCTTGATAGATCCTCTGTTTCGGTGAACTAAATACATTTATGGAATTTTAATGTCATCAATTCTTCCAAAATATGTTGGAACCATTTAAGGTTCCTAGTTATGTCTAGGACTTTTTCTTCACTACCTGTTGTTGCTGAACATAATATTATTAGAACCTCCCTGTAACTCCTCAGTGAAGTTTAGCAGTCTACTTTCCCTGCCTGAACTGAGCAGACTCTGTTCTTTATTCATTTTAGTACTCAATAGTTCTAAAACTTATCAGACTCTAATTGTTCCCACAAGACTGCTTCATTTATGTCATTATCTAAAGTTCTACTGTATCTCTTCATAGAACTATATTGTTTGTCACTTCTTTGCTACATAATTTTATAAAGGGTTGTACTTCACCCTCTCCCTAAAGAGGAGGAAATTAAAGAAAGAGGTCATTTCAGATATTTTAAAATATTTTTATCTTTCATAATATTTAAGGCAGGAGAGATTCAATAAATCCTTAATGATGCATTGCTTGATCCAATTTGCCATATTCCTTCACTGAACCTCCCTGTAGTTAATTACATCACTTCCTCTTTACCTGCTATCAGAAACTTCTGAAAATGAATCATTTAAAATTAAACTCCTATGGACTATAATTTATGTCTGATGTCCATTAATAACCTGGTTTTCAGAAAGATACTTTAAATCCAAATAATGTAATTAGAGATGCTTCAAATTGGAAGTAGTATTGCACAAAATCAAATCTAACTTCTTCATTTATGGATGAATTGGAGGCTTTATGATTCATAGCCCCAAGGTCACATAGCTGGTTAGCAAGGACTAGATTTAAGACTAGAACTCAGGCTGCTGGCTTGAGATCAAGTGTTGTTGCTATAATAACATATTGCCTTTCATATTATAAACCAGAGCTGTGTGTGTGTGTGTGTGTGTGTGTGTGTGTGTGTGTGTGAGAGAGAGAGAGAGAGAGAGAGAGAGAAAGAGAGAGAGAGAGAGTTTGCTCTCAAACATATATCTTTGCAGTCATTCATATACCCCCTGCTTCTTTTGGCTTCTCTGCTAGTAATGAAAAACAAATTATGGATTAGAATTTGAGAATCTCTGTACATCACAATCAGTTTTAAGTAACACCATACAGAGCAATTTCACTGTCATGCCTTGAGAGTTGCCGTGAGCTTCCTTCTTCCCTTTACTTCCTTTTCAATTTCCTTTAGCTTATGGAAGATCTCCAAACGTAAATTGAGACACTATCCCTTTATGTAATGTCTTTATTATGAAAGATCTAACCATCTTTCTAAAGGAAATGCCACATGTTAGACCAGGAGACCATCTTCCAAACAAAGTGACAAATCCCATATTATAATAGTTATGGCAATAGAGCTATTTGACAGTTAAAGTAATAGCCATGGATTTTATTGATGATAATAATATACAGAATGAGGGGGGAAAAAGAAGAATGACATTCAACAGAACATTAATGTAAAAAGATTGGAAGAGACTTGTAATTGAAATAAGAGTGTAAAATTTTAGACTAATTTTGAAGAACTTGGAGTGGCTAAGCATAGCCTTAGCTGCCAAGGATGGTTCACAAAGTAGCGGGAAACCAGATACCTTTTACAAGATGAAGAGTAGGTATGGATTGGATGGTGACAGATCCAGAGAGTGTGGTGAGACTAAGTCTCACAAACTCCAGAGTAATTCTGCGGGCTGCATGTTAGTTTCTAGGGTGGCCTTTTATTGCCTTTGCTGACATGAAGGCCATGTTGTCTTTCCCCCATACCCCTTCCCAGTAGCTTCTGATAAACTCAGGGGGTTCTAATGTTTGTGCTGTTCAGACAGGACTGGAGACAGTTACAGGAATGGATACTCCCTCTGACTCTATTTTCTTAAATGTGTGTCTTCTTTACAAAATTTTAGGGTGCTATGTGAACCCAATACTTGTTTGGATATAAAAAATACTTTACAGGAAGCAAAGGAAAGACTGAGACATGATAGGAAGGTAATAAAAATGAAACATCCTTTTTTTTAATCTTCTTGCTCCCCATCAACTGATAACACGCATTTTACACCTAACCTTGCCTCTCACTCCACAAATGCTGGAACTTAAGCAAAGCTTTGAGGTTGGCTTGAGAGAAAAGCCAAATTCTCTTCCAATGCAATGATTTCAATAGCAGTTTTTTATCACTTGTTCATATTACCACCTGCTTGGATATCTGGCATTCCCTAGAGAGAGTGGAGAGGCTGTTTTATTAGCAGTTTACAAGTCTTATTAGAGAAAATGAGTTGAAACTCTAAAAAGAAAAAGAGGCAGAAAATATGGAAATGCTTATTCAAGCTTAGATTTGAACAAACAGAAGAACTTCAATCTAATAGGGAGAAAGAATCTTTCCCGAGAGTGACCAAAATGAGTGGTTTAATATTGCAGAAAAAGAAAATACACTTTGAAGGCTTTGCTTAAAGGCAACTTCTTATTTATTTTTCACTTTTCCCAAGGGCCTCTTACTCAATGCTCATCTCTGATGTCAACAATTTTGACCATGGGAAAAAAAAAGTCTCAAATAACACAGTCCTTTAGTTTGGGCATTATTTTTTCTTTTGAGAAAACTGGAACTCACAGAGGGGAGGGGAATCTAAACTCAGGTACAAAGGCAAAGGTTTATAAAGAAACTACACATTCTGTACACAGGGAACTAATTTAATAAGCAGTCTCTCCCTGCTAGCTTGCGATTAAACTAAATTGCCAGCCTAAACTTTTCTGTGCAGAATTTCAAATGTCAACACATTATATTGCGATTCCTCTTAATTTCTCACAAAGAAAATGCAAAATGAATTCATTATGCTGGAGTAAGTGGAAAAAATGATGAGTTTCTCCAGAAGAGTATGCAACGGGGAGAGATTGGGCAAGACGATTATATTGAGATATTTGAATAGCTGGCCATTAGCTAGAGCATCCCCATTACTCTGCTGATAATTATATCTCTTCTGCTATGACTTCCCAGTGGAATAATAGAATGTTCCCAGTGCAGGAGATAATGAAAAATACCATTCAGGTGGTACATATATGCCAGGAATAGAATGCAGTATTTCTTTCCTTCCTGGCTTTTGCTCTGCCTTAGCCCCCATCAGCCCCAACTGCCTGTACCTTGTCACTCTAATGGCGCACACCTACGCAATATATGTTAATATGTGTTTGGTTGTTCTATGCTGTGTACAGGGAGAATAAATGTATCTTGAAAATGGAGATGGCAATGGAATATCATTCTTCCAACATAATTATCTCCTGTGTTTAGAAAGCCCGGTGTTTTGCTGAGTACATTTTTGTTAGCTATTATGTAAATGACTTTCAAAACCCACTATGGTGCAGAGTGAAGGCTTTGGATGGGATCTTATAAGGATAAAACTCTTTTTTTTTCTTTGTAAGAAAAATAATGGTTCCATGTTCTTCTAATTAGTCCATCATTTTGCAGACATTTTTCATTTTAGCAATCAAGTGAAATTAAACAAAAAAAAAAAGGGAGAAAAAAACCGAGATCAAATAACACCCACACAGTTTCAATAACACTTTCCCTTCCTTTCTCCTGCCCTTTTCTCTCTCCTTTCCCTCTATCCCCTTTCCTTTCTCATTTGAACAATTCTTAAAACCTCTTATGTATTATTGCCACCTTATCATACTGTGGCATTTTTATTGCTTCATATTTTCAGTTTGGGGAAATCTTCCTGGGTACTGTATCTCTTCACAAATTCATTAATTTTAAAAAAAAACTCAGTTTGCATCTCTTGCCCCCTCCTTTGCTGTGCCACTGTTGTTTTAAATTCTGGATCCTTGCTTGAGAATTTCATTTTCAAATTATGTACAGAAAGGAAAGTTCCACCCAAACAACTTATATTTGCATCCTGTAGAGGGCAGTGAAATGTTACAAAGGTTTTACCCTCCATAAGGGTTAAATTTAGAACTGCTCATTTTTCTGAGTTTTGGCACTCACTGGAAATCAGGACAAAAAAACCAACAACAACAACAACTAAATTACCCAAAGATACCATTTTTCTCCTATTAAAATTGTACTTATGTTTAGAATCATAGAGGTATACTTCATCATATGAATGTTTTCTGGTTAAAGTATTTATTACCTAAGAATGTATTCCAAATGCATAAAAGTGCAATGTGCATGGACAAATGGCTATAACTCAAACCACAAGGAAACAAAGTATGTGTGTTCAGGGTGTCCTCGTTAGGGTTCATACTCAAAATTTGGTTAATATCAACTCTAGTCAAAGGACTGATTCAAATAGTCAATGCTTGATGGTGATCTAACAAGAAATTAGGACTATTTTTAGTATGGAAGTTTTAATTTACAAATTCCAGTCACATACCCAAAAAACTAAAATCACATCTCCTTATAATTTACATGTTTTATCATCAATGTCAAACATTACTTAGTAGCTTAAGGTAATGGCGAACAATGTCTTTTAACATGTATTAAATTATTTGTGCATAAATTAAAAAACGTCTAGTTCCAAAGGGAATTTAGGGTATTTTATTCTGTTTATCTTTAAACCAAATAAAATTTGAATTTAGTATAACACAAAGTACATGGATGTGTAAATATATATATATATTTTAAAGACTTTATTTTTAAGGATTCTCTACACCCAACATGGGACTCACTAGCAACCCTGAGATCAAGAGTCATATACTTAATTGACTGAGCCAGTCAGGTGCCCCACATGGCTGTGGGTGTTATGTGTGTATGTATGAATATATATATATACTATGTTTACTAATTATGACATATAGTCAATATATGGTATATTCTAAATATCTTAACATTCATAAACATTCTATTAATTATGCGATAGACTTATAAAATACTTTTTTAAAAAAGAATTTATTTTTATGTAATCTTTACAACCAACGTAGGCTCAAACTTACAACCCCAAGATCAAGAGTCACACTCTTTACTAACTGAGCCAGCCAGGCGCCCCAAAATACTTTTGTAACCGATACACAATGAAAAATGCCATGATAAGTCTAAATGCTTTCCCAAGTCTCAAATCTGTATGATGAAATCAATGTCACTAGTGATTGATTGAAATCTTTATACCACACTCTTGTATGTATTTGGAAATAACCCCTAAATTTAATAATAATGTAAGTGACAATGCAATCCTAGGTAGCTTTACTCTGGAAAGGACTATCTTAGTGTTTTCCTGTTTGTATTCTCCTTTCTCTTTCACAATGCCTTTTCATTACTTTCCAAATTCTTTCCTTTTCTCTTTGAGATGTCAAACCCTATGATCAAAGTCTTCACCGTCTGCACCTGAATTCTCTAGAGTTTCCTTATCATGTGTATGTTTTTTTGTTGTTGTTTAAACTGTTCACAATGATTCCCTTCTAGACTCTCACCTCCTTAGCCTCCTGTTGCTTTTCCAAAATTTGAATTTGCTAAATTCAGCTAGTTCTGGCAAATGGTGAACTTCCTCACAGCCAGAGATGTAATCTCTCCTGCTTGGGAGCAAGGACTCCCCCAGGAAGATGTTCTTTCTCATTCTAATCTCAGGTGTTTGTATAAACTTTTTAATTCTGTTGGTTTAGGATAATCTAATACTGGTTTTCTTAACCACTTGTCTTTCTATTTTTTTGAGTTAATTTCTTTTTCCAAGCTTTTGAATCAGAATTTTATATCCACCTCCAATTAGATATGCGATTGCCCCTCTGCTTAAAGTTGTAATTATGCCAGCTAGAATTCACCTTGTGCTATAAATGTTCACACCGGAGATGCTCCCTGCCTTGAGGTTTGTCCCATGATGTGGGAGCCCACTCGTTCTGTGCACTAGAGTAGCCTGGAAGTACAAGGATATTTCTTCCGGGGTAACCTTCAAGCAGTGAGTATATAAAAGCTCTCATTTCCCATCCGTTAGGGAGCCAAAGTTTGTGTGACATTTTATATGTTGTATAGGTATTGCCGACCCTCGTGGTTCACCGTGGTCATTTCAGAGGCTCATGCTTAGATCGGCTTTCCCACTTTTCCTAATTAACAGTCCTGGATCCCTCACTCCTGTTCCCTTGATCATCTCTTAAATAAACTACTTGCACAAAAGTCCTTTACTCAAACAAAGTAAGAGAGAGAGAGAGAGAGAGAGAGAGAGAGAGAGAGAGAGAGAGAGAATGCCAAGTAGGCTCCACACTGTCAGCTCGAGCCCAAGTGATTCAGAGCTCCATCTCAGGAACTGTGCGATCATGACCTGAGATAAAATCAAGAGTTGGATACTTAACTGACTGAGGCACCCAGGTGCCTCTCGTTTTGTTTTTTGTAAACATTGTATTTACTCTTTTAATTTATTCATATTCCCATGCATGTTTTAGGATCTACTTGTTAATTTCTACAAAAAGTATGCTTTGCCTCTGTTTAGAATTTCATTGAATCTATTGATGAATTTGGTAGGAATCAATATTATAGAAGTACTGAGTTCCAAAACAAGGATAGGACTTAATTCTCTATTAATAGTTAAGGTATTATTTACTTTCTTTTAGCAATGATTTGAACCTTTTATTAGATAAGTAATGCACATATTTATTTTTTAATTTCTAGGTATTTCAAATGTTTGTAGACTTAAAAAATCATTTCCCTGTTTTTGCTGCTAAAATGTAGAAATACAATTGGTTTTTTGTATATTCATCTTTCTAAACATTTTGCTAGATTGGTAGAATCCTTAATATTTTTAACCAAAATAATAAGCATCACTGTTTAAAGATAGTTTTACTTATAATTTTTTCCTTACCCACTTATTTTACTGAGTAGGGCCTCCATTGTAATGTTAAATAGAGGGATGAAGGGGACATCTTTGGTTTTCTTTTCCAAACATTAGGGACAATGTATACAAATTTTTTTTCATTAAGTGTGATGCAAAGTGTTATTTTTGTAAATGCTCTTGGTTAGATTGTTGAATTTCCTTTTATGCCTAACTTGCTGAGAATTTTCATTATAAATGTATGAGAAATCTTGCCAGACACTTTTTCTGCATATATTGAGATGATCATACACATTTAATCATTTATTTTGTTAATGTTTTGAATTACATTGAATGATTTTCAAGTATTAAACCAACCTTGCATTCCTCTGAAAAACTTTACCTAATCATGAGTTATCTCCTTATATTTCATTCCATTTTCTAATATTTGAAAAACATGCTTATATTATTTTCGGTCTGTATTTTTCTGGTAATGTTTTTGTCTAGTCGTGGTTTTCAGATTGTGCTGACCTTAAAAAGTGAGTAAGAATTTCCTCTTCCTTTATTTTTTTCTAAGAGACTTGGTATAAAATAATATTATTTCCTTCTTAGATACATGTTAAATTTCAACAGACAAGCCATTAAAAACCTAGTTTTTCTTTATGGAAAATTTTTTATTACAAATTCATTTTCTTTAGTACAAAAGAGCTGTTTAGATTTTTCTATTTCTCCTTGACTCTGTGTGGTACTTTGTTTCCTTTTAATCCATTTCTTCCAAGCAGTGGAAATTACTGGTATAAAATTAACCATAAATTTCCTTATTATAGTTTTAATACCTACAGAACCTATAATAATAAGTATCTGCTCTTTTATTCCTACTATTGTTCATTTATGTTTTCTCTCTTTGTTTCTAACCAATCTCAATAGGAAGCATTATTTTATAAATTTCTCTGCTGTGCTTTGTTTGTTTGTTTTCTACATCATTGATTTCTGCTTTCTTCTAATTAGTTTTTATCTTCTACATACTCTGGATTTAATTTGCTCTTCTTTTTCTAATCTCTTAATATAGAAGTTTACATCACTAATTTCAGTTCTTTATTCTTTTCTAATATAAACATTTTGATATAAAAATGTTAATCTGAACATTATTTTAACTGCATCACACAAACTGGGTTTTGTTTTCAATCATTTTGTTATAATTATTTCAAAATATTTTCTAATTTAGTTTGCATTTCTTCTTTGACTTAGACTTTTTATAATTTTCAAACACTAGAGATTCTCTAAGCATTAAAACAGAATGCTTCTAACATAATTATGTTTTGATCAGGACACAATTTGTATTTGCTAGTTTTTTGCTATCTGTTTTTTTGACTAAGAATATAGTCTATCTTATAGAATACTCCATGTATGTTTGAAAACTCGGCCTTCTGTCTATTTTTTTTTCTTTTTTCTTTTTGGCTGTAGTCTCTATAAATGTCCACTTAGGTCAAGTTGTTTATTAGTGTTGTTCAAGTCTTCTATTTTCTTACTCATTTTGTCTCTTTTTCTATCAATTATCGAGAGACAAAAGACACATGTTAAAAATCTTCAAGTATAATCATGTATTTTGTATTTCTCCTTTAAATTATTTTTGATTCATTTAATTTGAAATTCTGTTATTAGATGCATAGACATTTATGATTATTATGTTACCTTGATTAATTGATGCATTTATGATTATACATCTTTTTTAGTAAATGTTTTTTAAATGCTTATTTATTTTTGAGAGAGAGAGAGACTCAGGGAGAGAAAGAATGAGAATGAGAATGGAGGAGTGGCAGAGAGAAAGGGGGACAGAGGATCTTTGAAGCAGGTTCTGCCCTGACAGCAGAAAGTCTGACATGGGCCTCAAACTCAGGAACCAAACCATAAGATCATGACCTTGGCAGCCGTCAAACGCTTCAAGAACTGAGCTACCCAGGCACCCCTGATTACAGATCTTTGTTATTGGTTATTTTCCTCATTTTAAAGATGACTTTATAATTTATTATTTGAGCTTTCTCACTTTCTTCTATGATTTTCATGATATGCACTCCATACTATTACTTTCACACTAACTATGTTTTCAAATTTAAAATATATCTCTTGAAAATAACAGATTTTACCACTACCTTTTTATCTCAGAATTTCTGCCTTTTATTTTTATATTTAGTGTACTTGTTTTTGATGTAATCATTGATATGGCTTTGTCATCTTGCTGTTGGATTTCTATCTGTTCTTCTGTAGCTGTACTTTTTAGTTAATTTTATGTATTAAGAAAATTTCAGGTGCCAAAAATAAGAAACCTATAATGATTCTTGGTTGTTATAGTTAATCAAAACTCTCTTCCAATAAATTCCTTTCCTTTCACAGATAAGTACGTTGTGAGAATCAGTTTAATAACTTATTAATAATGTCTCATAATTATTTTACTGTCTCTTAACTTTATTGTAACTAGTAGTTTAGCAAGGACCCAATATAATTACATGAATAGAATCCCACAGGTATTTATCAAATCACGCTAACCTTTCTACTGTCTCTGGTTTCAGTTTATTTAGGAATATCATAAGTATATACAATTTTTATTTGGTAATTATATCTCAGTAAGGCTGAAAAATAGATTAAGAAAAAGAATCAGTAATACAGAAAACACGAGTAATGTCTAAAGAGAACTGTTTTGTTTTGTTCTGTTTTGTTTTCAGTCAAATTGTGCAGCAATCATTCTATTGATATTCTCTCTACAAAGGGTCAATTCATTCTGGGTATTTCTTTTTTCCTTTTTTTTAATGGTTATTTAATTTTGAGAGAGAGACAGAGAGACAGAGAAGGAGCAGGGAAGGGGCAGAGAGAGAGACACAGAATCCAAAGCAGGCTCCAGGCTTCAAGCTAACAGCACAGAGCCTGATGCAGGGCTCGAACTCATAAACCAAGACCTGAGCCAAAGTTGTATGCTTAACTGAATGAGCTACCCAGGCACCCCTCATTCCGGGTATTTCTATACCAAGGATATTTTGAAATATTAATTTGATATTACATATCAGAAACGTTCACTTAAGTTAATAAATGCCACATTTTCTAAAAGTTTATAAAAAACATTGAGATTTAAAACTTTTTTTAATAATTAGACAAAATTTAAGAGTTTTAACGTTGTTCTCAAATAAGACTTGAAAGGTCTCTGTTTCTTTTAAAGTTTGAGGTATGGAGTACTCTTTTTTTTCTTTTTTTCCTGCTCTCCCACGAAATGGCATTCATAATTTTTGTCACTGTACACCTAGTAAAAATAATATTTATATTTGCTGAAGTTTTATAGTTCGGTTTTTATGAAAATTAATAGTTCTAATTTGCAAAATTGATACATTTAGTAGATGAGGATATCAAATGCTATGTAGTGTGCCTCAAAACTATCCAGCCAATAAATTTAACTTATGAAATCTGATTGCTATTGAAAGTCACACAAATTTGTCACCTGTCATATTATTTTCATGTACTATGTTTCTTATATTTTAAGAAGAGTATCTTGGAGCACCTGGGTGGCTCGGTTGGTGAAGCTCTCAACTCAGTATTGCTCAGGTCATGATCTCATGGTTTGTGAGACTGAGCTCCTCATCAGGGTTTGCATTGACAGCATAGAGCCTACTTGGGATTTCTCTCTCTCTCTCCCTCTCTGGCTGCCCCTCTCCCACTAGTGCTCTCTCTCTCAAAATAAATTTTTTTTAATTAAAAAAATAATTATAATATGGATCTACATTACCTATGAAGGCTTCTTAGAAGATAACAATAATCAGCAGAGTGTGGTATTTGCTAGATACTAAAATAAATCAATGGAATAAAATAAAGAACACATAAATTGATTCATTCTTAGACATTCAAGTGATTCTCAACAAGGATCTCACTGAAATCCCATGGAGAGGAGAGAAAGCACTTCTATGGTAACTGAGTAGTTAAAATACAAGAATATAAATGGCCATAAGTACATGAAAATATTCTCAATGATATTAGTCAGAAAGGAAATAAAAATTTAAGCACAATTAAATATCTCTATACACCCACTAGAATGGCTAAAATTAAAGTGGTCACAATACCAAGATGTAGGGAAGATGAAGCAATCAGAACTTTCAGAGCTGGCTGATAGGAGTATCAAATGGTATAATCATTTTACGAAGTGGTCAAGTGTTTTCTTACAAAGTTAGATGTACATTAAACTTATAATCCAACCATTTTATTTACAGTCATTCACTCAGGAGAGATAAAAACATATGTACACATACACACAATATGCCCAAGAATGTATATAGCAGCCTTGTTCAGAAACAGCTCCAAATGGAAAAAGCACAAATATTTATTGCCCATAGGATTGCTAAATAAATTACAGTATAATCGTAGAATGGAACACTACTCTG
The DNA here is from genome assembly GCA_030068075.1 of Paguma larvata. Lineage (NCBI taxonomy): Eukaryota > Metazoa > Chordata > Mammalia > Carnivora > Viverridae > Paguma > Paguma larvata. The sequence goes on from CM057835.1 coordinate 32,320,065, forward strand.
CAATACAAAGAAACAAACTGCTGGTCCATGCAACAAAATGGATGAACTTCAGGTTATTATGCTGAAAGGGAAAAGGGTATCTTTACAGTAGAGAAACTGAACAAATAGCACCTGAGACAGCTGATCAAGTCAACTTCATGATAAGCCATTTGTTAGTCTGCACCCTTGGATGTATTATATCAAAAATGTCACTTTACCTCTGTGGTCTTCTTCCCCAAAACTTACAATTCCAGTCTATGCATGAGAAAACCATCAGACAAATTTCAACTGAGGAATAGACTAACCACTAATCTTAAAAAAATGTCAAGGTCACCAAAAACAAGGAAAGTCTGAGAAACTGTTATAACCAGAAGCCTAAGAAGACATGATGACTAAGTTAATGTGGCATCCTTGGTGGGACATTAGGTAAAAACTAAGGAAATCTGAATAAGGAATGGATTTTTCCTTAATAATAATGTATCAGGGGGCGCCTCGATGGCTTAGTTGGTTAAGTGTCCGACTTTGTCTCAGGTCATGATCTTGTAGTTGGGGAGTTTAAGCCCCGTGTTGGGCTCTGTGCTGACAGCTCAGAGCCTGGAGCCTGCTTCAGATTCTGTGCCTCCCTCTCTTTCTGCCCCTCCCCTGCTCGCACTCTGTCTCTCTTTCTCTCTCTCATAAAATGAATAAAACATTTAAAAATATTTAAAAAGTGTATCAGTATTGGTTATTTAATTGTAACAAATTTACTAATGTTAGATGTTAATCTGAGAGGAAATTAGGTATGGGATATATGAGAATTTTCTGTATTATCCTAATAGTTTTTCTTTAAATATAATACTGCTTTTTTAAAAATCACTAAAAATATTGTGATAAATGAAAAAGCCAGAAACCTGAATGCACATACTGTGTGATTTAATTTATATTACACTGTAGAACTGACAACACTAATCTATGATGAAAGAAGGAATCAGAGTACTGACTGCCTCATGGGAAGAGGGGTGTAGATTAACTTTCCAGTCAAGGGAACTTTCTGGGGTGAAAAAAATGTTCTATATCTGGACAGGGGTCAGGATGATATGTGATCATTTTTCAAAACTCAATGAATTGTGGACTTAAAACCTGTGCATTTAATGATATGCAAAATACACCTCATTTTTTAATGAAAAATGTGCAGTTACTGAGAGGCAATAATGAAGTATTCAAAACCTATCTTCATTCTGCCCTCTTGTTTCTGATTTAGTTGTCGTCCACCTGAAGTGAGAACGGGTGCTCTTTGCAGCTTTTTACCTGGTGAGATCTTTGTTCAGAAGCCACTGAGTAAGTACAAAGGCTCATTGTGACTGTGTAGGATGACTCACTGCCAAGCGAACTTTTAAATAGAGAACTTTATTCCAGAATCTTACCTCCCTTTGTTTCCTGATCTGAATACATGCAGACATTCTCCCCTTCTTTGTCCTATATAAAATTCTCAAAAAAAAAAAAAAAAAAAAAAAGAATGAACTCTTTCTATAGTCGGGATAAAATGTTCTCCTGGTTATCATTCTAAAAATCATCCTATTTACCCAAGTTTCATTTCTGATTACTTGTCACTCTATTTGTTACTCAACTGCCCTTACAGTTGTTCACATTTTTGTTCATATGAAACAACTGTTGTGTTGAATTCAAAGCTCTTATCTTTACATAAATGCTACAGATGTACCTTCCTGTCATTTCATTTTCATTCTCTTTTGAATTTTAAGTCCCTATTTAAGAGGGAAAAAATTAAATGAAAGGAGACAAGAGGAGGAAACAAATGAAGAGGGTATGTGAGGAAGGAAGAAGGGACTTTGAAAGGTAAAGAGGAAATATGACTCAACCAAGGTCTCCGAAATAGACAAAGAGAGTCACTTGTAAGCATGTGCATAATGGTATTCCTTAACTTACCCATGCCTGGTGTTTCACTTTAGAGTTTTCCCCCCTGAACTGAATGCTGTGTGGCAATGTTAAGGACACATTAATATAGGCTTATAATAATGAGAATATAGTGTAAAATTTAAGAGCGACATCTTTTAGAATTTCAATGGACTCCATGACTTAAATTTTACACATCATGATCTATACCTACTGTATTTTATAAACATATGTTTCAATGTAATATAAAGACTTTTGAGACTTAAAACATCCAAGGTAAGCTACAAATATATACCACAAGGTTCTGAACAGAGTTTGCTTATATAGGGTTTTAGTTTTAATAGTATTCAGATTAAGATGTTTATTATACAATACAAACATGAAATAGTAATTCACTGAGGGTTAATATACTGCAACTGTAATTAAAATTATTATGAAAATAATGGTTTCTCTTTACAGATTCCAAATGTATATATTGCTATCTATATAAGAAAATATCAGTAAGAACTTTAAATATAAGTTCCTGGAGGAGTGCACAGTGCCATTTAATCAACAGTTTCTGTTAATAGAATGTCCAGCAACTGAGAACTTGCTACATTTCTTTTCTCTTTTTTTAAACATTTTTAATGTTTATTTATTTTGGGGAGAGAGAGAATTTGTGGGGAGGGCAGAGAGAGAGGGAGACACAGAATTGGAAGTAGGCTCCAGGCTCTGATCTGTCAGCAGAGAACCCAACATGGGGCTCGAAATCCCAAACCTGAACTGCAGAGCATGACCTGAGCCAAAGTTGGATGCCCAACCAACTGAGCCACCCAGGCGCCCTTATTTTCTTACCAAAGATATTCATGGAACTGTCCTAAATAATGTTAGCTATAGAGAGGGACAGAACTCATAGCCATGTGGAAATAGCCACACAACAAAGGGTCTGAGTCAAAGGGGTGAAAGAATTTCAGAAAAACAGCAATTATCAGGGACAGAAGAATCATCCTCAGTAAAAATTCAGTGCATGTTGATCAAGTACAATGAATAAGCACAGGACTACAAAGTGTCTTGTCAAAGGAAACATGGTACAGCAAAGCTTCCAAATCATGGGAATTGTCATGGAGGCAATGGATTAGCCAAGTTCATCCAAGGGAATTCCATCCAACACAAGGTGAAGAACTAAAACATGGATTGGTCTCACAAATGGACTGAAAAGATTGATTCTGGTCAGTAGCCTCTGGCTAGCTATTGTGAAATGAAGATAAATAAACTATTCTGCCAATTATGAATGTCAGATTGTTTGGAAAAGGGTAGAAAAGCACGAGTACCTAAGAGACGACAAAGAATAGCACGCAGTAGATGCCCGAGCTTTCCCTAGGAGGGAGAACTAAATTTGAATAAGTAATCTCTAAGATACATGCCTTCAGATCATTTCTAATATTTATCATCATATAAAGATAGGACTTCAGATGTTTTTGCCAAACAGTATCTTCATGGTTGCAGGAGTAACTCCACATCCTGAATACGTTTGAATGACCGTGGAAAACTTCTTCACAAGGTGTGAGTAAATCATAGGCTAATATTTCTAGATACTAAAGAAGGTATAGAATAAAGTAAAAAAAAAAAAAGCTACCTTACTCTAAGGGCATTACTAGATAAATATTCACCACAGTACATGAATATAACATATGATATGTGGCTGAAATGTAAAGAGATCACAGGTCTCCTTACTAGGAGACAAAATAAAATAAAATACAATACATTAAAATAGTAAAAAAACAACCTGCCAGATATAAGGGAAAATGTCAGGGAAAAAGCAAATAAACAGGCCTAGTCCCAAAATCCAAGACTTTAAAAATAAGGGCAAGGAGGGGCAGGAGGAAGGCATATCTGACCAGGTAAATAGCATAAACAGAGGCTTACACTCCAAAGGAAGTATATTCCAAACGTGAACTCTTGGGAGGTCTGACAGGAGACCTCACTGATCTACAGTAGAAGGTTTTTACTGGAAAATAGGGAAAGAAAATAACACGATCCAGGCATTATTCTAAGCCCCTTGTTTATAAAATGCAAAGACTTTAAATAATTGCCCAAGGTCATGTAGCTAATAAATAGTGGAATTCGGAGTTTACCACAAACTGGCTCCAAAATTCATTTCTTTAAAAAAATGTTTTTTTACGTTTATTTAATCTTGAAAGGCAGAGAGAGACATAGTGCGAGCAGGGGAGGGGCAGAGAGAGAGAGGGAGACACAGAAGCTGAAGCAGGTTCCAGGCTCTGAGCTGTCAGCACAGAGCCAGAGGTCGGGCTTGAACTCACCAAATGCAAACCGCAAGATCATGACCTGAACTGAAGTCAGACACTTAACCAACCGAGCGAGCCAGGTGCTTCAAAAATTCATCTCTTAACTACTGTGTTATACCAAATCTTCATATTGATTAGGTAGAGTTTCAAGTCTGCAGTCTAACTTTAACAAGTTTTCCAGGTCAATAGCAATATGGTAGAAATTATTTGTGATCCTGTAAGTAAATATTTTTTCAGGGAAAAGCCTTGCGTACCCTTGCCAGCCTGGCTGGTGCACTCTGATAGGGATCAAGCAATAGTGAATCCTCTGAAAGGTCAGAAAGTTAAAATTAACTCACCCTCTTACCTCAGGAATCGCAATCCATCTCAAAAGTGGACCTGAGCCTCGTTCAATCACCCACCTTAAAAACGGTATAGATCATCTTTGCTTCATTAGCTATTACCAAGTTGTAGTCATAAGGATGAAAATGGTCAATGACGATCTTTCCTTCAAATAATCTCAGCTTACATTTTAGAGGGAAAATTTTAAAGAGGCAAGGAAATAAACAAAATTCTATTATTTTTGTCACATTTCTTTAGCTCCAAAAGCTGTGGTGTTAACACTCATAAAAGCTTCTAATTTATCCCACAAATAGAAGAATGTGATTTGTCATGCAGGGAATTCACATGCAAAGAAGAGGTGTCAAGTTGACTCAAGCTGCCTGGGAGAACCTTTAAGTATAATTTCTTCTAGGTTTCTATTGGGGTATTTAACCTGCTTTGGGAAAATGCCACTCATACTTATTACTTCAGTCTTTCTTGCCAAAGAGGCTTCAGTTAATGCCCCAGCAGGGATTGCACCACGAGCCCCATTTTTCAAGGGCTTTCTAACTCAGTCATAAAAATTGGATCTGGGTGCAAACTTGTCCCAATTGTGGTGCACTTTCTACCTTGTTTGTTATAACCAGATGTATTTAAATTTTGTTCAGCTGCTTTTGAAGGTGGAAGGAAAATGACATTTTCTGCTTTTCAGATGAATTTTGGCAATGCTGGGAATCTGAAGGGAGTCTGATTTTAAAATTAAACATGAACTTTTAGATTCTATTAGGTCCATACTTTTGATCTGGGGCCACTGCCTATGGGCATTTCTATTAACAAGCAAACAGAAAATAAAACCCAGTGGAAATCATGCGGTTAAAAAGGAGCTGATAATTCAGTTCCATCCCAGGCCTTATGCTAATATTCAGCCAATTGTGGAATGTCTTGACCTCTGAGGATGATGCATTTTGACTCTGTGGAACATCAGATTGGGAGTTTGGGCCCAGATACAATTTTGGTTAGAAATTGACAGGCAGGCATATTGAGAAAGAGGAATTTTGATCACAAAAGAAATATACAGGAGGAAAATAATTGCTTTCAACCAATAGATATGCTGACGGCCTACTATGTGTTCAGAAAGCTGACTAGAGGCTTCTTCAGAGAGTGGGCACCCATATCGTGTTAGATGTAAACAATACAAATAATGAATGCAAACATGAAAAAGATCGCTAGAAACCAGAACATGTCAGGGAGTGCTGCAGACAAGTATCTAGGGACAGAAGGACTCACTTTTACTTGGAAAAAATCTCATGGGGTGAGGAGGCTCCCTGATAGCATTCTTTCTTTGTGCAGCAAGGGGAACTTGAACTAGCCTCTGTAGGATTTGGCAAAGAGAGGAAGGAGAACTGCATGAAGAGAGATACAGAGTGAGAATGAACTAGGCACTTTTAGAAGATCATATTGGTAAGACCATGAGGATTAGACTGCAGAGAGTCTTATATGTAAGAATAAAGCTTATTGTTTTTTGCTTGTTTGGTTATTTGAGAGAGAGAGAGAAAGAGAGAGAGCACAAGAACCTGTATCCTTGTTTGTGAGCTGGGGAAGAGCAGAGGGAGAGAGAATCTTAGGCAGGCTCTATGCTCAGTGTGAAGCTGGAGCTCATTGTGGGTTCAGATCCCACAACCGTTGGACCACGATGTGAGCCAAAGCATAGAGTCAGACCCTTAACTAACTAAGCCACCCAGAGACCCCTGTTTATTTTTAATAGGACTTACAAAATAAACGAAGGTTTTTTGAATAAAGGGATACTTAGAATGATGTTTTAGAAGATCCATATGATTTTAGTAACTAGAAAGAATGGAGTGTAGGCCTGAGAAAGGGAGGCAGAAAAGTACATCTGTTAATAAGGATCTAAACTTTTGTGGCTATCAGAAAAGAAAAGAAGAAAAAACTAACTTGAACTCAGTGTCTTGTTTGTTTGAGGAATGAGAGGAAGAATATAAACGAGTAAGATGCAAAATATAAAAAATACCAAGGAGCATAATGTCCTAAAGGCAGTGACGTTAAGCTAGGGTTCATCTCTCCTCAGGTGGGAGGTCTTTTCCAGCACGACAACTTCAGCGTAGAAATGTATGTTAGGGGCAGAGAGTACGGCCTCATTCTTGCTGTGCTTTCAAGAATATGGATACTGGAAGATTGCCTCCTAAATAATTAAGCAATTTATGGTGCAGTTGAGTTTGGTACTTAATTTCCATTCTCTTTTTCTTTACTATGAATGTACCCAGGTTAAGAATAAACAGTAAAAACAATAATACCAACATTAACAACCCATTTTCTTAAGTTCCTTTGCTAATAATGAGGCCAGTGAGATGATTTTTTTCCCAGCCTTACTGAGGTGTAATTGACTAATAAAATTGTATATATTTAAGGTGTGGTAGTTTGACATGGGAACACATTGCTGAAAAGAACCACAATCAAGTTCATTAACACATCCAGTGAAAGTTAAATGAGAACCATTGGGTAAGACTTAAAGGAAAGCTATTTAAAAGGAGTTGACTTCCTTAAAAACAAGTGATCCTTTCCTCACATCTGCTTCTTCCTGCTGGTTGTCTTGAACAGAGATATGGTGGCTGGAGATCCAGAAGCAATGTTATATCAATAAAGAGAATAGGAAATGGGGGCATGCATAAGGATGACAAAGCACAAAGATAGAGGAACCTCTATAACTCAAAACCCACTATACCAGTACTGTACTGCCTACCTCTGGGCTTTGTGTGATAGTCTCCTTCAGGAAAAAGAAATCCCTCCCGTAATTTCTGAGTTATGACCAGCATCTCATGCATTTCTAATGGACACACATTAATTAACACTAGAGATCTTGAAGGGCGCCTGGGTGGCTCAGTTGGTGAAGCATCCAACTTCAGCTCAGGTCATGATCTCTTGGTTTGTGGGTTTGAGCCCCATCTTGGGCTCTGTGCTGACAGCTTAGAGCCTGGAGCCTGCTTCAGATCTGTGTCTTCCTCTCTCTCTGCCTCTCCCCCACTCACAATCTCTCAAAAATTAAACATTAAAAAAATTTTTTAAAGTGTAGATCTCTTGAAGATGTGTAACTTTTATTGATTAGATTTGCTATGATTAAGAACTGCTTAGGAGGAGTAAGAGAAGCCTAACTTCACCTTGTCCCACGGATATTTACACATCAGTGTAAATAACCCAGAAATTGACCCTGAAGACTGACAAAACAAACTCTCCACAACTACATGTAGACAAGAGGCCACACTGCAGAGGGTAGGAAGGGCAGAGAAATGTTCCAGAGCTAAACAGGGTCCAAGGGAAGGAAAGATGTTTTAGGTGTGGATAAGGAAGAGAAACAGGCCTTCATACCAGGAAGTCCACATGGCAGAGATGAGTCCCCTTAACTTTTGGCTTTGAAACCAGAGAGGCTAATCATGTAAATTCTTTCAATCAGCAGGGCTTAACACCTGGGACTTTAAACATGAGCGGTATCCTGGGAAAGCTGGGATGGGGAGAGGAAACCAAGTCCCTGACCTGAAAGAGACAGCACAATAAACAGCACTGAGGAGATACAGCATAGAAGCTTGACTCAACTCAAGCCCCAAGTGGCCCCAGACTGACCCACTAACAACACAGGGGCAAAATCCTACCCACAACAGGCAAAGAGAACCTCCAAAGATAACTGGATAAAAGCAAAAACTGCTCAGCCATAATAGCAGAGCACATGCAACACATACAGGAGGTGCTCCTGAAGCACCAAGTTCTGGTGGACAGGGGACATTGCACTGCAGGATACATATGACCTCTTTTTCATAAAGCCACTACTTTCAAGAGTAGGAAACACAGCTGATTTTCCTAACACATAGAAAGAGACACAGAGAGTTGGCCAAAATGAGAAGGCAGAGGAATCTGTCCCAGATGAAAGAACAGAATAAATCACAGCAAGAGACCTAAACAAAATGGAAATAAGTAATATGTTTGATAGAGAATTGAAAGTAATGGGCATAAAGACACTCACTGGACTTGAGAAAAGAATGGAGGATCTACCTCAGTGAGACCCTTAACAAAGAGATAGAAGACTTCAAAAAGAACCAGTCAGAGATGGAGAACTCAATAAATGAAATTCACAATACACAAGATGGAATAAATAGTAAACTAGAGGAAGTAGAAGAATAAATCAGTGACCTAGAGGACAGAGTAATGGAAAGTAATCAAGCTTAACAGGAAAAGAAAAACATATATAAAATGAAAATAGATTTAGGGAACTCAGCGACACCATCAAGTGTAATAACATTTGCAATATAGGGATCCCAGAAGAAGAAGAGAGGAAAAAAAAGGGGCATAAGATATATTTTGAAGAAATAATAGCTGATAATTAACTGAATCTGGGGAAGGAAACAGGAATCCACATCCAGGAGGCACGGAGAGCCCAAAACAAAATAAACCCAAGAAGATCCACTCTAAGACACACAATAATTAAAATGGTAAAAAATGTAGTTATAAAGAGAAATTTAAAGGCAGCAAGAGGAAAACAGTTACATACAAGGGAAACCCCATAAGGCTATTAGCTGAATTTTCAGCAGAAACTTTGCAGACCCAAGGGAGTGGCATGATGTACACAAAGTGCTATAAGAAACAAACAAACAAACAAACAAATGCAACCAAAAGTACTCTATGCAGCCAGAATAGAAGGAGAGATAAAGAGTTTCCTAGACAAACAAAAGTTAAAGGAATTTATGATAAATCAGCCCTACGAAAAAATGTTAAAGGGGACTCTTTGAGTGGAATGGAAAGACAATAAATGGGAGTAAGAAAAGTAGGAAGCACAAAAGCAGTAGACTTAAGTATGTCTATAAAAATCAATCAAGGGATTAAAAAAATAAGAGGATGTAAAGTATGAAAAAGGAGAGGGGAGAGGAGTAAAAAATGGGTTCAAACTTAAGTGACCATCAACTTAATGTAGACTTCTATATGCACAAGATGTTATATATAAAACTAATGGTAACCACAAATCAAAGATAAAGGAATCCAAGTATATCACTAAAGAAAGCCAGAAAACTATGAGTGAAGAGATCAAGAGAAGAAGGTAACAGGGAAGAACTACAAGAACAACCATGAAACAAGTAACAGGATGGCAGTAAGTACATATCTATGCATAATTACTTTGAATGTAAATGGATTACACACTCCAATCAAAAGACAGAAGGTGACAAGATAGATAAAAAAGCAAGATCCGCCTACATGCTGCCTATAAGAGACTCATTACAGACCTAAAGACACATGCAGATTAAAAAAATGAAGGGACAGAAAAGCACTTATCATGCAAATGGAAATGAAAAGAAAGCCAGAGTAGCCATACTTATATTGGACAAAATAGACTGTAACAAGAGACAAAGAAAGACATTGTATAATAATAAATAATAAATATTTATGCACCCAACTTGAGAGAACCCAAATGTATAGAACAGTTAATAACAAACATAAAGGAACTAATCAATAGTAGTACCATATTAGTAGGGGACTTTAATACAGCACTTACATTAATGGATAGATCATCCAAATGGAATTTCAACAAGGAAATAGTTACTTTGAATGACACACTGGAGCAGATGGAGCTAACAGTTATCTTTAGAACATTTCATCCTGAAAATGCAGAATACACATTCTTAGGAGCACATGAAACATTCTTTAAGAATAGGGCACATATTAGGCCACAAAAAAAGCTCAACAAACTCAAGATGATTGAAATCATACCATCCATCTTGATTACAACACTATGAGGCTAGAAATAAACCATAATAAAATCTAGAAAGAACACAAATATATGGAGGTTAAATAACATGCTACTAAACAATGAATGGGTCAGCCGAGAAATCAAAGAGGAAATAAAAAGATACATGAAGACAAATTAAAATCAAAACACAATGTTCCAAAATCTTTAGGATGCAGCAAAAGCTATTTTAAGATGAAAGTTTATAGCAATATAGGTCTACCTTCAGAAGGAAGAAAAATATCAACATTACATCTAATGGAGCTAGGAAAAGAAGAACAAACAAAACCTAAAACCACTAGAAAGAAGTAAATTTTAAATATTAGAGTAGAAATAAATGAAATAGAAACTATAAAAACAATAGAAAAAATCTATGAAAGATCATAAAAGATCAACAACATTGATAACACTTAGCCAGACTCATCAACAAGAGAAAGAGTGAGAGAGAACTCAAATAAACAAAATTAGAAGTGAAAGAAGAGAAATAACAACCAACACCACAGGAAGACAAAGGATTATAAGAGAATATGTGAGTATTATATGCCAGTAAATTGGACAACATACAAAACATGGATAATTTCCTAGAAACATATACCCTCCCAAAACTGAATCAGGAAGAAATAGAAAATTTAAATTTAACAGACTTATTACCAGCAATGAAATTGAATCAGTAAAAAAAAACAAACAAAACAAAACAAAACTCCCAACAAACAGAAGTCCAGGACCAGATGGCTTCACAACTGAATTATAACAAATGTTTGAAGAACAGTTAATACCTATTTGTCTCAAACTATTCCAAAAAATAGAAGAGGAAAGAAATCTTGCAAATTTATTCTATGAGTCCAGCATTATGCTGAAATAAAAACCAAATACACTACAAAAAAACAAACAAACAACAACAACAGCAACAAAACAAAGTTCTCTCTCTCAGAGACAGAGAGAACTATAGGCCAATATCTATGGTGAGCAGACATGCAGAATTCCTTAAAATATTAGCAAACTGAATCTAAGAATACATTTAAAAAATCATTTACCACAATCAAGTTGATTTTATTACTGGGATGGTTCAATATCTGCAAATAAATCAATGTGATACATCACATCAACAAGAGAAAGGATAAAAACCACATGATTATTTTGAGGCTCAGTCAGTTAAGTGTCCAGCTTCAGCTCAGGTCATGATCTAACAGCCACATTGGGCTCTGTGCTAAGAGCCTGGAGCCTGCTTTGGATTCTGTGTTTCCCTCTCTCTCTGCCCCTGACTGGCTCATGGTCTGTATCTCAAAAAAAAAAAAAAAAAAAAAAAAAAAAAACATTAAAAAAAATGTATGATCATTTTTATAGATGCAAAAAAAAAAAAAAGCCTTTGACAAAATACAACATCCATTCTTGATAAAATAAAAAAAAACCTTCAACAAAGTAGGTGTAGATGGAGCATATTTCAAATTAATAAAGGCCATGTGTGGAAAATCCCACAGCTAGCATCATAGCCAATTGTGAAAAACTGAGCTTTTCCCCTAAGGTTAGAAGCAAGACAAGGATGTCCACTCTCACACTTTTATTCAGCATAGTACTGGAAGTCCTAGCCATATCAGTCAGACAAGAAAAAGAAATAAAGGCATCTAAATTGGTAGGGAAGAAGAAAAACTTTCACTATTTGCGGATTACATGATATTCTATGTAGGAAACCCTAAAGACTCCACCAAAAAACTACTTGATAAATTAATTCAGTAAGTTCACAAGATTAAAAAAAAAATCAATGTACAGAATACATTGCATTTATGGGCACTAATAATGATGTAGCATAAAGAGGAGTTAAAATAAAAGAAATTGAAGGTGATACAAATCAATGAAAAGACATTCCATGCTCATGGGTTGGAAGAATAATAAATATCGTTAAAATGTCCATACTACCCAAAGCAATACAGATTTAATGCAATCCCTATCAGAATACCAATAGTATTTTTCACGGAACAAGAACAAACAAACTCAGAATTTGCATGGAACCACAAAAGAACCCAAATACCCAAGGCAATCTTCAAAAAGAAGAATAACACTGGAAGATCACAATCCCACATTTCAAGATATACTACAAAGCTTACTAATAAAAGTGGTATGGTATTAAAAAAAAAAAGGAAAGAAATAGAGAAAGGGAGGAAGGAAGGAAGGAAGGAAGGAAGGGAGGGAGGGAGGGAGGGAGGGAGGGAGGGAGGGAGGGAGGAAGAAACAACAACAAAAAAAACCCGAACAGTAGATACATAGATCAATGGAACAGGAGACACCAGAAATAAACCCATGTTTATATGGTCACTTAAGCTTTGGCAAAGGAGGCAAGAATATACAACTGGAAAAGGGCAGTCTCTTCAACAAATGATGTTGGGGAAAACTGGACCGGAATATGGAAAAGAAAGAAACTGGACCATTTTCTTATACCATATGCAAAAATAAACTGAAAATGGATTAAGGGGCTAAATATGAGACCTGGAACCATAAAAATCCTAAAAGAGAGGACAGGCAGTAATTTTTGTGGCATTAGCTGTAGCAACATTTTTCTAGAAATGTCTCCTGAGGCAAGGGAAACAAAAGCAAATATATACTACTGGGACTACATCAGAATAGAAAGCTTCTCCACAGCAAGCAACAAAACTGAAAGGCAACTTACTGAATGGGAGAAGATATTTGCAAATGACATATCAGATAAAGGGTTAGTATCCAAAATGTATAAGAACTTATATAACTGAACATAAAAAAAAGCAAATAATCCAATTTTAAAATGAGCGGAAGACATCAACAGACATTTCTCTAAAGAAGACATCCAGATGGCCAACAGACACATGAAGAGACACTCAACGCCACTCATCATCAGGGAAATGCAAACCAAAACCACAATGAGATATCACCTCGGGATGGTTAAAATCAAAACCACAAGAAATAGTAAGTGTTAGTGTGGATGCATGAAAAAGGAATCCTTGTGTACCATTGGTGGGAATGCAAACTAGTATAGCTATTGTGGAAAACAGTATGGAGGTTCTTCAATAAATTAACTATACAATTACCACTAATTACTACCAGTAATTCCACTATAAATATGAAAACACTAATTTGAAAAGATATATGGACCTCTATGTTTATAGCAGTATTATTTACAATAGCCAAATTATGGAAGAAGTCCAAGTATTCATCCATAAATGAATGGATAAAGAGGTAGTATAAACACACGCGTGTGGGCACACACACACACACACACACACACACACACACACACACACAGAGCAATATTACTCAGCTATAAAAAAGAATGAAAACTTGCCATTTGCAACATCGATGGACCTAGACGGTATAATGCTAAGCAAAATAAGTCAGTCAGAAAAAAACAAATACTGTATGATTTCACTCATTCATGAATTTGAGGAACAAAACAAACAAAAAGATGTATCAAAACCCACTCTTAACCATGGAGAACAAGCAGATGGCTACCAGAGGGGAGTTGGAGAGGGGTGGGCGAAATAGGTGAAGGAAATTAAGAGTATACTATCACAATGAGCACTGAGTAATGAATACAATTGTTGAATCACTGTATTTTGACACCTGAAACTAATATAACACTACATGGTATTTATATTGGAATTTAAAAAAATGCTTAGAAATAGATTAAATATACTAAAGTAAAAACGATCTTATTTTTAGACCTAGTAAACAACTGAACCCAGTAAGTATTTAGGAAATATTTAGATGAGGTCTAATATACTAAATATATATTTAAAAGAGAGCAATTTATAAATTCATGAGAGGAAAGGCCTTTACCAAATAAGAAATGAAAGGACTTAAATAGTGAGGTCACAGAAAAAGAAATGGCTTTAAAAATATCGAATGCTTTTCAACCTCACAAACTGTTAGATATCAGCAGAAAATAAAAATAATTACCTTTAACTTTCAATATTCAGAATAACAAATAGCAAAAAGTCGGTCCGGAGGTGGGGAAACATATTATCTCCTGTTGGTAGGAGTATGATTTAGTGTCACCAGTTTGCAGTGCAATTTTGGCAACCTCCACCAATACATAATGTCCTGCTATTTCCATGCAAAGGGCTTCATTATACAAATATACTTGCACATATGCACAGGGATGTGTATGTAATAATGTTTGTCATTGATGGTAAAAATTTGTTAACAAACATGGCATATCCTATATTTTCACCAAGGAGCTCCCTAGAGTTCGTTATTTTTCATAATATGAACATCTTCTTTATATAATAAAATACTAAGATGATGATAATAGTGGCAGTTCATGTGCTAAGATAGAAGGATCCACAAAATACATTGAGAGAAACAGTGAGCAGACTTTGTGTATATACATCTGTACCTTTATATGCTTTTAATGCATTAAACAGTCATATTGGTTAGCGTTCTTCATTTTCCTAAGGTCACAAACTGACATCTTACCTTTGGGCCAGTTATATAGTAAAATTTTTCAACTGGAAAAGGGTATTAGATTGGTACAATGAAATTTACCCCCACTACTGAAGAAGGGAATTACAGTTATTGTTTACACGGACACCATTCTATCACTTTCTTATGAGGCCCATTGCAAAGTAATATCTAATACCTGAGCTGGGAATCCAGTTTACAACTAGGTCCTAGTAATATGAGAAAGCAAGCTCTAGTTACTCTGATGAATACTTTATCTGGTTCATGGGAAAATTAAATTCTCCTTGCCCTTGGGCTGATCAGATCAGGCCCATGAGATGTTTTGTATCTTTTTCAGCCAAAACACCAGCAAGGTTATTGGTCATTAAATTATCCACCCTGTAGTCCAACATTGTTATTTGATTTAAAGATGTCCTACAGTAGTGAATCCCACAGACCTATTATCACTATATTTAAGGTTATTGCCTTTAATTTGTTTCAAATTTTCTAGCCCTTCTGCATTGCCCCTAGTACCTTATTTTCCTGCTGTACCAAAGTACGATAGAATTTTCCTTCCTCCTGTGCTGTCAGTTTGCTTATGTTACTTTGCTAGAGTGCTAATGACTCCATATTTCATGACCTTAAGTGTTCTCTCACCCTGTCCCCCGTTTCCTTGTTTTAGTCCAGGATATCTATCTTTTGGAAGATCACTTTAAGTTTCAGTTGTGGACCTACTTCAGGTTAAACAGTTCATGACAGTGACAAATATGTACAATGATGGGTGACCTTGAAAATGACTGACATTTTAATTTTGCTTGGATGTGATCTGAAATGCCAAAAGGCACAAATATGATCTGGAAATTTCACACAACCATGGAAAATTTTTTATTGTTTTTTTTTTTTTATATATAGACAGATGTCTAAGAGATAAAGTAGCATAGTAGAGGAAAGAGAAGAAAAGAAACAACAACAACAACAAAAATAGGCTTTAGAGTGAAGCAGGACTGCATCTGAAACCCAGCACTGCTGCTGCCTAACTGCATCACCTTGAAAAAGTTATCTATGAGCTTTAGTTTACTCTATAAAATAGGAATAATGATGTATACTTACCAAGTTTTCAACCTAGCACATAGCAGGTGTTGACTGAATTTAAGTTTTATTTTTTAAGTAGAAAGCAGATATTTTCTTTTAAAGATAAATTGGATAAATTGTTATTCTGGGGAAAGAGAATTATGAAAAATAGTTGAGGAAATCAATTATATGAACTATATAAATAATAAAAAATTTTGAAATAATCAAGTTTTAAATGGCAAAATATAAGTATCATTTTATCATACATTTGTTCTAGAATCAGCTTATGTTTTTCAAAGATAATTTGGGTAAATAAGCATGGGTGAAGGAAAAAAAATGAACACCTGACCTTCTAAATGAACCATATGGTAAAGAACAGGGAGTATTGGCAGTATTTAAAGCTAGAATCTTGTTTGGCTCAACCATTGAGCAACTAGGAAAACTTCTGTTTCATCATCTGTTAAAATGAAATGTTGAACAAGAAGTTCCCTTAGGTTCTTTGTAGTTTTATTATTCTATAATTTAATGATATGTGACCTTTCCCTGCTTGGGTGCCTTCTCCTTTTTCACTACACACTCCTTCTCAATTCTTCCCTTGTTGTTGACAAATTTAACCAGTTTTGTTCATCTATATATACTTAGGCAATCTCTATTTATTCATTCCCTTAGCAATGTAATGAAATTTCTTTTCAGCTCCTGATTTGCAGCTTCGTAAAGGAGGGGCTTAGTCCGTAATGTGCTGGTAAATGTTTAACAATTAGGTTTCCACCAAAAAAAAGATTGAGAGACAGAAGGGGAGAGAACCTTGATTTGTAGCATTTGCCTATTTCTGTGGTGCAAATACTCCCACCGTGGTTTATTGCAATCTATCAATGTGACACTTCTGAAGCTAGAGACTGAAGAGATAATTGGCCATTAACACACCATCATATAGTATTCCCAATTACAGATATAATAGACATAGAACATGAGTAACAGAAAATGTAATAAAATAATTAGAAAGTAATACATTTTAATTATTTATCACCCTTGTTTTTAGTATAGTTTATTTAATTATAAATTAATATAATTTAATATTTAATAATGGCAGTGTTTGAAAATTAGCTTTTGAAATTCCTGGAAATGTAACAGTTGGTCCTTTTGAGCTGGTGTGAACTGACTCCAGCAGTGGCACTTGGTTCTGAAATTGAATTCAAAAGAAACTCTGTTATTGGAAGATGCAAAATGTTATACCTTTTAGTTACTGGGACTTGGAAGGGTTAACTGAGCTTCCAGAGGTTATGCCTCTAATTTAAGGGAAGGAAAAAGAAAACTGGTAAGTTACATAATTTTGTGTCAACTGTTTGAATGATGTTTATGCTAGATATCATTGCTGAGTATTTTAATATATAGTTTTTGTAAGTGTATGTGTCTACATTTGTATATATACTATTCTTCAGAAGATGTTGTCATGAAATTTGAAAATTGTTCTCTTGTCCATAGATTTTAATCCCTTGGGAAGCTAAAAGGGAAAGAGTTGTAACAAAAAGTTATAGTTTCTATCAATGAATGGAAATATTGATATGCATTTCTAAAAGTAACCAGAAACAGTTGAAAGGAATTATATTTTTAAAGCCCCTATAAACTGTCAGGAAAGTGATTGTAATTAGGACAGTGGCCAAGATGATCAGGCTCTGTGTGATAAATTATTTGCTATCAGTGCCTAATTCTGAGGGTATTGCCTCACCTGTTATGAAAAATCTGTATAGGTACAGATGGGCATTTTGAAGAACAGAACAGACCATAAAACATTCAAACTCTGTGTCAGATCTAAAGGCAAGAATAAAATTAACATATAATTTGCATATCAGCAGTAGGTAAAGAGAGCAATGTTGATGCAAATAAAAAGAATAATACCAGTATTATCTTTAAAGCTAATTTTGACAAAACATGGAAATGGTCCATGGTTGGTGTGATAAAATTGATGATATATTTCTAAAAGTTGACTCTGAAATCAAATTGAAGCATACTTTAGTGGTTGTGGTATTTCTGAAGGAATAAGAAACAGATCAATGTAGGCAAAAATGTAATATAGGCAAAGTAGGTGTGGCAACTGGGGAAGGTACTGCTGATCTATCTGCAAAAAGCTACAGTTGGTAATAGAACATACCCAGCAGCAAGATAAACAAGCAATTAACAAGGGTATTTCTCAAGAAATCAAGAATGTATAATCAGGAAGCTAAGCCAACTAGAAAAATCATAATTTTGCCAATTTCTAAATTTAATTCCGTTTTTAGACCTAGTACCTTGATTGAAGGGGAGACAGGATTCCCAGCAGAAAGGACATTGTAATACCACAGCAAGTGTGTGTGGTAATGATTCTGGAGTTCTTACCAAAAAGGATCTATGGTCATTTACTCAAGTAAATGTTGGAAGGGACACTGATGGAAAGCATAAACACAAACATTTTTGAGATTGTTGGTCATAAGATATTATTTGTCATTAATACCCAGACACCTCATCACGCCCCCACTGCACTGTTATATTTGGGTTGAAAGAAGGCTTGGTAATAAATAGAATACTGGACTAGATTTGGCTATTGGTACATAGATCCACCAATGGTCATATCTCTGGTCTTCAAATGTATACTTGAAATATATATTCCAACTTGGTTGTTGGAAGAACACTCATATTACATCCTTGGCTTGCAAGATAAAGACTATCATGGTAGTGCAGGTCATGTGACAACTTTTTATACTGCCCTTTCCTAATGCAAGATGGTAAACCAAGGATAGTATTACATCATTGTGGGAGATAATTGCCACCCCTAAGGATCTAAAGTATGCCTATGCCAAGTAGTGGTCCTCTTATATCTCTCATAATTGCATAGTCTGAATCTTACAGAGGCCAGAAAGATCATAGAGGAGGATATTAGACTCAAAGTCAAAGTCAGTAATGTAGTATTTCCCAATGCAGCTGCTGCACTTATCTTTGGTCAGGTATAGTAAATCCTTGGTTTGCAAACATAATTCATTCCAGAAACATAATTATAATCCAAGGCACTTTTATATTAAAGTGAATATCAAGAACCATTGGCTCAGTTGTGATCATGCAATATTTAGCCTCCCGTACTACTTGCATTACAAGACATTGCTCATTTATCAAGTTAAAATTTATTAGAAATGTTTGCTGTCTTGCCGAACACTCACGGAATAAGTTACTCACAATCCAAGGTTTTACAGTATGTCATATTCTGTCATTTAACTGGTACATGAATTATTTTCTATTCCTACTAGAAAGATGAATCAGAAACATTTGGCATTCCTATGGGACAGAGATAGTTTACATTTTATTAAAATTAAGTTTTATAGGGGCACCTGGGTGGCTCAGTCAATTAAACAATAGACTCTTGGTCTCAGCTCAGGTCATTGATCTCACAGTTCATGAGTTCAAGCCCCACATCATGCTCTGCACTGACAGTGTGGAGCCTCCTTGGGATTGTCTCTCTCCCTGTCTCTCTGCCTCTGCCCTGCTTGCAATCTCTCTTTCTCTAAATAAATAAACTTAAAAAATAAAAAAATAAGTTTTGTAACATTTATAATGTAGTTATAAAATAAATTTTGTAAAATAAAATAAATTTTTAATAAAATTCTCTATACAAAAACAGGTGTCAGGCTGATATTGCCCATTAGTTATAGTTTCCCAATTCTTAGTCTAGTGACCATGAAGAATGAGGAGGTAAATCCTGAGGGTTTGGTTTTTCATATGTTGGTTTTTCAAAGAAGAGTCTTTTATTTTTCTTCAATTAGAGGTCAGGGGCAGGGAAGAGGTTGCTAATTATTAATGAAGAGGTCTAGGCTACTTTTTTAGATCCAGAGAATTAAGGAGAATCTGGATATTTACAGTTTACGAGCACATCAATGCAAATGAACAGATGTCCTCTTCCCAACTCTCTTTCCCAAATAGGACCCTGACCTTGGCATATCAAACTTTCAGGGTTTGCAAAATTACCTTCCTCTGGAGTTCTTTTACAATTCTGCTTAAGATCTGGACCTGATTCTCAGCTTTCTTGACCCTCTTTCTGTAGGAAATGAGCCCTTTTGTTGCCTACCAAGGAGGTCCTCTGATTTTCATCCTTAGCCTTTAATAGATAATGAATTACCTTCCACTTTTCACTGATTTTCACGAAATCATCTATTACTCCATCAGCAGACTTCAAATTCTATTTTGCTTAGAATTATTATTGCTCCAAATTATTAACAGGATGATGGATTACTGTAGGCTATACATTTTCTTCTATCATTATGTTATTCAATCTTAGCACCAATGAAATAATTTTTTAATGTTTATTTATTTTTTAGAGAGAGAGAGTGGAGGAGGAGCAGAGAGAGTGGAAGAGAGAATCCAAAGCAGGCTCTGCTCTGACAGCAGAGCACCCAATGCATGGCTCTAACTCATGAACCATGAGATAAATGACTTAGGCCATAGTCAAAAGTGGGATCTTTAACCAAAAGAGCTACCAGGTGCCCCAGCACCAATGAAATTATTGTAAATTTCAATACTACTACATACAGAGACTATCAGTGCTGTAGCTCTAATCTATAATTGAGCCTTCATTGCTAGAGAGCTAGTGTGTGATTCTACTCTAAAATTCCATTTTTAAATCTACTTTCTTGGACCCTCTTACATCAACCATTACAGGTGAGGATTCCTTAGGAAACAGACTCTGTGATGGAAAATTATATGCTAGAGGTTTACTATAAACCCTCTCAGATCCATATAGTAAAGGCAATAAAGAAAGCGAGATTAAGCAGAAGGACAATTTGGGCCATAATTAATTCATATCATAGGTCTCAGGCTCTAGAGGAGTCTATGGCTGGGATGGCTCTTCAGAATTGTCTTGACATGGAGCAACATGCCAGACTTAAACTCCTGCACTGACCAGTGGTTGGATGTAAGATGTTCCTGGCAAGAGGATGAGACTTTGGCTCTCTTTGGCCAAGAGCAATTTCTGGGAGGTCTCAGACAGATTGTAAATCATCAACTATCTCAGCAGCTGGGACAGTAAGTCCTGAAATTTGGGGTAGGGAAGAAAGCCTGGTGGTACAACACACTGTCCAGTATGGATGAGTAACTCTTGAAGAAGTAGTAATGAAGATCTTTGTCCTGTAAACAGGTAGGGTTTCAAAGATCAGAAAGAGAGCTCATGAACAAAAGTCAAGAGACAAGAAATTGTATAAGACTACTGACTACTGACTACTATAAGACTGCTACTTTGGGTAGAACCATGATAAGACATTGGTATATTGCAGTTGTGAAAATTGAAACTCTTTATATGTCCATACACAGAGGGCCAGGGTAACCAATTTAAAGCATAAAGATTGTCTCTTTTCTCATACGGAGCTTTATAACCTAGTTGGCAGGTATCTTGAGGTCAGGAAGAGAACAAGGGTGAGGCAAAATAGCCACCTAAGGTGCAAAAATTAAGGAGACACTCACTCTCAAACTCAAAAATCTGGTGCATAAATCTGTAAATGTGACCCGTTCTATTGACACCACTGAGATTGCCAGGCTTTTTATCAAATGTTGCCTTGCCTTGCCTTCAAATTCCATTGGGTCTAAAAACATTTCTAGAAATTGTGTTAAACAATACCTGGTAGAATGCAACCTCCTTCCATGCATTCTCCAATACCTCATTATGTGAAAACATTTGAAACTTGAAAAATAAGCCAACATTCGTAGTGGTAGATTTGCTCTTGATTTTCACATTTTTAGGACTTCAGTGCTTTGATTGAAGGATTTCCATGAAGAAGATGACAAGAAACAAACAGATGAAAATATCATCAGATCACTGATTTTCAACTTTATGTACTTGATAAGATGCATCAATTAAACATAGACATTGGCACATATTTACAATGAAATACAGTACAGGAGAAGTTAAAGACGTATAGAGACAGAGGATGGATGGGGGTTAGGGTTGCTGACACAAGCATGTCATTCTGATGCATTGCATTATTCATATAGGCTTAAAAAGATATTGAAGATACTGTTGCTAATTTGATTTGAAAACCAAAAATAAGCCTGTGAACAGAATATGAACAGAAAAAAAATGAAGATCAAATGGCAATCATTTAAAGCAACCTTATACAGTGTCAACTAATTAACTAAGGAATCCTTAGATAAGCTTTGTGATACAAGTGCTCTCATCTCACATGACAAGAGGCTTGGATGGGGGCAGGAGGTGGGGCAGGGTAGATAGAGGCTGAAAGGGTTCAGCGCATAGGGTCTAACACCCTTCCAGGGAGAAGAGGGGACCCCTGCTAATGTTAAACTTTTCAAACCAGTGTATGTACACAGGTATGTGAGAGAGACTATGTGAATCAATAGAGTAAACATTGGCCAACTTCCTGGGGCTCTCAATTTTTAGCATAAAAATTTAAGGGAACTGAGAAGTAATTTTAAACATTTTTATATTACAACAAACACCAATATATTTTATGGAATAAAATGCAAGATATGCATGAATTTATAAGATAAAACGGAGACTTCAAAGAAATTTCACACTTGCTATGGGCCACTTAAGTTTAGATTCCAGAGCCCTGGGCACACACATCATTTTCTTTGTGCTGATAGGGATACATCATTGAAAAAGCTGGAGAATCTCTTCCGTAAAATAGGTTTGTTTTATGGATTCTTTCTGAGCCCGTTGGCATTTGGAGGGGGAAAATTAAATTCTACCATTGGGTTGGGTTACCTAATTAGTGAGATTTCTAATAAGTTCTAATAATTTTCCTAGAGACTTAACTTAGCAAAAGATTTGACATTCTACCTTCTCCCCAAGTAGACGGCAAAATAAACCCCCATCTTGGTGTGAGTCACTAAACCACTAATAAACCTAAAGTACCTGAGCAAACTGAGTAAAGAGGGACACCTGTTCACTCTGCGTATGAAATGGACGTAGACCATCCCAGCTTTGGGGCGGCAGACTCAGGTCAAGGGCTGTAATTTAAAGGATTCCCTTTTGGGAAGAGTACAGGCTTACCTAAGAGTTTGTTACTTTCTAAACAGGAGGTAAAGAGAATGCCTATTTCTTTGAATAGATAAGATATAAAGTCCTAGTTATAGGACAAGAATTCTGTCTAGATCAGATACTGGCAAACTTGGCCCACATGTCCTATCTGACCCACTGACTGTATTCGTATGGCCCCGAAACTAAGAGTAGCTTTTATGTTTTTATTTTTAAAAAGTTTTTAAACATTTATTTATTTTTGAGAGAGAGAGAGAGAGAAAGCATGCATTGGGGAGGGGCAGAAAGAGAGAGGGAGACACGGAAGCCAAAGCAGCCCCAGGCTCTGAGCTGTCAGAACAGAGCCTGATGCGAGACTCGAACTCACAAACTTCAAGATCATGACCTGAGCTGAAGTCAGATGCTCAACTGACTGAGCCACCCAGGCACTCCTACGTTTTTAAATAGTTGAAAAAAAATTCCAAAGAAAAATATTATTTCTTCACATGTGAAAATTACATGAAATTCAAATATCAGAGTCAATGTTTTATTGGAATAAAGCTACACCCATTTTGTTCTGTTATCTATGGTTTCCTTTGTGCTACAACAGGCAGTGTAAAATAGCTACAGCCTAAAATACTTACTATTTGTCAATTTTTGTATTAGAATTTTTTTAACTTAATGTGTAGTCCTTGGAGCAGCAGCATCAGTACCACCTGGAATATTGTTGGAAAAGTAGAATCTCAGGCATGATCCCATCTCTCCTAAATCAGATCTGGAATCTTAACAAGTTTCACCTTTGATTCCTACATGCAATAAAGCTTTGGAGTCACCGGCCCAGGTCACAAAGACCTTGAAGAGCTCTTTGAAGCTCCAATTGGCTAAAAATAAAGGAGGAGAATCGAGTCTTAGAACAGGACTACATGAGCTAATACTCCCCATGGTTGTTGAAAATGAAAATAAACTTCAGAGTCACATTTTTTTTGCCCAGAGAAAGGTGTTTTGATTAAACCAAGAGGATATAACATGAACATCAGATATCAAGACAGAAATACTTCTTCTAAAACAGGATTTTGTTCTCCCAAGAACTTCCTTCACTGGAATAGGATGCTGTAATCCCAGGGTATCCAGGGATTATAGCTCCAATGAAGCTGTTTATGCTAGAACACAACTCTGATAAAGGGTGTCTGTGTCTGAACTCTTACTAATTAGACATGGAGCAAAGAGGGTTCAGTATTATATAGACTCTATTATACAGATTCAGTATTACATAGACCCTTGAGTTTTGTGCTGCCACCAAATTCCTTTCTTGCTTCTTTTTAAA
Source organism: Paguma larvata (assembly GCA_030068075.1). NCBI lineage: Eukaryota > Metazoa > Chordata > Mammalia > Carnivora > Viverridae > Paguma > Paguma larvata. The sequence continues at coordinate 32,344,091 of CM057835.1, forward strand.
ATATTTTTTAATGTTTGTTTATTTTCAAGAGAGAGAGAGCAAGAGAGAGCAGTGGAGGGGCAGAGAGAGAGGGAGAGAGACACAGAATCTGAAGCAGGCTCCAGGCTTTGAGCTGTCAGCACAGAGTCGGATGCAGGACTCAAAACCTCAAACTGTGAGATCATGACCTGGGCCGAAGTCGGACATTTAACCGACTGAGCCATCCAGGTGTCTCTTACTTCTTTTTCATATTAGTGTTCTCTTCGATCCCAACGAACACATTCACAGACACACATATGCGCATGCATGCACACACACACACACACACACACACACACAGCTGGTGGTTAATTTGAACACTCATTAGAATTCCTTCTGACTTTTATATTTGTATGGAAAGAAAAATGGGGAAAATCATCTTTATTAGCTATAATCTTAAAAAGGATAACAAAAATGAGATGTGCTATTTTAGGAAAGAGCCAGACTAAGGAAGGCAGTTGTTATATGTAGAGACTGAGATCTGTCAAAATCAGGGAAAGAAATTTGGACACTGGAATTGGGACTTTAGGTATACACCAGACACTAGTACATATGTCTTGTGTTTGCTGCTATGGCTGAGCAAATCCATGCAGCAGAATATATGGAACTACTTGATTTAACAGAGCCCCCAAAATCACACACATTAACTCTGTGTGTTTGCTGTAATGACAAATGTTCCTGGTGGTTAGGATTTCTGAGTTTTCCCCCAGTTTCACTAGTCCTTTAGAAAGAAACTAGTATCATCTTGCTATTGATTTTTAGGTACAGATCTACTTAAATCTACATTTACATTGGGCACTGTGCTGAATACATTACAGACATTATCTCGTTTAATTCCTATAACATCATGCCAGGTAAAGTAGGCATCATTGCTCTGTTACAGAGAGGAAGTGACTGAGCTCAGAAAGATTCAATAATTTGCTCAAGTTACACAAGTATTAGGAAAAGAGCCAGGCTGTAACACCACACTGTTTCTGTCTCATTGTACTGCAAAACTGGTGGGTTTCCAAACACAGATGTCACTGAAATATCAAGAAATGCTTCACCTCTGGTCTCCCCATTGTTTCTAATCAACTAGTACAAAAATGGTCAGTTTTGGCCTCTCCAAGCACCATAATAATTTTGGAGCTAACCAAAACAGAATCTTAAGACCAGATTAACAGCGGGGAGTCCTTGTCTGTCCTGCCTATGTGCCCCGAGGGTTGATGGGCACCATTTTCCTCCTTCTTCTAGAATATGAGTAGTAGACCTTCTCCTACAAAATGTTTAGGTGTGTATAAGGTCAAAATAAAGACTTACTGAATATTGGGTGAAAGCACACACAAAGACAATCAATTACATATAATGTGTACTCTGTTGCAGTTTTTACTAACACAAGATGCATGATGATAAACACTGTGGGAGATAAAAACGTGCATGAGCAGTAATAAAGAGTTTTTTCGGGGGCACCTGGTGACTCAGTTGGTTCAGCATCTGACCCTTGATTTCGGCTCAGATCATGATCTCACGGTTCATGAATCTGAGCCCCTTGTTGAGTTATGTTAACAGCATGGAGACTGCTTGGGATTCTCTCTCTCCCTCTCTGCTCCTTCTCTGCTTGCACGCTCTTTCTCTCTCTCTCAAAATAAATAAATAAACCATATCTTTTTAAAAAAATTTCTTTCAATACTAGATTGGACTACAAGTTTCAACTATCTTTTCTATGTCATTCTTATAAAGGTCAGAAATGAATGACCTCCTCACTCTTTCCATCTTACCCCGAATCATGAAAATTAACAAATTTTGTGGTTAAGGAAACTCCATTCTCCTGCTATCCTAAAATTAGAGTTAGGAGGATCCTCGTGTCTGTTCTTGCTTCTCATACAGTAAGCATTTGTCTTTCCTAAAGCATGGTATTGTTAATATGAGAATAAGAAAACAAAGTCGTCATTATTCTGTTTAATGTGGATTGCGTTGCCGAATATCCACCCCTTTACATGTCCTTTAATGTATGCTCTGTCTAACCACAGGTCTCTGCAACCTGTTTCTAAGTTCCATCGACTGCCTTTAAATAATGATGATATAAAATGTTAGGAAAAAACTCATCATCAGGATAGTAAATTGAATCACAAATTAAACTTAGAATGGCCGTGCTTATCCTACAAGATAAAAAACTGTCATCCACTTAAAGACACAAAATGGACAAACACAAATTGTGTTTCAGTTTCCTCGTAAAATTGTTAACAGACAATAGAAATAAAACATTTAGAATGTCTGGCACACAGTAAGTGCTCAGTAAATATTAGTAATGGTTTAATAATTATTAGTTATATTCAAGGACTCACTTCATTTTGGTCAATAGCTTTTCATCAATTATTAATGACCTCCACTATTATACGGTGGCTTTAGAAAGTGGTAATTAGGCCGCTGTACGCTAACATGGAAATGACAGGCAAATGTATTCATACTACTCAGATGTGAAAGTCAAGCCCCCTCATGGGGCCTTTCATGGGACACCTACCCTGAGGGTACAGAGTCAGTTTGAATGTCCTTCCCTCCCAGTGGGAGTCCCATTTCGAGGACACAGTGGCCTGTCATCTCTTTCAGAGGAGCCGGGACAGGAAGCCTGATTTGGGCTTAATGAACAGCCTTTGGGGAATTTCACATAAGTGGTCATTAATGTTTTGCATATTTGCAAGGGGAATCCATCCCATTCTTCAATAAGACCTTGCCACAACAGACCCTGTGTTCACTGATCCATCCCACAGAACAAAAGGTGAAGGGGGAGTGTAGGGTACTGTGCAGCATGTGGAGGGTCAAATAGATAGATATTCAGAACTCAGATTGGATTATGGGCTAGATGTTGATTATAGTGTTTGATTGGGGTGGGAGGCAGGAGGAGGGGTGATAGGTATGAGTGTGTGACAACTTCCCTGATTAATGTACATTTATATATTCATGTTTCAGAAAAACAATTCCAGGACAGTAATCTGCCTTAAGTTTATTCCCTCATGCATATTTGTTGTATTTAATGGCATCTTTCTTGATCATAACGTTCCCATATCTTTCATGCATCATGTATGTTTCTCCTGATCACTATTTCATCTAGGCTTCCAAATTTATTTGCATAAAAGTCTGTAATACAAGCTCTCGTGATTTTTAAAAATCTATTTGTTTCAATGATTGTGTACCATTTCTCATGTCTTATCTGGTATATTTTTGTTTCCTTTTTTCATAAGGGAGCTAGTGGTTCATGTATTTTGCTAATTTTTTCAAAAAACAAAAACCCCAAGATTTTTATTTGTTAGATCTATTTCTCTATTCTCTCCCTTAATTTCTTCTTTCATTTTTATTCTTTCCTTCCTCGTCCTTTCTTTATGTTCGCTTTGTTATTCTTTTTCGAGTTGTTTCAATGGGAATTTATGTCATTTATCATCATTCTTTCATTTTTACTGATAACAGGGTTTAATGCTATGAATTTTCCTCTGCTCTCTGCTCTAAATGCATCCCACATGTTCTGGTGTGTAGTATTTTCCTTGTCATCCTTTTTCATAAAAATTTGCAATTTTAGTTTGTATTACCCCCTTTACTAAAGAGCTGAATCATAGAAAGCTTTAAAATTTTCTGTGTGGAAGGGTGTTTTGTTTTTGGTTTCTTGTCAATAATTTCTAGTTTTATTTCATTGCTATAAGAGTGTTGTTTATATTTCCACTTTATGGAAATGACAAACATCTTCTCTTTAACTCAGTTTATGACTAGTTTTTGTGAATGCGCCACGGGTGCATATGAAGGAACTTTATTGCGGTGTAAAGTTTAATATGTATTTATAAGATCTATCTTATTGATTACATTTTTAAAAACTTCTGTACCCTGATTATCTACTTCATCTCTTATTCTAGAGCGATATACAAATGCATCTTATTATTAGTGTTTCTACCTGTCTCTTGGACCTCCATACTTTTTATTTCATAAAGGTGGTCATTTTGTTCTTGGTGCATATATATCCATATTGTTATATCTTCACCATTAATTGTGGTTTTTAACACTTAAAAGTATTCTTTTTCCATTTTATGGCTTGGGATATGGCTGTAGAATTCTTTGAATTCTACTTTTTTGGATATCAGGATTGCTACTACTGCTCTCTCTGTTTCTGCTTCCCTGGTACACTTGTGTCCACTCCTTTATTTTCTGTATTTCTGAATTTCTTTAGTTTAGGTATCTTTCTTTATAGTGCCTATGGTTAGTAGGGTCTTGTTTTGTGAGCCAAATAGGAAATTTTTACCTTTTATCAGATCATTTGAGTCCATTAAAATTCACCAAGAAGACTGATATGTTTGATTTCAACCCTACCATAATATATTATTATTACACTTTTTATATTTACTGGGTTTCTTTCTTTGCATGACGTCTATATTTTCCCATTACTTACAAAATACTATGTTGCATTTAGGAGGGTTTATATGTTTATTGCAATGATAATCTTTGTATTTCTATTTTTCTTAAATGTTCTTAGCCTCATATTTTATTATTTAATGTTTTTCTATCTGATTTCCCAGATTTTTTTTCAGCATTCTTTAATGCCTATACATATCCTATACAACAATGAACTTATTCTGTTTTTTGTTTTGTTTTTCCCTTCCATCTTTTCCCATTATTAAATGCTCTATTCCTACTTTGTCACAACTTTTAGGAACTTTTACAATAATATATAACATTTTCCCACAATGCACAGCACTTGTACATTAATTTCCAACATCATCATGTTTTGTATTGTTTGGGGAGAAAATATTAGGAGGAAAGTAGTAGACTAATGACTTTGGGTGAGTTACCTGGAAGTCCTTGCTTTCATATATTGAAAATGACTTATACCTCTTGCTACATTAAGCCTAGCGTTGGTCAAAGTTTGTTATCAAACCTGAGACTGACAATTCCTGGTATTCTAGTGGTTTTTCTATACCTTGACCTTGTAAACAAGCCGTTTATTATAAACTCTCCCCAAATTACCTCTTTGAATACGGTGAATAAATAGTAGCGACAAAGTCTACTTTAATGAGGTTTTACTCATTTTTCCTAGCAAGTTCTGGCATAATGTTTGAGAGTGTTCATATTATACTATTTGAAGTATAGATATGTATATTGGTTATATTTTTGTTGTGGATTTTACTCTTCAGTAGTTAAAAGTTATTTTTCTATCTTTTTAGGGCTCTTTGGTCACAGTTTAAACTTATCCAATATTTAGATCATGGCCTTTTGCTTTCTTGCGAGATCGTGACTGGAGCTGAAGTCAAATGCTCAACGGACTGAGACACCCAGGCGCCCCTACATTTCTGTGTTTTTTTTTAATTCTACTTGCTTTCTGAGCTATTTCAGCTCATGATATCCATCCCGTACTCTTGCCCCATCCTTTCCTTAACGTGTTATTATTTTAGTTATTTGTTTCAAAGCAGAGTTGGACATAGTATCTTTCTTCGATGATGGTGAAATGTTTGATTTTCATTTTTATCTACACTTGGCAACTGTTTTTTTGGTAGTTACCTTTTCCTATTTTCCTTGTCATGTCTTTCTGTCAGTCTTGTGCTTGTTTCTCTTTATTACCTTTACTGAAGGAAGTGAATTTATTCTGTATCAGATGTTTTCAAGGGGCTCTTGTGGCAGTCGAAAGTTGAGAGCGTTTTCTGGTAGAGTTGGGATTTTTCATAAGGCCTAGGTTTACTGTGTGCGAGTCTCTGTGACAGACAATTCTGCCAGCTAATGGAAACAGGCAGCTGGGTTTATTTATTTATTTATTTTTTGGTTTGTTTTTTGTAACGTTAAGTGATCTCTTTTCCTCTGTACACAAATTATTTTATAAAATCACGACTTGTTTATATTATTCTTGGTTTGGTATAATCATCTCTGCTTTCTGATTCTCCTGCACCAGCCAGCACAGAAAATTATACTATATCCTTTATCTAACTAGCACCGCCAAAAAAACTAGTTATTACCTATTGTATAATAATAATAATAATTGCTATTATAATAGTTGTTATCTGTATATATATAATAGTGCTAGTTATTGCCTATCAAATTAATAAATTGATCAATTTATTATTTCCTGAAGGAGCTTGTAACCAATATTGTGCTACAGCATATAAAGAGGAGTAAATGAAATATCTTTAAAAAAGTGAAATGGAATGATACCTGTGACAGGATTTCAGAGAAGTAAGGGTCTCCCTATTATCTCATCCTTAGAACAGGAGAAATGAGACCATATTTAAGCCCTTAAAAAAGAATTAACAAACCGATAACTGTTCTTAGTGTGTCACTTTTTGCTGCATGTATTGTGATGTATGTTATCTAACATCAATGTCATGCACCATTTTCAGGTTCATATTTTATAATTAGTGCTCATTTACACTTAGCAATACATTTTATTGATTTCTTTGCTCACCGCTGTTGCTTAAGTTCCATTTTTTTCTCTAGGGTTCATCTATTTTACTTGTTGGAATATATGCTCTAGTAATTCTTTCAGACTTGAGTTATGGACACTAAAATATCCGTGTCCTAAAAAAATCTGAAAATGTCTTTATTCTGCCCTAAAAATTTAATAATAGTGTTCAACGTAATTTTCTCTAAGAATCTTGTGGAAAATCGACTTCATGCATCCAGTGTTACTGATGAGACTCTGAGGTCAGACTATGTTGCTTCATTTGAAATCCCGTTTATTCTTTCCTTTTCTTAAGACACCTCGGGGACATCCTTTATCTTTGGAAGTTTAGAATTTTACAATATTTCTTTGTGCAGTCTTTGTTTTTGTTTTGGTCACACAGTATTTGGCGGACTCTTTCAATCTGGAAACACCTCTTTCTTCAGTACTGTGAAATTTAAGACTTTTTGGTTTTGCCTTTTTCCCCACCATTTTCCTTTGATCTTTTCCTAGGACAGTATTGAACGTATGTCCAAATTTCTTCCTATGTGCTTTCATGTGTTGGTCTTTTTATACTCCATTGGAGTGGGGAAAACTCAATTCTACCTTGCTGCAAAATATTTTGCTTTTTAGCATGTGACTAGTCCACTAATCAACTTTTATTTTCACATTTTTTCAAGAATTAAAATTTCAGTTTCCAAGTTTTCAAATTAAATCTTTTTTTAAGTATCATAATATCCTCTTGTGTTTCTCAGATATATAAATATATATATAATATCATCTTTCCTATCTTGTTTGTTTTATGCACGATTTCTGTGAGAATATATTCTTCCATTTGCTGTGTTTTCTGCCTTTCTTTCCTGATGTGACTGTCCCCAGGTTATGCTTGGCTGTGTGTTTATCTTTGTCTTAGGATCCACTGTTATTTTTCCAGTAATGCTGTGTCCGTTTTCATGGTCTGTGTGGGCTATGGGCCTGGTCACAGCCCTGTGGTTTACACTGTTGTCTGAATAAAGTTACAGTGAGAGAAAGGTGGTCTAGGTGTGGGGTTACCCTATTCACTCAGAGCTTTAGTAGCCATTCAGCTGTTGGTTTGCTTTCTGCCCTTGAGCTCACATTTATTACAGTTGCCTGGGCCCAGGCACCACTGGTATTCACTGCCTGACCAAAAGCTTGAGGGTAAGGGGAGATGCAAGTTCTGAACTGTACCACCCAAATGAATTCCTCTGTGATTGTTTTGGTCCCGATCTGATTCTGACACCACATTTTTAAAGCTACTTCAATTTTTTTGTAGCCGTCTGTAGTCTGGCTCAGGTTGCTTTCCATATTTTAGGTATTATTTGTGGTTCCTCATCCAATGCAGATACTCCTCCAGTATAGCCGTAGATTCATTTTCTAATGACACTATGAATTGGTGATAGAAAGGGAGGCTGCGCTGTGAGGACCACATGCCCTTTTGAATTTGCAGAGTAGAGATTAGATGTAACACTGTGCATAGTGAAATGGAGACATTTCTAAATCTTTCTTGTTCATATCACTTGTTGGTATAATGATTCCTTCTTTCAGTTGAAAACAACCATCAACCCCTAAGAGGTTGATGTTTCAACCCTACAACCTAATAGTGGCTGCTTGGATACAAATGTTGCTATTTATTGTTGAATTCCCTGGGGAGACCATTGGAAAATCAGGAGGCATGCCCAGCTAGAACAATAATCTTCCTTCCTTCTCCTTGTTTAAATCCTCAACTACAATACAAAGCCTGTTTTGAATGATCATGTTACAAATAATGAATAAAGAATACAAAATGTGCTTTAAATCCTCTGTCCTTTAGAGCTCATCTCCTTCAATAAGCTTTCTCTAACCCATCAGCCTACTTTAAATCCTCCAGCCTCCTGGAAGGGTTTCAAAGTCAAGGATGGGAATGCTTGTAGGGGAATGAAAGGTCATCACGTTTGTTAATCGACACTTTCCAGCTGCCGAACCAATTGGAGGTTTGCTTCTCAAATGCGACATTGGCACATTAAGAGTAAAGATTTTGTTAGGGATATTGGTAAAACAGCATTCAGTGGGGAAAATTTTTGCATTTTCTATTTCACCGGTATCTCCAGAAACAGGAGCATTAAACCCCACTTGTTGCATCCATTCGGCTCCTATCCCCGTCAGTCCTGCTAATGTCTTACCTAACATATTCCTTGTGTATCTGCCATGACTCTTGGGAACCTATTTCTCTGCTCTGTCATTCTAACTGCTATAAACTTTTCTTATTATCTGGTCCAAGCTGCTTCTTCCTTAGCTCCAGGCCACTGCACCTACTCCTGCCATCATCGGAGACTGAATAATTTCAACCCTTCATTTATAATGCTACCTCGAAGGTATTTGCAGTCTGTGATCATGTCCCTCCTGAGCCTTCCTTCTCCACGTCTCCAGCTTTCCCCAAACTCTCCTGCTAGTTTGTGGAGATTTGTTTTCATTCTTCATGCATTTCTCTAGGTTTCTTCCTTCCTTCCAAAGAAAGTCAAATATTTCTGATGTTCCAGGTGCTGTGGCATGCAGGAGGGGAAGCGTGTGACTATTATCCCTCCTCGCTGTGTGTGTCCTCTTTAGAGTAGAGCCTCAGAACTGATAATGGTGCCTCACATAAAAATAAGCATAATCCCAGTCAACTAACCCTGTTAATAAATCAGAGAAACCCGCCATTCACCGGCTGCTTCCACTGCTCCCAGGGTCTCTGTGATATAATAGGGCATAATTCACTCCTCACAAACACTTAATACCGCATTTCCGCCATTTACAATCTGATAATATTCAAATACTATTGCTGTATTATGCAGCTCACAATTGCAGATGAGATTCCATAACAGCCTCACACTTTGGCATGCATTATGTAAGTTGGTATAAAATTGCCTGTCTTAAAACTCTTCTTCAATTGCAACCCAATATCATCGTTTCACACACAGAGCTTCGGGAACATTAAAAATTTAGCTTCTTCCCTATTTAGCAGGTTCTGCAAAAGGGAGTAAAACAGACAAACAGATGTTGCCTCTTCTGAGTCCCCCAGGAGGTCTGAGGCAGAGTAGAGAGACCCTGAAACACAGACAACAGCAATGACACCGAAGATGCATTTATTCAGATTTTAAAAAAGAGACAGAACGAGAAATGGAGAAACCTTTTACTGTCTCCTCTGAAAAAGTAGGAATACTCTGCATGACACTGGTGAATGCTGTTCTAAATTAGAGGGGTTTTTCCAGCTTATCACCTTATGGAACTTACAATTATTAACCAAATCCCCACATGATTTCCTGAAAGGGGTAGTGACGTGTGCATTTTGTTATTACTAATAGTAGATATTAGTAGCTCAGAGGCGAGAGTGGCAAAAAACAGCCCACCCCTTCCCAAATCTGCCCTGATGTCAAACCCTTCAACATGACCAAAATTCTTCCATTTCCAGAACTCAGACTATATGGCTGAACATGAACACACCCTCAGGGAAGGTGTTGTGGGGACTCTCATTCACCTTAAGTGGTGAAAGACAGATGTAAAACATTTTCTAATTGTAAGTTTTGATGGAAGAGGATAGAAACAAAGGCTTCTGCTTTGAAGAAGGTGGGAAAGGCACAAAATAGCATATAGCAAAGGGAAGGTAATTTTTGAAGAAAATATTATCCTACCAACATGTCTGTAGGAAGAAAGAAACAGAATATGGAATTTCTAGCCCTGGCTCTCTCTCCAAGGAGATACAGAGTTCTGGTCAAGTCACCCATGCTTTTGGGCCTCAGTTGTCTTTATTGATAAGCTAGGGTTTGGAGTTCAGGCTTGCCCCACCCTGACACACTCGGATGACTTTGCCGATGAGCAGACCAGAATACATTACAAACTTTCATGTCTTCAGGCTTAGATCAATGAAAACTTAAAAAGGAAAATTGTGAAGGTAACATAGGGAGATAACACATATAGACAGATGGTTTGCCAATTAGTCATTAAGATTTTTTCTTTTTTTTTTCCTCCCCTCTTGCTTTGCTGTCCTTTGCCTTTGAAGATGACTGTGCTAATGCAGCCGACTCTCCACGTGTGGGTGTGGCTCAGAAGATGAAAGAGGCTCCAGGCCGCCTTTCCTTTCCTTCCTCGACTTGGTGAGGAGGATCTGTCTTCTCTGCTCCCACTTTGATATATGCTTCTGGTTATTCAGAGACCAGTTAATCCTTAGTGACAGCAGCTGACCACTACCAGAGAACTTCAGAGAAGTACGCCCAGCTACCATTTCTGGGAGGAGGGATTTGTCTGACAGTTGAGGGGGGAGGTGATTACTTTTGTAGGACTGCAGCGGCATGAGAGACGAGAGAGGAAGTGCTGCTGCGTTCTGACTGCTTCTCTGAAGACCGTGTGAGGGCAGAGGGATTGAAGTGAAATCAAACCAAAAACACAACAGACAAAAATAAAAATTGAGTAGGGTGAAATTTTATTTTATTTTTTTAAAATTCTGTCCGATTTACCTGAAATTGTTGTACTAAGAATTTTGTTTTGTTTTGTTTTGTTTTGTTTTTTAAGTAAGCTCTACACCCAACATGGAGCTTTAGCTCAGGACCCTGAGATCAAAAGTTGCATGCTCTATTGACTGAGCCAGCCAGGTGCCCTTACAACTATCTTTATAATTGGGTGTTTTTCCCATTTCTGGTCCTCAGTTTGTACGCGCGCGCACACACACACACACACACACACACGATTTACTGCATAGTAAGATTTGAGTATCCAAACTGAAATGGTTCAAATCCTTCTGTTTTAAATGTTTATTTATTTATTTTGAGAGAGAGAGAGAGAGAGAACCTTAAGCAGACTCTGAGCTCTCAGCACAGTGCCTGACACAGGGTTTGATCTCACCACGATGAGATCATCACCTGAACTGGAATCAAGAGTTGGATGCTTAACTGACTGAGCCACCCAGGTGCCCCCATATCCTTCCATTTTAATCTGCAATTTAGTTAGATAACAAATATGGTAGACTACTTCCGGAACACTTGACTATATGCATATATTTTATAGTATAAAGAGCCCTCATATTCTAGCCTGGACTCTTCCACTGACTAGCTGTGATCTACAGGAGAATCACATTGTCCTGGGGATCTTGGGTCTCTGATCTATAGAATAAGGAGAACAATGTATCTGACCTCTGAGAGTCTTCTCAGTAGTAGGGTTTGGCTTTGTACCATTAACGGACAGGTTAGCTATGTAAGAATGCCAGAGGAAAATAGAAAGCAAAGAACTTTGACAGGATGTGGAAGGGTGCAGTAACTATGCCAGAGGTATTCAGTGGTGGGGGCAATAGGTAAGCCTAATGCGACGGGGAACCAGGTGGAAGGTGGTTGAGCATTGCCAACACTTCTTCTACATAAATATGCTGAGGGTCAGCATTCTCTAAACTCTTATCGTTTTAAGTCAGAAGCAATTAGAAAAATGCTGTTGCATTGTAAGTAGACATTAAAAACTGAGCAGGCACACACATGAGGAAATCTTAAAACCCAAGATGTTTCTTAGAGGCAGTGATCGATGTTAGGTCTGGCCACTTAAACTATCTTGGAAATAGCACTTAAGAATGCACCGTAGAGATGCCTGGTTGCTGTTGGTTAAGCATCCGACTCTTGATTTTGGCTCAGGTCACGGTCTCCCAGTTTGTTAGATCAAGTCCCGCGTTGGGCTCTCCACTGAGCGTGGAGTCTGCTCGGGATTCTCTTTCCCTCTCTCTTTGATCCTCCCCCAACTCTCTCAAAATAAATAAATAAACATTAAAAACAAAAGAATGCCATGTAGGCAGTGTTGAAATTAAGGTGTGCAAGACATTAGGAGTTCAAAGTACTATTTCATTTTTAAAATGTTGATTTTATCTAGTTTAAAAACATTATGTAAAACTTACTTTTTGTTGATTTAAAAAACTATGTGTTTTCACAGACCCCTTCAGTACAGATAGAAATGAGGATACAGTGGCAATCTCAAACAAACTGTGACTGGATACAAACCAAGAAAATGCAGACAAATCAATAGAGGTGAAGAAAGATAGAGTCGATAAGGATCCTCACAGCTCCAAGGGCAGATTCAAATGAAGGGTTGAACAATCATTTGCTAAATCTAATAAAAATTAATGTTAGTATTTCCAGTCTCCATACATTTATTAATTCACTTAATAAATAAGGAGCTGTTAGGGAAATGCATTAGGTACTAAGGATGTATCAGTGAACAAGATAGATCCATGAGATTGACCCCTGTCCTCAAGAATCATATAATTTAACAGAGAACATAGTCAGTGAGCAAGTAATTTCAAGTATGATGAGAGTTATAAAAGGGCAAAGGGGGCAAACTAACTTAATCACAAAGACAGAGAAGCACCTTAAAGAATGTTGTTTCACCTGAAAACTCCCAGATGAATGGGACGAAGGCAGGCATTGGCCATTAATCCCTAGCTGCCTATGAGCACCTTGCCCTGGCTATAGCTAGATGGTGTGGCTAAGGTGAAATGGTAATAATGGGTGATACTGCTGGGTGGACGTTCCTGGGAAGAGCACAGTCCAGGAGGGAGGGCTTGAGGCGAGAAAGCAAACTGCACAGGTTAAGCAAATTGAAAATTAAGATAGATATAGACTAGATAGATAGAGAGATGTAGATATAGATATAATTAGAATAGAAAACAAGAAGAAGAATTAAAGTGGCATTCCTCTGAGAAGTGGTGAAACCCCCTGATTTTGCTGGATGTTATAGCATAATTTAAGAGACCTTCTCTGGCTGCTTTATGGGTATTGGATTAAAGAGGAAGCAAGGGGTATCAGAGTGCAGGCTCCAAAGAATTATGTGAGGTGTAAGTACTTTATACACATGAAAACCAAAATGTACTAAGAAAACCACAGTCTAAAAAAAGCCACTAACAATTGAGGATGGAGTTTCTCCAGGGTTTATTAAACCCTCCTCTAATGCATGTCTACCTCTCCGTCTTCATCCCACTCAGACTGTAGAAGGGAGCTCTGTGATGAGGGGAGAGTCACCGTTTTTATGAGGAGGATGTGCACGGAGGCCCAAAAAAATTTCTAAGGAAGAGATGAGAGACACTGTTGATAAAGGGGGATCTCATTTCCGTGTTGAATGTTGTTATGGGCAGTCAAATTGCTAATCTATCCACCTCAGAAAAAGAAAAGTAAACTGGAGAGAGGAGGCAGGCAGAAGGTGAATGTAGAAACCTTGACTCATACCAGTTGGCTTGGCAAAGGTGAGTTACCTCTGGTCAAGTGGGCAGTGTAGAACATGGTGGAAGAAAGAGTTGAGGTGTTTGACTTGAAGCCCATTCAACAGAGCTGCCCTCTGAATGGACACTCCTAAGTTTCAAGAAGCAAGAGGGAACCTAAGGCAGGTAGAGCATTCAGCTTGGCTAGTGTCCTGATCGATCCGCAGGCCCTCGCAATGAACAGATTGGGTCCCAGGAGTATGAACAGCATGGACACCTGCTACACAGAGGGCATCATCAATGACGGGTCAAAGTTAGGCGGAAAAGCAGAGAACATCAGCATAAAAGGATTAAAATTAGGCCCAGGATGATAAGGAACATTTGCCCTTACCCTCCGTTGCTTTGTCCTTGTCCCTAATTCTTGAGGAGCTAGTTCTTAAAAGAAGGGCAATGGCAAAGAAGTGAAAAATGCCAGCCAGTCCTCGAGCCAGTGGTAGCAGACGAAAACATTTAGAGTCAGATAAGAGATGGAGCTTTTCATGTGGGCTGATTAATTTTAATATTTGATATCACTGGAAAGTATTAGAAGCTTCCCAGGATGTTGTTAAAAGTTAGAAAAGACGAGGAGGGGATTCTACTTAGCACACTTGGAGGCAATAAAAGCATTCCATCTTAGACTCAAGTGGAAAGAGATACCTTGGTAAATAGGTTGAAGAGAGTTCAGTGTGGCTTCTGTCCACGTCCCCAGCCTGGACCGCCCACCCCCACGACCTTACCACAGTCTAGTGTCAACTTACTTTCAAGAGAGAGAGATTTTTGAGGTCTTTCCTGAACAGCATCTGGGCCCAGAAAACGAACACGCTTCTCAAGGTAAAAAACAAATGTTCAGTGATACAACTCAGCTCAGAGTGAAGGCATTATTTTACAATAAATGCAGAACAAATTTTTCTTCCTTCTTCATTTGAGAATATGATGTTTGTTTTACCTTAATGTAACTAAGAGTCTCCTTAACACCTCCAACTCCCATGAATTGCATGATCTTGAAAGGCGATGTCAAATCTTTGCCTCCAGAGATTAATAAAATAAAATAAAATGAAATGAAATAAAATTAAATTAAATTAAATTAAAAAGTGAACAAAAGTAAAATAAAATGAAACTGTATTTAGTGTTTACAGTGATGGCTTTTTCCCTTGCCCCCCTCTCCCTCTTATGGATAAGAGTGGCAGTGGCCTGGCAGGTTGAGAGACCTGTGCACGTGTAGGGGTGAGGATGCTAAAATTGAGGTGAGGCTCTGGAGAAGGGGTTGAATATTTGTATTTAAAAAGAAGTCTTTCTTAGAAAAGGCCTCAGGATTTCTCAGTGTATCTGGGGCTGCAGACATGGGTGACTTTGCCTAGGAAGCAGGTGAAAGATAAATGAGGAAGCTAATATTAGGTCTGAGCAAAGTTTACAGTGTACAGCAATTTTGTGCTTTTGCTAAAAACTTTACTTCCTTGTTTTATATTCATTATTTTAATAACTGTAGTGAAACAGATATTATTCTTCCCTTTTCATGTTAGAAAATGGAGGCACACGTCTTTAAATCTTAAGTGGCGACTCCAGAAGGTCAAATCGAGCACCATGTTTTCTCATCCTCTTTCTTTTCCAGGACAGCTCAGTTAATTCCTAATGTTTCCCCACATGGAATAAGAATTTGAACCCCAGTTCCCTGGATAATAGCCCCAATCTCTATCTCTAAGAAGTTGACTAATTGTCAAAAGGAGAAATTTTAAAAATCTACAAGCTTGTGTACAATCGATGATCTCACATACGCTGTCCTCATGTATTTAACCACCTTAAACACGGACTCATCTTGTTGATTTGACACATATTCCAGGTGGTAATTTTAATACTATTTTAGGACACCTTTCCCATGTACCAAAGAATTCACAGACATTCTAAATATCACCCTCTGACTACTCTCCTCAGGAAAGTGATATACTGCCTCTAATGAGCCTGAACTCTGCAATCCATTTAGAATATTTCGTTAAGCTCTATTTAGTACCAACAGATATGGCACACTCTGGGTGGCCAGTCTGGTCCCATCCCCTCAACCCCAGTGGGGATGGGAATTTACACTTTGGTTTGTGGAAGAGCCCCGTGTTCATCTTAAGGTCCTTGCTTCTGTTTAGAATTAAGAGTGAAATGCTTTTTTCTCTATCAACTGTCGGATTGTCGAAATGCACTGAGCTTGTTTGGATTTGGGGTATTGGAGTGGTGGGGAGACCATCTGCTTTCTCTGACATGATGACTCCCCATCTTTTGCAAGATGTAATTATTCAGTCCCTTGTACCCAGGCTTTCTCTGAGATGAGGCATTCAAAATGTCCAGCATTAAATGCTTTTCAAATAGAAAACAGGATTTTATGACCCTGCAACTGCAGGCTCAGTGGTTTTATGCTCCTTAGCCTTTGTGATAATGTGTGTCTGCTTCCCCCATGCAGGCTATGCTGTGGTTAGTGTTGATTCAGTAAAGAAATTTTTGTTTCGTTTCCACAGATATTGTGTCTGTGGAGGACAGATTGTATTTCCTGATAGAGCTTCCTGGTCTTAAAGCACACTTCACTAATCCCAGCTCTCATTTGTGATTTTCAGTATAAAACAGGGAAACTGATTATAAAAGAATCAGTAAGAAACAAGGGAGGGGGAGAGAGGGGACATATGTACAGAGAGCAACTGAAAAATGGAAGCATTTAAAACGCACTACATGGTATAAAATATATTTATGTATCAATTTAGTTAAAAGGATATATATATATATATGTATATATATATATATATATGTATATATATATGTATGTATATATATATATCCAGAAAGTCTTGATCTTTCTCTCCCAGACCATAGATTATGATCTGGCCTATTGCATAGATTTTAATAGAACATACGGTTACTGAAGTTAACTTTCTGGAAGATAGAAACTTGTAAATTTCTACTTATACAGAGTTTTCCAGTTAGAAGGAGAATCATAACCTTTTTTGACCTTTGGAAAGCTGTCAGCCTTGTGTGTTTCATTGTTTGTAATACTTTGTATAAAAAAAATACCTTTAAAGGCAGGAGGTGTGTTCTGACACGTGTCCTCTGAATCTCTGTAACACAGATCCTGGTTATAATGAGAACTCCTTGAAATTGCTCATCTGTGCCATTGTTGTGTTTGGCCCATTAAACCCTGAGCTCATGAAAGAAAGGAGTTACATCTAGTCTCTACTAGGTCAGGGGCATATACTTCCCTAAGAAAAGTGCTGGCTAGAAAGAAGTGATTGATTGGGTGTTTTGAAGTGTTTATATAAACACGTGAACTGGTTACATAGATATATTGTGCCGGTGGCCTGAGGAGACAGTAATAGAAGTGACCGTCTGGCAGCCTGCACTCTGTCTCAAATTTGCTTTTTTGGGAGGGATGGTGATAGAGGGAGAGGTGACTTTTCCACAGAATGGAGTCTGCATGTACAAGATCATTTGTATTTAAAGCAAAGGAACCACAAGGGTAATTGGCAAAGTATTTACTATTTAGTGACCTGTTACTCCTTCACTTACCTAGTGATGTGGAAATAATGTTTCTAAATATTAAAGTGATTGGCTGATCGCTTGATGATCTTAAAACAGACTTTCGAGTGAAAGTGGAACCTGGGCAGTGTCCACTGTGGGCAAGTGGAATACCACTGCTCCCAGAAGGATATAAAGTTTGCAAAGTAGGTGATGAGGTGTGTTCCATGGGAAGAAGCAATGTTCAGCTGAGATGGAACTGATGGATGATTCTCTCTGACGAATGTCATTCTCCTTGTGGCTATGGTACAGCAAAGACTATCAGATACAGCGGAGAGTATCAGATATGATAAAAAAAATAAAAATAAAAAAGCCACACAAGGACTCCCAGGTTAAGGAGAAAAGCTGTACTTAGATAAATAAGCTAAGGAGACATTTTGAGGTGCATAATGTAGTCCGGTAACTAGTGAGGGGTAATGACCTTGAAGCAAGGGGCTAGCTACATGGAACAGAAGCTGTGTAGGACATAGGAAGAATTAGAAGATCCTAGAAGACGAGGTATCCAAATTTACCCAGGGCTGATTCTATTTTGTTGCCATGCAGGCAAAGATTCTCTCTTAGCTCTTTAGTAAGAAAAACAAAATTATATCAGAAGCTTTGCACATATGTTGTATGTGTAAGTATAAATACAAGATAAATATATAGTAAAAGTAGGTGTTCTGTGAAAAACTATGCTTTAAATGATGTGATTTTGGATATAATACTAAAATATTTCTCAGGCTAAGGTGATGATGACCTAATAATTCCAATTTTGAAAAATTTTTCAGGATAAAATTATTTGTGGCATGGTATTCATATGAACACAGCGGTGGTGATTATTCATGTCTTCATGTATTAGGATGGACCCAGGTGAACGTTTTCAGAAAAACTTTGGCCTTGCTTCAAGTCCCCAGTTGGTCTATCTCTGTACAGAAATAAAGATGTCATTTAGTCATTAAAAATATTTGTTATCTAACTTTATTTTCTGTGAGACTATTAGCTATGCATTCCTCATTTATTAAGTTACAGTACACCCTTATTCATGAATTTGATAGTTTCAGATTTTATATTTGGTAAGTACCTATGAAGATTTTTGCACCTCTGATCCTCAGCCCTGATTCCCTCATGCATATTAGAATTATCTGGGATGCCAAGTACCCGTGCCTTGTACAGACATATATCTACTACATATATGTGTATACGCGCCTATATACATACACTCACAGATGTCCACATGAGCACGCACACACACACACACACACACACAAACACACACATACACACACACACACTCCCAGGGATACAACTTGAAAAAAATCTGGTTTTATTCCACAGGTGGGGGCTAACCATTGCTATTTAGAAGTACCTCCCTATGGAATTCTAATTTGCAGCCAGGGTTGAAACCCACTGGTCTACAGCATGTAGTAATCTGCGGTTTTGCTGAGGCACAAAATTGGATTGCTTGTGCTTGGAGTAAGTGATTCAGTTGGTGAAGGAGGCTAGCCTGCCACTCAGCTCCTGCTCCTCCGGACAGCCTGGTTTTACTCTATTTGGGCTTGCATACACATTGACTTTTATAAAGCAAGCAACAAAATTTGGGAAATGAAAGTCAACAAACAAAAGCAAACCAAAATAACACTTTGCTTTCTCTGTGGGAAATTGGCTGAACAGAAAGAAACAGTCACTCATGTCTCAGATATAAGTCAAAAGACTGTGAAGAAGGCTAACAAAGCCCAATAGTAGAAGATTCATTAATTATATTCTAATTAAGCAATCCTATATTACCTATATCTTCCTTATCTATAGCGTGATCCTTTTTGAGTTCTAAGCTAATGCAAAAAAAAAAAAAAAATACAAGAATTTGTCTGACTAGCTAGATGTTAGATTTTATTGGCCTCATGGTGACTAGGATACATCATCATAGGAACTAAAACTGGTTCCAGACTGGCTCAATAGTGAATATTCTAAGTAAGGATAGAATTGTCTGGGATTTTATGCCATAAATTTGCATGAATATGTATGTGTATATATGCACACAAGCAAAAAACAAGGAAACAAATAAAATATTTCCTTCAGATTGAAATCACTCATTCCAGGGTGTGCGGGGACTCAAAACCACGATAGCACCGATTTTCCCTTCATCCGACACCAGCAGATGCTGTTCTCACAGATCTCTTCTTTACTTATTATTGTTAATCCTTTGCACGTTGAGACACTCACTGTACGTGGACTCTATAGGGTCTGAACGATACCATCTATTTTAGTAACGATATTATAAAATCTAGAGGAAGAAGATTGAGAATCGTTTTATTAAGATAGATTTTATTTTCTTGTTATCTCTTTGTTTTAAAAAATTCAAATCTTATATCAGCTAAAGGACCCTTTCTAAATACTGGATCCACACTCTTTGGTGAGATTCCCTCCTATCTCATTACTAACCATTCATTAAATGGCTTTTTACTGGAACTGTTCATGACCTTTGAACCATGGGAAACCTAGACAAGATGCACTGACTCATTGCTCATGTTTCCTTGATTCATTTCTTGTCCTCTAGACACTCTTTTATTCCATAAGTTTGGCCCCACTAAAAAGGCCAAATAAGTAGATACCTGAACCAAAATAAGCCTCTTCATAGATATACCTGTCTTTTTCTATTTTGAAAAGGTCCTCTTCAACATGTTCATGAATTTAAGGTTCAACTGTTGCTTTCACAGTTTTTAAAATGATGGAGAAAAGATACTGTGGGAGAGGTTTTGTTTCTAGAAACCGTCCTCATTTAACTGAGCACCCAGCGTGTGCAGAGTTGTCTTCCACATGCCCATCAAACATGAGTTCCTCACCTCTAGGAACCAGGAACTCTGCAGACAGCAGTTCTGCCCAGAGGTAAGGCCCTGGAAACGCTTCCACTTAAGGAATGACATCAAACTAGCACCCTTTGACCTCCCCATCATTTATTTGTCCAGAAGAGTGAGCAACAATCTCTGAGAAGTCTTGCACAGCACCCCTGCCTACTAACAACATAATTGCCTTCTGCCTGCGTTCTGTTTGCATTGAGCCTACATGTCATGTTTGAGTAGTCCTTGTCACTGAGGCCAATGAAACTCTTGACACCTCCATATCCTATTCCATACATGTCATTGACTTTCCTACTGCCACGTTCAGGTAAGGCTCACTGTAGACCTCAATTATAAAAATAGCCCATAGCATAAAACTTGTGTTTGAATTAGGAACCTCATGTCTGATTGCATCCATCGCAATTCCAGAAGTAAGTCTACACTCAGCATAACCACAAATGCTTCGTTGCACTTGCATTGTGTCCAGGTTTATTTCCCAACTGCATTTCTTTGGGTAAGTGGATTATATCTTACCACTATTTCTGGCTTCTCATAATGACTTGCATATGCTTTAGATATCGTGGAAAATCCAAGTGTATTAATGAATAAATTCACAAAACAAAAGTGTACTTAATTAAATTCACAGTCCTTCTTGGCTGCATTTGTAAAAACTTCAGGCCCTCCTCCATCCCCACCACACATACTTGTTTTTTCTTTCCTGGATTGAGGTTAGTTGTGTCTCATTCAATATTTCTGAAAATTTTCTTAGGATTTTCTTATTTTAAATTCCTCCAAGCTAGAAAAGCAGGGAACTAAAATTTGTAGAATTTGTGTTAAGTTAAATGGGACACTTAGAGTTTGTGGGATTTATATCTCTAGAAATACATGCTTTTACCATGTTGATTATAAAATTGACTGGAAACAACAGTATTTTCATCCACCTGAAATAGAATAAAGCATCAGGAATTACATAGAAAAGTAAGGGTTGAATATATCTAAATATCTAAAGAGATTAATTCAGAATAAAGACAAGTGAAAATTTCTGGTCTAACATACTTCCTAAGTACAATTCTAAATGTATTTGATATTGTCCCTGGTCTCTACCCCCTGATAGAGGAATGAGTGAAGAGGATAAAATATCCTGTAAGTGATATTTAGTTAAGTTATTTTAATAGCAGTTTCATTACATCTAGCCATTGAAAAAGGTGGAAAGTGAGCCCCAGGGAACTGTAATGACTTGACAAAGGTCATTTTAGCAGTAAATGACATAGAAAAGAGTGGTTCCCAGAGACCTGACCTCTAAACTCTGCCTCACCATTCTACTTTCCCCTGATACTGCCATAAATGAATATATTATTTTGATGGTGACAAAGCAATAGAAATATTTCTTATTTTGTATTGAAAATTGTGTTTTTCTTTACTCAAATAAAGAGATATGGAAATACCTAGGAAACACAAATATTCGAGAGATGTACCTATCCTTGTAGAAATATACATAGTACCTTAAATGGCTGTACTATTTTTTTTCCTGTAATATACGACTTTATCTTTTTAAATTGAAGTATACTTGACACAAAGTGACATTAGTTTCAGGTGTGTGGTATACTGATTAGACAAATCTATACATTATGCTATGCTTGCCACAAACATAGCTGTCATCTGCCTTCATACAACACTATTACAATACCATTGATTATATTCCTACATTATGCCTTTCATCCCCTTGAATTTTTCATTCTATAACTGGAAGTCTATACCTCTCACTCTGATCCATCCACTTTGCCCACCCATCTCCCCACCCCTCTCCACTCTGGCAACCACTGATTTATTCTCTGTATTTGTGGGTCTGTTTCTATTTTTGTTTGTTTGTTCATTTGTTTTGTCCTTTAGATTCCACATGAAAAAACTCCACTCTTGTTGTGCCCTACTTAATCCAGTTTTTTGCTTCTTAACGAAGCTATAAGGGTTTAGAGGTCCCATTACAAAACGCAGGGAGAAGAAAGGGAGGAAGGGAGGGAGGAGAGAAAAAAGAAAGAAAGAAAGAAAGAAAGAAAGAAAGAAAGAAAGAAAGAAAGAAAGAAAGAAAGAGAGAGAAAGAAAGGAAGGAAGGAAGAAAGAAAGAAAGGGAGGGAGGGAGGGAGGGAGAAAGAGAGGAAGGGAAGGAAGAAGGCAAGAAATAAGGGAAGGAAGGAGGGAAGGAAGAAAGCAAGCAAGCAAAATGCTTACAATATTTATTTTCTTCAGTTAGGACCATAGCTAAATGAGTCAATATACAATTTGTGTTGTCAAAACTTTTTTAGCTCTCAACTGTTCTGACTATTCATTGCTAAACAGTAAAAATCAAGATAAAAAGCATTTTCAACTTTATCTCACTATGTGGTGAATCCGTGAGGTCCTCAAAGCATATTCCATAAGGAGAATAAAAGGCCAGATCTTACCTAGAAATACAAAAGATGACAGTCATGCAGTATTATGCAAGAGGGAAACACACATAGAATCTGCCTATCTTTCTGTTAATCATTTTCATATTATACTTTGAATTATACTCATATTTCTCTGATGCCTTCAAGCCTCAATTTGACTATTTTCTTTTCCTAAAAGGTGTCATATTTTAAACTTAAAAGTGTTACTTTTTTAAAATAGCTGGCACCTTACCTGGGAATTCATTGGCCAAATAAAAATGAGAATTTGACATAAATTTAGGGAAAGATGCCTCTCCAGTTCTCACTCAGCTCACAATCGGTTAGCTCATGTGATGGAATGGAATGGGACTTGGGGATAAGAAAAAACTTGTATGTCTCAGTGAAAGAGCACGAGCAAGTGGAAGTTCTGGTATACACGTCAGTAAGTGGAGGGTAAGAGTTCCTACCAAGAGGTTGGTGAGTTCCTACCAAGAGTTTTTTTTCCGGTCAAGTTGCCCTCTCTCTGAGTACTACTCTATTTGTGATGGTGCAATAGCTTTCTTACTAAGATCTTCACCTGAAGGACTATTTTTGAGTCTACTTGGAAGCACTCATCTAAAGACATTTCTCCATGCTGCATTATAGTTAAAACGAAACAGAATAATTAAAAAAAAAACCCACCAGACAGCATTTTCTTCAGGAAAACACTGTTCATGGACAGTCATAAATTAAGGAAGGCCATTAAATCAACTTCTACCATATTCTTGACTATTGAAACTCAATTTATTTAATTTTCTCATCTATCTCCATAATAATATTGTTTCTGCTTTTAGAAATGCATCTAGTTTTCTTATCCTTTCTTTAACTGTAATTGCAAAACTTCTAAATGTGAAGTAATAAATGCAGAGAATGGGGGGAAATGCTAGCTCTATTATGTTGTATATCATATTTCTTTATGACATCTTGAATTCCTGTTGATATTTCTTATAATGATATGTATTACCGAATATAATTCAGCTTTAAGGCACTGAGAATCACAAGACCAAATGCAAAATAGAAACCTTTCTCATCCAGTCATTTAAAATATGCCCCTTGATTAGTCAGCTTGACAAATTCAATTCATCAGTGCATTAACCACCAAAATTTGAGTACCATACTGTCTTATAGTATAGAAACATAGAGAATAAAAGAGATAGTCTCAAGCCATGGATGCTGTTGGCCATTTTCTTCTTGCCCTATACCCTTCGGCTCATGATGAGATTGCTCTTCTTGGTCTCTTGTTAGTGGAGTAATGTGTCCAGTTCTTTCCAACAAACTGTCAATGGAAATAAGACATTTGAGTGCCTATTCTGGTCCCTCTAGACCATTTATTCCCTCATTTAGACAGGGCTTTAGAGTGAGGATAAAGCAGAGTATCCTGTTCTCACACAATGGATATATGTCATAAGTAGGAAATAACATTTTTTTTGAAACATTGAGATTTTTGTTACGGCAGTATAACCTAACATCTGCTGAACAGACCAGTAATCAACATCTAAAGAATGCTAAACAGAAAAAGGCTAATTGTATTTGTAATAAATGTATTACGTATTTCAGTAAATATGTTTCCTAAGTTGATCAAAAGTTACGCTTAAGTTAAAACCCTTGCTATCCTAATTTCTGGCCAGGTGTTTGGTGGACAAGAGAATGTAATATTCCTTTATCAAAAACAATCAAACATATCAACTGTATTAATTTCCTAGGGCTGCCGTAATTAATTTTCACCAAGTCAGTGGCTTTAGACAACTGGAATTTATTCCTCCCAGGTCTGGAGGCTAGAATTCTAAAATTAAGGCATCGGCAGGATCATGCTCCCTTTGAAGCCTGTAGGGCAGAATCCTTCCTGTCTCTCCCTAACTTCTCTTGTCTCTTGACAATCCTTGGTGTTCCTTGGCATGTAGCCACATCACTCCACTATCTGCCATCATCTTCAAATGGTCTTCTTTTTTGTGTGCATGGTCTTTTTATACTGACACCAGTCAGTGGATTTAGGGCCAACCACATTCTGAGATTCTAGGTAGACAAGAATGATGGTGTCAGGTGGAGAACATTATCAGACTCAATATACCAGCACTACCCTAAATATAGTTTTTGAGTTTCAAATATTGTCTATATAATTATCAAGTCAATATCACAAACAAAAGACAATTATTCCATTGGATTTAGCATCTATTCTTTATTATTGCTAATACTCTACATAGCTTAAAGAAAATTGAGGAAAAAGACCAATTATTACTTGTCCTTGTCTTTTCCATAATTAATAGATATGAAATAAATATTTCCCAAATGAGCAAACTGATTGTATACATAAAATTATTCTTGATCAAATGACAACTACTGAATCCACAGAGTTACTGGTTTTATTATTCTGCTGCTATCTGGATAATTAGAAGATCTGTAATAAGTCTGAATTTTTGTATATTGCCCTATGTTGTGTTATTTTTTTCTTTATATGGTAAGTTCAGATGAATCTACAGTGCTGTATTTGAAAATAGTTATTATCCCTGACGATAGCATCATTATTAATTATGAACTGACTATATACTCAGTGTTGATGATGACAAATAGAAGATGGGCAATTTGAACCCAGTTTTGTAATTCACAACCAGATTACGTTAGGCCATTTAGAAGTACACAAGACACAGTGATAAATATCCAGAATACAACTCTCTTAGAGTATCATGGGTCTGAAATTAATTTCAAGGCTTAGGTTTACCAAAACAAGCTTCATTAAAGATAATTTGAATTAGGACCCGGGTTAAGGCATTATGTTGTCTGAGAAAAGTAAGTCTTTAAGGAATTACTGCTTTAGCTCATTTAGTTTATCTGACTAAATCTATTAGACCTTGAAGTAATGAGATTCAATGGTGAATGAATTTTGGTGAGAAGAAAGTTGGGAATTTAATGTACTTTTTGGTTATCTGAATTCTGCAATTTAGAACCCTCAGTTTCCAGTAGATGATAGTTTAGAGACAAAGGAGCTTAGTCAGGGTACCTGAGAGGATGAGCTATATACCCTGGAATAAAATTTCATTTTTATGGCAGTTTTGCTAAGGGCTGTCCTTAAAAGCTCCGTAAGTCTTGGTTTCCTTGCATCTTATTTATTGCCTAGAATAGTGCCATGTTGCACTCTCATTTAGCATGGCACATCAGAGTATATGATGAATTTTTTTTTCTGCCTTAAATCCCTGCAGAGCACAATGATAGAGACATAATGCATCTGCATACACATGCAAGGTAGTTTGAATTTAATGCATTTCATATCATTAAAGTTAACATTTCATGTATTATATTTCCTTTTAGAATACACTTGCATACATCCATATCCATATAGATATATGCACGCACACACACAAAATCCCATTATGTAGATCAATTTACATGATCACAATGTTCATATCCATAAAGCAGTGAACTTCCCAAATCAGATGCATGCATAAAAGCATTGATGCATAAAATTTCCATCTTGCAAGTACAGAGAAAGTTCTAGTAGGCATTTAGTGCCATGACAGGTCACTTAGGTTACAACTAGCTATATAGGACATGCTAATAAGATTTAACCTTCTTTGTCTGTTGCTGAAGAGGGGGGAAAAAGGGAGGGGTGAGACCTTCTCATCTTTGAAGATATCAAAGAAAATTAAAAATAACCACTTTCCCTCTGATCCCTGTGGCTGAATGTTTTTGAGCTGCATAAATGAGGTACACACAAAAAGAATATATATTTAAGGGAATGATATGAGGTCTTAATCCATTCTCTACTCATCATAGCATAAGTGACATTGATAAAACAGAATTTGATGGATTGTGTGTACAGAATTACTTCTATCTCCATACTTGATGTGACTTTTCATCTAAAGTAAACTCCACTGAGATTAATATTTAAAATGGAAAACTAAAACCCAAAGTGTCATGTGACAACACTTAAGTAAAACTTTATTAGACTTGTCATTTCTGTTAATTATTGTCATTTCAGCTAATTACTAGCCATTCCTGTTGGTTATTAGACATGTCGTTTCCCGTTTCCAAGCTGCCATCTAGCACCATCTCTGATTCTGGTTTCACTGCACACTCTTAGACAATGGGTCAGGGGCCAGCCCAGTGGATCTGAACTCCAGAAGAACAATTCAGAATTGTCAAAAGGCAGAGTGGTCAGTGAAGAAATCCTTAACAGTTCTTATCCGGGTTACTAAGGTGAGAGTGAAGGAGTGGCATCATTTGTTATAAACAAAACAACAGAAGCAAAAGGGGTTGTCTATGAACTAGAGATAATCCATGAAGAGTTTATCGATAGCTTAACCAAACTCCAGAAATCTCTTGAACTCAGCAACATTCACTTCCCCAGGGTTTTACAATCTATATTGGACAATAGACTGAGAGGTGTCGGCTGAAGGGTAGCTTAGGGAGAGCAGCCTGACACTGATTTTCAATACAAAATCCTCCCTGTCTGAAATGCTATCAGTGGATGTTAGAGAATTGTGTGTATGTGTGTTTATGAAAGGGTTTATTTTCCCCCAGGTTTTCATAAAGTGTGATCTGATGATAGTAATAGAGATATTAATCTAGGAATTGCATCAGTGAAATGAAAATCAGGTATCACAAGAAAGAAAACAAGGAAATGCAGACTTTGTATTTAAAAGAAATGTCAATAGACTTAAGCATCCTTAAACAAGCAATATGGATACTTGATTTCAGTATCGTTATGGTTTGTTTGGGAATCATGGCATGGACCTCATGAATAAGGCAGGTTGTGCTAATTATGAAGAATGTTCATGGCAACTTTATTGGATAGTTGGATAAATGCCCTCTCATTACATTTTGGTTTTATACGTAATCAAAATAAAATGGAAAAGTGAAAGATTATTTTGGAATCTATTCAGTAGAAGTAGCCAAATTCATCAAATAAATTATTTTCCTATGGAGGTTTTTCTCCAAAATAATCCAAAGGCACTTCAATTGCTGCTGTAAGCTCAGAAATTCACCCACCCCAGAAAGGCTGCATTTGAATTCCTAGCTCATTCATTTTCCACTAGACCCTTCTCTGTTCATATCATATCATTGGCTTTCCCTCTTTGCATTGAGCTAAAGTAGTCATCTCTCATCCCTTTGAAATGTTCATTCAGTTCTAGTGAGGTGATAGCATTTCAGTCAAGATTACTCTTACTAGTTAGGATTCAAGGGCATCAGCCATACTTACTGCAATAAAAGGGAAGGAAGGGCAAGGAATGCCTAAGATTTGATACAGTCTAAGAAAGACTTGGGTGTTCTAAATACATGCACGACATTCTCAGGCTTTATGAGATGCTTCCGAGTGGGGCAGTGAGGCTAGAACAAAGATGAAAGTCCAGCCATTCATTGGATTAACACCAGATACTTCAGAATGTATCTTGTCTCTCTAAAAATCTTGTCCCCACAACAGCTAGCAGTTGAAATGCCTTGCAGAAGACTGAGATGGCAAATGCCCCACTAGTCATTAAACAGTTAAAGTTGGTCACTTTATATATCCCTAAACTCTCAGAACTCAAGTGTTGAGATTTGGACACACACCATCAGCTTGTGCATTCTGCAAGATTAGGGAACCTAGAGCAGTGTTGTCAAAACAGTATTCCTAGGGACAGGAACAAATTAATCAAATGCTGATGAAATTTACAAAAGGTGCAAGAGGTTTTGAAGTCAGGAGAGGAATGTAATTGCTACAAGGCACAAATACACAAATACACAAATAACTTTAGGGAGTAAAAGATTACATGTAAGTAGAGGTAGATTTTTTTCCTTGGGGAAGAAAACAAGAGTCATGGGAATAATGCTTTCAAGGTTTATATTATAGAAGGTAGGATCTACTAAATTAATGATGAAATCAAAAGTTTATATTTGGATTAAAGTCTAGTATGGTCATTGTCATGCACAAAATGTCTGCTCTGTTCTCTGTAGACAGAACAAAAGAAACAGAGAGGGTTGGGGAATGATACAGGAATTCTATCCTAAACATAGTTGTTAGATACTATTTAGGTTGACTTTCTAATCTGTCTCAGGGAACCGGAATAAACATCACGGCAAATACATGAGAAATCTCCTCTATATGAAAACAGCCACTAGGCACAATTGAGTTGTTTGCAACCTGTGCAAAAATTCCCCCTCAAGCTTGAGAACTTTGTTTCTATCTTCCTACCAAAAACCGGCAATAGGCTACAGGTATTTGCCTGGAGCAACTCTGGGACAAATTGGAAAGGGAATAGAAAAATAACTCGCTGCACGTGAGTGTGCGTGCGTGCTTCACCACAATCAATCACATTTTCTCTGACATTGCTTCATTTGTGGATTATTGCAAAAACACAGGAAGAATGTGAAAAGATAATGTTGTAAAGCCATCGGAATGAAATTGGTGGGAGGAACCCATTTCTCACTGTGTTCCCAAGCACCTCTGCACTCAGAATCCCAGCATTGTTTAAACCTCCATTCTATATAAGAAAGCTAATCAAATGACACTCAGGAAAATTGACTTGGGTTTTCAATCTAGTTTCAGATCTCTAGTGTACTTATTTCAAATGGCATTTGTTATTCTCTGCATATCCTTAGGAACATGCCCTGTCAAGAAATGCCATACAACTTCAAACCATGTTTTTTCCCACCTCTATAACTTTTTATGTATTCCCTTTTTACATTTTATTACAGCATAACATCTAAAAATGAAATAAAGATTATAGGCAATGCTTCAGGACCTAGAGTTCTATGCCTTGCCCTGAATATAAAACCGTGTTGATAGGAACCGCTGTTATACCTCTGTAAATTGCTCAAATCTCCCCACTGACCATCACTGTAATTATTTCTGCTTGGAAATGAAAGGTTTGATCGGCAGAGGGGTCTTTTTTTATGTCTATCTTTTCTGCCATTCATGTGAACGACACATTTCCCCTTGGTGGTGAATTACGGAGATTAAATCTGTATTTATTTATAATACTTATCTCTGGGAGGGGGGTAACCAAACAGGAATGAAGAGAAAAACAAGCAATCAATTTTTGTAACTTTTTAAAGGTAACAGTATGAGAATTTGCTCTTCATTTTCATGATTTTAATGAAGTTGATGTAATTGATGTAATTGTTCTCTCTGAAATTGTGTACTTTGTACAATATGGGGGAAGGGAAGGAGGGAAGACCAGAAAGAGAAACAGAAGGAAGGAGGGACGCAGGGACGGAGTGTGGGAGGGAGGTGTGGAGATTTCAAAGCAGAAATGGAATTTTGTAGACACGGGGCAACTTCATCCAAAAATGTCTGCACTAATACAAAAGTTTCTGTAGTTGGCTAATTTTAAAGGCATTGAGTTTGTGATAAATTTATCCAAAGGATATGCAGAGATACAGATGATTTCCTGTAGGGTTCAATTATTGATGTCAATATCTGGTCTCCATTCTTTTGAATCTGCTCCTACTTTTTAACATGGCTCTCTCCTTGTTGGCCTTTGGCTCTATGTCGACATAGGGTTGATTCGTTCTTCTTTTCACCTGAACACCATTATTTTTTGTATAACATACCCTATGACTTGCCTTTTGTTTACATTTTATAGGAAACAGCAAACATTCAAAGATGGGAAGGTGGTCCAATAGTGTGGGGTAGGGGGAGTGGTATGTGTGTGGAGTCCTGACTCTTCCAGATACCAAGTACTTCCATATCCTCATCTGTCCATCTCTGAGGATTATTTGGAGGATCAAAATGGCTCAGAATTCTCTCCCTTACTAGTAAGAAGATACACTAGGAATAAGTGTAATTAATAACAAGACAAAATCATAACTAATGGGAAATCAGGGCAAGGAGGACAAATTGAGAAAGTTAGGTGTCAAAAGTTATTTTATTCTTTTTATAGGGCAGGGATAACTGTGGTTGTATTTGTGTAATTGTGGTTGTATACTGTTAACTCATACACCTTCCCCAAATTCCCAGGGATCAGGATTTTTTTCCTTTTTCTTTTTTTCCATCTTTCTTTCTACCATTGTCCCCATCTTCCTTTTCTTACCTTATTCTTTCCTTTCTTTCTTTTTTTAAGTTTACTTAATTACTTTGAGGGATAAAGAAGGCATTCATGCATTCCTGTGCAGAGGGAAGGGACCAAAAGAGAGAGAGAGAGAATCCCAAGCACGCTCTGTGTGAGGGAAGGGCAATGCCCCACAGGGGGCTCCTTCCCATCACCAACGTTGAGATCATGACAGGAACAGAAGTCAAAAGTCTAAGGCTTAACCAACTGAGCCACCCAGGCACACTTCCCTTTTTTAAAGTTTACTTATTTATTTTGAGAGAGAGAGGGAAAGAGAGAGAGCAGAGGAGAGGTAGAGAGAGAGGAAGTCATTCTTCTCTTTCTCTGTCTATTCCTTTCTGTCTCTCACTCTCCCTTTCTTTCCTTACCTTTCTCTCCTTCCTTCTGTCCTCTTTCCTTTCATTTCCTTTTCTTTTCTTTTTCTTTATCTAAACTGGATTTGATAAGCTCCATGAAAGGGCAGTGACCTCAGTACACATTTCCTGGAGAAAAAGACCCCTCTGAGGAAGAAGGTCCTAGACTAATGAAATACAGGATGCAATGTGGTGAGATGCTTTCTCCAGCATTCAAATCTCAGGGGAAGAGATGAATAAAAGTCTATTCAAATCTTTCCTGGTTTTTAAAGAAAATAAGAATGGAAAGGCTCTAACTATGATCCCAGAGGATGTGTATACCCTGGAACTGAGATTATATAGATTTCTTCTATTAGCAGAGGTTCTGAGGCAATCCTATGCTTTGCACATATATTTTACTGTGATATGTAACCTCTGAGTCTTTTAGACGATGCACACACTTGCCAAGTTAGAGAGGGGGGTTAAAAACAAAATAATTGACTGCTTCTTAGAATCATTGAATTTAGATGCCATCTTGCTCCATTTTACAGATGAAAAGACTAAGCCAACTTGCCCAATGCCACAGACTTAGTTCGATGCAGAACTAAGACTAGAATCTTTCTGTCTACACGCTAAGATGAGTAACCACTGTAGTTACGTAAGTAGAACTGATCTCACCGGATATACACTTCAGATGAGTCCTCTAATAGACATCTATGGAACACTATTAATTACCAGTGAGAGAGACTAATTAGTGGAACAGAATGTACCAGCTTAATTTGACTATGGTCATGCTAAATCACCCGTGGTTTTAGTAAACCAAGGATGCTTTAGCAATGACCAGAACTCTAAGAGCATCCAAGATAAAAGCAAAAGTCCTTTCCTGATAGGAGGAAAAGGATGTTAAGGAAATTGTTAGTGTGAAATTTAGAAAGAGTACCTGCCAGCACACTGATTTCCCCACGCTTTAGTTGACTTCAGGTTTAAGAATTGTTTTTGATATGCATATCACTGCCTCTTGTTCAAGTTAATTTGTTTAAACATTCATGAAGGGGAAGGTTTTTTAATAGAAATGTGCCAAATGTTTTTTTTTTTTTTCAATTACAGACAGACTGGGGTGTTTGCTGATCCATGAACAACGTGAATACTCAATTGTGGAGAGTTACTGCCTAGTAACAAAGTTTTTTGTTTTTTTGTTTTCTTATTTTTGCCCTCTCTGTTAAATGCCAAAATCTGTAAGGAAAATTATGGCAAATGATTTAGCATCAGCTTCCTCACAAATGGCTTGTCTTAATAAGGCAGAGGGTTGACTGTGGCTTTGTTAGATTGGAGAGCAAAAACAAAATAATTGTGCATGGGCGAGAGGCAGTGGAGGGAGTGATTCTGTGGGCTGACAGAATCAGTAAGGATGCAGGGAGATGAGCAGCAGCGTTGGTGTTGCTAACTTCATTTTATGATCCATTAGGTTTAGGGCAGTGTTGTAGGAAGATGGGTCAGAGACTCCAGGGAAAGTTTGTCATCAAAGGCATGTCTGCTGACCCATCTTGGGGTTGGTGATCAAGAAATGGTCAGTGGCCAGGTAAAGGTTCTGTGAGATCTGGCCAATTTCTGCTCTGCTCTGGTCTTCTCCCCAACCCCTTCGTGGAAGTTCAATAGATATCTTTTTTCAACTGATGTTTCTGAATGAATAAGTGAATGAATACAGGCAGTAAAGGCTAAAAGGATGCTTAAGCAGACTAGCATTTACAAATAGGAACATACAGTTCCAAATAACCTGTGTACCCACTTGAGAAAACTGAGGTTCATAAACAGGATGGCTCTGCAAAGAATTAGGCAATGGTTGTGCTAGTGGATCTAAGGTATATTGTAATAATTTAATTATAATTAGACTGCAAGAATTTAGTTTTTATGGGTAGAAGGATCATGAATAAGATGTACTTGGTTTTTGAGCTGCTGAGCTTCTAAGCTACTGACTAGGCTTCTTAGATTCCCTCAGCCTAAAAACTGGATCAGTTCAGAGCCCAAGATTAAACAGAAGTGGGGAATTGACACCAATATAAAACTATAGAGGAATGGAGAGCCAGGAAACAAATAACACAAATGATTTCGATCCCCTTTTTTGGAACTTTGGGACACAAGGAAAACCATTTGACAGATGTTTCTTCCAAATTACCATCAGAAAAAGGCAACTTTGGTGTCCTGCCAGAACTACAAGTTTCTCAATCAAAATTCCTTCCATCTTGGAATCTCTATTGATTTCATCAGCTAGGAAAAACTATGGTCTAGTTGAACCTCATTACCACAATCTGTATCTTCTACCATTTTCTGGATGCTGCTATCTCTGAGACTGATAACATTTAAGTCTGTGCCACTGAAGTATCACAGCCAGCAGAGGAAGACTTGGCTGTTGTTAACCATCTATCTTTAATGACAAGTCATTACGACTTCCCTTGTCAGGAGATGATTGGCAGAATCTGCAATAGATGCCCTTTCTTTTCATCCTCAGGGAAAGAATGACTTTCTGTGGTATTTGCTCTTGTTAGAGAGTCTCAGATAGGAGTCCCTCTCTCCTTCTTTAGACCTTTCAGGAAACAGCCTCAGAATTACAGTCCTTCTCTGAAGACTGGGTCAGAGAAGGGGTCATTGGTATTTTTATTTTCTAATGTGTAATATTCCAAGTTGGGAAAATACTCTGAGTACACAGAGAGGTGGGAAATTTACATGGAGTTCAGGTGAAATTCTTGAAGAGACTGAGGAGGTGAAAGCAGGATGATGCTGGTTGATGGTTTGTATTCATGTCAGTCTGGATAATGTTGAGACTTGAAACTGAAACATAGATTGAGTCAGGTTTCAGAGGTTTCAGTAAAGTTAGGAAGGACTTGTGGAAGCCCAACTGCATGGTGTTGTGTTAAATGATAACAACAGAACTTCCAGAAAATGTTGTGTGTCTCTTTGGGAGTGAGTGCTCTCTTTCCACAGAATATTTAGCATTAACAGAAGTGATTAGCAAGCTTTGCTGAACACATTTGAGCACATCAAACAACAACTCTGCTTTTGCCTAATTCTTGAACCTTGAAAAAGAGAGTTTTCACAAAAGACAAAGAAATGGAAAGGGAATGGAGATAAACTATAGTGAATAATAGTCATGGATAATGACAAAAACATGGAGTAGTGACCCAAAATGGCTTTGAGTTATGAGAATGTATTGTAGGTGTGTAAGTCAGCAGTTTGTAAAGGAAAGCCTGAGAAACATTAGAAAGTACAGAATGTTTTTGTTGAGGTTTTATGAGGGAAGGTTAAATTCCCACATTTTCCATCTTGGCCTCTCTTCTAGATCTTTGGATCATTAATATACTCATTAATTTTGTGATCATGTTTTCCAACCTCAAATTGGAACACAGAGTCTGACACTAACCATCAGAATATTTAAACTAGAGCATACTTACATGGGGTCTTCATTTCTTGGTATCTATATTGCTCTCAGCTGGCAATAAAATTGGTTGTTGCAAATAAAGTAGATCCAATGCAATAACTCAGAATCTTTTTTTAATTGACCTAATATCTGAAAAATCTATTTTGACAAAATACAGGTCACTCAATAGAAGATTCCTCCATTCGGATAAGTTTTATGCCGTGGGCAGTCTAAATTCCTCCATATTTTCACTTGAAATATTTAGTGAGATGCCCATTTTTACTAGATTTTTAAGGAGATTTTTCAATTAAAGAATGAGGGAAAATGAAAAGTCATAATTCAAGGTAATGTATAGATGGTAAATAGTGGTCACCCTTGATATCTGCCATTCTTAGGTTAGAAATGATGTTAGATGATGCAGTAGCACCTGGAGTGTATGGAAGTTCCTGATTTATAACAAGTAATCAGTCAGCCATTCTATTTATATGGCTGATCTTGTTGAAAAAAGATCTCAGAGGTGCATGGGTGGCTCAGTCGGTTAAGTGTCTGATTCTCACTCATGACCTCATGGTTTGTGAGTTTGAGCTCCACATTGGGCTGTCTGCTGACAGCACAGAGCCTGTGTCAGATCCTCTGTCCCCCTCTCTTTCTCTGCACCTCCCCCTCTGCCACTCGTTCTCTCTCTCCCTCTCTCAAAATAAACAAACTTAAAAAAGTAAAATAAGAAAATCTCAAATCATCAATTTAAGACCAAACAAATGAATTTAAGTTTACTCTTTAGTTTTAGTTGAAATGTGTTCATAGGAGCACTCATGTTCAAAGGATTTCTGGGGGCTAATACAGAAGTAAGGAAAAGAAACATAATTGGTAACCAAGTGGGGTGGGGCACAAGGCCTCTGCTGCCTTCTTTATTCAAAGTAGCTTGAGTTTCATTTGTTTTGGATAACAGCATTTTTCATATTATCCTTACTTAAAATATTGTTATCTTGCAATATGAAAGTTTTTCATTTAGAGAAAAAAGTGCAGAGTATACATGGGAGAGTTCTTAATGTTCTTTATAAACACAGAAATGAACTTGGTTATTAATAAAGGTCTCTTCCAGACTTATCAATCTTTAGCTCAAGACCTTGAAGATTTACACAAGTTGGACTGAAAAACCTTGACTGGTGAGCGCACCTTCCTTTATGGGTAAAAAAAGTACTTAAGCCAACATGTTCTACTCACAAATTTTTAGCAAGTCTTCTTGGGAAATCCTCCAAACTGAAGCAATCAGAGTTCATCTTCTCAATCCCTCTTCTCAAACTATGGAATACTCTTTGAGAAATACCGTTCCAGTAACCTTGAGGGCCACCAGCAAGCAATGCTCTAACTGAAACTTTGGCTCTACCCTACCAATCCTTCTCATCAGCTTCTCTCATCTCTCTCAGCAATTTCCTGAAAAGTCACCAGCCTGGCAGGTATACTAACCACCAAACCTGACCTCAAACCTTGTCATCAAAACCTTTATACATTAGTAAGAAAATTCAAGTGATTATTGATAAAACCTATCAACTTCCTTCCTCCACAATTGTGAAGGAATATAGTTCACTATCAATTCTTATCTGCTCTCTTTCAGTTTCAGAAGATAATATATCTCTCCTCTTTAACACCTCTTCCTCTCATCTCACTTAATCTCATCATCACCAATTTTCTGGAAGGTATCACTCAATCAAATATTTACTTCTCTCCCATGCTTCTGAATCTTTTCCATCTATACATCTGTTCAAGAATATCCCATCTTTATTCTGCCTTTGACTCCATGTTTCCTTCTAATAAGTTTACTTACCTATCAACTAATATTGCGTGTGTGTGTGTGTGTGTGTGTGTGTGTGTGTTAAATTCTATGCAAGATGTTTGTATCGAAGTATTTTTGGATGCAATTACAGAAACACAACTAGGGTTAGAATGGAAAGATAAAGCTGTTTTATTATTCTCCATGACTAAAATTCTGCAAGTGTGGAAGTTGGAAGTTCCAGGGCTAATAACCAAGAGTATAAATTCTGTCTTCCACTTTTGGGATGTCAGTTTTTATCTTCAGGCTTGCCCTCCTGGTTACAAGATGGCTGCTACAGCTTCAGAAATCATAGCCTTTGATGACTCCATCCAAAAGCTAGAAGATGAGGAAAGAGCATGACCCTTTCTGTATCTCTCGCTTAAAAATTTCATAGAACCCCACAGCATGTTTCCCCTCACATCTCATGAGTCAGCATCACCATTGTACAAGATTCATCCCTGGGGCTGAGTACAGGCCCAGAGCCCCTAAATTTTATGGCCACTTGATATCTAAACTAAATTAGAGTTCTGTAAGCAAGAAAAGGCAGGGGTGGAGGTGGGTGCCAAAGTGTTCTTTAAACCACACATTCAGTCAATTAGAATGCCAGGCTTGGGCATCCTCTTTAGGTGCGGTTTTGCTGTGTTGCTCATACAACCTTGACTCTGTTGAGGTTTCCAACCTCCAACAGACATTTTATTATTTTTGGTTAGTTGGTCTTTGGATTAAAGAGAAAAAAAGCAGGTATCGGTATGTGTATGTTTGCAGATGGAGAAGGGAACTGAGGAGTGTAGAGAAAATCCAATACAATTCATAAATGCATAACTATGTTTCTAAACTGAATTCTTAATTATTTATAACACTTGACTCCTTCTTATGCATGTTAGGATTTCTGCCATTTGAAAAGCCATATGTCTATTGGTCCAGAAATAGAAGAAACTAGAACAAAAGATCAGGTTGGAATTCAGGCTGGAATAAGCATTCAATATTACTGTAACTCATAGTCCTTTCGAGTTATACACAGCTGTGACTATAAACAATTTCAACAAAGTACAGAGAAGGATCTCTATTTATACCTGTGTTCCTTCAGGCTAAGGACTCCTAATGACTTTTCAATGATATTATGGACTATTAGAAAATTTAAGAGGGATCTCACAGTGAACTGTAGTCTCTGCTGGAGGCAAATTTGCAGATAAGTCAAGTTTGATACTTAACTATTCTGAAACATGTTTACATAGGGTTGCTAAATCAATCTGTCACTTTTCTCTCAGTCTTTTTTCTTTGTTCTTATTCTGGCATAACCTCTCTTCCTTCTCTCCGTTGACCTCTCTCCTCATTTTCTCTTGTTCCCCTCCTTTCCTTATTCTCTGGACTTCCTTTTTCTCCTTCATTCTTTCTTTCTTGACTCCTGTTCTATCCTTTGCCTCTTCTCTTCCTTTCCCCTTTAATCTTAGAAGTCCAGTGGAGTGAATATTTATCCCTATTGGACATATTTATATGATGAGGGGTCCATCCCTGTTTAGTGTGCATTTCAGCTTCTGGTAGCATCAAAGTAAACTGCAATAAGCAAAGTCCTTGTTTGGTCAGGTTTGACTATGTAGACAAACAATCTAGATAAATAATTCTCAACCTCAGCTCACAAAAACACCTTTTTTCTCCTTTGTAGTGTGTTTTCAGGCCTTAAATTTTTTATGTTCCTGCTTTAACACTTCACTTCACAATGCCTCCATAAAAAAGTAATGCCTTTTCTCTTTTGTTAAAAGAGGAATATCCTCCCAAACAGCTATCTCTCAAGATGTGTTGAAATCCCAAGAGGAATCATGTTTTACATTAAAAAAAATGCTTTCTCATGTAATATCTTGTTAGATAATCCCCCAAATCAAGTGAAGTAGGCAGCAAGGCAAAGCCGCTTCAGAGAAGTTTGGTCAACAATTTAATAGGCCAATTAAGGACAGAACCTAGATCTCTCTCAGTCTTTATAAAGTAATAAGATATAAAAACAGTGAATATTTGCAATAAACACATATGATTTTCTTTTCTTTATTTTCAAGGAGAAGTAATATTTGCAATTACTCACTCCATGGAAACTAAATTACTTCCCCTGGGTGACAGACACACCCTTATCTCTACAGGTCCAGCTGCCTTTCTGTTCTTTAGTCCATTTTATTCAGATGCTTGATGTGGTATCAGGACTAACCCAAAAATGAGCATTGGTTTATTTTTTTCCTTCCTCTCTTTCTTCTTTCTTTCCTTTTTCCCTTCTCTTTCTCTCTACCTCCTTCCTTTCCTCCTTCTCTCTTTCCTTCTTCTCCTTCTCTCTCCTTGTCCTTGTCTCTACTTTCTATTTCTTTGTACCCACTCCCACTACTACGAAGTGATGTGAAATTCCAGACTCTCTGCATTCACGTTCTTTTTGTCCCCCTTGGTCCAATAACGTAATGCCAACTATTAGAAAATATAATTCGCGGTGTCTCACACTATTATTTATAATCTACTCAAGCATTTTCTTCACACTCTTAATATCCCTGGTGTCGGAGAGAATTACAGCTGGAAAGCTGACTGCAGACCTTTGTGTAATGAGAGGAGAGAAGAACACTGTTTTCACAGGCAGATTTTCTGTTGCGTGGTGGGGTTTCATGATTGTCCTAGACTAGTTAGACATTTTCTTTTTCATTTACAATTATTTTTTGCCAAAAAAGACCCTCAATGATTGAGTTTTTCTTGTCTTTCCTCATAGGAATAAGAAGATCAAAGTGTTTCAGTAGATTAGTTTAAAGGAAAGAAACTTTACAAAGAGATTTGCAAAGATATCCAGTAGGTGGTGATTCCCGGCCCGGTTAGGGCTATAATATGGCTTGAACATATATGGCTTGTTCTGTACGTTTGACTCCAACTTTTTGTAGCTCCTGGATTCTCTCTCCTTTCTCTCTCTCATTCCCTCAACCTCTCCACACTTCTCTTTCTCTCCCTGTCTCTACACACACACACACACACACACACACACACACAACACATGGTACATGAAGGTGAACTCTCTAAAGAGAAATAAATAAAGTCCATATATTTCCTTCAAAATTCAGCAATCATCTTAGTCTCTGTTCTGGGAACTCTGTTTTTTTGTTTTGTTTTTTAATTTTAACTTTTTTGCCAAAGATAAGATTTATGAACTTACTAGGAGTTAATACAGAGCTAGACAGAGAGGCGCCTGTGTGGCTCAGTTCATTGAGTCTCCTCCGACTTTGGCTCAGGTCATAATCTCATAGTTTGTGGGTTCGAGCCCTGTACTGGGCTCTATGCTGACAGCTCAGAGCCTGGAGCCTGCTTCAGATTCTCCCTCTCTGCCCCTCCCCCACTTGCACTCTGTCTTTCTCTCTCTCTCAAAAATATATAAATGTTCTTACAAAAAGACAGAGCTAGACAGAAAAGTGAATTAGAAAAAAATTATTTTGGCAATAGGATGGTGAATGGGAAAGGAAGTGAAGACAGCACAGAAGATGAAGACAAGGTGAATAGAAAAATTAGTTCCTCCTAAGGAAGCAACATGCCATCTGGTGACCTGGACATGAGAACATCCCAGTGGAATTTAATATCAAGACCTTGAGTCTTGTCAGGCACACAACTTGTGCATTCTCTCTCTCTCTCTCCCTCTCTCTCTGTCTCTCTCTCTCTCTAACACACACAAACACACACACACACACACACACACACAGATTTTTTTCTTTCTGTGCCATCAGCCTGAGACTTTTTCCTATCTTGGTTATTGCAAGCATGCACTTTCCCTTTTGTGCTCATTTTTGAGTAACTCGGGGGTAAACAACAGCCTCTCTAGTGGCCTGCCCTCCTCCTGTACCCTTGCTCTACTCTTCCTGAAAAAAGCATATAGGTACTTTACCTTTTGAGAATTTCTTTGCTAACCAGGATAGGAAAATAGACAATAACAATGATAAACTAGACACAGTTACAAACATTTTCAGATTTTATCTATGATCAAACCTTCTAAGGTGCATTTTATAAAATCCTCTGTAATTCATCCATTCATGCAACTGAATGATACCCTTACATACCATTTCTATAAAACAGGTCATGGTCATAGTGGAATCATTTTGAGTTTCTCATAAATATTTTCTTAATGTGGGCTCCATAGTTCAATTAATGTATCAGCCCATCATTTAGAATCTTGATTTTTCACTTGTCTTTTTTAATTATAACTAAGCACAATACATTTTTCCATATGAAATAGACTGAGTAGCATAAAATAAATCACTGACATCATGAAATATACCTTTCTTGGATTGCAGATGAACCAAGTTCAGCAATATCATCAATGCTCAATAGTAACCAACTAAGAGATACTCTCTTAATTTCCTAGGATTGCCATGACCAAACACCACAAACTGGATGCCTGAATTAAAACAAGAGAAATTGATTATCTCACATTGCTAGAGGCTAGACATTTGAAATCAAAGTGTCAGCATGGCTTATTTCTTCTTGGGGGGGTGAGATGGAGAATCTTTACCATGCCTGCCTCCTAGTTTCTTGGAGTTTCTGACAATCCTCAACATTCTTTGGTTTATAGATGCATTACTGCAATCTCTGCCTCTGTCTTCACCTGATGTTTTCTCTATGTGTGTGTTTGCCACGTTGCACAAGTGTTGCATTAGCACACATTAGAACATGGTGTTTCCTCTATGCATGTTTGTCACATTAGTAAGAACACTAATCATATTGGATTTAGGACCCACTTTAATCCAGTATGACCTTGTCTTATCTAATTACATCTGCAAAAAGCCTATTTCCAAATAAGGTCACATTCTGTGGTTTCAGGCTGACATGAATTTTCTGGTACACTATTCAACCCACAATAGATGTAAGTAATCAAGGGCCCTTCTACTTACCTGAAAGGCAAACTAAAACGAAATGATGTCCTTGAATATTTTATTCCACTATCCACTTAGTCTATATTTTACTCTTCTGCAGAAGAGTGAGATTTACATGTACTTTTAGGGTGACGCAAGTCACTCATTGACAGCTACTTTACCATACCAGATCGTTCCTTGAAAAATCAGCTCAAGAAGTCAGATCACATGCCCAGTGCCTGGGGTTCTGACAATAAAATGTAATCTTTGTTTCGATTTATAATTTATGTAACATGGACTGAACAACACCTAAAATGAACTTTAGAGAATTAAATATCTCTTATCTTGTTCTATTCAGTAAATAAAGAGCTAGGAGTTAAAATAAGGCATGTCAACTGAAATTAGTGACAAAGTCACTCTACAACTATAAAAACATAGATGTTAAACACACCACACAAAAAATGAAATAAATAGGGTCATATTCACAGTTTATATTACTTTATTTCAAGAGAGAATGTTTTATACTCATATTACATAGTTTTATACCTGTTTAAAAAACAAACATGTTCACTCTTAGTCCTTTACATCTCAATTCTTGTCGTCACAGATTTTCAGTCAATCTAGTAAAAATTTTGTATCAAACCTGTCCTTCCTCACACCCTACAATGCTCTTGTAGTTTTATTTTGTTTCATAATAACATAATTTGTGAATATGGCTTAGAGGCAGCTTAGAATAGCAATGAAGCCATTACAAACATTTTTGGATTGATTCTGGAAACAGGTGGATGGAATTCAAATCCAGTCCCCACCAGTGTGTGAATTTGGGTCAAGTTCTTGACCTCTTTGTGCCTTAGTTTCCTTATTTACAAGATGTGGATGGTGACAAGAGTATATTTTTTATAAGAATATTATGAGGATTAAATGATTTAATATCACTAAAGCTCTTATGCATTATAGAGTATTTGTTGAATGACTAAGTGTCTGCTAGAGCAAAGGCTCGCTGATGATGGTTCTGTGTCTGGCATCTCTATTATTCTCTATGGCACTAAACACAGTGCTCTGCATTTAATATATATGCATCCTAATATCTATTTGCATAACATATAATTGAATCGAGGTGAATTAACCTCCCCTAGCAAAATGCCTCTCCCTCTATATGGATTGATTTTATTTAGGGAGAAGAGGTTTGTCTGTCCCTCTGGAGGTTTACAGAGATCTATGGAGTTAGGAAACTAACTGATCAGCGCTCATTGAGCATAGCACTGCACAGTTTGCAAAGGTCTTTTGCAAGTATCTTTCCCAACTTCTCTTGTCCAAGCTAAATAACGCAGATCAAAACTTATCTTCTCTTAGAGCCTTTTACATTAACCTCAGAAATATATCCCTTTCTCTGTATTCCTCAACACTTTTTTTGTGTTCTATAAGAAAATGATTTATAAAGTTACCATAGTTTGTAAAACTGGAAGGCGTGGTAGAAGTTTCCAGGCCACTGGTTATTGCCAATGGTGCAGATCACAGTCCATATGGAATTTATATTTGTCTTCTAATACACATGACTGGGGCCCATCATCAGAAATTTGGATTATATAAGACAGTAGGGTATTGGTTTCATATTTAAGGTCTGATGTCAGATAGGATTTGATATACATTGTGGCCCCTTCAGTTTGTCATCAGAGTGACTCAGACAGTGCTTGTCAAACTTTAATGTGTACACCAGAGATGCTCTTGAAAGTGCAGATTCTTTTTCATCAGGTCTATGATAGGGCCTAGGATTTTGCATTCCCAACAAACTTCAGCTGATGAAGGTCCAGAGAACCATACTTTGAATATAAAAGACCTAGAACTCATTGCTTAATATATAAAAATCTCAATTTCCTCATACATAAAATAGAACTGTTATAAAAATTAAAGATATAAACGAGGTAGCTTTATCATATAACCCTGTACAATAAATGCTAGATACTTTATTAGTATTATTATAAGGCCAGTTTCATGGGATGGGGCCTGTGTAGTTGCACAGAGCTCTGTCTTAAAGGGACTCAGTGTTTGGTTTAATGCTCCTGTTGCCATCTTGAATTCTTAATAA
The DNA here is from genome assembly GCA_030068075.1 of Paguma larvata. Classification (NCBI taxonomy): domain Eukaryota; kingdom Metazoa; phylum Chordata; class Mammalia; order Carnivora; family Viverridae; genus Paguma; species Paguma larvata. The sequence goes on from CM057835.1 coordinate 32,387,054, forward strand.
TTTTATATTTGAACTTATATTTCACAAGTGAAGTTCAGTGGGGCAATAGGGCATGCGTGGGAGCAGAGTAGATACTTGAAATATGCATTATTATCAACATTACTTGCCAACTATTTGCATTTAAAATTTACAAGTTACCAGGAGCACAGAATTCTGATGGATCCAAAGTGAATTTGAGTTCAGTAAGACTCAAAAGTACAAGGTAAATGAGTTACATCTATGGCTAAGTAAGGCCACGCTGCTTAGAGATCATGCTTTCCATTTGAACTAGAACTTGCTTTGAATGAGGAATGAAGGCAATTGCAGCCTAAGAATCATGAACATTCCAGAATCTCTTTTATATCCTTTCTTTCTCAAGTTACTTCCTTGTGTGTTAGCTAGCCATTTACACTGAAAATACACGTTAGAAGGAAAGGAAAAAATAAGGCAATCCACAGTTCTTTTCTTTTCAATTATGTCTTACTTGTCGTTAAGCTGAAGATAAAGTATTGATAGAACATATGAATATCGAAAAGTGAAATGTTTCACCGCCCATGACCCCCATGCGGACTCTCGGCTCAAGTTTGACTCCCGGGTGCTGGGGACCCGGAACACGAAGAAAAGGAGCCCCAAAGCACGGCCGCTGAAAGTCAGCCCCCAAGCAGCCTGGACTCTCGGGTCCAACCTCACAGTCAACAAAGACCAAGCTTCCTGTGTCCCAAATCCTACCAAGCAGGCAGAAGAAATCTTGAGTGCCGTCCTGCCTCCAAGAGGGTGAGTAGAAGACAGGCAGCTAAGGATCCAGCGGGGTGTCCGGCACCGCCAGCACCAGGATGGATGTGGTGCACCTGCAGGAGCATCCGGGCCTGAAGCTGCAGCAGGGGCAGCCTAGGGAGACAGGCATCTGCCCTGTGTGCAGGGAGCTCCACTCGCAGTGTTTTGAAGAGCTGATACAGGAGGTCACAGTGAACTGTGCAGAGAGGGGACTGCTTTTGCTGTGAGTCCGGGATGAGATCCACATGACTGTCACCACCTACCAAGACCTTGTAGGAGAGCAGTGTGGCGCTTGACACGAGGAAGGAGCTGCAGGCCCAACAGGGGAGGTCAGACATGGAGAGGAAAGGTGCAGAATTAGAAACCGAAAAGAGAAGTTTGGAGAGGCAATGAAGGAGCAGAAGGCCAAGTGTGAGGCCACTGAGAAGTGGGAGAATGAAAGGAGGAAGGTGAAGAAGCACAAAGAGGAGATTCAGTTCTTCAAGCCAGGCGGACAAATCCGCAGCTGAAGGTCCACAGGGAAGGCATTATTGCACCAAAGGAGTGAAAATTTCCATATGGGTCTCAACGAGCACTGTTACCCCATCATAAGCCCCTTGTAATAAAAAAAAAAAAAAAAAAAGCTGGTTTCCTGAAAAAAAAGTGAAATGGAAATAATTTAGTTTTGTGTAGGGCCCGCTGTTCTGGTAAGAACAAAATATAGATGGATATATGAGCTCAGATTATGAATTGTCCAGTTTTGTTAATTCCACACCCAAGTGCCTTTGTGCATGCGTTTAAAACTGCCATTCTGCAATATAAAGATGAAAATAAAAGTTGTGAAAATAATTTAAATTTAATTTTTCACTGATAAGAATGACATTAAATAGCAAATTATACACACCATGACAGGTTGAAGGAGAGACCATGGAATAAAGGGAATAGCTTTATATTTGAATATCTTTAAGGGTACTTTTTCCTCTGCTTTTTCAACTGGGGTCCTTCTAGTGTCATGTTATACTGAGCCCCAGAGATCCTGTAGCTGGCTCTGCCATCATTATTAGAATCACTATCAACAGATCTGGGTGGGGCTTCAGGTTGAAAATCCTTAATAAAACTAGAAATAATTTTGCAAAATTATACAGATCAGTAATTTGTCTATAGTGAACACAGTTCCCACCCTATAAATTACTGATAAAAAGAAGAATATGTTTTACTTTGCACAAATATTGTATTCTGAGGATGTATGATTATTTTATGTTGTCTTCAGATTCTCCTTCAGGAAGAAAATATCAACACGGTGCTTGTTCCATCTCTGTCATCTAGAATTGGTCCCTTTCTCCTCTGAATGCATGTGTTATTTCAGCTGGCCACACCTGTGACATGACCCAAGCTCTCACCTTCATTATGATAGTACATCATACCTCAACCCCCTAACTATACTGAGCTTTGGAGGCCTTCCTTGTAGCTCCCTTCACACCAGGTAGAAGATTTCCACACAACACAGTTTTTTCCTGATGAGTGAATGAGTGAATAGGCCAAGTAATTGAACAGACTGTGAACCCATTTGAATAATTACCAAAGGAAGAGAGGTCAGACTCTGAGGTATTATGTTAAATTTCAGTTTTGACTGCATTTATGCTTTCGCCAGAGAGAAAGCAGCCATGTGTCAGTTATCATACAGTGTTGTCTTCATCTTTCTCGAATGAGGCTGTTTGATTCCACCATTTGAATTTATTATTGTGAGATAAATAATAGTTCTTATAATTGAAAGTGAGCAGGAAGACATTGGACACAGTTTCTAAAGGTAAGAACTGCCTAAACTGGTCCTCAATTGATGCAGCATCTGCCCTATGTAGACATCTTTAAATCCATATTCCATTTATATAGTCCCATCCCAGGCAGCTAAGACTTCTCTACCCCATATATTGCGCTGCACAATTGACTCTCAGCCTTGTGTATGTGTATGTGGGGGAGGGGGGAGTTTGCTCTCCTCTGGTGCTTCATGTATCATCTGGTGCCAGAGGCTATGAGAATACAACATTGATGGACCAATGGGCTGATCCAATATGGCAAATCCTATATTCCTGCTTGGGTACAAATGAATAACCTCATATAGTTCTGCACACATTCAACAAAATGATGAAAGGGAGAAAAAAACAAATGGAATTTCCTGATCATTGCATTCCACTTTATTTCTCTGTTCTAACTTTGTAAGTGAATTCAATGTCTGTAGAAGGCAATTGATGGCTCTAAAAGAAAAGGAAAGAAAAATGTTAAAGCCCCAAACCACAATTTGAGCACTGTTAAGCTTGGTTTTCCTTTCCTGCTGGAACTCTAAGCTGGGCTCCTCATCTTGCAGCCTTCAACGGTCATCCCTGCATTTCAGGACTACAGGATTGTAGATTCTGGAGGACAGGGCTACAGCCCCAGGTCTGCTGCATCTCATTAGTAGGAGGAGCAAGGAAATGAGGACAAAGAAGGGAAGAATCAACTAGACATGTGTGATAGAAAAAAGTGGTGCTTCACTTCTCCAAACCTCTCCAATATGTCTTCTAAGGGATCATGCTCCATGCCAATAACTTCACCTTGTCCACAGCCCATGCTATGCATACACTCAGCTTCTAACTTTCTAGAATGCTGTACAATTTATTTTTTCTGCCTATCTAATTCTTGTGCTATATATTCTCCGTGTCCTACCTCCAGTATGAAGTCTTTCTTAATCAACCCAGACCACAATATTCTGTCACTGTGAGTCTGAAAGATTTATTATATATTTCTTGTTTGTCATCATGTTGCTCTGTGCCTTAATTTTTATTTTGCACAAATATATATCTCTTTCTATTAAATAGGAAATTAAGGGAAGGTATGGCACTTAACCTTTTAATCACCTACATTTCCTGGCAGTATCTTTTACATAATAAGTTCCTAATTAATGCTTATTAATAAAAATTACTGTTGCCTTAAAATAAGTATATGTAGGCCATCTCTTCACATACATACACAGATATATTAATATTATATACATATCTATCTATCTATATATATATATATACACACGTATAGTGATATATATAGCGATTTTTCTAAGTAAGTAATTTTCTCCATAGTTGGTTTTCTTTATTTTGGTATTTTTACACTGACTGAAAATAGAACAGAACCTATATTTCCAAGGGCCGAGGTCTACCAAGCACTACCCTATTACCAGAGTTGCCCACTTTTTTCCTCCCATCGAGCATCAAGGGCCAGGAAGTCTGATTTCAACTTGATTATATCTAGGTGTAGAAAGGAGAAAGGAGGATAACCCATCCATCATAACCCAATCAGCCAATTTAAAAGATCAGGGCATATTAACCAGACGAGAATGAGCCGGACAAATGTGCAAAAAGGCCAATGGGCATAAACAATATATGCAATGCAAGGAGGCAATACTGCAGAAAGAGCTCAAAAATAATTGAATGCAAACACTATACATAAATCCAGATGAAATTCAAGCTGTGACCTTGAGGTGAAAAGGCTCCTTAAACGGCAACTAAAGCTTTCTATTCTAAAGGGATTAAATCTCTGAAAATCATTCTCTTTCTCTGCATTCATGTTTCACACTTTGTCGTGCTCACATAAAAAGGGCAGATATACCAGCACTTCGGTGTTTACTTTCTTGTGTTTCTTTTCTTCCCAGATACCTGGTATCGGCTTTACCACAGATCAGAGTGGGTGAGCCTTTTTCACCTTCTGATTATGGCTTGTAATTGTCAATACCAGGTTAGCAAGCTTTCTAATGGAAATTACCAGTGCACGGAAGAATGATAAAGCAATCTGCTCAGGTGGGAGAAGTATAGGCTCCAGAGCTCAAGTCATCTTTTCTAGGGCTTACAATAATTATGAGAGCAAATTTAATAAACTTTTGCATGAAACTTGTAACAGAATATCCCTAGATTCTATTGTTGCCATTGCATTGCAAACTTGAGAATACCCGCAAAGAACTAAAATGTTCAAATACAGGCTAGGTAAGGTTTTATCTGGACTGCTTTTCTGTGGCCTCAATGTAACATTTGAATCCAAATCCTGAGACAGGGATGCCTGTAGCATTTACAAGTTTGATTTTTCCCTTCTCACCAGACAGGTGGCAATGATCACAGAGCTCAAACTTATTTAGAATGGCAGCTACCACAACAGACAGTGGTTTCTTAGTTCAGAGCGTGGAAGGATTAAAGCTGGATTAGGAGGAGGAAGGATGTATTCCCAACGGGCAATATTTATAACAAGGAGAAGGCTTTTTTCCACCTCCCCTACAAGAATAACAAGGAGGAAAAATGAATCCCAGCAATGATTCTCAAAATGGCAAGATGTGGGCAGGACTTAAGAAATACACCTTTCTAATTCCCAGGCAATTTATTGTGTGTATGCCTAAGTATCCAATTAGCAGGCACAGATGCCATTTTGCATTAAAAAATATAGGGTTTTACAACTGCAAACCAGCTGTGCCCATAAATTTCACCAATCACTTTGCAGAGGTCTACCGAGAATTTAGACCTGAACCTCATGGAATTTATTTTCCTCTGTGTTAAAATAATCAAAGATTGATTGGCATTTTTTGTCTAGTGAAATATTTTCCTCAAAGAAGAGTCAGAAATCACAATGCATGTACAGTAATAAGTCTCATAAAAATAAACAGAAATAGATTATTTCTGACCCATGAAAAGCCTACATTTTGGAGTTTTTGCAATGATAGAAATGTTCTCTATTTCTGCTGTCCATTACAGTAGCCCTTTAGCCCTTGTGGTGACTGAGCACTTGAAATGTGGCTAATGCAACTGTGGGACTGCGTTCTTAATTTTAATTAATTTTAACTAGTTCAAATTTAAATAACCACTGAGTAGTTACCACACTGAACAGCACAATTCAAATCACTCATGTTGTTAATATGTCAATATATTAACAAATGATAGTCTAAAATCAAATAGACACCTGCGGCTTAAAAGCCAAATGGTTAAACTGTTAACCATTTTTCCATCTGGCAGGTGCCAATGGTAATGGTTCTTCCGGTATTGTTGGGTGGTTAAATGCACAATATATAAATTATTTGACCTCTTGTCTGAAACAAAGTAGGTCTTTAATCAGTGTTTTTGCATTTTACTTATTTTGTCTTACCCTCCTTTCTTTTATCCTTTCTTTCCTTCACTTATTAGGTAAGAAAGAAGGACGCACCTCCCAAAAAAGCAGCAAATAGACAATATCCTTAAAAGGAATATTGCTATAATCATCGCTTCCTCAAGTGCATTGCTCCAAATGGGGATTTTACGTGAAAGTCTAGTAAAGCATAACCAGCTCCTATCTCAGAGTCCCTCTGCACAGCCTCTGCATTTATATGCTCATACTTCTTAATGCCGCATAAATTCCATTTAGTTCTCCATTTACCTATTGGATTTAGTCCCTCTCAATCAGTTTTTTATCAGGTTAGAGAAATCTAAACAGATCGAAATGATCCTCTCTGTCATTATCAAGATCTCGGGGTTAAGCACAAACTTGCTGAAGAGCATCCGTCCAGGACATGGCTGAGATCAGCTTGCTCTTCTTCTGCCTTAACTTGCTACTCCTTATACAGGACTTACAGGGAAGAGCGGGCAACCCATCAGGAGGACGTCGATTGAGATCAGATACGGAAAGGTCAAAAAATAAAGAGGATACCAAAGGTCAAAATAAAATATCTTTATTGATAGTCTCTGATATTTGCATAATCATTTTTACCTACTCATAGAATTTTGATATTTCTTATTGTCAATTTCTTGTATCAGCTTTTAGAAAGAGATCCTGCAAACATTATTTACCCTGTTCGATAGGTACATAAGCTAATAGCCAAAAAAATTAAGCAGAATGCTAGGGTTTCTCATGAGGATGGCAAAGAGAAGACTATAACTCAGTCACATTTTTTTCTAAGGCATTTTCCTTCCAATGATACTTAATTGTGCAGGTAATGCAAAGAAACAGAATTTACTTAGGCTCCAGATAGGTAGGGACGCTCTACTAATCTCAAGTCAAAGAGTATTTGTATATTCAGATGTAGACCCTTGTTTTTAAAGTCTGTCTATCTTTTTATTTTTCTTTTGCAGGGGTCATTAAAATGTACCACTGATATCCGGAGTGCTGACAATTGTGATGTTTCTAAGGAAGGTGTTGTGGAGAAGTACCCTGTATGTGCATAGTGTGATGGCAACTGACGGTCAACTGTGAGTCAACTATACACTTCTCAACATGTTTTATGTGGCTGGGAACATTTTCATTAAGGTCAGTTAAGCTGACAAAACGGAGAATCACAGCAGAGGGATGTCTGGCAGGGGAAATGGCATTGTTAAACCTACATGTGGTTGGTCTGTTGGCTGGTGGGTGGTCCCAGCCTTGTTGCTGGAATGCTATTCAATTAATTCTACAAATATTTATTGAGTAATTAGATGGTGCAAAGTACCAGGGACAGTGCTGATGGGGTGGCAAGGCAGCACAAACCATGGCTCCATTCCTGGAAGGGTTTCCAACAACAATAGATCTCACTATTTAGCAATGATGGCATGATTACCATATGCTAAACATTGTTCTAAAAGTTCAACATGTATTGGCCACTGTAATTTTTATTTTATTTTTTAATGTTCATTTATTTATTTTGAAAGGTAGGAAGAACAGGGAGAGTGAGCATATGCAAGTTACAGAGGGGCAGAGAGAGAGAGAGAGAGAGAGAGAGAATCCCAAGCAGGCTCTGTGCTGTCAGCAGAGCCTGACACTGGGCTCTATCTCACGAACCATGAGATCATGTCCTGAGCCGACATCAAGAATTAGAAACTTAACCAATTGAGCCACCCAGGCATCCCAACTACTGTAATATTTGTAACAACCCTAGGAGATAGGTGCTCTGATCTGTTTGATCAGTAAGAACACCTGACTGATAGTTTTGCTAGCTTTCATAACGTCTCCTTTTTTGAGCATACAACAAAGTTGCATTCAGGGCCACCTTGGAGTTGACCATATGGCCACGTGTCTCACTCTAGTCAAAGAAATATGCACAGCAGTGATGTGTATCACTCTTTGGGCAAAGTGTTTAAAAGCTGCCACACAATTTCCCTGCTGCCATGATACCCATTGACCTTCCACATGATGGAGACTCCATCAACCTGGTCTGCGAGCAAGGACAAATGAGAGCAGGGATGTCACTGACATAAAATAGACATAAAGTAGGGTGTCATTTAAACCTTTGGAGTTTTAAATTGTGTGTTATGGCAGCATGATCTAGCACAGACTGGCTAATGAAACATAAGAGTAAGAACAAGAGACATATGAAGTTAATTGACAAAAAAGATAGCACATAATTAAGTCCCAAGGAAAAAAATAACATTAATAAAAGCAGCTACCATTTATTAAATTCTTAGCAAGGTGCTAAGCTCATTACATACATTTTCTCTAGTTCATAAAACAAACCTAAAACACTGTAATCCACATTTTACGGACAAGAAGCAGGAGCTTGGGTTCGCTGAACTACTCAAGATGACAGAAGAGATACAGGACTATGAATAAAATCAGGTCTTTCTGTGTTCAAAACTCACACTGCCTATAGACGGAACCTCAGCCAGCCACATACTTCAATTCCCTCCACTATGCAGTTGAAATAATTATAAGCATCTTTCCTTTCCTCCTTCTCCCCTTCTTTCCTTCCCTGCCCCTTTTTGTCATTTTATCTCTTCATCCTCTCTTGTCCTTGAATCCTTTCCCCTCTTACCCTATATCTTGTCTCCTAATTTCTGCCTTCTCATTTTCTCTGGATATCTATCATGCATTTTCTTTGTTCCCATGTAAGGGACATGGGATTTTCCTCAAGTTTGCCTCTGCATTGCTAACTCCCAGTGGTAAGAGTCCAGGGACGCTAGTAAGTATCTCAAAATGCATAGGGCCTCTTCCCTGCAATGAGAAATAATCCGGCCAAGTGTCTGTCAATAGTGCTGACATGGAAAAATCCTGCTCTATATGATCTGAAGATGCATCAGTAGCTCCTTTTCAAGTCCGAATCTGGCACCTCCTGCCATACTTCAAGTCCTTTGGTTAATCAAACTCAATTTCACCTCTTCCATAGGAGGAAGTAACACTTTTTCGTTTCTTTCTTCCCAAGTCCTTAGTCTCAGGGTTTCCCTGTTTATGTCTAGACACTTTCTGTGGTTCTGGGTAGGGGTTGGTGTGTGGGATATCAAATCCTAGTTCAATCCTTCTAATAATATAATAGTATTCATTAGAATTTTAGGATTTTTAAATCTCTACTGATATTCTTGCATTTGCAAAAATTAGATCCATGGAAAAATATGTCAGAGAAATGTTCATATTCAATGGACCAACAGATTTCCAAATATGGTATATTTGGAAAAGGCTATGTTGGAATTAAAAAGATTTCTTTACTATAGGGTTTCTCTGGGCTTTTAATATGCATTATGTCTTGAGAATCTACAAATTAGGGATGATGTATGAATGTTTCTTCAATATGTTTTATCACAGAACGTTTTCCGCAAAGACCATCTTTTTGGACTTTTGCTGTATCACATAATTTGCAAATTGTGAGTCCTCCAACTTGCTCATTTGACTGAGGTCCAGAAAGTGAAACGACTCATCCCAGTTTAAAGGGCTAAATCTTGACAGTGCTGGAATCTGAAGCTAGAAGTGCTGACCCTAATTCATTGTTCTTTTTCAATACATGTCAGATAACGAAATCATGTATCAATTCCAGGGTATCCCTACATTGCAAGCATTTCTATTTCACTCAATCATTTATTTAATATAAATATATATACACATGGACATAATTTTAACTATGTTAGGCTCTTCATGTATTTTTTTCATGTAATATTTAGGTTTATAACTAGTTTTACAAACGTTTGTTAAGAGGTTTGTGCCTCCTAAAAACATGTATCGTTTTGTTTAGACTTCCTCCAGATTATCAACTGAGGAAGACTTATAGTATGCTGATGAATTTACCTCGTTCTATGAACCCGTAATATTTTATATTAATATAAGAATTCCTTGAGAATCTTTTATAGTGGAGTGTACCTTATTTCACTAAACATTCTACTCTCACACTTTTTCCCTTATGATGTTCTGGATCATTAAACACAGGTTATTACCTTATCTTGGGCCCCTTGGAAGCAGAACTTAAGACAAAGAATAAAGGTGAAGAAAAGAGGAAGGGAGGCAAGGAGAGATGAGAGTGATGTAATGTGATGTGTTCTTGTGAGGCCTCCACTGTATAATTAGCTGCAAACTAAACTCTACCTTTTTTACTCATTTCTGGTTTCCGACATTAACCAACGTGCATTGCTTAATTTGGCCGATTCTAATCTTCAAATTTTCTCAAGATGTTCCACTTTATTTCTAAATTCAAATACCAAGTTTTCAGATTTTCCCTGATTTGCCCCTAACTGGGCTTCACTTGAACCTTTTCTGAAATTTCTAAGCAATATATATCTTAAACCATTCATAATGCTCCATGTTTTATAACAGGATTCCCTTTAGACATGTCTGATGTTTCTACTAGATTATAGAAACCATACCTGGGCAAATATGTCGCCTTTTATTTTTATCAAAAGAATTTTAAGTTTGTTTATTTATTTATTTATTTATTTATTTATTTATTTATTTTTGAGAGAGAGACAGAGAGAGTGAGCAGGGGAGGGGCGGAGAGAGAAGAAGAGAGAGAGAATCTCAAGCAGGTTCCGCACTGTCAGCATGGAGCCGGATGTGGGGCTCGAACTCACAAACCATGAGATCATGACCTGAGCTGAACACTTAACTGACCGAGCCACCCAGGCACCCCAGATATATTGCTTTTTAAAAATATTTGTATCTCCCACGGCACCTGACATAGGACCATGCACATCACCCATTCTCAGTACAATTTTGCTGAATAATTGTTTATTTAACTTTGTTTACATTTTCTTTCAATATACAAATGTACAGGCTTTCTTTTTCCAAACCTGACCTTTTTTTCCCCTATTTTTCTCAGGAAGTTCTTAACCCCTCTTGGCATAAGGCAATTGAAGAAAATGCAAGTAAGAAAATTGTTTTCCTTACATAAAGCTTTAACAATTTTGCTGAAAGGAATAACGTGAAGTAGTTACAAGGCCAACATTTCTAGTCTTTGCACTGATGCTAATTAGCTAAGCAACCTTGAGAAAGTCATCTTACCTTTCTAAGCCTTCATTTCCTTATCTTTAAAATGAGCTATAGTGTTTTCTATATGAGCTACCACATAGGATTGTTTCAAAGAACAAACACTATCACATAAATACATTTTGGAGGTGCAGAGCACCATATAATTGCAAACACTATCATGAATAGAAAATAATAGTGTCTCTGAGTAGGGCAGGCCTTTGAAAACATTTAGTCCTGTCCTCTTCTGTTAGTGTTGAGTAAACTGAATACCAGGAGTTTATAGAACTTGTTCAAAGTCACAGAACTGGTTGATGCCAGAGCCAAAAAATGAACCTAAAGATTGAATCATTCATCATTTTTATTTCTGTTGAAATTCTACTCCCAGATCTCCAGCCCACCTGATCTCTCTAGATTATCAAATTGTTTCTTTCCTCTGTCCCCAATGCATTCGCTTTCTGTGGTTCATGATTATTTCCTTCTGACCCCTTGAAGAGGTCAGAATCACTGTGCTTGGCATTTATGTAGGCTCCTTTACCCTTCTGTAATTCTAGACTTCTAAAATTTGACTTCAGACTGGAATCCCAGACAGGTCTCTGAGTGGCTAAGTGTTCACGCTGGCTGGCATCTTCTTCTAGCCTGTCCATACTAAGCCAAACTGCTTTGAAGATCATACACAGGCTCCTTGATTTTTCTGATTTGAAAACTTTCTCTCTCACTTCATGTGAATTATTCTTTCCAGATAGAGGGTTTCTCCCACCTCTGTGTGCATTTGTCCAGCAAAGCTAATTCTCTGGGATATTCTTTGGTAATTTGTCATGCAGGTATTCCCAGAGATGGAAGATTAGTTCTGAGTTCTTTTAGCTGCATAATACCATCCATGGTAAAATTAAGTACAATTCTTTCAACAACTTCTGGCCTTTTGAAACCCAGACAAGTTTTTTTTTTTTAACATAATATTGTACTTTATTATTTTCATTGGTCTTACTCTTATTTTCAAGAACGTGAAAAATAGATTCATTCATTAACGCAACTCAATTTGTATTTTTTCTCATTCTTGAAGAGGATGTTATATTGGTTGCTTTTGATTCTTATCCATCTATTATTTCCTTTGACAGTGAAAAAAAAGTGAGAAAATCCAAGCACTTTCTGTTGGCAGGAGTCAGATGAAACTCATCTGTATGAAATGGAATGAAAAACTGTTTGATGAGCTAGACTTGAGGCAGGAGGACAGGCCTCATATATCTCATTGTTTTATTTGCCTTCCTTGGTCCTCCAATAACTATTCCCAATTTTGTTTTGCATCATCTATTCTCCCAGAATATACTCCTTAGGCTTTTATATTTATAGATCCTTCTTTCCTTTTCATTCCTTTGATGCACTTTTTTCCTCCTTTTTCTTCCTTTCCCAATTATTCTACGGAGGTTTTTATTGACTTTAGCCTTTGATAGCTCTATGTATTTGAAAGCAGCCATTCACCACCTTCTCTGGAGAAGTACCAATAAAGTGCAAAACCATTATCACAAAACTGTTTCTCAAAGTTTTGTCACATCCCAGACAGGTTTCATGAAGATATGCTGAAAGGATTTGTTTTGTTTGTTTCTGCTTTAGGGATTGCTAAGGGCCACAGGCGATCAGGGAAAGGGATTGTAAGTCATGGATTATTGTGACGCATCTTATTTGTTTCTGGGGTATTTTCTTTTCTTTGGGCCACAAAATTCAAAGTTTTGTTAAAAAGTATTTTCTGATGTCTTGTGCCATATCAGAAAAATAGCGCATGCTTTGTTGCTGGAAATTTTGAAAACTCTCCAATTGATTTTTAAACGATTTTCAATTCCAGGTCAGTAGGAACTACATTAAGTAGCAACAGATTTTGACATTAAAGAGTTTATAGAGTATTTTTGTAAGAATAATCTTCAGATGCCTTTTGTAAAGTTCAGAGAAGGACCTAGAATCAGCCTAGGTAGATCATATAAACATACCGACTCTAAAGAGGATACTCATTGTTAGATCTGTTCTTAGAAAACTCTGAGGTATTATGATAGGTCACTGGGAGTCCTCTTTGTATGATTTTAGTCTCTTCTGGTCAAAGGTATCAATAGTCCAGAGACTCAGTTATGGGGATAACTGCAGTGATGAAAAATGTGTGCATTTATTTTGAATGGAAGATGAATTTTCAGTTTTGGAAATTTTGACTGAGGAGTCTGATGATGTCCATGCTGGGCATTGGTCCATGTATCAAGTCTGGAGTTCAAGAAGGAGATCAAGACCAAAAGCATACTCCTTCCCTACATTTTACTAAAATATATCCATCAAGCTCCTAAATGAAGGCCACCTTGTAGCGGGCCCCTGGGACATAGTAGTAAAAAAACAAAACCTAAAACAAAAACAAACACAAAAAAAAACATTAAAAAACAACAACAAAAACAAAAGCCAAGAAACAGTTCTTGACCTCAGGGAGTTTGACACAGGTAAGAGAATTTTAAGCAATCCCTGTGAATGGAGATGGAGGAGAAGGAGTCAGAGAGACAGAACAAGAGAGAGAGAGAGAGAGAGAGAGAGAGAGACAGAGGTGACATGAAATTCATAGAAAGGAGTATGATGAACAATTTTTCAAATGTACCCAAGTTGGATAGGGCGTTTTAGGAAGATGAATATTAAGAGGAAGGTATTGAAGTCAGTGAAATTAGGAAGAAATATTTTGTTTCGTGGAAATTCATTTTTTTTGTCTATACTGGGAAAACCATATCCAGAAGAAAAATAGCGATTCATAAGAAATCACCATTCTCCAAAAGATATTTATACTATGGATTATTTTTTATGAATTTACAGATTTGTTTTTCTGAATTACTTGGCATTTATTCATGAATATACATTTTATCCTATACTATCTTGCATGTTTATTGGTCATTAAATATTCAACAAGTCTTTTTGATTGATTGACCAAAACAAAATGAATATCCATTCCTCCCCATTTAGCACAGTTATCTTCTCACAGTATAAGTTCAATAAAGATACACCAAGGACTTCTTAACTATGTCCCATACGCAAGGCGTGATGCAAACATTGAGAAGGGTACAGATGTGTTAATTAGTATACATGAAAAGTAGATAACAATTCAAGGCAATATAGTAGGTAATTCAGTAAGTCTCTTATTAGATTTATTGGTTCTTTCACGCATTAAACCAATTATTCATTCCATGTATATCTATTAATATGACCTCTACATTTCCTTCCAAATCTAAGCATCTCTGATTACATAATTTGGTGACTTCAAATCCATGCACTGGCCTAGGTTTGCCTTGATTTTTTTTTCTTTGTGATATATTGATCTAAATAGACTTAAGAGGTCAGAAGACCTAATTTTTCTTGGTATATCCCCTAAAACTCCTGGTAATATGTTATGAGAGCAAGTATTTTTCTCTCTTTAACTACTTGCTAAATGAGATAAGTATAAATATATACATAAACATACACACAAACAGATATACATAAGTATATGTGTCCTTTAAACGAAGGGTCAGTATTTCAACAATATTTTGTATTTTGTCCTAGATTCAGTTACTTATCCCTAGCAGTCTCTTGCTAAATGATAGAATGAAATATCATCCAGGGCATTTTGATATATACAATTTAATATAGCTCTTCTAATGTGACCATTTTTATTCAGGGGATTTATTTGCAGAGGTGTTTGTTTTGTTTTGTTTTTTTTTTTCCTGCCCCATCAAAATGTAAATTCACTGCCCTCTGTATCTCTTTGTTTTTATTTACTAGAGAAGGTATGTAAATGAAGTCTCTGATTATCAATCCATTCTTGATCCCAGCTCCAACACAATGTCCATCCCAAAGGCAAAGTGGGCAAAGGAATTTTATTCATTGTGCATTCATTTCTGTTGTGTTTGTGTTGATTTCCTGTCTATTAAAAATTCTCCATACTTCAGTACAAATTACAGAAGAAACTAATCTGATTGGTCTATTTAATTATTATTAACCTTATTGATAGAGTCATTTATGACTGAATACACTACTGTTCATCACGTAGTATCTACCCAGTTCCCTTTGACTCACAGGAACATCTAATCCTGATTTAATCAGTAGGGCTTGAAGCACACTTCAGCACTGGTCTGTGGAATGGGGCATGTTCATAGAGAAAGAGATATTGGGCATAGTTTGGCTGACCGTAGGTACTAATTGCCTGAGACAGCTCCAGCTTGCATCTGCTATTCTGCTCTTCCAGCCATTTAGCTCCCTGATTCTTTCTTGAGGGTGGTAATGTAGATATTCTATCCTTAATGCCATGGCTGCCATCTTGCTACATATATAGTTTCAAGGATGCTCCTGTCTAACATGATCCATGAGAACAAATATAAACACAATCATCGCCTTCCAGCAGGGAGGCATTTCAAAGACATCTTGGTTTACTTTATCCACAGGGATATCACAGACTCCTTTAAATGCTGTTTGTGTTGGAATCCACAGTCTCCATATGTTGTACATTTCTCCTCTAATTCCATCATAATCTCACGCAGATGTTACCAGATTATCTGTAAACTGTGGACTACATAGTAAATCTAGCTACCAATACATCTTTTGTGTAGTAAAAAGAGAATAATTAGAACACATGGAAACACACATGAACAATTATAGATAAAAACAATATTTGTCATTTATTCTGCATATAAAAATACCTTAGCTGGTAATATTTTCCCCCAAGACCTAGTATAGTCTTTGGTCTTAGTCCAGAGTTCCAGTTGGCCAGACCTCTTAGTCAATGGTGTGAGACAAACACTTCGTCATCAGGAATCCAAGGCCTACATGGTCTTGCCTGTGAATGTGGTGGTAGATTGCTGTTAAGTTTCATCATTGATCATGGTTGTATAAGAACCTCCAAATGGGTTTCAATACGTCCCAAATTTACTTTGTGCCAAAATTCCTTCCTAATACTTCTGCATAGCACCATAGCACTTTTTTAAAAAACCTGTTTCTATGAAATTAAGGAGTTTGAGATGGCTAATATGAAGTTTCAATTTTCAACTTACTGAAATATTTACCTTTTCCCTGGGTTGAATTATTTTTCTTTTGGCTTATATCACTGTAGAGAACCAGAAAACAGAAAAAGATTTTGAGTTATTCTTTAAGAATGGTCATGAGGGGCATCTAGGTGGGTCAGTCGGTTAAGCATCCAACTCTTGATTTCTGCTCAAGTCATGATCTCGTGCTTCATGTAATCAAGCTCTGCATCTGACTCAGTGCTGACAGTGCAGAGCCTCCTTGGGATTCTCTCTCTTCCTCTCTCTCCACTGCTTTCCTGCTTATCTGTAAGCTCTTTCTCAAAACAAATAAATAAACAAAACAAGAAGAAGAAGAAGGAGAAGGAGAGGAAGAGGAAGAGGAAGAGGAAGAAGAAGAAGAAGAAGAAGAAGAAGAAGAAGAAGAAGAAGGAGAAGGAGAATCACAAGAGATTCAAGTGGATGGCTCCAAACCATGGTCTCAGGTCTCATGTTGTTACAACGGAAAAAACAGCAGCAAATATTAGATGGTGTTTCAGAGATCAGATCACAACTTGGAAGACAAGTTCATCTCGGAACTGCTCATCTACTCAGTAAGTAATCCTCCAATAGTTTTGTTGTGTTTTGTTTTAAATTTTATGTTTTATAATGGCAATACCTATGTGTGATAGGCTACTTGACTAGTAAATCCCATTTAGATCAAGCCACTTTACTTCTGGAGCAAATAATGTTGGTTGCCAATGCCAGTGCTCATTTTCCTATCCCACTTTCTCAGAAGAATTCCAGGTTTGGGCAGCTACCTGACTCTTAGGGCAGATAACACTATTACAAGTACCTTAAACACGGTAATTTGATTACACTTGCTAGTGATTGGTTTAGGGGTGAGCATATGACCTAATAGGTGGCTCTGTTGAGCAGCTTCTGAGGAAAAATAAAATTCCTTACTCTTAAAAAAAAGACAAGAAACAGATGAGGTTTCCTTCTGCTAGATGTTATTTTCTTGTCATTTGATATATATAACTTCAGCAGGCCTTTGAAATTTAAAGGGAGGTAGCCGGCTTCACTTAGAAGAAAATGCTGAGGGTGTGCCAGCAGATCTAGATGACAAGTACACTGCCCTACTGGGGATGTGCCCAAAATGTGGGCAAACAGAGAGGAAGAAATAACTAACTCTCTCTTGGGGAGCTGTAAAATTTTCAAGAAAAGGTGGTTTTCAAAAATAAGGCTTCACAGATAAATAGTAGAACATCAAGATCGAGTATGATAGAGGTGATCAAGGTAGGATATGCAGAGGCACAAGGCTTAAAAGAGCATGTCATAGTAGAGGGAAACTTTCCATGGGTTATTCAGGGGAGCTAGTCAGGAAATGAAGCTAGAAAAATTGATCAAGGCCAGATAGTGGGGGTCATTTTCCAAGTTGCTTTAAGGAGTATGAAATTCAAATGCAACTGATAAGGAACAGCTAAAAGTGCTTAAAGATTACATATTCACATTCACTTTTGCAAAGATTTTTGGGAGGATGGATAAAAAAGTGTAGATTTAGGTAGCACAGAAAACCATCAGCAGGCAGTTAAAGTAGTAAAACAGGTGAGAGACGTGAGAGAGCTAATAAAGGACATTGGTTTCAATTAAATGACTGACCCTTTCCTTTCAGGGAACTTCACACACTACAGCTGACCCAACACAATGTGTATTTGAAACCCGCTTCATTTCGCCAATTTCCAAGGCAAGTCTTTTCATAAAATGTTCAAAGATACTTTGTTTTCAACCTAGCACCACTAACAACTCTAATTTTGATGTCCCTTTCCCCAGTCTTAAAGAACAGCATCAATTGTCTTTATGTTGTTTTCCCTCTTTCCTAAATTACATGGAAAACTTCTGCCAAAGGCATAAAATCATCATTAAAAAAAAATCCAGTCGGCCCATCTGTTGTAGAAGTGCCACCTTCCCTACAGACTGCTAACACAATTTTCTCCCTATCCAGCAGTCAATGTTGCTTCTAAATTTCCCCAATAGAGTCTTTGAGATAATCTCGAATTCTTCCCCAAGCTTTGTGGTCTCACTCTCTAAAACATGAATGAGATTTAGGGCTGGTAGATGGAAAGGACACCTCATCACATTAATATTTCTTTCAAGTTTGGCATAACTTAGTCTCTTAGATTCTCAAAATATACATCCTGTCTTCTTTATCCCGAACCTTGCATGAAATTCACTCTCCACATAGGCTGATCCAGCAGGTGTTGATGACAGTGCCTACATCAGTCTCAGGCAAGAGGAACCCTGAGACTGGAGCCCAGTTTTAGAGAATATCTTTCTGATCCTCCTCTCTCCTGGGCCTCTGCTCAGTGGGAGGCACCCATGAAGCTGTGTAGATGGAGCTTCACTTGGAGCCCTTATTCCTCTTCTAGACAGTGCTGTATGTATCTGGGAGTTCTTTGCCAAATCAGCCCCAAGCTCACTTCTATGGGCTGTGCAAAGGCTCTTCCCAAGTCTGACCTCTGAGGAAATAGCCCACGTACTCATTCCTAGGGTCAAGGGAAAGCCACAAGGAAATTCTTTACAACCAGGATAGATGGCGTTTGATGTGCAGTCTCAACTTACCACACATGTGTATACCTGCAATGCTGGACAGAGCCAGTGATAGGAAGAGAAAAGGATGGTCATCTCTCCCCACAATGCCATGTTTCTGGCCCAGAACATTGAAGAGTCAAAGAATTCTAAATTCAAATATGCCCTTCCAGATTGTTCTGAAAGTATGTATTTTAAAGTAGGACGTTCAAATATAATTTAATCGTTTGTTGGTTTGACTTATAGAAATTTAAATATTTAAACATATGTTATGTGTATCTCCATTTGTACTCTTGCTCCAGGAACTGCACACATTAGAAAGAACACATGATGAGGTATGAGTTATGGATTCTTGCTAGCTTCCTTGTTCAAGAATGTTCCTCTACAGCCAGTTGCTGTGACTGAAATCCAAATATAATTGCTCGTTGTTCAAATGCAAGTTCACCTGAGGGGATCGCTTCTGTGGGATTGGCATTTCCAAATTCTCTCCAGATGGTAGGTTTGAAGAACAAATTTTAATAAGTGGAAGATGAAAATGCTATGGATATCGACAACAACCATGTGGGTCTGAGAGAAACTTGGGAAAACTATAAAGGGAGAGATGATCAAGGGAAAACACAGAGTGACCGTGCACAATTTAGTGCGCGTCCTGAAGGGCTGGTTCCCACAGGCTTGTGAGGTTCAACTCTATCAGATCACCATCCTCAACAATTGAGTCTCATGTGCGCTTTGTCATATTCTGCTGTAGCTTGGTCCAAAGCTAGTGCTTTTCTTGGATTCATGGCAAGGTGACGCAGATGGGTCAAGGAGTGCTGCACCCAGGGCCATCTCTGACCCTGGCAGGTGTCATGGCCTTAGAAATATAACTCCGCCTCCATTTCTTCTTCTCCTCTGATGGAGATAACATTTCCTGACATATCTCACTCAGAAAGTATTTTCTGATTGGATTGATCTGGGTTTTTTTTTGTTTGTTTTCTTTTGTTTTTGAGAAATGTAGATAAGAATGAATTTAAAGAGTTCTGTAAAAGAAAATGTATTGCACACAGACAGACTGTTAACCTTGTTTTGTGCCTGGTTTTGCCTTGCTTTCCTTATTATTGTAGAGTGTGTGTGTGTGTGTGTGTGTGTGTGTGTGTGTGTGTGTGTGTGTGTATGAAGTAACCTTGCATTTCTAATCATGCTAAAGGTGGTGTGCCACAGGAGCACTACAAACCAATGGGTTCAAGTTGCTGTAATTGCTGTAGTTTGACTCAAGAAGGGACAACTTGGGCCACCTACTTCCACCATTACCAACTGGATAATGCACAGAAGCAGAATTAAAAGCATTCATCAAAAGCCAATTCCCTAAACCTACTTCCCTGACAAGCTGGAGGTTGGGTAGAACTGTAAGGCAGTAGATGGTTTCAGGGCCAGAGAAAATTTTGGGGGTGGGATGATGAGATGGTTGGAAGATAATGGATGTTACCATAAGGTGCTTTTAAAGGCTCTGCTTTGTCTACTTAAAAATGATTCTAAAATCAGAAAATATTCCAAATAATGCTTATAATAAATATCACGGTTGAGTGCTTATTCTGTACATAATAGGTAGCACGTATTGAGCACTTAGCATGTGCCAGGCATGTATTAAGCATTATCCTCTTTTGGCTTCAGAATAATACCAAAAATTAGGTAAAATTTCTGTTCTTATATATTAGTAAGGATCAGGCAAGAAAACAGATCCCAGAAAAGAATGATTTTAATGTGTAAGGAGGAAATGCATTTAGAAATGATGCCTAAATGAGGAATAAGTAGCTGGGGATGCTGTTTGGAAAGATGTCAGCAAAGCAAACTGCCAGAACCAAAGCGTGTTATTTCCATTCTAACCAAGAGTCATATTTGCAAGTGAAAAAACAGCAGCGACAGAAACAACAAATCATTGAACACCTAATATGTGCCAAGGCAAAGCCAACGATCTTTAAAGGAGGTCAAAATATAAAATAAACACAATATTAGCTTCCAATGTGAAAGGCAGATGTTCAAACACATATTGTAATAAGGTGTAGTAAGTGCCTAATAGTGGGATATGCAAGGAAGGGGCTGAGTAACCGGCACGTGGGGGTCGGGGACAGCTTCATAGGAGAGGGGACAATGGATCTAGATTTTGAGGGGCACATAGGATAATAGTCACACATCATAGAAAGGTAGTCATAGAAATTATTTGGCATGACCTACATTAAAAAAAAAAAAAGAAGAAGCAGCAGCTTTGGAGCACCTGAGTGGCTTAGTCGGTTAAGCATTCCACTCTTGATTTTGGCTCAAGTTCATGAGATTGATTCCTGCATCGGGCTCTGCACTGACAGTGGGGAGCCTGCACTGACAGTGGGAATCCTCTCTCTTCCTCTTTTTCTGACCCTCCCACCATGCTCACTTTCTCTCAAAATAAACACAGGAACTTAAAAAAAAAAAAAAAGATTATGGGTACCTGGCTGACTCAGTAGGTGGAGTATGTGACTCTTGATCTTAGTTTTGTGAGTTCAAGCCCCACATCGGGTGTAGAGGTTACTTAAAAATAAAATCTTTTTTAAAAAAGAAAATGATTAACAAAAATTACCTCTTTCTTATGTATCTTATTGGCAAAATTACTTTTTAATAGGATAAGATGTTTATTTTTCAGTCTATCAGCTATAGTATTTTCTGAATCAGTCTCTCAAAATTATGAAAAAAATACAAAACAGAAGATTTATTTTTATTGCCTCCATCTACTCCTTTAAATATTCTTTTCCTCATTCTTCAAACCCTCTTTCCTTAAAATATACAACCCCGGGGCGCCTGGGTGGCTCAGTCGGTTAGGCGGCCGACTTCGGCTCAGGATGATCTCGCGGTCTGTGAGTTCGAGCCCCGCGTCGGGCTCTGTGCTGACAGCTCAGAGCCTGGAGCCTGCTTCACATTCTGTGTCTCCCTCGCTCTCTGCCCCTCCCCCACTCATGCTCTGTCTCTCTCTGCCTCGAAAATAAATAAACATTAAAAAAATATATATATATATACAACCCCACATAAGATGATGTCATTCCCAGATAAATCCGTCCTCTCAAGCAATGAATAATATTCACTATTTCTGCTCAGGTGACAGCTCCAATATCAGAACAAGTGGTGGGAAAACAATTGGGGTACTGCTTGTTACCATTCAGATCTTAAGACTCAGGGAAACTATACACACCCAGGAAGGATAAATGAGGTCAAAAGAGCATGGGAAAACAGAAAGCTGAGGAGTTCCGTAACAGGAAGCTGTAAAGTGCTACCCAAACAGATGAACAGAGAAATCAAGCAGAGAGAGAAGCAGAAACGCTGCTCTCGGCTTTGCTCAAATATGAATCATTCTGTTTGGGGCTTTGTTGGTATTGCGGTCTCTCGTGTGCGTGCTATGCTGGGGACCTCTGGTAGCATCTGATTAGAAAGGTGCAGTTGTCAGTGCATTTCTACTCTTTGGAAATGTGAAGTGATGAAATATCAAAGTCAATATTTTTGCCAATCTTCCCTGCCCTTTGCAATCTCGCATCTCTCCAGGGGCCTGAAATCTGCCGGTCCTGGAGCGGATCCATGTGTGACAGCCAACAAAGCCTCTCAGAGGAGAGGCTGAGTGTTTGATTCCACATTGGGCAGAAAAACATGCTCCCCTGTGTTCTCTCCAGTGAGCGAAGGAAACTCCAAAGGCAGGCGCAAAAGGCTCTGCAGCAATGAAGCGAAAGGTTCCGTCGTGATTTTATTTTCTTACTTTATTTTGTTTTTCCTTCTCTACTTTTATTTTCCTTTATGAGAAAATTGAATGTAAAACGAATGGTTTGAAGAAAACGATAAAAGAAGTGTTTAGTGCTTGAAACATTGTTGTAGAGGAAATTCTGCATATTCAGTGGAGAGAAATTTGCCCCCACTGACATCACTTTTAGTAGAATTTTGATCCTTTCACTTTAATCTAAGCTTTCTGCTAAAGCCTGGTTATCCTATTGTGATCTTTGACCAGATACGGTCTCAGAAAAGTTTCAATTCTCTGTTACTGGTTTATTTCTCTTCCTTATTTTTCCACCGTTTTTGCTTGCCCCTCAATGTCTACTTTTGTTCTATATATTTGAAATATGAGCCATTCCTAAAAGTGCCGTGGTCCTTACTGTTTTCTGCACTCCGAGTTCCTTGTATGAACGGGAAGGAGGTTGGATCTGTAATGTAAAACTCTGGTTGTCTGTAGTCACTGAGGTTGGTTTTGAGTCTAGATTTGAAAATGATGAGTAAACCACATACTATCTCTCAGGATTTGTGCTAAGTATACATGTTCTGAGGACAAATCCTTGGAATTCTGGTCCCGTATGTGTATTTGGGAGCTCAGGAATCTGGTTTTTTAACATGTACCCTAAATAATTCTGATATAGGTGATACATACATCAAGAATGCTTCAAATTCCTTAGTAGGTGACCCAAGGTCCTTCACAATTGACTGTTGAATGGAAGGTCGTTCTCAACATTTCAAACTGTGCCAAAGGGGTTCATAGCTATTTTCCTACCCTCTCTTTCTCCCTATGCCTTCCTTACTTTCCTCCACTTATTTCATTATATCACTTGCTATGGCGTTTGGATATTTTAGTGTAGACATTCTTTAGAATCAGAAAACCTTTCTTCTCCAGCTTCATGGCTTTAGCTTCATAACCTTATGGAAGCCAGTTAACATTTCTATTCTGTAGCTTCTTCATTTGTAACATGGGGATAATTTAGGCCACCATATGAATTTAGTGCCAGCTTCATGGAAGCAACCTCTGCAATCACACATGACCTCCCACTTACAAGGGCTCATACCTTGTTTAATGCTCAACTTTTACAGCCTTGAAGTTCGTAATGTTATTTGAACAAGGAGTCTTGCATTTTAGTTTTGCGCTGGGTCTTGCATGTAAGTATAGCTGATACTGTATACATTGAATGAGATACTTAGGTAATGTCGAAATACCTTCTGCACATACTTAGTTGTTCTTGTCATTCTTGGATGTCTGCATATTCTGACTTGGATCTTGTTAAGTGTGACCAGCCCTTATTTGAGAATGTCACTTTATGGATGTTCAGAGAAGGAAAATGCCGAGTGATTATGAATATTCAAACCCAGAGCTTTCCAATATTAATCCAAGGCAGTTCTGCCTCCTCTGAGGTGACTAAACACATTTATCTGTGGTTCAAGTTCTCTAGGATCCAAAGTCACTGCTATTGACTAGTCCTTGCCTTCAGGATGGTTTTCTTGTACTCATGGTTGGACTGATAATAACTTCTATCTGCTTTGTGATTTCCAGAACTTTTTTATTCCCTTGGACTCCTAAAGTCAAAATAACTATCAACTCCTCAACTCAAATTAGCAAATATGGGATTATATAAATAAAGAAGGTAATTAAAAATTAATTTCCAAGTTCCTTTTTTAAAGATTAATTACCAAAGTTTATAGTAATACCCAGTAAGTATTGTGGTCTAAAAAATTGAACTTGAATCCAATACTTTCGCCATGTATTACTCTTAATTTACTGGTCATAGCCAGGATAGAAGAATGCATTCCACAACACTAGGAGATCCTATCAAAGAGACTTAAAAAAGATATAACAGGGGCGCCTGGGTGGCTCAGTCGGTTAAGTGGCTGACTTCGGCTCAGGTCATGATCTCACAGTCTGTGAGTTCGAGCCCTGTGTCGGGCTCTGTGCTGCCGGCTCAGAGCCTGGAGCCTGCTTCAAATTCTGTGTCTCCCTCTCTCTCTCTCTCTCTCTGCCCTTCTCATGCTCACGCTCTGTCTCTATGTCTCTCAAAAATAAATAAACATTAAAAAAAATGTAACAACCTAATGCAATTATTGACCTACTTTGCATGTTGATTCAAGCAAACTATTAAGATCATGTGATTGATATAAAGATAGACATATAGATCAACAGATCAGAATTGAAAGTCCAGAGTTGGGTCAACGCATGTAGGATCAAATGATTTTTGACACAGAATAATGAGAGCTTTATTCAAAAAATGGTGCTAGAACAGTTGGGTTATCCATAAGGAAGAAACTAAACCTTGACCCTGACCTCACACGACGTTAAAAATTTAACTTAAAATGGATGAGAGGTCTAAATGTAAAAGTTAAAACTTTAAATTTTCTAATATGAAACATAAGAGAAAATCATTGCAGTCTTTGGATAGGCAAAGATTTCTTAGAAGGCAAAAACCATGAACCATTAAAGAAAAAGTGGGTAAATAGGACATCATACAAATTAAAGACTTCTGTTCTTTGAAAAACTCAATTATTAAAATGAAAGAAAAAGCTATAAAATTGTGTCAGTTACACTTTTTTAACCTCCTAAAAATGAAGAAGAACTCATAAAATATTGTGCAGGATATGTGACTAGATACTTCAGAAGCGGTGTATGAATAACCAACAAACACTGAGGTTTCATCATTATTAGTCAAATCAAGAAATACAAATTAAAACCATAAGAAGATACCACTACACAACCACTAGAACGACTAAAATTAAAAACACTGCCTATATGATGGTGGGAATTTAAAATGGTACAAGCACTAAGGAAAACTGGTAATTTCCCATAAAGTTAAATTCCACACTTAGCATATAACTCAGTAATTTCACTGTTAGGTGTCTACCTGAGAGAAAGAAAAACATCTCCAAATAAAGATTTGTTCTCAAAATTTCATGGTAATTTTATTTATAATAAGCTTCAAACCTAAATTTCTATCTGCAGGTAAACACATAAAATGTTGTGCCTCCACATAATGGAATATAGCAATAACACAGCAAACCACTAATACATAAAATGACATGGTTGTATCTTTAAAATATCATGCTGAGTTAAAGAAGCCAGGTATGAAAAAATATATATATGTTAAGTATATGTTTACATTTATATAAATTTTTAGGAAATGATAACTGAGTGAAATTAGATCTGTATTTGCCTGATGCAGGGCATGAAGGGGGAGGAGTGAATGAATTTGAAGGTACATGGCATTGTTTTGGAGTTGATGGAAATGTTCAATAAATCAATTGTACTGGTAGTTAAATATATGAGTATAGTTTTCAAAAGTTACCAAAATGTCCACTTAACAAGCATGCATTTTATCTCAAATAATTAAATTAATTTCCTGTGATAGAGAAGTAGTATTCAAATTGAGTCGATTGACTGTAAGTCCAAGTCAGTTTGTTGTTGTTGTTTTTTAATGTTATTTATTTTTGAGAGAGAGAGAGAGAGCAAACCAGGGAGGGGCAGAGAGAGGGGGAGCCAGAGGATGCGAAGCAGACTCCAAGCTGACATCAGCAAGCTCAATGAGGGACTTGAACACACAAACAGTGAGATCATGACCTGAGTTAAAGTTGGACGCTTAACTGATTGAGCCACCCAGGCACCCCTTCTTGTTCTTTTATATAAAGGATACACTGTGCCAATTCAGTCTTCTACTTTGGGATGACTATATCATACTGGCCTTATGGAAAGTTTAAAACTATTTATAAATTTAGTCAAGAACAACGGGTTTAATGAGACTTAAGTCTAGGGCATGGTACAATAAATTTGTCCTTGCAATTCAGTGGTGTGTGTGTGTGTGTGTGTGTGTGTAGGTGTGTGCGCGCGCGCATGCCCGCGTGCATACGTGGCTATGTGTGTGTGTATTAGTCATATCAGAAACTTGGTAATGGAAGGGGGCTTAGCGGAATTACAGACTAGAAATAGGCTAGTGTTAGAGGAAAAAATCACCAAAAAAAAAAGATGCAAGTATGCTGCACCAATTGAAGATTAATTTGGATTAAAGAGGGCAATTTGAGGATCCCAATTTCATCCATTCTGTAGCCATTTGCATTGTATTATCAACGTCCTAAGTAATGAAATCAAGGCCTGGGTGTTATTTGACTTGGTAAATGAAAAGTCTGATTGGAGTGGGGGTAATTTTATAAATGTAGTTTCTGGTGGAGAATGCAGATATGAATGGAACAGAACATACTGTGAGACTTGGAATTTCTTGTTGACTGAAGGTAAAAAATAAATTATAGACAGCAGTAGAAGAAGATAGATTATCAAGTTGCTGGTGTTTAGTCTTGCCTATTAATCACTTTATATCCATACTCATACATTTCTATTTAATTGATCTCTAACTAATATTTCTCAAAATGTGCTCTGTATTGCACCTGCAGAGAATCACATGTGGAGTAAAATTATTGTGATTCCAGACAGTCCCCAAAGCATACTGTGCTGAAATCTCTGTGGGTTTTCTGTCTGAAAGTCAACCAGCCCCAGTAACTGATCTGTGGGTACCCGAAAGTTTGGAATGCACTGGTTAAGACTGCAACATTTAAATACCGAGGGCAGTTTGTAAAGTTCTGCAGCCCATATGATGAGTCAAATCCTAGTTTTGGTCGTTTAATTCATACAATTTCCTGTAAGAAGTGTGAAAAAGAGATGAAGGAACCCCAGGAAGAATCAGAGGAGTCTACGTGGTAAAAGAATGACATTATAATTGTTTAATCTTGAGGCATGAAATGACCTCAGGAAAGGGTAACTGAAAGTATGGTTCCTGAAACTGCAAAACAATATGAATGAGGAGCTAGGAATATAAATATCACAAAAATATACTATACTATAATATTTATAATATAATATAATGTTTAATATACTAAAAGTATAATATATACAAAAAATAAAATATAATGTGTATATTTTAAATACAATACATATATGTTCATTAAAAATAAAAAAATAGGGGAGCCTATTTTGGCTCAGTCGGTTGAGACCATGGCTCTTGATTTTGGTTCAGGTCATGATCTCTCAATTCTTGAGATCGGGCCCTGGAATTGCACTCTGCACTGACAGTGTGGAGCCTGCTTAGGATTCTCTCTCTCTCTCTCTCTCTCTCTCTCTCTTTCTCCCCCGTTCCCTCTCTGCCCTTTCCCTCCTCTTGCTCTCTCTCAAATAAATAAACATGAAAAAATTAAAGATTACAAATAAAATGCATCCAACAATGCCTTCGTGAGCGGCACTACTAGTTAATTCACTCCTTGTTGCAGCCATTCTTCATTATGTATTTACTGTCTACTCTAAGGCACTACTGACACTCTAAGATTGGTACTGTGAGAAATTTTAAAAGATGCCATAACCAGTGGAGATTATATTCCATTTGATGAGACTAGACTATTAGACATCTCTTAGAAAGCACTAAATTCACATGCAAAAATGTACTCTATATAAATATTATGCAGTTAGAGAAGAAATGCATAGAGGTCAAAATTCTCGAATTTTTCATAGAGAAGATAAGGATGACCTGTTCTTTAGGTTTGGTTAGGATTCAAGCCAAGATATGTGATGACTATGTGCTAGGAAGGTACAATAGAAGCAAGTCATAGAGTGCAAGATAGGATACTTCCTTCATGGGTTTAGAGCAAGGAAGGTAATGTACCTCAAAGGGGCAGCATAATGGGGTTAAAGTAGGACATGAAATCAAATTGTTAAAAGTATTATTTTAGGGGAAGTCAAGTCTTATACGTCCCTAACACTGGTGAATAATCAATAATTTGCAGAATGAAGGGTACATCTTAGGGAGGAAATCCTCAAATTTTCAAATCTATAGCTAAGCATAGAAAGATGAGAAATCCATGTGAATAGGGACAAAAAATAAACAAAAAAAATTCACGAAAGAGGGCAAACCAAATAGATATGGAAAGAAACCAAATCTGGAGATGTAGACAGGTCCTGTACTATAATGTATCCCCAGGATCATAGTGAGAAAATTTCACTTATCTGATAAGTCAGAAGAGGTCCAGAAGGCTTTCCATCAGAAACTTAATGCAATAGGTTCGTATTATGGAAGGACCAATCCTGGCACAGAGTGGAAGGTAAAATAGAAAGGCCCAAGTGGAGGTAGCTGAGTCAACTAGAAAAGTAATATGGCACCCTAATTCCTATCAGAAAAGGCAATGATTTCTCCAGGGGGAGTGAATAGAAAGGAGAGATGTGGGGATGGACAGGAGTAATGGGAGACAGCAGCAGAAATGAGTAGGGTTTGCTGTCGTCCACCCCATTCCACCCAGGAGGCTTTCATTCAATCCTCATTCCTCCGTCTTCCAATAGCAGAGTACACATATATAAATAGAGATATTTTCCTTTGTTTCTCAATCAATTCTCTAGTACCCGTCTGTATGTTTAAGTGTGTGTGTGTGTGTGTGTGTGTGTGTGTGTGTGTGAGAGAGAGAGAGAGAGAGAGAGAAACAGAGACAGAGAGACAGAGACAGAGACATTAAATGGGGGTGCGGATATCTATTCCAAACACAGGGGCATTTATCTTGGACTGGTGTAACATCTTGTTGGCTAAACGGAGATGCCTGTCATCCTTCATTAGTAAAAATTAAACTGCAAATCTCCTTGCTTCCCACAGGAGGACCTTTTAAACATTCCATCGGGGGCTTGCAGAGGACGTCTGTCCGCTAGTCAATCAAGAGGCAGCAGGAATTAGCAGCAAAATCAACAAGAATTTAAAAAAAATATATATATATATGTCAAAGTATATATGATATATATATATGTCAAAGTATATATGATATATATATATATATCATATATACTTTTATTCTGCCTATCTGCCAGTTCTGGGCAGGTCTCATCTGAACTGTTCCTATGGCCTCTCTACAGACAGTATCTTTTGCACCCTCCCATCACTAACCCCTTATTCTTTCCTCACCACCCCTACACTCCCACCCCCCGCTGCCCTCCTAGTGCTGGAGATCTGTGCAATATCATTTTCCGCATAATGAAATCTGGAGTGACATTAATATAAGTGTAATTTTATAGAAGGGAATGGGCCTGGCTGATAGTTTCTACCTGCTGTGTTTTGATGATAGACATCGGGATGTCACCATCTGTGTAATGAAATTTCACCTCAGTAATGGTTCAGATTATCAAACGTTCTTCCAAGCTGGCTCTGGGAATCTACTTATTTATTTATTTACGTATTTATTTTTCTATGAACGGCACTGTAGGCCTGTTTATCATAGAAGGTATGGGTGAAGAGAGTTTTAAGTGCATTAAGCAAAGTAAAGGCAAAGCGAATCTAAACGTTTGCTATTGCCCCATAGGTACATTGATCATAAGGTGAAGTTACTATTTCCAGTCCTGGACAGAAGTTTCTCTTCTATATAAACTCCCATAGCTCTCTAAGTGGAACATATCAAATTGATGGTTTAATATCATGTGAGTGTAAAATTAAGAAATGCACTGAGAGTTTATTACACAGATGTTTATACATTATATCATTTGATTTTCAAACAGGATTGTCTGGATGCAGTGAATTAGCAGATCTAAAGCTCCAGTAGGCAAACGCAAGACATAAGGTATAATATTCACCAAAAGGTAGATGCTAGTACCCTTTTAAGCAAAAGGTGTGGCTTAGGGAGGATAATTAACTTTTCTAGATGACCCAGGGATGAAACATGCTTTAACTCAGACCTAGCTGTCTCACAAAGGCATGCCCTTTTCATCACTCCAAGTTGCTTCCCAGGCACTGAGGCCAAATTGGGGCAGGTGAGTTGAATTCGATAGAGAGAATCTCAGCCTTGTCCAACTGCCCCAAGACGGCTCAATATATTCAAGTTGTGATATCCACTATCTCTGTCTTGAGTTGCCAGCATTGACCTAGAATTCACTTGTTTTCTATTTCCCTAATGTCTCGCTGAGACAATGGCATCAAGAAGATAAAGAAGATAGGAGAGAGAATAAATATCGATATGTAATCACATCAGATAGGTTGGAAACTGCTTATTCCATTATATTATAAATCCATTTTAATATGAATACTTAAAACTACATTTCAGATTATATCCAGAAGCCTAGTACACATTTTTGATAATCAATTGCTGAATATTTATGACTGATTATATCTTCTACCCTCTTTTTAAAATAAAAAATGCTAGTAATATTATTTCATGATTATTTAGTGTTTTACTCCTTTTATTTCTAATCAAAAAACCTCAAAGATTCAAAACTGTGTGTCAATATTTTTCAGTTGGTGTGGATTTTTTTATTATGAGGACTTTGAGGTGAGCTACAAGTGCTAGTAAGTATAGTTAAATCCTCAAAATGTTAAATAATTTACCTCTGTTGCAAATATGTTATAATTTTTACTCACTTGCAATTTTGGGTAGGAAAGAAAGGGATAGAGTTCATATTGTTTTCCAGTAAAATTCAAAGCCTCTTTACTTGTGTCGTAGCTCATAGCTCTGCGGAACCCACATGAAATTGTATATCAAGTCCTGGCAAAAGCCTGAGAATTGTGGATCTTCTCTATTAAGTGCAACTAGTTTTTGAACCCCTCTTCAAGAATGTCAGATTTTTTTCATCCCCTCTCTCTCCTTCTTTCTGCAGAGTTTCTCTTTTTGTGCAAACTTACTCTATATCTCACCCTGTGTCCTTGTTGGAGACCCCCAATCTTATTGAACACCCTCCAAAGTGAGGACTTTTACCCATCCTTATGTGTACTGTGATGCCTAGCACAGTGGACTGAACAATCAGGAACCGTGTTTACACATGTGTTTAACACCTTTTTAACCAGTATTAAAGCTAAGAGAAGTACCTTAGTTGACATATTTTGGGGCATAATCCTACTGGAACTCAGATTTTCTGCCTCTAGTTCAGTCTACCTTCCTAATGTCCATATTGCTTTGTGTCATTCCTAGTTCTCAGATTCTCCTGTATAGAGAGCCTTGAGCCTGTCTTCATTACCTCAGTCAGGAGTCTGTGGATGGCGCTTGCGGGATATCATACTTGATAACCATTTTACAGTCAAGAAAGAATCAAAATACTTAATACCTGGACAGATGGCCTTAGAGTCACTGGAGTGTGAAACCAGCAATGTTTTGTTGGTGGTGAGCACATGCTATTCCAAAGTGAATAGTGGTATAGGTTTGTTTATCGATAGGGGGTAAGGATAGAGGTGGGGGACAAGTTTATTTTGTTGACACCTTCCATCTGAGTCTTGGACAGAAACCCCTGCTAACTGAAGATTGTAATATTTTCCTTAAAAATATGCTTTTCATGGTCCTGAAATCTTTGCATGGACCAGAGACTAGAACTCAGGGTACTGACGCTGAGTTAATGAGGACCCTTTAATGATTTTTGTCTATTTCTGAGTATACCTATAGCCTCCCAAATCACAAATTATACTTTACACTATTTTATTTCATCTCCTCTCCAAGTCAAATCTAACTCATCTAGTTTTATCTAACAATTAAATGAGAAATAACATGCATTTGATTGTAATTTATATCAAGAAAGATAGAACTATCCTACTCAAGACTTGCTGACAGAAGCCTAAATTTTACCTACCGTTCTTTTTCATAGTTTCCTCTTTTGTCTTAGGTTATTCAGAACCCTTCTTATTTCCTTTTTGGGAAGATATTTTCCAAGACTCATCAAGAGAAATTGTCCACCAATAATTTACCATAAAAACTAAGACTGTTATACTTACTGTGTTTACAATTCTTAAAATTCAAGTTCAAATACTCAATGCACACACACACACTGCATGTGCACACACACACTCTACACATTAAACATGCCCATGGAGTCTATTCTTCATTTTTCTGGTGGCTTTTTATTAAGTCATCTTTGATTAACATAAATTTCTCTACTTGCATCGACATTTGCTTTCTCTTCACATTTTAGAAGTGGAAATATGAACAGTTCAGATGCAGTCTACTTTCCTCATATCACATCAGCAAGAAAATTCCAGGTGAGGGTTAAGCTTCAATAAATTGGGGCTTTGGGTCTATAAACTAAGGTTAGGAAACTTTCCATTGCTAGAGGTTATAAACAGGCATGAGCAAAGTCAAGGTAACTCAGGAAAATGTAGGAGAAACAGGAAAAGAGCAAATGGCCATTAACTATGTGAGCAGATGGGTTTCTAAGGAGCAAGAGATTGCTGTGTTTCAGAATAAGCAAAAGGCCAGTAATCAAAGCCCTATCCTGTGATAATGAAAGGGGAGTAAAAGGGTCAAAGCAGGGTACATGATTAACTTGTTGTAAAGTTAGAAATAAGGGATGATTGCCACATGTCTTAAATTACTGGGAGTTTCTGAGTTCATGCAAAGTGTTTCAGCTTTAAGAATAATCTAGGCACTTTTCATGGTGCCTGGGTGGTTCAGCTGGTTAAATGTCTGACCCTTGATTTCAGCTCAGGTCATGTCTCATGGTTCAAGCCACACATCGGACTCTGCACCGACATTGTGAAGCTTGCTCTCTCTCTCTCTCTCTCTCTGCCCCTCTCCCACTCACCTAATCCCTCTCTCTCTCTCTCTCTCTTAAAATAAATAAATAAAAATTAAAAAAATAATAATCTAGTCACTTTTCCTACTGCTTTGTATCTACAATCCAGGCAGAAGAATGCAGTCAGGCTCAATAAACAAAGAATAGAGGAGAACTTCCTTAACTTGAAAAAGATTATCTTTAAAAAGTCTACACCTAAGATTATACTAAATTGTAAGAAACTCAAAGCTTTCCCACTAAGATTAGAAACAAAGTAAAGATTTCCCTTCTCACCACCCTTTTCATACTGGAAGTACTAGCTAATGCAATAAGACAAGAAAAGGAAATAGCATGTATATAAATTAGGAGGGAAGAAATAAAACTATCTTTGTTCACAGATAACATGATCATCTATGTAGAAAAGCTGAAAGAACCGGCACCACCAACACCAACACCAACCCCTGGAACTAATAAGCAATTATAACAAGACTGGAGGCTACAAGGTCTATATACAACAGTTAATCACTTTCCTATTTATCAGCAATGAACAAATGGAATGTGAAATTAAAGATACAATATCATTTACATTAGCACCATAAAAATCAAATACTAAGGTATAAATCTAACAAAATATGTACAAGCTCTATTTAAAAAAAACTATAAAACTCTTATGAACAAGAGTAAAGAAAAATTAAATAAATGGAGAGATATTTCATGTTCCTAGATAGGAAGACTCAGTATTGCCAACATGTCAGTTCTTCCCAACATGATCAGTAGATTGAATGCAGTTCTAATTCAAATTTTGGGAAGGTATTTTGTAGACATCCTAAAGTTTCTAGGGAGAAGCAAAAGATACACACACACACACACACACACACACACACAAAATGGATTGTTGAAGAAGAAGAGCCAAATTAGAAGACAGACACTGTCAGACTTTGGTAGTTACTCTAAAGCTATAGTAAATAAGACAGTGTGGTAGTGGTGACAGAATATATACATAGATCAATGGAACAGCAAATAGAGTCCTGAAATAGACACACATAAATATAGTCAAATAATTTTTGGCCAAAATAATGCAGTCGGGTGCAGCACATCCTTCATTTAGTTCTTACCACATTAAAAAATATATGCTCAGCCACCCTTTGGTGATATTTTCTTGTTTTGCAGTGAGAAGCCAGGGATCTAGTTATGACCATAAAGTTGTGACTTACATATGCCTGTGGGTAAAAATAAACAAGAGGAAAAAAATTCTGATTTAACAGGATAAGGAAAAGAGACACAGTGATATATATTATATGAAATTGAATCCTGTATTTTAAAACCTTGATAATAATAAATCTATGGACTTAAAACTTTAAATTATCTAGTCTGTATTTTAGGTAACCTGTTTGACATTAGAAATCCATAGACAATGTAGGTACCACAGTTGGCATTACTCAAAGCCTCAAGATCTTCTTTCCAAAATGGTTAGAACTGCACAGCTTCTTATAGTTAAATCACCTGGGGAACCCAAAGGAATACTCTTTTCACCCAGAATATAGAAAAGTAATGGATTAGATTTACAGGCATTAGCAAACTACAGTCCATGGAATCTAGCCCATCTCCTGCTTAGTAGTGAGGCCCAGTCACACTCATCTTTTTATGTATTGTCTATAGCTGCTTCTGGGCTAAAGTTGCAGAGTGGAATAGTTGAGACACGTGGCCTAAATAAATTTTCTGTTTACTGACATCTAAGTTATTGACATCAGAAAGTGTTCTCTAAGCATACTTTAAATTACTGTACAAAATAAGGACAAATAACAAAGCAAAATAAACAAAAATATTGTGCATATTGTTTTATCGAACAAGTAGCTAATGAAAACATTAATAATTTGAAAAACACAAAATTAACCTTGAAGAAAAGAGGCAGTAATGCCAAAATCCTTAGTTTCAAAATACTCCATCGATATAAAATTTGGGAGCCATTTGCCCCAGTTTACAAAAGTGAAAGAAAATGCAACTTAGAGAGAGAGAGAGAGAGAGAGAGAGAAATTTTTTAGAGGCATGAACAAATGACAAAATAAAAAAAAATTACCTGAGAGTGATTACAAGTACATTCATGAGAAATAGAACACAAATGTTACACACATTATAGAAAGGAATGAATAAAACAAGAAATAAGAAAGAAATGTAAATTAGAGATAATACTCTAGTATGTCAAATTCATAATTGTCAAATACTCATTGGATTATTGGACAGCGAGAAAACCATTATAAACAACCACACCCCAAATCCTTCCCCCATAGTAAACAAATGAAAAGCAAGAAATAAGTACTTGCCAGAAAGTATTATAGAAAGCACAGGGTATTATACTGAAAGGATGGTCATTTGGATGGCCCAGCCTTGAGATGCTCATATAATGAGGAGGTGGCAGGTTTGGGCAAACGGGATTTCCTCTACTCGTAGTAACAGATTTGGAGTATCTGTTTATCAAAAATCTATATTGAGTTTTTAATGAGGGATTTTCCTTTTCCATCTTCCTTTTCTTATATATTTTTCCCTTTTAACACAAGAAAAACTTTCCCAGAAGCTGTCTACCAGACATCATTTTCAATCTTATTGGCCAGAATTGTATCACTGTCCTACTTTAAAGAAATCATATAAGTGGATATACTTACATTAGGCAAAATAGACCATAAGCCAAAAACTGTAACAAGAGACAAAGAATGTCATTATATAATGATAGAGGGATCAATCCATCAAGAGGATATAATATTTGTAAATATTTATGCACCCAACAGAGTAGTACCTAAATATATAAAGCAAATATTAACATATCTGAAGGGAGAAATAACAATACAATAAAAGCAGGGGATTTCAAAATCCCACTTTCAACAATGGGTAGATCATTCAGACAGAAAGTCAATAGGGAAACACTGGATTTCAACCACGAATCAGACCAGATCTTCCTAACCGACATACACAGAACATTCTATTGAACAGCAGCAGAATACACCTTCTTCTCGAGTGTACATGGAACATTTTCCAGACTAGGTAATATGTTAGACCACAAAGTACATCTTCCTAAATTTAAGAAATTTAAAATCATATCAAGCATCTTTTCTCATCTCAATGGTATTAAAGTACCAATTAATTACAAGACTAAAACTAGAAAATTCACAAGTATGTGGTGATTAAACAAAATGCTCCTGAATAATCCATGGGTCAAAGAAGAAGTCAAAAAGAGAACCCAAAGAAATATCTTGAGGCAACTGAACTTGGAAACGTAACATGCCACGACTTATAGGCTGCAGCAAAAATGGTTCTAAAGAGTAGCTTATAACAATAAATGTCTTCATTAAGAAAAAGAGATCTCAGATAAGCAACCTCACTGCATCTTAGGGAACTAGAAAAAGAACAAACGATACCCAAAGTTAGATGTATCAGAACAGAAATAAATGAGGTAGAGACAAGAAAAAGACAGTAAGAAAGGCCGATGAAACCAAGAGCTGTTTTTTTTTTAAGATAAAATAGACAAAACAAGAAAAGAAGAAAGAGGATCCAAATAAATAAAAATATAAATAAAAGAGGAAACATTACTGCTAATGCCACACAAATAAAAAGGATCTTAAGAAACTACTGTGAACAATATTGTATGAACAAATTAGACCATCTAGAAAAAAATGGTTAAATTCCTAGAAACATACAACCTACAGAGACTGAATCCATGAAGAAAAAGATTACTGATTAGTAGTAAGGAGATTGAATTAGTAATCAAAAACCTACCCAAAAAGGAAAGTACAGGACCAGATGGCTTTACAGGTGACTCCTACCCAATATTTAAGGAAGAATTAATATCAATCTTCTCAAACTCTTTCAAAAAATAGGAGATAGAGTATTTCCAAACTGACTTTGTAACACCCTGATATCCAAGCCAGAAAAGGACTATATGAAAAGAAAATTAGAGGCAAATATATGTTAAAGTGTTCAGTCAATGGGAAAACTACATAAGCATTAGCTATCATTATTATTATTATTTCATTATTACTAGCATTGACATAATCATAAATGTAGCTCATATTTTCTAGTAGTGGGTGTACAGTAAGAGTTATTTGCTATATTAAGCTACCAAATTATAATTTTTCTAAGCACTTTTAGATGACCTATTTAGCTTTAGTTGCCACTAGATATAAGGAATAATAGTAATAGTAATAGTAATAATAATAATAATAATAATAATAATAATAATAATTTGAAGGCTCAAAATTCCTGGAAGTATTTTTATATTTGTTGACTTCACATACATTTCAGTGACTTGGATATCAATAATGCTAATTATATAACCGTATGTGAGGCACTGGGATGGTTACTCGGTGTGCTTCCGTTTCTTTAAACCTCATAATTAATTCTATAGTGTAGACGAAGGAACCTGAGTCTTAACAGAGTATTGTAAATGCCCTGTGTCAAAGAGTTCAAAAATGGCAGAGGTAGGGCTTGAGTTTTAAAATGTCTAATTTTAGAGATCACTCTTGTGCTTTACCATTTCTTTACACATTGTAGGTGCTCAATATATATATATTTTTTTTTTAATATTTATTTATTCTTGAGATAGAGAGACAGAGAAAGACACAGAGCATGGGGAGGGACAGAGCAAGAGAGGGACACAGAATCCAAAGCAGGATTTAGGCTTCAAACTGTCAGCACAGAGCCCAACATGGGGCTTGAACCCACAAACCATAAGATCATGACCTGAGCCGGAAGTCGGATGCTTAACTTACTGAGCCACCCAGGCGCCCCTTGATATGTATTTTTGAATGAATAAATGAATGTTTTCTGGACAACCTTTGATCTGAAAACCTTACAAGCTCACAATATTTCAGGAAGGGAAAAGTGTCTGGATTCCTACTATGTACGTATACAATGATTATCTATGTCTAACATTCCGCTATTATCTCAAATTAACCAGGCCCAAATCGTAACTCATCATCTTCCAAGTAATATTTGCTCCATTTCCTGTGTTCTCAGATGTACTAAAAAGTAGGTCTATCCACTCAGTTGCCTGTGTTAAATACTTGAAGTCCTCACTTTGCCTCATCCCTATTTAGAACCCATTTCTAAAACACGTAAATTCTTCTGCGAGGTGTTGCAGACTTGGCTATCACTCACCTTGGCTCCAACTGTCACTAGCTCTCTGCTGGGTTACTGTAATAGATGCCTAACTGGTTTTACCCACTCACATCCATCTCCCCGCTGCTGCTGGAGTGTCTTCTACATGCAGATTTGATTATACCATCTTTCTGCTTTGAACATTAAAAGCCTTCCTGTTGTACTGAGACAGACATCAGCCTGGTCTATAAGAGTCTTCCCCATTTGTCCTTTTCTAATTCACTTCATTGGCCTTCTTACTTTCTTCTCACAATTTCTGCCACAGAATATTTAACTAGTCGCACTGTTCACAAAGCTTTCCTCACAGCTTTTGCCTTACTTGTTCCTCTGCAAGGACAGCCTTTCCCCACACCTGGCCTAACTAATTCCTACAGCAGGACTGAGCTATTCGAGTGCAATCTTCCCACTAGCCTTGCCGATCAAAGCACAAACTACCCCCATAGACTCCTGAATCTGGTCCTATTATGATGCTATCCTACTGCATGGATTGTTTGTTTGTCTCTGTCCCCACTAAATGAAATCAGCTTGAGAACATGGGGCAGGTCTTTTTTGTTTTTATATTATCAGAATTTAGCATACTTGGCACAATTTTGATGCTCATTAAATGGCTGCAAATAACACAATAAATGAGTAATAACTGGATGAATGAGGAAGGAAGGAAGGAAAGAAGGAAGGAAGGAAGTAAAGGAGGGAGGAAGCAAGGAAGAGAGGAAGGGAGGGAGAATAAAGTAAGAGTAGAGAAGAAAAATTTATGTCGTGTTGCCCAACAAGAATGTAAAAACCTAATGCCATTGGTTTTGGAGGTATGGGGATGGGATTAGAAGCACATGCTACTGTAAGATGCAAGTGTATTTTTAGAGAAAATAAATTATAGTGTGTTTCTTGTATAGCAAACTGTAAACCTATCACCTCCTGTCATAAATCTGACCCTCCGTGGAATAAATCTGTCCTGTAATCTCAGTGTTTTTCATAAGATAGTATTCTATTCTTTAAAAGAGTAAAATGATCTAATCTGTAGTTCCAAAAAAAAGAGGGGGGGAATTATTGAAATTTATAGATTTGGCCATGGCAAAATGGCATTTATGTTTTTCAGAGTTAAAATGAAATAAAATATATAACTTGTTGGGTTTTGCTTTCATGACAAATAGGCACTGACAAATACATACCACATTACCATCCTTGATTGCTCTGATGGAACTCATTTTCATCTTGTGTTCCTCTAATTACATGAAAATTGCATACTTTTTATGCATGACACATTTTGCACAGCTTTAGCAAAAGGTTGTGAAGAGAGGAAAAAAAAAACATTTATCAGTTTTTTCCCCTTTCACAGAAGCAATTGATCATCTTCCCAGCAATCAATCTTGCTTTATGGGCCTACTTTTCTCCACTATTGTTGTAACCAAGTGGCAGCAGAAAGGCACTGTACACAAAAAAATATGGTGGCGGTTTTTAGGTGTTTTTCTCTGCTCTTAATAGATGAGATTTAGGATGCCCTTGCTTTCCAACGATTGTTCTGGGTTGTTTTCTTTGCTCCTCACTTCCCTTTCCGCCTGGATTTGAAGCTTTTCACCTTAGAGAGAGAAGAGCGATAGGATCCCTGTCTATGAATCCTGTCCCACTCCTAATTTCTCATTCATACTACTTTACATTTATAGAGAATATTAAACATTTTAAAGCACTTTCTTATCAAAATTTTTCGCTTTAGCTTCATAATTAAATGGGATCTATTTAGAGGAGATAATTTTAATCCGCATTTTAAAGATGAGGAAATTGAATGATTATGACTTGTGACTTGCCTAAATTGATTTGATTTATTTGTTTTGAATCTTGAAGTTGACTCGGAAGTCCTGGCTTCCAGTCCCGGGCTTTTTTTTCAGAGGGGTTGGCTTCTCTTTATTGAAGACCTGGAAAAATAATTTTTTTGCTCCCTATCCCTAAAATGCATACAAAGAATGCATCAATAACAAATACCAGAGCAAATTACAGGCAATCAATTGGGTGTTTCTTTTCCCATTCTTTATGTCTATTCTTTCTGAGAAAGAAGGCATTGGCATTCACAGGAAGCTCGGCATCATTGTATTTAACTCGAAAGGGATTGTGGAAGGCACATCTCATTCCTTGAAAATAATGACAAATTATGCAATTTTTGTTTTACCCAACTAGATTGAAAACGCCTGGGGAATAGCCAAGC
Organism: Paguma larvata; assembly: GCA_030068075.1. Lineage (NCBI taxonomy): Eukaryota > Metazoa > Chordata > Mammalia > Carnivora > Viverridae > Paguma > Paguma larvata. The sequence goes on from CM057835.1 coordinate 32,427,150, forward strand.
TGCCTGGCAAAGGGAGGCATTTGATGTTCGGGGCTTTGGAGCTGAGGGAGCGGCATTGCTTTTTAAACAGGTGCAGGCTCCTAAAGCTTCGCTCGCTTCCCTTTTTTGGACAGGCACAGCACCTGACCAACTTCGGGAGAACAAAGCCTCCATCTGGACCGAAGGGAAAGAGAGCTGGTCGCCCGTGGAGCAGCAAAGAACAAGGCTCTGCTTCCCTTTGAAGCACTGGCGTTCTTCTTAATCACCTGGCAAAGTCTTAATTTAAAGAGGGACTCTTAGAGAAGGGGGGATCTCAAGTATATTTGACTTTCATATCAAATCTACTTACCTTTCATCAGGTTTATTAAAATTGGTGATGTGTTAATTGTGAACCCTGTTTGTATCTGAATAGGAAGTGCTGCCTTCGGGTCCCCCCTTCTTGCTCTGTTTTGTCTTAGGATACACTCACATTGCTGCTTTTGCCATGGAGTAATTATTTCTGGAGAGAAATACTGTGATGTCAGGCCACTGGGTTACGGTCGTTGCAGGGTAAACACAAGAGGACATTAGATTCTTAGAATGCCTAATAGAAAACAATAAATGCATTGCTGGATGGCTGAAAAATGCAAGCCTAGGAAGTATTGCATTTTTCACCAGTGAATGCTACATGCATTGATACATTTTGTGTCTTTACTCTCTTGCCTTTTTAGAAAAATATGTGTGAAATTCACTTTGGAGGAATATATAAAACCCATAAAGTTATGGTATCAGGAGGAGTATTCAGTTCTATACCATGAGTGTGGAAATTGTCAGTGATTCCGATACATGTGCCTCATTCAAACTCCACCATAGAGTGCTTTTTTAAAACACAGGGGATACGTGATTTTTTTATTTTATACAGGTATTGGGTCCTGGATGCAGCCATTTATTGGAGATACAAGAAACATAATGTAGTTGTCATAAAAGAGTTTGTAATCTTTGTGTGGGAAATGAAATCATCTGGGACACAAGTGCAAGCATAGAATTGAGCATCACAGATATCAATGGGAAATCAGAGTAAGGCAATTTTAGTCAAAGAAATAGGTGACTGAGCCCATGGAATTGCAGTTAGAGATCCACTTTAAAAATTGCAGAGTTATGGGGCGCCGGGGTGGCTCAGTTGGTTAAGTGTCCGACTTCGGCTCAGGTCACGATCTCGTGGCTTGTGAGTTCGAGCCCCATGTTGGGTTCTGTGCTGACAGCTTAGAGCTTGGAGCCTGATTCAGATTCTGTGTCTCCCCTCTCTCTGTCGCTCCCATGCTCATGCTCTCTCTCTCTCTCTGTCTCTCAATAATAAATAAACATTAATTTTTTTTAAGTCACAGAGTTATGAAGAGAGGGATGTGGATGGTGTGTTCTTAGTGTCGATGAAGTAAAAGAGAAAATGTGTGTAGGAGTAAGCCAGCTGAGTTTCTAGTGGGGACTCTCACTATATCATAATGGGAGTTTTGAAATGACCTCTGGATAAATGAAGACATTTTAGGGAGTTATCAGATTGGAAATTAAAGATGAATGTAGACTTTTGATTTTGAGTGGAGTTTGTGTGTGTTTGTGTATGTGTGTGTGTGTGTGCATGTGTGTACATTTTCACTCAAGTTGCTCTCTTTTCACCTCGTGAGGTGCTACCCAACTACAACCCCTTGGTCCATGATCTATGCTTCAAAATGTTTCTCTTTTTTCCCTTTCAGCAACCTTTCCCTTTGGGGCCTGTTTCCAGCTGACAGTCAGGGTGGGAGAATGATCAACAAAATGAATTTACACCAGGTTGTATACATATGACTGCAATAGCGCATGATGCTTCTCCCAAAACTGTTTATATTTGCAAAGGGTGTTCCCAACTCAAGAAACAAGGGGGATGCCCCTTCAAGGAGTGGATGTCTCAGGAGCACTATTGGGGAACAGGAGGACATCCCAGTGTCCCTCAGTTCTCTCCACATCAGTTGCTGTGTACCTGCAGCAATGTACACTCGGACAGAAAATAACGTGCTTCAGGCCCACAGACATTCATAGGCCTGTAAGCAACGGTGTCTGTCACATTGGGTGTTGGGAGTAGAGAGATGGGCGGGAGGTGTTGCTCACAAAATCCCATTTAGGGAATTATTTATTATTCTAGTTTGTAGTTTATGCTTATAGCATCTGTAATAAATAAACACGCTCCAGAAGAAAGCACAACTTAACAAGGAGTAGATGAGATTGAATGTGACGACTCCAGCCCTGTATGAGAGGCACTGGCCCATTAAATGAATGCGCACAGCTACTTCTTAATGCTCTCCCTAAGTAATCAATTTCTGAAAATACCAAATAATTTTAAAACAGCCCTGTCTGACCTCACTCTCCAGTGACGTTGGACCAGCCCTTGCTGATTTGCCTACCTAGTTTTTAATCAATCAGATTTGACATTTTTGGTTTTGTTTTGTTTTGTTTCTTCCCCTTGCCTACACCGGCACCTTTTCTCTTCCTTTGGCAATATTAAATGGCATCCGGCCTCCCTCAAGGTTAGGGACCCAAAACATAGCTTAATATTTATAGGTTTAGACGTCTTTTGAAATAGCAGCAGAGGAATCTAAATGCCATTGCAAGAGGGTAGAACATTCTAATGCTGTACTAGGATTTGATTTCTGTCCAGATAAAAAGACCCAGGATGCCCAGAGTCTGAACACAGATGGAACTTGAGGAAGAGAAACTGTCAGCCTGAAATATCTTCTATCAGACTTTAGAACAGAGTATGATTCAAGCGAAAGAGTTAAAAAAAATCTGATTTGAGCCTACTTTCTCCTTTTGACTGATGAAATTCTCCAGGTGATTTTAAAAGTACTTTTTTTCTTATTTCCCAGCTCATAGGAGATATTTGTGAAAGAGCCTTATAGATTATAATTTTTAAATATATATTATATTATATAACCATCCTATTTGTTTCTTCTTTTTTGATCTCCTTTCCCTCTTACCGCTGCCTCCTTTCTTTATTCTTTTAATCTTATTTCCCCTCCTCTTCTTCCATTTATAGTCATCCTTCTTTTAAGTATAATTTTATGTATTTGTTACGAATTGAATATTTGTGTGCCTTCCCCAAAATTCATATATTGAAACCTAACTCACAACATGACAATGTTTGGAGTGGGGTCTTTGGGAAGTGGTGAGGTCATGAGGGTGGAACCCACACGAATGGCATTAGTGACTTTCTAAGAGTTCCCAGAGAGTTCCTTCACCCCCTGTGAAAACACGTGAAAGAGTTAAGGCAAAATGGCTGTCTGTGAGCTGGAAAACAGGTCCACTCCAGACTCTGAATCTGCCAGCAGGCTGATTTTAGACTTCCCAGGCAACAGAAATATATTTTAGAAATAAATTTCTACTCTTCATAAGGCCCCAGTCAATGGCATTTTGTTACAGTAGCCTCAATGGAGACTAAGTCAGAATCATCATGTATCTTGGTGAGTTGGCTGTATGAAGGTGGCAGAAAGGGAGTCACCATAGAAATTATGGGAGTTCATAATTTCATACTGGGGAGAGGGAGAGGCAAGATTAGTAAGATCAATTTAGTTTTATTAATAAGATTATAAGTGTTTCTCTGTTTAAAAAAATACTTCAGGTAAGGGAAGAAATTGCTTTGACAGATGAAAGGATGGCAATTCAGGAAAAAATTTAGATTCTCAGGAAGCAAGTAGATAGTTACTGAAAAATTAATTGTGACAATATGGGATATGCCTAAGTAGTAAATGATTGTCAAACACTGGCTCACACAGAAGCTCTGTGTTTGTTCTAAAATTGCTAGAATGAGTGCACCAAGATCTTTGCCTGTTCAATGTATGTAATCTTAACAAGTGTTGGAGGTCAGTAGTTACACTACTGGCAAAGAAGGAATATCTAATCGAGTGGCCTGGGGAACTTTCTGGTTGGACACAGCCAGAATGATGGCTAGATAAGTCAATGACATGAATATGAATTATGTTAAACAATATATGTACTGGACAAACTGTAGATGGCAAAACCCAAAATGAGAGTTCTTATATAGTGTTAACCAAATAAGCAGATGAAACAGGTGATAAGCTGTGGCAGGTATCAGCAAACCACAGCCTGTGGGTTAAATCCAGTGGCTGAGTGTTTTTATATGGTTCTTGAGCTAATTGCTTCCACAGTTTTAAATGGTTGAAAAACAATCAAAAGAATCCTATTAGGTGACAACTGAAAATTATATGGAATTCTAATTTTAGTGTCCAAAATAATGTTTTATTGGATCACAGCCATGCTCAATTTTTATTGGCCTATGGCTACTTTCAGGCTACAGTGGAAGAGTTTAGTTGTTGCAACAGAGACTCCATGGGCTGAAAAGCCTAAAATGTTTGCTGAAAAAATTTCCTACTTCTCATCCCTAAGTTCCGATTTGGGGGATTCTGGATCCTTGTCCATATATTGAATTTAATTAAGAAGATATTTGTTGAGTGTCTGCTATTTTTGGTGGTACTGAAATGTCTGAAATTACATGGCAAATGTCTGTTCCTTTGGGATTTCTGTGTTAAACAAAAATTAGTATGGGAGTTTACCATAAGTCCAGTCTAGGAATGATATGAAGAGGAAAGCCCTAAGACTCTGTGAAAGTTTTTTAGCTTCAAAAAAAGGAAGGACATGCTGAAAGAAGAGCATGCCATGCAGTGAGTTTTACATGAGAGTTGTCAGGAAACATGGTGCATTCCAGGAACAAGAACACATTCGAAATGGACTGAATGTGGTCTAGGTGCAAGTAGGAAGTGACTGTACCGAGGTTAAAAGGAAACATCAGTTTGGCCAGATGATGAAGAACTTTCACGTGAGGCTAAGTATTTGGATTTTGCTCATGGCGAAGGAGGGCGATTTTTTTTTTCTCTTTTTAAAATCTCAGATTGATTGTGAAGGAGAGAGGGTCTGACATCTATTTCAGAAAAAGAACTAATGAACTTGCTTACAATTGTAGTTGAGTGGTAAAGAGATAGATATAGGGAGGTTTCTGGATGGGATGTCTGCGTGGATGAAATAACCCTAAAATTGTAAATGCAGGTAGGGAACAAGAGTGTGGGGAGAATGAAGTTTGTCATATTAGGTTACATACCTCTTGGAAGAGTCGTGGGCACAGATTTAAGCACGGAAGTCTCTGAGTGAATAAGAAGGGTCGAGAATTATCAGTGTACAGTGGGAGTTCAAGCCATGGGGTGCATGGGGCTCCCCAGGGAAGGCGGATCAAATGCAAGGCAAAGGGATCAGGGAGAGTAATCAGAACAGTAATACCATTAAAGAGTTCTCAAAGGGATACAATATCAAATCTACCGTAAGCCTCCGTAAGACTTAAGACCTTGCGGAACTGAGACCTGGGCTATGTACCTGTATCTGAGTAAAAGGGAAAAGCTTTATAAACAGGTACATGCATGTCAGGAAAGATGATCTGGCCACGCTCACCATTTTGACCAGAGTCCTCTCGGTGCTCCTGGTTCCTAATCATGAGCTTAATTTCCTGAAGCTAAAAATAAAAATAAAAACCTTATACAGAACAGGCTGACGTCAACTTGCCCACTGCTCCTGGGACAGCAACCTCTCTTCCAGTCCCAATTAGTTACATTGTCATTTCTCGATTCCTCCCCCAGCTTCCAGGCTGATCATACTTTGTTTTCCACCATCTCCCTTTATTTCTTCCTTTTCCAGTTGCTAAGCACTCCCTTGTTGCTAAGTGGGATATGAGCACTTAATTTACTCCATTCTTTTTTCTCGTACCAGATTTTAGAAATTGCAGATCCTGTTTAATCAATGTGTAAATGCAATGCTTTTGATGTATTTTTCCTAAGAGCAATATTTTGATCATTCTTAATGATACTTAATGAAGTCACCGCATGATTTCTGATTGTACCTAATTGAAGCTTGTGACTTGCATTTCAATATTATCATCTTACAGCTTTAGGTCTATGAGATGAAATTTTTCCAGGGCCCAAAAATATTAGAAAATATGAAAGAAGTGATGTTTTATTTTAAATTGAAAATTATTCTAGAATAGATCCATGTGAGTGTGAATGTATATATATGAAATTAAATGAAAGCTGAAACAAATTTCCCAAAATGAGTTCCATGTGTTGATGATAAAGGAAGCAATCTCTTTGATAGGAAGTTTAACCACTAGTTTTAAGTCTTAAAGGAATCTAAAGGGCCTTAATATTTAATATTTTGATACAAAGCCTACACTGAACTACATATGGAATCCAGCATGTAAGCAAAGTCTGGCCCTCAAAAAAGATAATAAATTGGGTTTTACTCTTCTTCTAAGTTTATTGATTTTGAGAGAAAGAGAGAGAGACAGAAAGAAAGAGAGAAAATTCATGGGGGGAGGGGCAGAGAAAAAGGGAGAGAGACAATCCTTAGCAGGCTCTGCACTGTCAGCACAGAGCCCAAGGTGGGGCTCGAATCCACGTACCATGAATTATGACCTGAGCCAAAATCAAGAGTCAAATGATTAACCTAATGAGCCACTCAGGCACCTCCCAGGTTTTGCTTTTCTTGAAGCCTCTTCTAGAGACCCAATCTCAATGATTTAGTTCCTGGAAGCCATGGTATGAAAAATTTAGCCCTAAACTTAGTCTCAAGCTATTAATTTTGCCTCTCTTTCATCAAAATGAGCACATCATGTACCCCATTCCCCCAGGATCCTTTTCTTTGCTACAGGACAGTAGGTGGTAATGGCTTAATCAGAGACAATAACCCCTGCTAATATGTTAACTAGCTAATATATGAACCCTCCTAGGATAACACATTAGCCTTGACCCAGATTATGTTAAAAAAAAAAAAAAAAAAAAGAACTATAGCTTCACTAGAAGCCCTTAAGTAATAATACCATTAGAGAAACTTAACCCCATAGCAGGCTAGTGGGGGAGTGTTACTTGAGGGCAGCTTTTAGTATCCTTGATATCATGTTTGGTCAATGGTGGAAATAAATAGCAATTGTGGTGCTGACAGAAATCAAGTTCACTAGTTACTTCTAATGCCTGTCTGAGAAATTTCCATGAACAATCATAAAGCTTATCCAAAGCATAGATTGTGCATAATACCTTTGTAAGAGTAGAGAAGGCACCGCAAAGTATCAGCATCGCTTGTTATTTCTTCATGCTTTTCCTAGGTGTCAAGAGTTTACATATTTCTAATCAATTATTTTTGTCATCTGGTGAGAATTTTGACAATTCTAAGAAACTAAAGGCCCAGATAATTTAAATTGTATTAAGTTCAAAGTTTGTTAAATATGAAAGCTGAGACCCAAATACAAAACTTTTAAGTCCAAAACTGAGGCTATTTGTCTCTATAGGTATTTATCTATACAGGCAAAAAGAGTCCACATAAGAACAATAAATGGGTTTTCTGACATATATATTAGTATAGCCGGTGGTTAGACAATCCGGTGTGATTATTACTAGTAGTAGTAGTACTATAGTATGACTATTACCAGCCCTTTCATTGTTTACCTGTACATTTGTGGATTGGGGTTAAGATTAGACTGAAAAATGCATTTCAACTCCCAAAATGCCTCACCTATGAGCATTAGACAAATAGCCTATTCATGGCTTAAGAAAAACCTGCCTGAGATAATATTCTTATCATCAAGCCACTTAGAGTATAAATATGGGGACAATGTACAGAAAAGTCAGTTATGAGCCAAAGAAAACACTAAAAAACAGGCATTGTAAGAATTCGGAAAAGGAAAAAACACTGCATTTTAATTTTGTTAAATTACATGGATTCCCTTGTTTAATCTTCTTCATAAACTAAGAGACAGGTACTATTATTATCCTCCTTTTACAAATGTAGACTGAGACTTAGAAGGTAACAAGCAAGTGGCCCAAGTCACACTGAGAGCAAGTGGCCGAGGCAAGGTTTGAATCCAGGCATCAAACCTTAGAACACATGTGCCTTCATGCTCCCTAGCTTTGGCGCGCACTCATTCAGATTAAGAGCCGGAATCCAACTGGGAGGAAAAAGGAACATCATTAAAAATTCTGACAATCTGCTTTTGGGAAGTGACGTAACGTGGTTTAGATCACAGTAGCATCTCCTATTTCTTGAGCATATGCCAGTTTACTAACTAGTTATTGCTGACTTAGAAGCTATTGTCCAATGTGCTCTATTGGTTATTACTTTCCTCTACTTGGGAGACAATGATTTAGGAACAGGGCTTCTCAAACTTTAAATGAATCACCTGGGTAATTTGTTAAAAGCAAATTCTGATTCATAGGTGTGAGGTGAAGCTTGAGAGGCTGCCTGTCTAATGGGCCTCCATGGGATGCTGAAACTGCAGGTCCACAGGCCACTCTAAGTATCGGGGATGTAGAAGACATATTCTTCCAGGCAGATGATGAAAAGCTGGTAGAAGAGTGAACACTTGAACCCTTTCAATTATGAAAGCTTTGAATGGCTTAATTAATTTTTTAAAACAGCTTAAATATCTGCAATAAAGTGCCCAAACTGGAAAGATAACAGTTAATTGAATGGAATACATAAAGTGGTGTGTAGTGCTTTGGTAAAAAACAATGCATAAGTGAAAAAACGGACTGATTGATAAACTACCTCAATGTCTTTTAGCCTGTGAATGGTACAGCTGGGATCTAAACCCATTCAGATCCCACTGCAGAGTTCATTATCATACTGACTGACAAACTACCCCAGCAAAGGTGCAGATTAGTGCATGTGTACAAGCTTTGTCACAGAATAGGGAAGGTTATTCAACCAGGCCTAATAGCATGCAAGAAGAAAAATGAGGTATAAATGCCAAGAAAAATATAAATAAAATATAAAATAAAATAATAGTCTTGCTGAGCCCTTGCAGTCACACTTAGACTACTTCTGGAGTGTTATATTTAGTTATGCATCACAGCTTAGGTATGATACTCACATAAAAATATGTTCAGATGAGAGGGAAAGTCATTTTAGAGGGTCTGGAAATATGCCATAGGAGATATTAAAGGAACCAGTTATATTCAGAGTAGAGGAGAACATACTTACTGAAGGATGTAAGAACAAACTTACTGATAATGTAGTTTAGTGAGACAGAGAAAAAGGAAGTGGTATTATTCCATGCATCTCCAGAGAACACCACAACTAATGCTTAGAAGTTGTAGCAATGCATTTTTTTCAGTTGAATATGAAATATAAGCATGAGGAGTACTCAGCTGGAGACCTGCCAAAAATCCTCCAATAATCAAGCAGTTTAGATGTGCAAGAGGTAGGACCAGGTGCCTGTAAAGATCAACCTCTAAGTCTATATGTCTAAATACTATGAAGTTAGGAATCACCATGGTTGAGTCTTTCCAAAATACTATACTTTAGAAGCAGTTTAGCAGCCAGAAGAAATTTTTAAAAAGAATTTCATTCTCTGATGACACATCTGGAAGGATGTTAAAGAAATCTAATTTATGACCCACTGAAAACACTGTAAAAATCACTTCTTCCTCTCTCCAGTGCTTTTGTACCCCATAACTGCAAAAAATATCCCACATACCCTAAACCATAGTCTTTTCTGCTCCAGACCAGCCACCTATGACCTTTGTTTCCCCTCTCTTCTTCTCTTTCCTTCCAGCATTAAGAAATTCTTTCTTTTTAGAAAGAAGAAAAAAGGAAAGGGATCTGAGAAGGAAAAGACTTTTTTGTTTGTTTTTTAGTTGGATTGCAGGAAGAAGCAGGCATCAGTTCTGACTCTTCACAGGAATCCAGGGTTGGAAGATCTTGAAAGGCTTTTTTCTTGGTCTTTCTGACTGAAGTCCAGCTTGGACCCCGGTGTGTTCATGTTTGGGTAGAGGAACAGTGCTATGGAAGAGATTAGAGGGAGCAGTATGGGGAGAGCTGTCTTGTTTCCTCTCAGATTTATGAGACAGGAACACAATTATCACTAACGAAATAGAAGCCCCGTTCCCTCCAACTGCCACCATATATGCTGTCTGAAAAAAAGACAAAATAGCAATCGAAAACTCTATAACTGCCAAATCACCTTTCTTTCCTTCAGGATCTAACTCACTTCCTTGAAGAAATTGATCATCATTTGATGGCCATAGAAATTCTCCCTAGTTATAAAACAGAATGTGAAGAGATTTTGAGTTTTTTAAAAAACAACCAATAGTTCAGTCTATTTGCTGAGTACCGACTACGTGCTCAGTCATTTAATTGGTGTTCAGATAGAATAAATGAGAAAAGACCTGGTCTTCTGAGGACTGCATTTGAAGTTCCATACTAGTTTAGCCGTCTTAAATTCTAATCCTGAGACTTTGAAAGTGTGTGTGTGTGTGTGTGTGTGTGTGTGTGTGTGTGTGTTTGACTGTGATTGTATCTGCACATGTATGTTTGTGTATGTAGGATGGTATTAATGAAACAAAAGCAGAACCACACTATAGGTTTCTTTTTGTCAACAACTTAGTGCAAAACATCAATTTAAGTGTGTGACTCAGAGGCACTAGTTCTGGGAATCTATTTGTCTCTTGAGCAAGAAGCTTCTACGGTTTTCTGTAAGTATAATAATGTCTAATAAACTGTTGCAGATCTCTATATCACATGCAACTATTTGGCAATGTACCAATGTATGCATCTCAGCAGAAGTTGGGGTAGTGGCTTTTGTAATGGCTCTACTGATAATGGCTAATGCACTATCACCAAAGCATCATACAGACCGTGACAGATACACCTACTGTATACATAATGCTTATTGGGTATTGCACACTGTAAGGAAAATGGCTCATAAAAATCTCAGATGTCTTTTTTGTCCTCTCCTCTTTCTCTTTTTCTCCACATGTGTTTGCTCACAGTGTCACTGTGCTATGTAAATAACTGCACTGGAGTATGTGATGGATGAATGAGTAGATGGATAGATATCCCTGTCATTTTTGTTGATAGTTCTAGGGACAATTCCCTTGAACAATGAAAAGTAGAAGTTTAGATGGTCCAATGAACAAAAATTGTGTGCCAAATTTAAAAGAAAAATGAAGACAAAAGAAAACATATAACATTCCTGAGGCCTAATTTGTTAGGCTCCGTGAGACAGTTCATGATATAATGGAGGATACTAGATTGGGAGTTAGAACACCTGAGTTCTTGTCCGGACTGGCTACCAACTACTGGTGTGACCTTGGGCAAGTTGCTTAACTTTTCTGAATTTCAAAATGTGGGGTGGGTTTGTGTTAGTCTTCAAACCCACTTCTGGTTTTCACATTCTTTGTTTTGATTTACTGATTTTATCAGGAAGTCATTCAGCAAGCATTTAACAACTTTTTTTAAGTAGTGTTCTTTACAATGTAGAGAATATAAAAATAGAGAGGGCATTGTCCTTACTCCACTTGAATTTATTAGATATAAACCAAAGAATCACAAAATATATAAGCAAAGGCTTGTGTGTCAGTCCAGGTAGGATAATAAGCAAGCATTGAGGTACCAGAGAGCAATGAACACAGTAGAAATCTTTGTGGAAAAGAGGGTGATGACAATAATTCAGATGTGCCAAGTTCATGACTTCTTTTAGTCTAAACTATAGAGAGAACCTATGAAAAGGTTATGGAACTATATATCATATTCCTTGCCTCTGCTCTTGATGCCCAATCTCTCCTTGGAGTTTCACTTTTCCACAAAGTTATTCTCTTTCTTTCTTCCCTTACCATGTACCTTGCACCGGAACACCTCTCTTGATAATAGTCATTTATATTTTGCCATAGAGGTTAGAAACAATACTTCTGACCTTACTTTTTAAGACCTAATTTTTAAGAAGTTTTAGATTTAGGGGCACTCGGGTGGCTCAGCCGGTTAAGCATCCAACTCTTGATTTTGGCTCACATCATGATCTCACACTTCATGAGATCAAGCCCCATATCAGGCTCCTTGCTCACAGCACACGGGATTATCTCTCCCTCTCTCTCTGCTCCTGCCCTGATCACACTCTCTCTTTCTGAAAATAAATAAACATTAAAAAAAGAATTAAAAAAAAGAAAAATTTTAGATTTATGACAAAATTTAAAGAGGGGCACAGAGATTTCTCCCAATTTCCCTGCCCCTACATAAGCATAGCCTCTCCCATTATCAATAATACCAACCAGAAGTATATTGTTTACCAAGTAGCTGACTCAGATACATCATAATCACTCAAAGTCTGTAGTTTGCCTTAGAGTTTGCTCTTGGTGTCATGCATTCTATTGGTTGGGCAAATGTATAATGACATATATTCATCATTACAATATCATGCAGAGTATCTTCACTGCCCTAAAAATCTTATATACTTTACCTATTCATCTCTCCTCCACCCCATCATTGGCAGCCACTCGTTGTTTTGCCTTTTCCAGAATGCCATACAGTTGGAACAATACGGTATGTAGACTTTTCAGATTGGCTTCTTTCACTTAGTAATATTCACTAGTTTCCTCCATGTCTTTTCATGTCTTAATAGCTAATTTTTGTGCCGAATAATATTCCATTTTTCAGGATGTCCAACAGTTTATTATTCATTCACTTACTGAAGGACATCATGGTTTAGGTCTAACCTTATTTTATAATGTGAAAGTTTAGACATACACAAAGGATTGGGGATATGACTTGGAGCAATAAATCACTGAAACTTTAGAAACCACACAATGGAGTAAAACAGGCTATTCTTTTTATCATTGCAATCCCTATTATTAAAAAAATAACTTTCTTGATTAAAAATTATGTAAAATTAGGGGCGCCTGGGTGGCTCAGTCGGTTAAGTGTCCGACTTCAGCTGAGGTCATGATCTCACGGTCTGTGAGCTCGAGCCCCTCGTCAGGCTCTGTGCTGATGGCTGATGGCTGATGGCCTGGAGCCTGCTTCGGATTCTGTGTCTCCCTCTCTCTCTGCCCCTCCCCATCTCATGCTCTGTCTCTATGTCTCTCAAAAATAAATAAACGTTAAAACAAAAAAAAATTTTAAAATCATGTAAAATTAAAACTATGTAAAATTTAATGCTGTCAAGGATTTCAATTCTATCCCAGGCTGAACTGCTTATAAGAAACTTCTAATTTAGGGACATCTTATGTGAGGCCTTCCAGATTAGCCCTAGAAGACGTGCTATGGTTCCCTTTTGGTCAGAATCTCATGGAAGCTCTCTCTCAGGACCTACCAAAATTTTAGGCAGCTACCTATGAAAACTGGAGCTGCTAGTTAATAAAGATATATTGTTTCAGACCATTTAAGACCTCCCGTCTCTTCCTGGTTAGGAAGGTAACCTAAATTCTATGTCTTCTTGTATTGTTTTCCTTGTTGGATCGATAAGGAAAAATTGAACACCCTGCAGAAGTTCCACAATGAGATGTCTAATATAAGTGCAAATCTTTGCCTTTGCTAGAGAATTCTATAAGGAGTACAAAGAGGTCAAGTACAAGGTTTTGATATTAGCAAGGCTTCAAGTCTTGGCTCCTACACTTAGTAGCCATGCAACCTTTGGGAAATTATTTATATTTTCTACACTTCAATTCATTTATTGGCAATAATAATTAAATCTACATTATAAAGTTGCTGTAAGAACCAGAAAAAAATATTTAAATAATTTACCATAGTGCCAGGAATGCTGTAACTTCACAATAAACATTAGTGGTGGTGATAGTTGTAATCTTTACTGAGGCTAGAAAATGGTGAATCAAAAACTAAGCTTCTGTGAGTATAGGGAAAAATACTAGGAAATACATGTCTGGTGACTTCTCCTCAATCTTCTTTGTTTTCATAAATTTCATGGCATAATGGCCCTCCTGAGACTGATGGGTGGCTTAAGAGAGGCCAAGGAAAGATAAAGCTGATAATGCTGGAAAAACATTGCAAAGGGCCTGATAATCAATATGTAAAAGAAACATAGACTATAGTCTAGACAAATAAATTATATATATATATATAATACATATATATGTATATATATTTTTTCAAATGTATATCTTTGTGATTAATTGAATATACAGCATGCATCGCATGCTTATAGTATTCAACATAGAAAAACATATGATTAATAAAACATAAATTTATTTTGCTAATTATTGAATTATGCTATGTATGCTGTAAATCAAGCGATAATAAACAGACACCTACTACCATGTGGAGGTTCAGACACATTTTGGGATATGCAAAAAGGTGCCTCAAATGAATCTTTTGGAAAAAAAAAAAAACCCACAGGCACCAAGTGACCTTTGTGAAGACCCTTCCTTGTACTGTTCTATGTCTTTAAAAAGGATTTTTCCAAAGACAAAAAGACATGATTAGAACTGAGGTAACCACCAAAGATATAAAATTTGCTCCATAATGACTCCCAACTGTTACTAACCTAATGTCTATGCTATCAAATGCCTATGTTTGCCAGGGAAGAAGAAAACTAGAGAAAGCTGTTGTTTTGTTTTAGCTTTACAAAATATTATTTTTTTTGCTTGCTCTGCTGACATATGGCATTATAAAATAAAGGAGAGGATATGACTCATTCATCTTCATTCCTGCATGGCTAGTGCAAAGATTGAACCTTGAAGGGTATGGCTAGGGTAAGAGAAACAGCACACAATTTAGTGACACTTGGAGTAAAATGAAAATTTTATGGCAAAGCATTACTTATTGAAATACTGAGACAGGAGACTAGAGTTGATTTCAGTTAAGCAAGCGATCAGAGTCAATGGTTTTCCCAAACATGTATTGTACTGATCTGAATCAAAAAGTGAATTTTGGGGGCACCTGGGTGTCTCAGTCAGTTAAGCATCCGACTCCATTTCAGCTCAGGTCATGATTTCAGGGTCCTGAAATCGAGCCCAACATTGAGCTCCATGCTGGGAATGGAGCCTGATTAAGATTATATCTCTCTCACCCCCTCTACCACTGTAGATCTAAATACATACATACATATATACATACATTTTTTGTGACTGTTCTGCTCCTGAAGGCATTAAAGCTGAGAGGTACTGGGATTGTTGGTATAAAGCAAATCCTAATCCAGTCAAGTCTGGGCTGGAAGGCATTTCAGTGAGATTGTTTTAGTCTTTAAGTTGGAGTAAAGGAATGGAAGGTGTCCTGAGGAAACGCTTAATTTTTCAGTTCACTTGTGGTGACCCTAGTGGGATCTTTTATGACTATCATTCATCACAAAGTGAAGTATAGAGCTGGGGCAAAAACTCATAAAAGTTAACCAAAAATATAATCCTGCTCTTAAGAAAACATTGTATTCATCGCTTATGTTTTAGTTTGGATTATTTAAATCAGCTGAATGTCCCAAATTTACCCAGGGTAGTTTGAGATCCCCCTCTGGAGAATGTAGCTTTTCTAAATCTTTTCATGGGCGAGTGTGGGCACTGAGAAGAGCGAGAAATGGGAGTAGGAGTCTTACGGCTATCTTCCATGTTACGTTGAACCCATGTATCCTGTTTCTACTTCTTCCAACTCTCTGAAGCACTGATGTTTCTTAGTGATCCTAGAGTTCTTAGAAAGGCCCCTACCCACATATAAATTGTGGTACATTGTCCTTCCAGGAGCCTTCGTTCCCCCAAACAATGATTCTCAATAGAGGCAATACAGCTCCCTGGAGGCATTTTTGTTGTTAAATGTATTGGTGAGTGCTACCGAAAGTTAGTTGTTGGAATCTAAAAGAGGCTCATGTATTGCCATATGTGAAAAATCATATGCAAAAACATATTCTAAATCCCACAGAAATTTTGAATGCCTTGCCAGTCTTTCCTATAGAGAAGCCTAGGTCCTACACCTGCTTTATACATAAACAAAATCAGTTTTAATATACACTGGCTATTCCATAAGGGCAACGATCCAATAAATCAAAGAAAGATCATTTTTGTTTTGTTTAGAACTTTATCAAGAGTTTTTTGTCATTTTAGAGAATCATTTCACTGATGACAATACCATGCCTGGTATTTGAATACCAATGTCACATGCTGCATTAACATGATTTGTACTTGATTCATTCATAAAGATTTTACATATAGGTGGAAGACCCAACCACTTTGTTATGTTTCCTAGTGTAGTTTTGCCTGTGCACTTAAATATTGTAATAAATATGATCTTATTGTATATTACATTCCTCTTGTTAATCGTAAAACTAAAGTTTAGATGTTACTTTAAAAAAAAAACACCTCTGTATGCTGTAAGCTATATATTCATGAATTTCATTTAAGGGTAATACACTGGCTGCTAGAAAAATATTAGTTTTAAACAGGAGGAATTTGAGTCTGTTGGCACTGAAACCACTGGTTTCTTCCAGTCTTCTAACCATCTGTATGATGGTGGGCATTATCCCTAGAACACTACTTATGCTAATACTCTGTCCATGTGATCCTTCTAATTTGTTTACATACCCTTGAGAAATTACGTGCTACAATCAAGCCAAAGTACATTCCATCCCATCCATCCCCAACTAAAAAAATCAATACATTCATTGTCTGGTCATAACATGCCTGAGACCTAATATTTAAAGTGTCGGCTTCACATGGGTCAGATTAGTTAGTTAGTTAGTTAGTTAGTTATGAATGGAAAAGAGCAACTCTGAAGTGGGGAAAATGGTTCAAAACTAGAACTGAAGCACCAACTAAACCATTTCTTACACAATTTGAGCAAAGATGAGTGTAGGGTTAGTTAATGAAGTGAAAAGGAAGAGACAGAGGAGGAAAGGGAAGGAGAGAATATTGTCCACGTTGAGATTAAAATTGCAAAAAAGCCTTTGGTTTCATCTGCATGGAAAGTCAGTGGCAGAAAGTGGATATATGCATCCTCTCCTCTTCTATTTCCAAATTGTGCCCAGTATGGTGAGGAGAGAACATCTACTCTTAGCATTCTTCTCGTATAGTGAAACTTAAAGATTAAGTTTTTTAATTGTTTTAAAATTTGTAACACCTTATAAAAATTAAGTATTCTTCCAATTTTTAAGTCTTTTTCTCTCTCCTTCCCCCCCCCACTCCACACATACACATACATATATCGCAAATACACAAACACTTTTTAACTTTCAAGCCTCAATTTCTCTCTTTAGGATGATTTATCTGCCTTGCATATTACATATCTCTTCTAATTGTTCCAATTCATGCCATGAAACCTTTCAATCTGCATCTCTGTTAATTAATATATTTATTCAATATATCAATTTAATCCTCAGTAGATATTTATTGAGTATCTATGAGGCACAAAACATTCTGCCAGATGCTGTAGGACTCAGATATATAACACTTCATTTCTTAAAGATCATATATTTCATTTGGCTACAACGAGCACATATAAGCAGTAAATCAATTTCATCAAGATCTTTGACAGACCTTCTCTCTGTAGATCCTACCAATTGTGAGGTAGGTATTATTATTATCATCTTCACTTTAAAGGTTAATATAATAAGCTCAAAGAGGTTGAATGACAGTCTTGAGGATGATGGACCAATAGCTCAATCCCTTGCCTATTGATTCCAAGGTTTAAATTAATTCTACTGCTAATGCTACTTCCTAGAAAATAATAAACAACAAAAAAAATACCGAAAGGCAGTCTATAATTCAGCTCCAATGGAGGGACTATCAGTAAGTACTCCAGGAGCTCAGAGAGGAGAGATGCCACTACAGGTTTGAAGAGTCCAGGAAAACCTCCCAAAGACAGAGGAAATCAAATAAAGCATCAGTTTCAAATACACAGGGCAGAAGAACTTATCAAAAACAGAGAAAATAGTATAATATAATATACTGGGGCAGGAATACATGAGACTTACTTGAAGAAGAAAGAATACCCAATGCTAATGGAGCCCTTACTCTGCCCAGATACCATTCCAGACATTCTCTCCAAATCACTGCCTTTCGACAGATAAGGGGTCTAAGGAACAGTAACTTACTCCATGTCTTGTAGCAGAGGAAAGGTTTGAATTCAGGAAGGCTGGCTCCAGAAGCTGTGCACTTGTCAACGATGGCCACACCACACTACTTCTCCAAGAGTTGGTGAGGTGGTATATAGACACATGTGAAAACAAATCTAGACTACCAGCCTCAGCTTATGTACGCTTACTTTTGCAGTCTGAATTTATTTGTGACTTTTCGTTATCTGTGCTTGCACTGTTTTAGATACAGGGAAGTGATTGGTTGGCTTTGTAAATTGTTTGCCCAGCACATGCACATGTAATAGTGCATTTATTTCTTACTAGAATCCTATGAGAGAGACAAATCAGATAATCTTTCTGTTTTAATGGAAAGACAGAGTAAAACGACATATCTATGGGTCATGAAGTGCCAACTTTGTTCTTTTTTTTTTCTTTTTTTTTTTTTTACTCTCCCTCACACATTGCAAGTTGGCTTTATCGCAGTCTGCTGGGAGATGTCACCATCTCTGTTGCCTCTCACTCTCTCTTCTGGCTCTATGTCCGGCTTCTGGATCTGGTCCTCCCAACATGCTGCATACATGAAGGAGGACAGGGATGCATTCACTTAAATTGCAATTCTGAGCAAGGCAGAATGGAATAAGATGGAGAAAAAGGAAATTTCAATTTCCAAAAGGTTTATTTGCCAGTCACTGTTGGACCTGAGTGATTCCGTGGCCCTGAAAGTCTCCTCTAAGAGTAAGGCCACTGCATCCCATGACACCCATTCCACTGGGCAGGGGACAGATGGTGTAGGAGCCTGCAGGGGAAAACAAAACAGAACAAAACAAAAAACAACTATTACTTCTGGACAAAATAAGCTGCTTGCCTATGCTTTTGACTTATTGAATCAATTGGCTATATCCTCTATAAAATTTCATATTTCAGTTAAAAACAGAGACAAAGGAGCTAAGGGAGTATAAAACGTTAGGAGATTTTAAGCAATAATAGACTTTGACCCTAATTTTTTATTTTACCCTAATACCCTAGCAGGTCTAATTTTCAGGAATTTTATCATTTCTGCATGTTAGGGGTATTTTTCTGTCCTTTCTTCTCTCGGAACAGTTAGAGGAAAGCAGCGTGGAAGGGTGGCCAGACTCGGCTGAATCTGCACCTGGAGGCTGAGATTCACTCTTCCAGGCAAGCCCCAAGCACTTGGAATTGGGCAAAGGTTTCTATCTTCACACTCATTATGGCACGAGCCTTTTTAAAACAGAAATGTCCACCAAGCCCCAAGAACGCATATCCCATAATGAAGACAAATGTTCCCTTGAAGCAAGTTCAAACTGTGGAATTCATTTTGCTATGGACTTTATTGCCTTCTAATTAGAGTGACATTTGGTCATTCTCATTATATCTGGAATCAAACTCGAGACTTGGAGGTAAAAGTCCCTCTCTGTACTACCCCCCTTCTAGAACGGAT
Source organism: Paguma larvata (assembly GCA_030068075.1). Classification (NCBI taxonomy): domain Eukaryota; kingdom Metazoa; phylum Chordata; class Mammalia; order Carnivora; family Viverridae; genus Paguma; species Paguma larvata. Next base: position 32,446,430 of record CM057835.1, read on the forward strand.
TCAATGAGAAGGGTGAATAGTGTTCCTTTTTGATAGCTCCTGTCCTCATAGTCTGATTATTACTGGCATTGTTACTAGTAAAAGAAGCCAGATTCAAAAGTGCTTTCTGCATTATGACCTATCTTTTAAAATGTGGTGTCTTTACTTAGCTGTCTTCCTTTTCTCTGAGCAAACATAGGTGTGGATGTCAGGATAGACTTTTTCCTTACCCTCCTCTCTGAAGGATGCAGTTGGAAGAGTACAGAGACGGCGACCATGCAATGGTCGGCACCCATTTTTGTTGTTGTTGTTGTTATTTGTCTTGTTTTGTTTTGTTTTGAGAAATGACTGGCAGGAGACGGAGAAGACAAAGCATTTAATTGGGTGACCTGTCTTCTACAGAACACAAATCACAGCATTTGAGTCATGTGGAAATAAATATGTAGGGCTTTCCCGTGCATGAAGAATGCCTGTTTTTCTGTGGAGTTCAAGGTCATGGGGTCTAAGCGGTAGATCTTCAGACACACCTGGGGAACCTAAGTGAAGCAAAAAGAAGGGAATGATCAGAAGCTTGGTGGTGTGTGTGGCAGCACACATTGTAATTCCTGCGGCTGGCAGACTGGCACCTGGGCTCCCAGGTTCCTCTCCCATGACCCTCAGGTGGCAGATGTCCTGCATATAACAGGAGTTTTCTGTCAGCAATTATCCGGTCTGGGAAGCCTGCTCTTGCTCAACACTCTCACATTCTAGGCTGACTTTGTCTTTGCCCACCCTTGAATAGGTTTTCTCCTTTCATACGTAAACTTTCCTTTCTTTCCCTCTATAAGGTATCCAAGGTCAGTCAAAAATGCACAGTGCACCATGTATAAGGCAATAGGATACCTACCCAATTAATAAATTTCCAGATTGTTAAGCAATATCTTCTTTCATTAGTGCCCATGGCATATGAATCATAATTATTTTAAATTCCTGGTCTGATAATTCCAACATTCCTGCCATATCTGAATCTGGTTCTGGAGTTTTCTCTGTCCCTTCAAACTGTTTTTTGCCTTTTAGTATGCCTTGTAAGTTCTTGTTGAAAGCTAGACATGATTCAGTGGTCAAAGGAACTGTGATAAACAGGCCTTTAGTGATGCGGTGGTGAGGTGTCAGGGAGGGAAAGCGTTGAAAGCCTTATGATCAGGTCTCAGGGCTGAGTGAGCCTGTGCTCCTGGCTGTGAAGTTCACAGTGTTTCACAGTTTTGTTCTATTTTGTTTCCCCTCCTTTAGGTGGGACAGGATGGGCTGGAGATGGCTACTTCTCTGGTTGGTTATTCTTTGATAAAACCACAATATGTCAGGATCATAAAGGCCTTCCCTTGAAGGCAGGCCTTGTTAAGAAGAACAGCATGGTTTGGTAAATTTCAAAATGGTTACTTTATCCCCCTTCCCCCCTCCTGCCGGAAGAATGAGGGGCTTTTTCTCCCATCTTTACTGTGAGAACTTGATAGAGTTCCTGGTGGTAAACAAAAGCCCTCTGGGAAGCCTCGCAAAAGTTTACCCCTCCCCCAAACTTTCCCCAACGCCACACACAAAGTTCTTAACTCCTAAACTTGTCTACACTGAGCCTCTAGTAATTCATCAATTAGTTTAGGTTTTCCTGCCTTGGTACTAGTTCCCATGGAGCTCCTGGGTTTCTACTCAGGTAAGTTGTGATTCTCTGTAATTGCATGGCTGCTTCTAAGATTTTTGAAACAGCTGTTTGCCTTTACTTCAGGGCTGTGATGGACTGAAGAAGAGTTGTTTGTTTTTAATTTGTTTAGCTTTTTACTTTTTGTTGGGAGAGAGTGATAACTTCCAAGCTCCTTACTTACTGAACAGAAAACTAGAAATGCAACATCTTCTTTCAACATTTATGTTGGGTTAGTCCTCCAAATCCTTCAGTATTCCAACATTATTTTGTCTCATATAGTTAAAAATTTCTGCCCTTGATAGGTGGCACTGGACACATGATAGCAACACACTTGTGTTTGCTGTTCACCTCCTTGTGAATCAATACTTGCAGAAATCTCCACACTTGACCTGGGAATGATACTAAGCATCTGTATGATTGACTAAAGCCAAGCATATCTGGAAGTGTTAGAAGATGCCCAATGCCCACTCTGAGGAATTTATATTCTCCAGGTATCTTAACATTACTATCACAGTAATCATTACTATTATTGGAACATTTATCCTACATGGTGTCCGATACACATTTATGACTTCAAAGCTCCCTGCAGGTTTAAACACTTGAGTCCATTGTGGGAAACTTAAATGCCTACTGATAAGGATTTCAGCTGGCCAGGATAAGTCTGGGCAAATCCTGGCACTCAAGCTCTGGTCTGAACCTGGGACAGTGCTACTTACTCAGTGCTACTCAGCTCCAGGGACTGTTGTTCTGACAGGAAGGCAGGCCAACTCTAGTGAGATCATCAGGCAACAGGAACTGCAAGTACAGATGTTTATGTTAAGTCTCTAAGTTTGTTAATCATGTCAACTACTTCCAATATTTTAATTAATCAAAATAAAATATGCCTGTAAATGAGAGTTCTTTGGTAGCCCCCCCACCATTGCGGATCCTCTGTCTTAAGGCATGACAGCAAAGATGTGGGGGCTCTCCCCAATTTGACATTCACTTAAGTTATCAAGGGAAAAACTCTTTCTAGACTAACAGGTTCCCAGATATTGAAAATGCTTACCTCAGTCACCCTTTACTCTTAAGCACAGTACTTTCATGTTTACCTAATCACAAACTTACCCTGATAACGAACCACATCACCAGATTGTTGTGTACTAATGAGGTGCTCGTTCCGTGTAGATCTGCACAGAGATTTATTGAGCAAACCCCACGGGGCCATCATTGTGCCAAATATAGCTGATTTATGATTAGGAATAAAACATGGCCCTTTATGAAATGCTTTATGCATATCCCTATAGTAGAATATTATAGAGCTATAAAAAAGAATGAGAAGGGTGTTTTTAAATATCCTGACATGGAACAGGCTCTAAGATATAATATCAAATGGGGGGGGGGAAGTGAAGGACAGTAAATATGCTAGGATTTGCATTGAGGGAAGAAATTCCTATTTATGTTGTTTTGTAGATGTAAAAAATCTCTTAGAGAACACACAGAAATTGACCTGGGCAGGAGAATTAAGAGAATAAGGGACTGCATAGGAGGAAGACTTTTTACATTTTGTATAAATTTAACCCCAAAGTTAGGTTTGTTACACTGTCAATTATGCTAATAAAATGGCAAAGAAAAGACCTCCTTTGAGAACATCTATCAGGGGACTCTTCTGGTCACTCACCGAGTTAGGCAGCATGGAGGCAGACACAGAGAGACATTCTGGAAGCACTTTCCCTCCACCCCAACAAATTCATACATTTTTAAATGTCAATAAATAAATAGAAAATTAACAGTATGTAAATGTGTTTCAGAAGAAAAGCTCTCCATGGCCCAGGCAGCTTTTGTTTGCAAGAAGCCAGCATTGTAAACTGTGAAGCAAATCCCAAATTGAATTTTCTTGGTCCCCAAAATGTATTCTGGCTGCCCTGCTGGTGAGAGACCAGGGGAGCCACAGCAGAAATCTCTTAGTTATTCATAAATTCTTCCTCTTAAAAAAAGTTGTTGTTGTTGTTGTTTTAAACACAAGAGTGAAGAGGAACTCCAGAGCTCAGAAACCATTTTCATGCAAAACCAGGCGGCTCAGTATACAAATAAAGACCTAGCTGGGAACCCTGAACAGAGCAACATAAATACTCACATCTGGTATAAATAAACAACAAGATACATTGTTTTACGATTAATGCCCAGCTCATGAATAAGTACACACAATGGAGATAGAAATATTTAATTTTGTGTTGTAGAACATAATTAGAAATTATTAAACAAAGTCAGAACACAGTAGAGATTTCTCAAAATGCACAGGCTCTGGGTATAGTCTGGGCGTGTTTGGAACCAGTTTTGTCCAACATCAGATTTCTTTCTTTCCTTTTTTTTTTTTTTTTTTAAGAAAAACAATCAAGAAAAGCTACAACCACAGCGTTTCATTAAATAGTTCATGAGAGTCTCTCACTCACTCTCTCTCTTTTCCCATTTCCTTCTGGGAGTTTAATGCACTGTGATAAGATAAATATCTGCCTTTTAATGATGATCACACCGTATTAAAATGTCTCACCCTGTTACCGATAATGCATGAGATTATGAAAGATGAAAAAAAGTAAAAGTTCCGTTTTCTCTTCCCTGCTGATGCTGTTTGTTTACCTTTTGCATTTCCCTTGCTTAGACAGTGAAAAAACAGCAGCTAATTTTACTGGGTTTCTGTTCATTCCACTTTGATTTCCCAGACAGATGCAGTCCCTACTGGCTTTATTTATTATTTTCTTCGTAGATCAACAATCGTAATTTTGTTTCATTAAACTTGACTGGACACATGACTGTCGCTTGCTTTCATCTACTAAGATAGAATTGGAGAGAACTAGGTTACATCGCCAGGGTACATTAAAATACCAAGAGGTTGCCCAATTTTGAGGTGTGGGGAAGGACCGCAGCCGGTCAAGCCAACCGGTCAAACCAGTCACATGCAATTGTGTGGGGTCACCAACACACACGGACAGCTTTGTGTAAAGAATCAACGGAGTGATTTTTCTTTTGATTCTAATTTTTAAGGGCTGCTCTGCATCAGAAGGAGGAGGGAACTTCATGCAGACTTGATTTTTAAATTTTAGAAGTAAGCAGGTCAAGAAGAATAAAGGCCAAAGAAAAAGCAAGTAGACAGGTACAAAGAGTTCTATGGTGAGATAAAATAGGCCCCCAAAAGGTGTGATTCTCACGTTGGCTTTGCCAGATTCCAGAAAGCAAAGACAGGGCTTTTGTCCTCAGAGAAAATTGTCCCCTGCTCTGACTTTCCGTCTGAATAACCTTTCGAGCTGATTTATCTCCTTCCTAGAGACCAAAATGGTAAGGATGCTGAATCTCTTCTTCCTGGCCTTTTTTCCTACTCCCCTGCCAGCAACTTAACTCGTATTTGTTTTGAAAATTAGCGATTTAACAGGGCATTGCCTTTACTGGCTATCTGTTCTGCTGACCTATGGGGGAAGCTGGAATTGGTGCTGCAAATGTGCTCTTCTAACAGGTCTGTTATTACATTATTCCTTTATGGGGGCTTCCACATAATTACACCAAATGTTGTTATAAATCCCACCGGAAGCCACCTCTCGGCTGACGTCTAGAGGACACTTTCAGTGTATATATCCCTCATCTGCCATTAGCGTGACTCCATGTTCTTCCCAGTATATTAGAGGACACCCTGAACAGGGACAAGGACTACAGGATCCAAATGGAGAGTGAGTGATTTGACAAGAAGCCAACCAGCACTTCACGCAAAACCAACTACCATCCAAACACTTCTTTCACAACAAAGGTTGAATCGAAACTCTATTCCCCTAGCATATGAATTAGAAGAACAATTGTCTGATTATGATTAAAAAAAGAGCATTACATTTTATGTTCAGCCATAATTGGTATTTATGACAATTTATGTAAACAGTAATGAAGCCTATGTGATTTTTGCGGGGAAATTGCATTATGACACCAATGATCGTTACTGTTAATTTTCCTGAAGATGATGGCAATCAGCAGGCATAGTTTCATTGTAAATAGGTTAATTTAAAATTCAAACACTGCTGGTATTTCAAAATGAGTTCACATTTGATTTCTGAAAGCTTTGGCCCAGCCTTTTTCTGTGTCAAGATAAAAATGCATGGATGATATATGTCAGTACATAAAACTTTGTTCTTGAGGATTTTATGTGTATAAACATGTATGAGATACATATATGAATGTGTGTCTTACTCACATACTACACATCCTTTTAAACTTTTGTTCTGTTTTTGTAAAAACTTAATACTACCATCACAAACCGTTTTGCCAGTTTTTTAATATAAGTGAAGACTGACATGCCTTCATATTCTATTATTTCTATTGTGTAATTTCAAGATTATCTTATCAAAATCTTAACAAGATATAAAAATATAAATGTATTTCTCTTTATTGACCTTGGGTTTTGGCTAGTTACTCAGTTAAATTGATGTTCTGCCAGTATATATTTTCAGATCACATCAACTAGTTAATTTCTTTTTTTTCCTTTTCAGATATATGCTTCCTTGGATTTAGATCAATTCCTGCCAACTTGTCCAAGCAAGGTGAAAGTGTCTAATTTTCACCTTTTGACATTTTTTTTAAACTATGGTTTATACAAAGTCAACCTTTTTGTGGAATCCCCATTAATTCGGGGGTGACATAGTTTTGAAATTTTTTCAGCTTGTGATAGTCTTTTTTTTTTAATTTTTTTTAATGTTTATTTATTTTTGAGAGACATAGAGGCACAGTGTGAACAGGGGAAGAGAGAGAGGGAGACACAGAATCGGAAGCAGGCTCCAGGCTCCGAGCCGTTAGCACAGAGCCCGACGCGGGGCTCGAACTCACAGACCGCGATATCATGACCTGAGCTGAAGTCGGCCGCCCAACCGACTGAGCCACCCAGGCGCCCCACCTTTTGACATTTTTAAAAAATAGTATCTACCCTAGTAATTTTGTGTGTGTGTATATATGTGTGTGTGTGTGTGTGCGTGTGTGTGTGTGTGTATATATGTATATTAATAAAAATCACAAAAAAGCATTTGGAATTGTAAGGAAAAAAGAGGAAGAAACATTTTAAATGCTGGACTGTGTCTACTTATTTTAAGCAATATTTAAGGAATCACATAATATGCTTTCATATCATTTGCAACTGTAATAATATAAAAACTCTACTAATGTAAGTTCCTCATTTTTCTTAAAAAAATAAATACATTATACTCAATGACTGTGGTTTTTGCAACAAATTTTTTTGATAATAGAAACGAACCATGCTTGTAAGTATCTTCTCTCTCTGTCTCTTTCTTTTAAAAAGTAGTTTCTGGGTGGTCAATCAATTGCTCATAGTTTGTTATTCTAATGAGAGAAAATGTAAGTATGAATATTCAAAATGTATGATAATTTTGATTATATTAATTCTGCCAATTTGATCTTTTGAAAATTTCATTCTTTGTAGAGAAGTTATGTGGCAATGCTCATCTTTATACATAGCCCTTTTATTTAAAATGCCATTTGAAAAATAATGTGCTCAGATAGTTTTACCCTGGACCACTCATTTAAAAGAGGAGCAATTGGGAGCATCTGGGTGGCTCAGTCAGTGAAGCATCTGACTCTTAATTTCAGTTCAAGTCGTGATCTTAAGGTTTGTGAGATCCAGCCCCATGTCCAGCTACTTGCCAACAGTGTGGAGCCTTCTTGGGATTCTGTCTCTCTCTCCCTCTCTCTATGCCCCTTCCTTTCTTGTGCATGTTCACATGTGTGAATGTTCTTTCTCTCTCAAAATAAATGAACATTAAAAACTATTTCAAAGAAGGGCAGTTGGAAAACATGTTTTAGATAAGCAAATACCTGGAAAGGTGGGACAAGTGTTTTCAAACTTAGATGTTCAGAGTCTTGAATTCATATTATTTTTTTGACTGTAACAAAAAAGTCAATAATTTTGTATGAACTAAAAATATATATATATGAAAAGATATTCATATATTGAATATATGTACTTTATAATCACATCCACGTACTCATGCTTCCCTCAGGAGAGGGAAATACACAGTTGAAGAGGATGGTTTGGGTGTTTTCTGTGTTTCTGTCTCCACATTCATTTGTAACTTGCTTTCTCCACTCAAGTAGCTATTCTTAGCACACCGGTAGTAGCCACTCTAATGTTTTAAGGAGAATATTATGGAAGAAACCTTAAAATTAAGATAATTATGTACATTTATTAAATGTTCTGTGGATTAGATGAGGGCCATTATATTCCTTTACCAGGTACTCTTTCCATAGGCATGTCTATTGAGAACTACTGCTCTAAAATATAATCAAAATGATACAGGTCTATTGCTGAATAGTTTGTTTTTTTTTTTTTTTTGTAGACTATTTTTAATTTCTCCATTCTCTGCTGATGAGGCCAATTCCTATTTGGTTCCTGGGTGATCCCATTTATTGTCCTTCCCTTCCCCCACAGACAGAATAATTCCTAAATTCAGAGAAGCTCTTTAGTCAGAAAAAATGAATTCCTTGGTGTAAACCCTTCCCATATTTTAAAAACAGAATCAATACAAGAAAACAAAGAAAATGAAAACATATCCTATTTGTGAGATTTCAGGAGCAACTAAGTCTTCATTTTTCAAAATGAACTGGGAAGATCTCCAGTTACCCCTTTGCAGAACCATTCTGCAATAAAATCTCAGGATTTTTTACCTTTCAAAACTTTTATAATTGCACATCCCATAGGGGTCAGCTCTTAATAAAACCTAGTTATGTGGCATCATAATGAATGGCAAATTGATTTAGCTAACATAGTCAAACAAATGGTGGATTATATTAAAAGGAAGAGGGTTCAGCCAAGTTGATTTCCCCATTAAATGCAAACTAATTTGCGATGAGGATATTCATCCTAAGTCATTCATAAGAAAGAAAGAAAAAAGAAAGAAAGAAAGAAAGGAAGGAAGGAAGAAAGAAAGAAAGAAAGAAAGAAAGAAAGAAAGAAAGAAAGAGAAAAAGAAAGGAAGGAAGGAAAGAAGGAAGGAAGGAAGGAAGGAAGGAAGGAAGGAAGGAAGGAAGGAAGGAAGGAAGGAAAAGAAAAACAAGAAAAGAAATTGCCTAAAGCAAAACATCAAGGGAAAATGAACCTTAAAAAGTGATCACTGTGCCGGGCGCTTGGGTGGCCCAGTCAGTTAAGCATCCTGACTTCAGCTCAGGTCATGATCTCACGGTTGGTTTGAGCCCCACGTTGAACTCTGTGCTGACAGTTTGGAGCCTGGAACCTGCTTCTGTGTCTCCCTCTCTCTCTGCCCCTACCCCTCTCATGCTCTGTCTCTCTCTCTCAAAAAAAAAAAAAAAAAAACATTTAAAAAATGTTTGTTTTTGTTTTTGTTTTTGTTTTAAATAATCACTGTGCTAGTTGGCAAGACTTCTTAGTGTGTCTTTATGACTGAGCACTTGGTTTGGTTACAGGAGTATAAATGGGTTCTGAATCTTGGGTCTAACATACGTCCAGGGTACTGTGATTCATTGTATAGACCACATCAATAGTTTCAGCCAAAATATATTTATAAGGTTAAAGACAAATTGTGCCTATAATACAGGCTTTTAACCAAATCCAAAATCTCATAGAAAAGTATAGGTCAACAAGAAAAGAAAATATGATATTAGTCTACAGTCAGTCATCCCTTCAATTAAAAAGCAAAACCAAAACAAAAATCAAACAAAAAATATCTCAGCACTTATTCTATATGTCATATAAAGATACCTTTTCTATGTGATGATGCTTGTGCAAGATATTACCTCCTGTGCTCTTTAGTTCCTTGTGTGTATTTAAGAAGCCCAGTAGAGTTGTGTGAACAGATTTGAGACCTGCATTATCCTACGTTGGTAAGGTTCTTCCTTTATTGACCTGGACACTTTGGTGCAATTGGCAGAAACAAAAAAAAATATCCATAAGGATTTTATTTCAGTCTCCTAATAATTTGTCCCTTTTTAGGATTTCAAACATGTTTGCTGAGTATGGTTGATGACTTACACAAGTGTTAAACATTTTGGTTCCTGATAGACCTTTTAAATACTATATTTTGGTGGAAAGAAGAAAGCATGCCACCAGTCACCATGTCCTTACCTTCCTGAAAGGGGGTATTTAAATGCATTGGATCTAGCATGCAGTCAGAGTTACTGACATCTTCCACAGATCGTGTCCACATGGTAGAGCTGATCAGCTGGTTATTCACACTCCTAATTATGTTGGGGAGGAAGCTTGCTAGGAATTATGCAAACCTTATGCTCTCTGTCCTAATGGGGAAAAATGGCTGACAAACTGATTTACCTCTGGAGTTTTTGATCTAAGGATAGGCAGAGAGAGAGTCTAATTCCATTTGTTACTCTCTGTCTTTCATCACTCATGGCTGATGAGAAAGAAAGAAAATTGCACTCAAAGAGATTCTTTTATTTCCGAGAGGAAAAGGAATTTGACCACAAAGATGACAGAGTTACAATTCTTTACCTTAAAGGGGCAACCTTTGGAGGATGGCTATCATTCTAAAAATGCAGGCATTGCTTTTTTCTTTTGTACTCTATTAAGAATTGTGCATGAAACCACTCAGAGTAAATGGGGACTTAGGGTCAACAGAACAGTTAGAAAGGTGACAAATAGCAATTCATTTCACTGTTTGTTTTCTAGATGATGGCTGCCTCTTTCTCCTGGTGTTTCCATGTTTCTGGGGTGCTACACAATGAGTTCTATGTCCTTTTAAATAGGGGCAGAACTGCCACAGTGTAAACTAATAAATAGTACAATTGAAGTTTCCTTGGTCATGAAATACAATGGATTCCTCTCAGGTACTTTATTCTTTCTCTCAATTATCTTTTCTGAAGGAAAAAAAAAAGAAGTTACTTTGTAACTTTATCCTGACATCTATGGATTAATTGTTTTTAAACTAGTGTGATTTTTCATACCTTTTGTAAAGTACAAATTTGGACCAAATTTGTATCATGTTTGCCTAATTAGCTCCAAAACGTCCTGCCTTAAGAAAATTTCTAAAGTTACTCTTTATTTAGTAATCAGATTATTTCTGGTGCATTAGTTTCATATTTTACTTTTATTTAAAAAAAGTGACAACTGAGTGGCAAAGAAATGGAAAAATTTCAACCTGGATTTCTGTAGGATTGACCCAATCAAGATGCCAAATATACCTCAAAGATGAAAAAGTATTCCACCTTATCTATACTAATATCAGTCATCTTTATAATTAATATCTGTCAATCCATTCAAACAGATGCTTAGTGATCCACATTGATCTATAAGGTTTCCTGAAAACCACCAGGAAAAAACAATAGCATACAAATGTACATGAATTGCACTCATATTGAAATTTTCTAAGGGTTAGAATTTCTAAGATAGCAGCAAGTCAAATATTATAATGTCAGATCCAAGAAAAGGGATATTGTGATAATGATTAATCAGAGAATATTACCTCTAAAAATGCTAATCACCTTTTTTCCTAATCTAATTCATATATATATTTTAGTTCCTTTTCTAAAATAACCCTATTATAACACCTGCTGATTTTAGGACCAACCTCCCAGAGGGGAAAAAAAACAGTCTTTGAACCAATGGGTGGGGGAAAGAATTCTTAGCTTTGACACCAAAGCATGATACTTAAAAGAAACTACTGATAAATTGGAATATATCAAAATTAATAATTTCTGTTCTTCGAAGCCACTGTTAGACAAATGAAAAGACAAATCTCAGACTGGGAGAAAATATATGCAAAGCATAGATCTGAAAAGATGACTTATATTTAGAATATATGAAGATATCTCAAAGCTCAATAACAATAAAACAAAAAATACAACAAAGAAATGCCAAAAAAAATAGAATAATCCCTGCTCCTGAAATATTTATGCTCGACATCATTAGTTATTAAGGAAAGACAGTTTTAATAACACACTTACTAGGATGCCTAAAATTAAAGACTGACCATTCCAAATATTCAGGAGATTATCAGGGAACCAGCATTCTCATATACTGCTGGAAGAAGTATAAAATGGTACAACCATTCTAACCACTCTGAAATATAGTTTGACAGTTCCTTATCAGGGCAAATTTGCATCTACCATAAGATTTCACTCTTCCCTTCCCAGGTTTTTACTGAAGAATAAAAACAATTCTCTAGAAGTTTTATACTTTAGTTACTTTTAAGTCTATGACTGATGTAGAGTTAACTTTTAGTATGTGATGTAAGATATGGATTGAAGTTTATTATTTTGTATGTCAACACCTAATTGTTCCAACATCGTTTGTTGAAAGGACTATCCATTCTCCATTGACTTGCTTTTCCAGTATGATCGAAATTTATATTGTATATGTATGGGTCCTATTTCTGGACTCTATATTTTATTCAAATATTCTATTTTTATACCCTGCTACCAATAACATACTGGATTCATTATTATAGTTTTATATAATAAGACTTGAAATCAAGTACTGTTAGCCCTCCAATCTTCCTTATCAAATTTGTTTTGGCTGCCTGTACCCTTTTAATATTTATATGTATTTTAAAACATTTTTTCAAAATCTACAGAAAAAAGGCTATTGATATTTTTGATTGTGATTTGTGTTGAATTTATGGATCGATTTGGGAAGACTGGCATCAAAATAATATTGAACCTTACAACCCATGACCAAGTTCTGTCTCCATTAATTTAGGGCATTTATAATTCTTGTCAGTAAAGTCTTGAAACTTTTAGTGTATAGTAATATATATATTTTTTTCTTAGGGTGACCATATTTCTTTATTTTTTTTAAATTTACATCCAAGTTAGTTAGCACACGGTGCAACAATGATTTCAAGAGTAGATTCCTTAATGCCCCTTACCCATTTAACTCATCCCCCCTCCTACAAGCCTTCCCTAACCCTCTGTTTGTTCTCCATATTTAAGAGTCTCTTATGTTTTTCTCCTCTTCCCTGTTTTGATATTATTTTTGCTTCCCTTCCTGTACGTTCATCTGCTTTGTATCTTAAAGTCTTCATATGAGCGAAGTCATACGATATTTGTCTTTCTCTGACTGACTAATTTCACTTAGCATGATACCCTCTAGTTCCAACCACGTAGTTGCAAATGGCAAGCTTTTGTTCTTTTTGATTGCTGAGTAATACTCCTTTGCATAAATATACAACATTTTCTTTATCCTTTCATCCTTTGATGAACACTTGGGCTCTTTCTATACTTTGGCCATTGTTGATAGTGCTGCTATGAAATTGGGGTGCATGTGTCCCTTCGAAACAGCATACCTGTATCCCTTGGATAAATACCTAATAGTTCAATTGCTGGGTCTAGGGTAGTTCTATTTTTAACATTTTGAGGAACCTCCATACTGTTTTCCAGCGTGGCTGCACCAGTTTGCATTCTCACCAACAGTGTAAAATAGATCCTCTTTCTCCATATCCTCGCCAGCATCTGTTGTTGCCTGAGTTATTAATGTTAGCCATTCTGACTGGTGTGAGGTGGTATCTCATTGTGGTTTTGACTTGTATTTCCCTGATGATGAGTGACATTGAGCATCGTTTCATGTGTCTGTTGGCCATCTGGATGTCTTCTTTGGAGAAGTGTCTGTTCATGTCTTTGGCCCATTTCTTTACTGGGTTATTTGTTTTCTGGGTGTTCAGTTTGATAAGTTCTTTATAGATTTTGGATACTAACCCTTTATCTGATATGTAGTTTGTAAATATCTTCTCCCATTTTGTAGGTTGCCTTTTAGTTTTGCTGATTGTTTCCTTCACTGTGCAGAAGCTTTTTATTTTGATGAGGTACCAATAGTTGATTTTTACTTTTGTATCCCTTGCCTCTGGAGACACGTTGAGTAAGAAGTTGCTGCATCCTAGGTCCAAGAGGTTCTTGCTTGCTTTCTCCTCAAGGATTTTGATGGCTTCCTGTCTTACATTTAGGTCTTTCATCCATTTTGAGTTTATTTTTGTGTATGGTGTAAGAAAGTGGTCCGGGTTCATTTTTCTGCATGTTGCTGTCCAGTTTTCCCAGCACCACTTGCTGAAGAGACTCTTTATTCCATTGGATATTCTTTCCTACTTTGTCAAAGATGAGTTGGCTGTACATTTGGGGGTCTATTTCTGGGTTCTCTATTCTGTTCCATTGATCCGAGTGTCTGTTCTTGGGCCAGTATCATACTGTCTTGATAATTACAGCTTTGTAATACATCTTAAAATCTGGGATTGTGATGCCTCCTGCTTTGGTTTTCTTTTTCAGGATCGCTTTGGCTATTTGGGGTATTTTCTGTTTCCATACAAATTTTAGGACTGTTTGTTCTAGCTCTGTGAAGAATTCTGGTGTTATTTTGATAGGGATTGCATTGAATATATAGATTGCTTTGGATAGTATTGACATTTTAATAATATTTGTTCTTCCTATCCAGGAGCAGGGAATATTTTTCCATTTTTTTGTGTTTTCTTCAATCTCTTTCATAAGATTTCTACAGTTTTCAGTGTATAGATTTTTCACCTCTTTGGTTACATTTATTCCTAGGTATTTTATGGTTTTAGGTGCAATTTTAAATGGGATCAGTTCCTTGGTTTCTTTTTCTGTTGCTTCCTTATTGGTATATAAGAATGCAACTGATTTCTGTGCATTGATTTTATATCCTGCCACTTTGCTGAATACTTGGATTGTTTCTAGCAGTTTTTTGGTGGAATCTTTTGGGTTTTCCATACAGAGTATCATGTCATCTGTAAAGAGTGAAAGTTTGACCTCCTCCTGGCCAGTTTAGATGCCTTTTATTTCTTTGTGTTGTCTGATTGCTGAGGATAAAACTTCTAATACTATGTTGAATAACAGTGCGAGAGTGGACATCCCTGTCTTGTTCCTGACCTTAGTGGGAAAGGTCTGTTTTTCCCCATTGAGGATGATATTAGCGTTGGGTCTTTCATATATGGCTTTTATGATCTCGAGGTATGATCCTTCTATCCTTACTTTCTTAAGGGTTTTTATCAAGAAAGGACGCTGTATTTTGTCAAATGCTTTGTCTACATCTATTGAGAGGATCATGTGGTTCTTGTCCTTTCTTTTTTGATGTGATGAATCACATTGATTGTTTTGCAGATATTGAACCAACGTGCACCGCAGATATAAATCCCATTTGGTCATGGTGATTAATTTTTTTGATTTATTGTTGGATCCGGTTGGCTAATATCTTGTTGAGGATTTTTGCACTCATGTTCATCAGGGAAATTGGTCTATAGTTCTCTTTTTTAGTGTAGTCTTTGTTTGCTTTTGTAATCAAGGTAATGCTGGCTTTACAGAAAGAGTCTGTTCTATTTCTTGGAACAGCTGCAAGAGAATAGGTGTTAACTTTTCCTTAAATGTTTGGTAGAATTCCCCTGGGAAGCCATCTGGCCCTGGTCTCTTGTTTTTTGGGAGATTTTTGATGACTAGTTTGGTTTCTTTACCAGTTATGGGTCTGTTCAAATTTTCTATTTCTTCCTGTTTCAGCTTGGTAGTTTATATGTTTCCAGGAATTTGTCCATTCCTTCCAGATTGCCCATTTTATTAGCATATAATTGCTCATAATATTCTCTTATTATTGTTTTTATTTCTGCTGTATTGGTTGTGATCTCTACTCTTTCATTCTTGATTTTATTTATTTGGGTCCTTTCCTTTTTCTTTTTGATCAAACTGGTTAGTGGTTTATCAATTTTATTAATTCTTTCAAAGAACCAGCTTCTGGTTCATTGATCCGTTCTACTGTTTTTTTTGGTTTCAATAGCATTTATTTCTGCTCTAATCTTTATTATTTCCTGTCTTCTGCTGGTTTGGGGTTTTATTTGCTGTTCTTTTTCCAGCTCTTTGATGTGTAAAGTTAGGTTGTCTATCTGAGACCTTTGTTCCTTCTTTTGGAAGGCCTGGATTGCTATATACTTCCCTCTTATGACTGCCTTTGCTCTGTCCCAGAGGTTTTGGGCTGTGGTGTTATCATTTTCATTGGCTTCCACGTACTTTTTAATTTCTTCCTTAACTTCTTGGTTAGCCCATTCGTTCTTTAGTAGGATGTTCTTTAGTCTCCAAGTATTCGTTATCTTTCTAAATTTTTTTCTTGTGGTTGATTTCGAGTTTCATACCATTGTGGTCTCAAAATATGCACGGTATGATCTCCATCCTTTTGTACTTGTTGAGGGCTGATTTACGTCCTAGTATGTGGTCTATTCTGGAGAACATTCCATGTGCACTGGAGAAGAATGCAGAAGAATATATATTCCACTGCTTTAGGATGAAATGTTCTAAATATATCTGTTAATATATATATAATAAATATATATAATATAAACATATATATAATAAATGTTCTAAATATATCTGGTCCAGCGTGTCACTCAAAGCCATTATTCCTTGTTGATTTTCTGTTTAGATGATCTGTCCATTGCTGTAAGTGGGGTGTTGAAGTTCCCTACTATTATGGTATTATTATCAATAAGTTTCTTTATTTTTGTGAGTCTTTGATTTATATATTTGGGTGCTCTCACATTTGGAGCATAGATGTTTACAACTGTTATGTCTTCTTGGTGGAAAGACCCCTTAGTTATGATATAATGCCCTTCTTCATCTCTCATTACAGTTTTTATTTTAAAGTCTAGATTGTCTGATATAAGTATGGCTATTCGAGCTTTCTTTTGGTGACCGCTATCATGATAGATGGTTCTCCATCCCATTACTTTCAATTTGAATGTGTGTTAGGTCTAAAGTGGGTCTCTTGTAAACAGCATATAGATGGATCTCGTTTTCTTATCCATTCTGTTATCCTATGTCTTTTTATTGGAGCATTTAGTCCATTGAAGTTTAGAGTGAGTACTGAAAGGTATGAGTTTATTGCTATTATGTTTCTTGTAGAGAGAGCTTCTGGTGGTGTTCTCTGGTCCTTTCTAGTCTTTGTTGCTTTTAGTCTCTCCCCGCCCCACCCCCTGACTTTTCTCTCCTTAGAGAGTCCCTCTTAAAATTTCTTGCAGGGCAGTTTTAGTGGTCACAAACTCGTTTAATTTTTGTTTGGGAAACTTTTTATCTCTCCTTCTATTTTGAATGAAAGCCTTGCTGGGTACAGAATTCTTGGCTGCATATTTTTCCCATTTAGCACATGAAATATGTCTTGCCACTCCTTTCTGGCCTGCCAAGTTCCTGTGGATAGGTCTGCTGCAAACCTAATCTGTCTTCCTTTGTAGGGTAAGGACTTTTTTTCCCTTTCTGCTTTCATGATTCTTTCCTTGCCTGAGTATTTTGTGAATTTGACCATGATATGGATATGTTTTGTTGATGGTCGGTTTTTGTTGAATCTTGTGGGAGTCCTCTGTACTTCCTATATTTTGATTTCTGTGCCTTTCTCCAGGTTAGGAAAACTTTCTGCTATGATTTGCTCACATAGCCCTTCTATCCCTTTTTCTCTCTCTTCATCTTTAGGGACACCTGTTATTCTGATGTTACTCCTTTTTAATGCGTCACTGATTTCTTATTCTTAAATTGTGCTCTTTTGCTTTACTCTCCCTCTTTTTTTCTGTTTCATTATCCTTCATAAGTTTGTCCTCTATATCATTGATTCTCTGCACTGCCTCATCTGTCCTTGCCACCATGGCATCCATTTGCGATTGCAGCTCTGTTATGGCATTCTTTATTTCACCCTCACTAGCTTTTACTTCTTTTATCTCCATAAAGAGAAATTCTAATCTATTTTCGAACCCAGCTAGTATTCTTATCATAGTGATTCTGAATCTTGGTTCAGACATCTTCTTTGTATCTGTGTTGGCTAAGTCCCTGGCTGTCATTTCTTCCTGCTCTTTCTTTTGGGGTGAATTCCATAGTTTTGTCATTTTGAAGGAAGAAAAGGAATTAATGAGGTAAAAAAAGAAAAAAAATGAAAATGAAAAATTGAAAACCACACACACACACACACACACACCAAATAAATGATACTAGATCCTAGATGTGTTTTGGTCTGGTTATTGAAAGGGGCTTGATTGATTAGAGGGAGAAAAAAGGGGAAAAAATTAAAATTAAAAAATTTAAAACAACACACACACATACAAAATCAAATAAATGAGGCTAGATCCTAGGTGTGTTTTGGTTTGGTTATTGAAAGGATCTTAATTGATTGGAGAAAAAAGGGAAAAATTAAATTAAAGAATTAAACACAATACACACACACACACACACACACACAATCAAATCAATGATGCTAGATCCTAGGTATGTTTTAGTCTGGTTATTGAAAGGAGCTTGATTGTTTAGAGAGAAAAAAAAGGAAAAAGAGAAGAAAAGGAAAAAAGAGAAAAAGAAGAAAAAAAGCATTTGAAAATTTGAGAAAATGAATGCGATGAAATAGATTAATGGAGAGGGGCTTGACTGATTAGAAAAACAGAAGGGAAAAATTACAATTAAAAATTAAAAATAATACACACACACCCACAAAATCAAATAATGATGGAAGTATAATAGAATTTGAAAAATGTACAAAAAGTTGAGAAATTTAGTAGGAAAAAAATAAAGGAAAATATTTTTAATAAAAATTGAAAATAAAAATAAATCGTTTTCTCTTTTTGTATTCAAGTAAAAGAAACGAAAAAGAAAAAAAACAAAAAAAAGAAACAAAAAAAAAAAAAAAAAAAAAAGGAAAAAAGAAAATCGAATAGCTAGACCAACAAACAGACTGATATAGCATTGATATTACATCTTTTCCCCTAGAGGTCAAACCATGAAGCACTTTATAGTCCACGAACTAAGCAGGAGGAGAGGTTTGTGGTGTTCCTGATGAGCGAGGTTGGCCCAGTTGGGCAGGGCTTAGTGTAACGGCTCTGTTTTCCACTAGATGGCACTGCATGGCTTACTGCAGTGGATCGTTGTGGCGCCTATAGGTGTGTGTGCGCATGCGTGGACGGGGTGAAAATGGCAACACCTAGTCGCCAGCCTTGCATGGAAATTCTGTGTTCTCTCCAACCAGGAATCACGGGCCAGTCTTTTGTCTCCAGTTTCCGTCACTCCCCGCTTTTAGTCTGTCGGTGACCTTGCCTTCAGGTTGCCCTGTGGCGGCTGCCTCCTGAGTTTTATCTGAGATGAGGCTGTGTTTCCCGACTCCTTACTTCCGAGGACTGTGCCTTTGGCGCACTCAGATACCCTGAGTGAGGGTTTTACCTAGCAATGGCCAGTTGCTGGCCGCTCCCAGAAATGCTCCTGGGACCTTGCTACTGTCGGTATCCAGAGACTTGTGGCTGAGTGCAAGCCCAAGCCAGAAAAAGCTCACGCTATCTTGTAGCGGCAGTGTTTCCGGGATTATGGAAAATCACGCAAGGCCCGAGGACTTCCCGTACCCACTCTTCTCCTGGGAATTCGCCCTTCCCACCAGAGCACCACCAGGTATTTTGAACTTTCGGACTCTGCGCTCCTCCTGTTTATAGAGTCTTAATGGAATTTAAACCCTCTCCTTTCTCCTTTCTCCCTTTTTAGTTCAATCCCTGTAGCCGTTTCCACTTTTCTACTTTCTCTCCAGCTGATTTTGTGGGGTGTGCTTTTTCCGTGCTCTCCCGCCTGTGTCCTTCCTCTCTCTGCAGGGAAAAGCAGCTCCCTGCCTTGGCAGCTCCTCTCTCCCCCAGTTCGCCTCTCGGTGCCACGTACCTGCTGAGTTCTGTGGTTCAAGTTGTGCAGATTGTTGTGTGCAGGATGGATTAGTGTTGATCTGGCTGTATTTCATGTACGCAAGACAGAAAAAAGACTTCCATGCTATTCCACCACCTTGGCTCCTCCCTCTAGTATATATATTTTTAAGTTTATTTATTTTGAGCGTGACAGAGACAGTGCAAGTGATGAAAGGGTAGAGGGAGAGAGAGAAAATCCCAGGCAGGCTCTATGCTGCCAGCCCAGAGCCAGATGCAGGGCTTGAACTCACAAAATCACGAAATCATGACCTGAGCTGAAACACAGAGTCAGACTTGGTTTAACTGACTGAGGCACCCAGGTACCTCATCTAGTTACTTTTTATCAGTTTATGTTGTAATTTTTTTAAAGTTTTTATTTTAATTTCAGGTGGTTAACATACAGTATTATATTAGTTTCAGGTGTATAATACAGTAATTCAACCCTCCATACATCTCCCTGTGCACAAGTGTACTCCTTGAACCCCATCATCTTTTTAACCCATCCCCCCACCCACCTCCCTTCTGGTAACCATCAGTTTGTTCTTTATAGTTAAGACTCTGTTTCTTGGTTAGCTCTCTCTTTTTTTTCCCCTTTGTTCATTTGTTTTGCTTCCTAAATTCACATATGAGTGAAATCATATGAGTGAAATCATGTTTTCTCTGACTGACTTATTTTGCTTAGCATTATATTCTTGCAAATGACAAGATTTTATCTTTTTATGGTTGAATAATATTTCACTGTATATATGTACTGTATCTTTTTTATCCATTCATCATTCAATGGACACTTGGTCTGCTTCCATAACTTGGTTATTGTAAGTAATGTCGCTATGAACATTGAGGTGCAGGTATTCCTTTGAATTAATGTTCTAGTATTTTGGGGGTAAATACCCAGTAGTACAATTCCTGAATCATAAGGTAGTTCTATTTTTAACTTTTTGAGAAACCTCCACACTGTGTTCTAAAGTGGCTGCACTAGTTTGCATTCCCACCAACAGTGTAAGAGGGTTCCTTTTTCTCCACGCCCTCACCAACGCTTGTTTCTTGGGCTTTTGATTTTAGTGATTCGGACAGGTATGAGGGTAATACTACTAATGACATAGAAATGATTGGAAATTATTTTCTTCTCTTTATATTTTTTTAAGTTTGTATAGAGTTGATATTGTATCTACCTTAAATGATTGGTAACATTTGCCGATGAAATCTGGGCTTGGAGTGTATTTGTGGCATAGTTTCAAAATGCAAATTCGGGGACAGCTGGGTGGCTCAGTTGGTTAAGGATCAGACTCTTGATTTTGGCTTAGGTCATGATCTCACAATCATGAGATTGAGCCCTATGTCTGGCATCTCATTTGGCATGGAGTCTGCTTAAGATTCTCTCTCTCTCTCTCTCTCTGTCTCTCTCAAAAATAAGGAAAAAATAAAATGCAAACTGAACTTATTTAATAGAAATAGAGTTTTGTTTATTTTTGGTATTTTTCGAGTGAGCTTTGGTATCTTGTGCTTTTCAAGGAATTTGTTCCTTTCATCTACAATGCTGACTATAGCAGTTTAAAGTGGCTCCTCATATTCCTTATCTTATATTTTTAGTGCTTAGAATAATTATGTACGTGTGTCTACAAGAAGCACTAGAATAGTTACTGGCCTTCCATCTCTCATCTCTGACACTGGTAATCTGTGTCTTTTCTAAATTTTTTTCTGATTATTATAACTAGAGGTGCATCATTTTTATTGATTCTTTCCAAAGAATCTATCAGATTTTGTTTCATTGATTCCCGTTATTGTTTCCTACTTTTTATTATTTCTAGTCTGATTTTTATTATTTCCCGTTTTGTTGATTTTTAACTTGTTCTTCTCATTCTCGTTTTGTAAGGGAAGATGATCTCACTAATTTGAGACCATAATTTTGCTCTAATATAGTCGTTTAATGCTCTACATTTTCTACTAGTTTAAAAGATGTTTTTACTGATATAGAATTCTAGGTTGACAGTTTTTCTTCAAGGACTTTGAAGATGCTTTTCCCTGTTTTCTCACTTGCATTGTTTTGGAAGAGAAATCTCTGCCTTTTCATTTTTCCTCTGTACAAGATACAAGAAGTGGCTTTTTGTTTGGCCGGGTTTTTTTGTTGTCGTTTTTTGTTTTTTTAAGATTTGTTCTTTAAAAATGGTTTTGAACAATCTGATCACCATATGTTTTGGTGTAGTTGTTTTCATGTTTCTGTTGCTTGGGGTTCATTGAGCTTCTTAAATTAGTGGCTTTATAATTTTCAACAAACTGATTAAAACACTAGCCATTATTTCTTCAAATATTTCTTTTATTTTTCATTCTTTTCTCTCCTTAGGAAGCTCCAAATACATATATATTAGGCCAAGTGAAGATGTAATATAGCTCACTTTTTTTTCAGTCTTTGATTCTTTCTTTCACTGTGGGTTTCATTTTTGATTATTTTTCTTATAGCATACATAATCACCATAAGTATTTTCATCTCTATTCTTCTTTCTAACTCTTACTCACTTTTTGAATTTCATCTCATGGCCAATTTTTAGAGAAACACCATTTAACCCCCTAATCTCAATGATTTTCCTCAATTATAGTATCTTGTTTCAACTTTTATGTTTATAACATAACATGTATCATAGCATACGTATCAGTTAACATTGTAATAGAAAATATTTCATTACAAACCTTCAAACTATAATGACTCAAATAATAGAAATGTTTCCTAATTACACTCTAATTTTGTTTCTTGGGAGGAATTATTTTCATTGTTCTTCATGGCTTTTATGTCTATACTCTGTGAGACAAACCTATGTTCACTAATTTCCATAGCAATACTAGAAGTAGGAATTTTGCAAAAAATCTTCCTTGGGGGTGCATAACTTTCACACTCCACGAATTTGATGGCCTAGGGTTAATTGTTGTGATTTGTTTGTTTTGTCTCTATTTCCTAAAAACTCAAAAACTAAAAAAAAAAAAATCTTCAGTCTAGTGTTATGGCTTCTTTATTAATATAATCAATATAATTTGTACACTTTTGATCTATTTGTTTTATGTATTACTAAGTGCTGGGAAATAATTCTCCATAAAACAATCACAATTCTGTATACCTCACAACCAGAGGCATGGACTGCCTTACTCCTGGACTATGTTTTCAAAGATGTCTGCATAGCAAAGGGCCTTAGAAGTTACAGTAAGTATCTAGCTCTGAATCAAAGAGAAGATTTATTTGCAGTTTTAAGATCATATCTCCTTCCAGGCAGAGATCTGGCATGCTTACTGTATGTTACAAAATATTTGGATTCCCAAAGCACAGGGCACTTGTACTGCACCGAACCTACCTTGTGGGCAGATGTCTTCCCATTTCTCTGTGGGATCTGGGACATAGGGAACCGGTGGGGGGAAAAATGCCAAATCTTCAGCTATAGCTTTTGCTATGAGTAAACATTTCTTTGTCTTTGACCCAGGATTCTTGTATCTTCTGCCAGCATCCATAAAACTGGCAGGCCAAATTGTTATCTTTGAAGAAAGATAAAACCTCAGACTCTTCACAGTTATGGGCAGTACATATGCCCAACATTTCTCTTTAACATACTTGTCATGCCTATTCATCTATTTGCTTTCTCATCTCCATACCTTTGTCTCTCAGTTTAATGGTAACTTAGACGATCTGAAATAAAAGGCTTATTTTTTAAAATAGTACTCTTACTTTGATCTCTGATTCAGGGCCGAGTCATTTACTTCAGCTAAAGATTCTTACAATGTCATGTTCTTTCAATCTTTCTTCTTTGTCTTTGGAGTCCAGAAGTCATTCGCTTCTCCACCGTTTAAAGAGGGCGATCTCTGTATTCTTTCCCAATTCTGTTTGAAAATCAGTGAATCTTTCCTTGAACTCATCTTTCTTATAACATCTTATTAAAGGCAGGCAGTAATAGCCATGCCACATTAGCTCTCTGACTGTTGTTAACCACTTCCCTTGTAGCTACAGTCTCAATACACACATTATCTTCCTTCCAAGTTATTGCGAAGACAGTTTTAACAAATCTATTGCCATGGCACAGCATGGATCTCCATGTTTTTAGCTTGCGAAACATGTTCACTGCCCACTACTCAAATGCTTAACTACTAAGCCAGTGTCACACGTTTTATTATTCTTATTTTTCTTTTATGGAAGCCACTCACTTGAAGGTACAAACTTCTGTATTTTCTAGGTAATATTAACTACTCAATCAATCTAACTAAAAAATGTATAATAACACAATATTTCTCACTAACATGAAGTTCAAAGTGGGTGTTCCTGTCTGCAGATGGCCTTTCTCCAAGCAGTGACTCAAGGACCCAGGCTCTTTCTATTTTGTGACCATATTACCTTCAACATATGGCCTCCAAAATCACTATATTATTTATAGCAATAGAGTAAAGATCAAGAGTTCATCAAAAATCATGATTATGCATTGAAGACTCATGGGCCTGGGCTGGAAATTGTGTATATTGCTTTCAGGTATGCTGCCTCCCTAACTGTGAGAGAATATGGAAAACAGTTTAGCTGTTGATCCAGTCAGAGTAGAAAACTGGTGAACGGTGTGCTAGGCTCTGCGACAGCACCCGTACACATTTATTGGTATGGTTGTTATATGTCCGTCTCTATCATTAGATTATAAGCTCCATAAAGACAAATGTTATGTATATTTGTTTTGTAATTATGCTCAGTAGTTAGTGTTCAATAAAATATTTGTTAAAGAAATGAGCAAAAGGATTAAGAAGATTTAATATGATCACACAATTTTACTGATAAGAAAATGAAGGCTACAATGTAATTTGCTTTCCCATTTCATATAGTTTTAAAGTTTAGAAAAGGTTCTAAAACCTAGCTCTGCAGACTACTCCTCTGATGTTCTAGGTAATTTTATAAATATTCATCCACAAGTTTCAGTGGCTAAAACTGTAATTGTATTCAGGTACACATTGGTCTTTAGAAAAATAGCAACATGAAAAAAATAGCACCATAAAATAGCATTTTAAGAAAACACTCACGGATTCTATTTACAAAGGATTTAGTCTTCAGTGTGGGTAGACCATACGTCAGATTCAACTTTTCTAACATGTACATGGATATGCTCTGCCCAAATACTTAAATACCAGTCATAAAAAGTCAATTTACACCCAATTTTCTTTCCCTGTTGTACCACTTGTTCAGCCCAAGCATGCTAACCATCTAAAATTTTTTTTGGTCATGGGGTGCCTGGCTGGCTCAGTCAGTTAAGTATCCGACTCTTGATTTTGGTTCATGTCGTGATCTCATGGGTTCGTGAGTTTGAGCCCCATGGCAGGCTCCGTGCTGAGAGTGTGGAGCTTGCTTGGGATTCTCTCTCTCTCTTTCTGCCTCTCCCCCACTCATGCTATGTGTGTCTCTCTCAAAATAAATAAATAAACTTAAAAAAATAAAATATTTTTTTTTTCTGTCATAACCCTTCCCTTTGACAGTAGTCTGACTTTGGGCGTAAACGTGAGGTTTATTTTTCTTCACAATGTAATCATGTATATATTCAAGTTTTCCATACATGAAGATACTTTATTTTAGTCTTTGAGAAAACACTCCTCCAAAGACAGTGTCACCTCCCCACCACTATAGCTACATTAGGTGTATTGGTGTGTAAAATTGTGTGTGCTTGGTACGTTTTGAACATCAGATGAGTGCAGTGATGTATTTCCACGTTGGGAGAAGGATGAGAATGTCTGGAAGATAGTTCAGACTGAAGCTTGTGGAGCACCGTCTACATTTCTTTCTGACAAGGTCGACTTCAAGGGCGACATTAACAACTTGTTCTCTGTCTAATGACACATTTAGATTAGAGTTTGCAATGTACACAGCCTCCATTTTTTTCTTCTGTTCATTGCCAGATAAGATGCTTGATAGGATCTCCACAGTAACCTTTCAGAATTCATTTATTAGATGAACCAAAATAATGAAATGCCAAACGAATTAAGAATGATATTTTTTATATCAACTGAAAACAATTTAAATCGTCCATATGCATAAGCTCTGTGGCATGAATGATCTTTTCATTTCATGGTTAGAAAAAAAAATGAAGAATTTCTTAGTTTGTATTGCTGTGTTTTTGTGTACAGAATTGGGGAGAAATGACTGCATACTGGGAATTCACAGCTACCCTTTTCCCTAGGAGTCTCATTAGACCTACCAGAACCAGGAATACAATACGAATACACAACTGGAAGTGTGATTTAAATTTCTAATGTTTAAAGAGTACAATTATAGAAAGTTATGTTTTCCTTTGTTTTCTTCCTTTTGAAAACTTTTAGCTTGGGTTTCAGGAACACATAAAGTAAAAACAAGATCAAGCATTCTAAAATCGCTCTTCTCGTGATTTGCACAACAAACTAAAATATCGTTATTTGCATCTCTTTTCTTCTACTCTGTTCTGCCCCAGTTCTCTTTTTTTCATGAATCCTACCTGCCTGGGATAGAGAGTAACTCAGCAGCTGCCTGCCATTCAATTTCTGGCAGTAGGTCCTTCTCCGTGAAAGCTCTGACAAATATATTCTGCATGTACTTCCTCTTGGTGAAGTCTTAGTGAGTGTACCAAGGATTTAAGCGTCTTCATAGTCCTCAAATTGCTTCACATGTTCGTGTTTTTAAAATCTCACATAGATCTTCTTAGACAGGAACTACGTAATATCTTTCTTTTAAATCTCTCATAGTAGTTAATACAATGTCGCATGCATAGCAAGCATTTAATAGAGATATAGAATTGGGTAAGTTAAATAGAATTGCTATTTAAGACCCTGGAATTGTCTGCCTTATTGACAAGAAGACACTGAAATAAATGAAGCCTGATATTTGTTGAAAGGTTGCTGAATGCCACTTTGTCTAACTTTCCATTTATTCAAGATGGCTCCCAGCATTCTTTCTTGTTCAGTGGATAACTAACGTGGGACTACAACAGAGAAGCATGGGCAGATGAAATGCCATACTCATTATCATGTGTAAATGTCAACAGAGTTCATGTTTAAAAAAACACCTTTTAATGTGAGAATAGGCATTGGGCCATGCTTCCTCATGTACCATCTGTCACATCACCTTTGAAGTCCTACTGAATCCTCATCCTTTGAAGTCAGACACTCATCCTTCTACACAAAGGAAGCTGCTACATGCGGCAGCAGCAAAGAGATGAAAGAGTGTGCCTCAGCTATGCTGAATATACTGTCGATGTTTTAATTTAAAGAGGTAATATTCACCTTTGACATAAAAAATTGGCCTCTGGGTACAGTTCTTCTGAAAGTATGTTTGGGAGCACATAGATGCAACCTTTACAGATATTTTCTCCCCACGTAATAGTTCCAACTGCAAACTTTACTCATAGATGCTTATTATAATATGATAGAAGCTATGATAAACATTTAAAAAGTTGCTAAAGCTGAAAAAGACTCTCTTTTTGACCAAACTATAGAAAGGCTCTTCAAACTATTTTATTATTATTATTATTATTATTATTATTATTATTATTATTATTATTATTATTATTATTTTGGCAAGGCCTTGTCCTTGGGTCCTGCCTTCAGTCTGCTGAGTTTAGTTTTAGCAAGAATCCTCCTATGTCAGCTTGGAAAGAATCTCCTACCCTTGGAATTTTATTGCTCTTGATATCTGTTCTAATCCTCATCTTGCACCCTGGATATCTGATGACTCTGGCCTGTCTTCAGCATGAATGTTATTAACTCTATTTTGTAAGAATTACTCTACTTTTGATGTCATCTCTTAATAGTTTTCCATCCACCAACTCCCTCATTCTGCTTGTTGGCAATAAATTCCTGCATCTTCATGCTGCATTCAGAATTGAGCCTGATTCTATGTTGAACCCTTTTTCCCTATTGCAGTAGTTTCTAGTAAAATCATTTTTAAACCACTTTTGCTACTCACTGACTGTGGTTCTCTTTAACAAAGCAAATGTTTTCATTGTATATATCAGATGACTAAAGACAGATACAGTGTATTCTTTGTAGTGAGCTATACAAAGCAGGATTAGGATCTCCTATAGCTGTGTCTATATTAACATTGCTTCAATTTGTGAGAATTAGGTTTTAAAATTTTAAAAAAAATGTGTTCTGTGCGTTTTACTTTTTTATCAGAAGAGGTATTGCAAGTCAAAATGCACTTATTGGGTGCCTACAATGCATCATGCAATGTGCAAAGTCTGGGTGTAAGACTAAATACAAAGTAAATACAAAGAAATCTAGTTTTTCTATAAACAAATTGCCTGGTGATGCAGCAAATTAATGAGCATATAAATAAAATATACAAGGAGGAAGTGCAACCCCTTTTTAGAAGGGGTCAAGGGAAAGCATACTAGAAGTGGTGTCATTGGAGGTGACGTATCAGGTAAATAGAATTAACTATGAGAAGTGGAGTGGTGATGAATTAGGAAGAATAAAGAGGATGGGGGAGATGGAATTGAGAATAGTTTAGGCACAGGGACAGCAAAAGAAAACACTGGTATAAGATAGGTACAGATTGGTGGCTCTCAAGGTGTGATCTTTGGACTAATTTAGATCAGAATCGCCTGCACTGGTGACAAATGTACATTTTCTAGTTGAGTGGCTCTCTTTCTCTCTTTCTGTCTCTCTGGTGCTCAAGAGTGTCTCTAACTGGTACTCGAAAAATCAGAATTTTAAAGACACTTGCTGTTTTATTTGTATGCAAATAAATTCTGAGTTTTGGGCTTAAGACATAGAAGGTACACTGTTGCCCTCGATACAGTTCAAAACAAACAGACATCTTCCCCAGTCATCACTAATTTAGCACACAAAAAAGGACTCAAAATCTTTCAAGGACTAGATGATTCAGTCTGTTTTTTAGAGAATGTGTGTTTTAGATGAAACAAAGAATTTGTATAAAAGTATGCCAGAAATATGGAGGACTAAGAAATTTGAAGGAACATCCTGTAAAGATTCCCACAAACATTACTCTGAAAGTATTGTTGAGCTCACAAGAGAGCAAAGGGAATCTCTAAGGAAAAATAAATAAATGAAAAAATTAACTAGATAAGTAAATAATAGTGACTTAAAGTAGAAGGGAGTTGTAGACAAAGGAGACCATAATGCTAGGGTAAGTGACCAGTTCTGGGATCCACAGAAAGTCTATGGTTTGTGTCATCTTAAGGAGCTGAATTTAAGATGAAAAATTAAGCTGGTCTACTCAAAAAGGGAATATGGATAGTGTCACACCCTGGCTCCCAACAGAACCCAAAGTAATACTTCTCTGGAGTTAAATGTATAACATTCCACAGATTAATTTCAATTAAATATAATTTCCAAATCAAAATCACCAAACATACAAGTTACCAGCATTAAGAAGAAGGAGAAGGAAAAGAAACAACAAATTCAGACTCAAAGGACTTTGTGTATTACAGATATTAGGATAGATTATAAATTAATTATATATGGAATGTTTATAGGAAAAATATGAGGGGCACTTGGGTGGCTCAGCCGGGTAAGGGTCTGACTTTGGCTCAGGTCATGATCTTATGGTTCATGGGTTTGAGCCTCTGTGGGGCTCTGTGCTGGCAGCTCAGAGCCTGGAGTCTGCTTCAGAATCTCTGTCTCCCTCTCTTTCTGCCCCTCCCTTGCTTGCACTCTGTCTCTCTCTCTCTCTCAAATATGGATAAACATTAAAAAGAATAAAAAATATGAAATAAAAAGTTCTACTGGTATTATGTCTACTCTACATTGTGCTACAGTTGCAATTCCTAGACAGAGACATAAGCAAATAAAATAGCTCAAAGAATTTAAAAAGGCAAAAAATCTGCCATAAATAAAAAATAATATATTTACGTAAAATACTATAACTGATCTAAGAAAAAAATAGCATTAGAAGTGAAATCAGCAAGGTTGTTAGATATAAGGTCAATAACACAACTTATTGACATTTTAATATCCCTATAACAGAGTAACTTTAAAATATTCCTATCACTTATTTTTGTAATGTTTACTTATTTATTTTGGGGGGGGGTGGCTAGAGGTAGAGAGAGAGAGAGAGAGGAAGAGAGAGAATTCCATGCAGGCTCTGAGCTGTTCACACAGAACCTGACATGGGGCTCAATCTTACAAACAATGAGATCATGACCTGAGCCAAAATCAAGAGTCAGGAGCTCAATCTACTGAGCCTCCCAGATGCCCCTAAAATATTCCTCTCATTTAAATTGGAATTTTAAGACAATAGAGTCAGTAATCTTAGAATACATATACCATGAGAAGTGCATGGCCTTTATGGAGAAATTTTCATGGAATATCTTCAGAGAAGATGTAAATAGAGAGATATATTGAGGTTACGAAGAAAGCGATATCAACACATGTCACTTCTCAAATCAAGGTAACATAATTCTAACCAAAATATCAGAAACTTATAATACACTTTCCAAATTCTTTCTACTATGTTTGTGTAAGAACAAAGTTTCATAAATAGCTAAGACACTCCTGAAGAAAAGATGTAGTAAGACACAAGTGATTATGATAACTTATTCATTCTGGGCTAGACAAATTGATAAACTGATATACTAACTAATGGAACAGAGCCGAATGGCCAGAAACAGAGCCAGACATAGATGGAAGCTTGATTTGTGACAGAGAGAACATTGTAGATCACTGAGAAAAAAAATTCAGCTCGGAAAGAGTTGCTGGGTATAATATTTTGTTGTTGTTTTCAAATATAATAGATCTTTACTTTATATCAAACTTATTTTCAAATATACTAAAGGCTACTGTAAATGTCAAAAATGACTCTAAGAAGAAGATATTAGAAGTATAGATTTATGACAACAGATTATGAAAGAATCCCTTCATTTGGGATCATTTCCACAAAACACAAAAGAAACAGTATAATTGGGTATATTTAACAAATTTACTTCTCAGAAAACCACCATAACAAAATTACAGACAAGCCATTACTTGCAGAATATGGTTTCAACCCACAGAGAATTTGTGTCTAGAATATAAAATAATTGCAAATTAGGCAAAAAAGAAATGCACAAGTGTTTCAGGGAGCAGAAAAATACAAAAAAATGATACCATTTTTTACCCACAAAACCAACAAAAATTTCACCTGAAACTATTACTTTATTAGAATGTGGCATAACAACAACCTTCCTTCACTGCTAGTGTCAGTGTTAATTAAGTACAACACCTTTTGGAAAACATTTGACACAGTCCTGTGGGGTCATATGTGTTCTTGAACATTACCCATCAGGGCCTCTCTTAGGGGCATACTTGAGTCTCTCAAGCCCATGCACACAAGAGATATACACAAGAACATTTCATTCTGTGATATGACAGCAGTAACAGAATACAAAAACATGAAAACAAACCAAGTGCTGATAAGCAAGGGAATGGATGAATGTATTTACTCAAAAAATATTATAGAGTGGATAAAACGTGTAATCCAACATGACTCGCAAATGTGTTGATAAAAATTAGAAACATATTTAATGAAACAAATCACATACAATATAGAATCAACAGGTTTAATCACACAATATAAGGGTCTATTACTGGTGAGAGGCCCTCACAGTGTCTATTTAATTGAATTCAGAAAACAGTTGTAAAGTATGGGCTTTGTGTAAGGCTTAATTCTTGATTCTTAAGCTCCGTGGCGTGTTTGATCCTCCCTCAGTGGTCTGCTGAGACCTGGTCAACACAGACTTTCTGACAAATAATTTCTGTAAAAAACGAAGACCAAAATAGCTTGTGTAACATGGACAAAATTGAATGCTCGGACCAGATAATGATCTCCTATGGTTAGCGAAAATAAGTATCAAGGCAATGCGGACACATTTATTTTCAAAGCGGGAGACTATTTTTCAATCACAATGTCCAATTTAATTTTCATTAATGTTATTAGAAAAAACTTATGGCAAGAAATGAAAAGTAAACAAACAAAATTAAGAAGAGCAGAGTGTTGTTGAGCTCTGTGGGCTGCTTCTGATTTAGGGGTTAAATCTTCCTTGCTCATAATCAACCCGTGAGCAAAAGTAGAATTAGTTAAGTCTATGGTTTGCAAGAAATTTTGCATTTAGATTTTTCATAAACTTTGCGCTTGGAGACTGCTTTTCTTTAGGATTTATTTTAGTAGATTTTAATGGCTCTGTGCTCCATTGACTAATAATTGTGCCTAACTGGAGAAACAGAATTTACTTGCCCATTGAGATACAGGCAAACCATCCAAAGTGATGAGATAATAAACTTAAAAATGTTTGTTTTAAACTCTATTTTGAGTTTGCTTTCCTTCCTTTTGTTTTGTCTCAAATACCTGAATAGAGACAGCCTCAGATAACAGACTTCCAGGAATGCTGAGCAATTCTGAAACAGAGGCACAGGGAAACAATGAGAAGTATATTCTTCCTCTGACACAGGTGGTTGCTGTGCCGAAAGGCATTTTTATTCTAATATCTGTATCTCACTAATGCTTATCCATTGTTAGCAGGAGCTGTGGAATTTGGAAATTAATCCTGATGTTTCTAAAAATCTGCATCAAAATGCCATAGTTCTCAGTGGTTTATTGTGAAGCACGTGAAACAGACAAAAAAGAGCGACACTTCCTATCCCCTGAGAAGATCCCGCATGTCATCAGCCCTTATTTGCAAAGATATAATTATCCACCTCTCCTACCTCATGTTTAATTGTACATCTCTAAGCAATATTTCATATTGAATCACTATACTCTTTTTTTTTTAGTTTTGTTTAGTGTTTATTTTTTTTAGAGGGAGAGAGACACAAAGTGTGAGTAGGGGAAGGGCAGAGAGAGAAGGAAACACAGAATCCGAAGCAGACTCCAAGCTCTGTGCTGTCAGCATAGAACCTGATGCGGGGCTCCAATCCATGAACCGTGAGATCATGACCTGAGCCAAAGTTGGACACTTAACCAACTAAGCCACCCAGGTGCCCCTTGAATCACTGTATTCTTAACTTACTAATTTCTTTTCAGGTCTTTACATTCTTTTTGTGCATCTTTCAAAAACTGCTCCATTTGGCTTTCATTAATACATGGGATTCTGGTATGCTATAGTGTTGGTGTGTAAACTTACTTTACCTAATATAACTCTCTTTCACTGCAATTCTTTCTTTTTTCCTCCTTCTGATTCATATACCATTGGCCATGTTCTGCAAATCCAGAATGATCTTTCTTCAGCTTTCATACCAAATCCATCTATCAAAATCAACTTGAGGTCCACCTTATCCATGCTTTTCCCCTTATTTCTCTGTCCTTGGCACATGCTCCCTCTTGGCCTGTGGTGTTGACATCACATTGTTGGGCAGATGCTTGATGTGTCTGTTGGTCTCATTAAATAAATTAGAGCCTCCTCAAAAGTATGTGCTGAAGATTGCTCTGTGTCCCTCACAGCATCTGAAACAGGGATGGTCACATGTTAGGATCTGCCGAGTTGAGGAAGTGAATTGAATGAAATGCAAATGAAATATTATTGAATTAAATGAAAACAGTTTTAATTTTCAGAATACTTTTCACCTTGTGTTTTCCAGATTGTGCTTTGTAGAGTAATAGTGCTTCTTACGTAAGAAACTCTATTTTCTAACTAGTTGATACCATGAGTGATTTTTTAATTGATTCTTTCAGAACCAAAACACCAAAGATCCTAGAGAAATCCATAGCCAGTGAATATAGCAAAATGAGAATATATTTACATTGAGTAAAAAATATCCTTTACTTCAAACATCCGTGTAGTATATGAGATAGAAGTCAGCTAGTCTGTCTTTTCATTTTTCTGATAGTGACTTGAGATGACCTTTTATTGGATGCCAGTTATTCAATGCCCGTTTGATGATCTCCATCTCCCCAATATGCAGCCTCTGATCTTTCAACCTGAGTGCAGCTGAAAGCCAAGGGGGATACTCCAGCTCTTGAAAGCTTTCAGTAGCTGATTTTTAAAATTATGATCATAGGGTGCTCACTCAGATCCCTTTCATCTGAGACTCCTGCAAATGCATTATACACTAATTATTAACTAATAATAAACAGAACAGCCACCATGCCGTCATGCATTATTTTTCTCTCTTTTTATTTTCCTGCCCATTTCTCTTTTTTTTATTGCCCCTATTTACTTATTTCTTTCTCTCTACACATTCCCTATATTTATGTTGAAAAACCAAAACAAAAATACTTGTATTTATATTAAAAAGGGATAGGTAGAAGAACCAGAAGCATTAGTATCTCCTTTCTCTGAAATCCTTATCTATACCACCCCTATGAGCAGTTAACTTACCTTGTCAGAGTTTCAAGTTCTTCTGTAATTATAATTGAATTTCATGGTCTCTACTGTCATATTTATCTCTAATGGTCCATGAGTCTAAGTTACCTTTTTGTTCCAGGATAGGTCTTAAAGAAGAATTTGCCTTTGGGAAAACCTGAAAACTAGATGGAATTTATTTTTATGGACACCTCTCCCATTTCTATCCCTGTCTTTTGGTCTGAAATCATTGTCATGGAATCAATGCCTGCCTGCTTTTTAATCCTGAACAAGGGCCCATATATTACCACCAAGACAGGATTCACGATTGCTGAGCAACTTCCCATGTTCTCCTCATGAGCGGTCTCCATCAAAATATTCCCATCTTATTTCTTGACATCAGGACAATTCTAGAAACTCGCTAATCTAAAATTCTCATTTATGACAAACTGATAAAATACAAATTTCCATGAGAGAAGTTATATCAAAGTATTACCAACCAGGCAGAGGGGGATTCTGCAGATAACATATATTTCCCTAAGAACCCAGTCCCAGCTGGTGAATTTTCAAGTATTATGTCAGATCAGTGGGGGAGATAGTTTTCCTAACAAGTGTCTTCCCCTGAGGCCACTGACCTCTTCTTCTCCCAACAGATCAAATGGGTACATTTCTACTGTAGTCACTGCCTAAAGTGCTTTAGGATCTTTAATGCATGCAGGGAAGACTGAAGGGCACAGTGCTCTCAGAAGCCAGAGAGCCTATGAAAGGAGATATTGGAGTCAACTTTTCCTGGTCGAGAGATGTGCTTTTATCAGAGATATTTGTAGGGTAGTTAAGTATGTGAGCTTTGTAGACAGATCTGGATACAAACCAGGCAGCAATGACTCAAGGGGTAGCTTGAAGCTTTGAAAATCGCCAAATCTCTATTAGTTCTTTTCTCATAACTAGAGCAACTCTAAATAAAAACACAAACTAAGTAAAATCAGTATGATTATCATGCAAACAGAGTTTTAAGATACATGTACCAAGATAACCTTCCAGCCAGATCATCTCCATCCTATATAAAATACCCAAGCCACTATTAAAACCTATGTGTTAATTGGCCACAATGCCCTGTCTCTATACCTACTACTCCCATGCCTATGAGAAGATTGCCAACTGCTATTATTTCCTTACAGGCTTTCTCTGAAGCAAAGAAAGTTACTGTACAGTTATGGGGAATTGTTCTTCCAGCAGCCGACTTCATGACCGAGCAGACTTGATGGATACATATCCCAGCTTCCACCCATCTGGACTGGGATAAGTCTGAGGGATGTAGTCTGCTGTTTGCAAGAGTTTCCCCACAGGATAAAGCTCTGGTCAGGGATAGTGATAATCTACTAAACAATGCACCTCATATTGGCTACCATCCTTTCAGTTTCTCACTGTACTTCTCTCTACTGCTGTTCCCTGCACTTCCCATTAAACGCTTCTACTCAACTCCTTCACTAGGGTCTCCCTCCTAGGACACTAAACTAAGACAGCCTGGATTTGCCAGTTTTCAGGATAGTTACGTACTTTCCCTTAGCCTCCCTTTCCTTATTTTTAAAATGAAAGTGACAACCTGCTTTATAGATTATTTTGTGATGACTTAGTAAAATCACACTTGTAAATCACTTAGCACAATGAACGGCAAATACATGCTAAGAGTTCAGTGAGTGTTAGATCAGATGGTATTTATTACCATATTGCTGTCATGATTAGGAATGGGACATAGCAAACTTACTAAAAGTATTCAGAAGTACATTTAAAATACACATACATGTAAAAATGAACCAGTATTCCACTGTCTACAACTAGAGGTTTTTGTAGGGTGCAGTTATCCATATTATCCATGCTGACTGTCCAATGAACATGCTTGAGATGAGACTTTTTCTATGTGTTCCCAACTATACTGATCAAACACATAGTTTATTTTCACAAAGGGTGCATAGGAAGCACCAGGTACTGCAATGTATACCACTTTCTAAGGTGGAAAGTTCTATATGCTTCTGACGAGATATAGGGATATCATGCTAGTATTGTTAAGGGTGAACAAAAATACTGACAGGTCCATGAGCTTCTTTTGTGAACAAGCTTACGTTCCTAGATTCACAGGTCAGGATATTTTCAAATTAATGGCACTTTCTGGAGTTCAGGAGAATAAAGGAAGAGCCTTACTTCTGGTAAATTTATCCTGCCAAACACTCTATTGTAAAATTATATTCAATGCAATCCAGTAGTACAAATATGCAAATAATATTAGGTTGTTAAAGTTTTCAAAAATTGTAAGAACTTTTAGCTAGTGTGGATAACCCAAACATAAGTGTGTGTGTGTGTGTTTGCTTGTGAAAAATTCAGAATACATTTACAGAAATTAACTGGCCCAGTTGAACTTCTCTTAGAAATCACTCCTGCCTGAAATAACTGAAATACTGATTATTGTCACTATGATTGTTGTTATAATTGTTTCAATTATCCATGTAACTGCACCAATTTTCCAGAATATTCTTCTTATAGATATGTGCCTACTTAAAATGTTCAATCAGAGGATACTTATAGTCGTGTACAATTAAATTTGCATGGCAGTCAATGGCACATTCTCGAGAAAACACAGTGGTGGAAAATTAATTTTTAAATATAGATTTCATTAAAAAATGGTGAACATTTGTTAAGAGACAAGTTTTAAGACTAAGATGGGATATCATTTTGAATCAAATTTAATTTAGTTCATTAGATTTTTGTCAATACGATTTTAAAAAACATAACAATGAAATCAAAGATACTGAACTTTTGTATCAAATTCAAATCTTCCCAAAGTATTTTTTAGAGGACAGCATTAATCTAATTGATATACCTGGTGTCTTCCCCCCACTATATCATAATCTTATTATTTAATAGGTACACACAGTTGAGAAAATTGACCTATTATTCTTTAATAATAATAGGTACAGCATATTAATAGTAATAGGAACACTAATACATGAGCACAGATATAATTCTGTGGAACATGATACAATGATGGGTGTGTGTGTGTGTGTGTGTGTGTGTGTGTGTGTGTGTGTATTTGATAGAAATGGATAGAAAGGCAAACATGATACTAATTTAGTCCAAATTATTTGAGTTTGTGCCACGATATATATACACACAAGGAAACAAGAAGATTACAATCCAGTGGTGATGATGTGTGGTTTGAAGCTCATCTAGATAGCCATAAGCAAAACCAAAGAGAAATGAGGCAAGCTTCTGATTTGAAATGCACTTTCACCTGATCTATTCAGGTCAATCTCTGAAGCAAAAGAAGTGATTTCATTTGAAAGATATAAACAATAGTGTGGAGTCTCTTAATCACCATATACAGGGTCTTAACCATGGTGTGTGGGTTTGATAGGAATTCACTGGAATTATATACCGTATATAAAGAATGAATGTGACGTGCAATTTTTATATGTCTGCAAAGAAGCCTGTTCTTTGGTTTACATTGTCTTCACTATTGTATTTTCATTTGCATGAGTTGGCTTATGTGTGTGTGTATCTTTTATGGGGATGAGGGCAACAGAGTCGTTACAAAAGAAACACACATGTTTGTGGGTGATTAGATGAATAATAGTTTTATTACTATCCGTTAGAGAGAGTTCTCTGCCTTGTCCCCCCAAGGTGTGAGTGGGAATTAAAGCGAGTTGGCAATTACAAAGCTCCTGCTGCTGAATGTGAGAGCAGGCACTGCCGTTATTGGCAGAGATTTCCCCCCCTTTCCTTCTTTCTTGAGGCTTAAGACAAGTTTGGAGGCCAGTCGTTTCTCCTCTGCACTCTACTGGCTGTTGCAGCCTGAAGCTAGCTTGTTATAACCTACTTAGGCAGTGGGGAACTGTCACTCACCACTTCAGAATCAATGGTTGCAGATGGAAGCTCGGATGCAGTGCCTTTTCCCCCTGCAGTAACAAGCAGTTAATAGATTTTATTATAATTATTTTAACTGCACAAGCTCAGAAGGAAACTTAGAGGTATGCAGGTTTGCTAATCAAAATCACATACACTCTCTCACAACAAAGGGCAATGGAATCTTTTGAAGGTACCGTACTTAGAGTTGAGTAATATTAATAATGATACAAATAATAAATTCATTCCATAGGGAATTTGTTTGCATGAACCTGAAATGTCAGTTTATCAGAATTTTGCTAAAGGAAAGAAATATTCACCAAGCTGTCATCAAGGGAGTGACATTTGATGATATATGTATACATAGGACTATGTCTCTGTGGATATGTGCATACATACGGTTGCATTCATATAGTTAAATTTTTTCTTATTTCTCTCAGGGATATAGAATAGTTAAATATTTTCAAAACTGAGAGGCATATCTCAACTCAAAGGAAAAAAATTCACATATTCTGTTTCTCTTTGTTAAACTTATCAGTTATAATTTCTGATCGGGAACTTGCCATAATGCAGAGACTATTCTGCTAAGGGAGAGATGGGAAGTTTTTTGCCATAATTTTAAATCCACATT
Organism: Paguma larvata; assembly: GCA_030068075.1. Classification (NCBI taxonomy): domain Eukaryota; kingdom Metazoa; phylum Chordata; class Mammalia; order Carnivora; family Viverridae; genus Paguma; species Paguma larvata. Next base: position 32,484,518 of record CM057835.1, read on the forward strand.
TACCTATAACTGTCTGCTGTAGTTTGGTAATCACATTTCACCTCCTTTGCTTGGTAATTTTTATGGTAGGACTTAAGAAGAGCTCTGAGAATAATTCAGGAAATAAAAATCAGTAATAGAAAGGAAAGGATCCATAGAAGGACTAATCTAATACATACTTTTAGGATTGCTAGGAAGTCTTCCATATTAAAAAAAAAAAAAAATCCCTGCTCTTTGGACTTTAAATTCTACCAGTAGTTACTTCACTCCTATAAGTTAATACCCTTTGTTCCAAGAAACGTGACGTTCCTCTACCATTAGCCTGTGTTGTAGACACCATTCCTTCTCTCTTCTCAAAGCCTCTCAAGATAGAGGCTTGAAAATACCAGATACTTATGTTTCCGGCCCTTTCTTTCTATAGTACTTGTCATGTAACCCAATTGTAGCCAATAAGACAAGGAAGAACGTCTGCTGGGGGCTTCTGGGAGAAGTTTAACTCTACTGTAAAACAGAGAACTCTTGCCCCATGTTCCTTTCCTTAGACATGTTCACATAGCTACTGGAAGGTTGTTGTAGAAACTGTCTAGTGACCAAGAGAACACACCACTTAGTCACTGAACATATCACTTACTCATTGATTAGGACAAAATAAGAAATTAGGATAAGAGCCTAGTAAGGATATTGGTGAGTCAGTATACAAAGCCTGGAACCATCTATATCCAAGGCAATTTTTGTGGGAAAACATTCCAGAAATTCTTTCCAGATTTTCTTTCAAAATCAAACCAGAGTAGGAGAAGCAGATCTTATACTGCCTGCTTTCAAGACTTTATATAAAGCTGCAGAATTCAAGAAAATGCGGTATTGCATAAAGATTGACTAATAGATAAAAATACTAAAACAGAGAATCTAGTAATAGGCTCACAATTATATTGTCATTTGCTTTGCAATTAAAAAGCCAAAGCATTTCATTGAGCAATGAAAAGTACTGTCAACAAATGATGCTGCAATAACTATAAGAAAAGAATCTATATCTATATATCTATATATAGATATATTTGTGACTTGCTAACTTATTTTATTAAGAGTATGCTTTGATGAGCAGAACTTGTTTTCACGAACTGTCAATAATCATTTCTTTCTTTTATCTTACGGTTATTGTTGTATGTCCTGCTTAAAAAAATGTTACTTGCTCCTAAGTCGGGAAAATAGTTTCTTCTGTTTTCTTCTAAAATCCTTGTGGTTTTAGCTTTGATGGTTAGGTCTAAAATCCATTTTCAGTTAATTATTATATATGGTGTGAGATCATATATATATAGATATAAAGCTATAGATACAACTTACCTTACACCATACACAAAACTTAACTCAGAATAGGTTAATGAGTTAAGCATAAGACCTTAAATTGTGAAATTCCTAGAAGAAAATATCAGGAAAGCTTCTTGATATTGGCCTAGGCAAGAATTTCATTTGTTGATTTATTTATTGATTTATTTATTATTTACTTATTTATTGTGTGTGTGTGTGTGTGTGTGTGTGTGTGTGTGTGTGAGAGAGAGAGAGAGAGAGAGAGAGAGACAGAGAGAGAGAGAGAGAGAAGAGAATCTCAAGCAGGTTCCACACTGACAGTGTGGCCTGATGCAAAGCTCGATCTCACAAACTGTAAGGACATGACCTGAACGGATGTCAAGAGTCAGATGCTTAATTGACTGAGCCAACCAGGTACCCACTTGGCAATAATATCTTGAACATGGCATCAAAAGCACAGGCAGCAAAAGCAAAAATAGACAAGGAGGATTACATCAAACTAAAAAGCTTGTGCACAGCAAAGGAAACAATCACCAAACTGGTAAGCAACTAACAGAATGGGAGAAAATTCTTGAAAACCATATATCTGATAGAGGTTAATATCCAAAATATATAAGGAACTCATACAGTATCAAAACAAAAATATAAAAAAGGCAAAAAATTAAAAACAAAATCTAATTTAAAAACAGGTAAAAGAACTAAGTAGATGTTTCTCCAAAGAAGTCATACAAATGGCCAGCAAGTACATAAAAGTTCTAAGATCACTGATTATCAGGGAAAGGCAAATAAAAAATACAATGAGGTATCATTTCGTATCTGTTAGGATGGCTGTCATAAATAAATAAATAATAAGCATTGAAAAATAAGTGGTGAAAACAGAAATTTACAGACTACTGGTGAGAATGTAAATGGTGTACTTGCTATGGAAAACAGTATGGAGGTTTCTCAAAAAATTAAAAATAGAACTACCATATGACCCAGACACATGAAGAGATGCTCAACATCACTCATCATCAGGGAAATACAAACCAAAACCATACTATTCAACCATAAAAATTAAGCAAGCCCTGTAACAACATGAATTTGTAACAACATGAATGAACCCGGAGGGTATTATGCTGAATGAAATAATCCAGATACAGAAAGAAAAATTGCTACATAATACCACTTATATGAATAATATAAAATAGTCAGACTCAGAAGCAGCAAGTAGAATGGTGGTTGCTAGGTGGAGAAGAAATGGGTGTTGGCAAAGAGTAAAAAGTTTCTGTTAATACAAGATAAATAAGAACTAGAGATCTATTCTACAGCATAGTGTCTATAGTTAACAGTATTATACTGTATACTTAACATTTTGCTAAGAAGTTAAATCTTATGTTTAGTGTTATCATCATCATCATCATCATCAACAGGACAATAGAAAACTTTTGGAGATGATGGGTATGTTTATGGCATAGATTATAGAGATGGCTTTACAGATACATACTTGTTTCCAAACTCATCAAGTTGTATGCATTAAATATGTATAGCATTTTGTATGTCAATCATACCTCAATAAATTGTTGTGTGTGTTTTTTTTTAAGAACTAAAGTAAATAGAATGATCTTGGAGATCTAGTTCTTTAATTATGAAAGAGCTATACAATAGAGTAGATTTCCCCCTTGGTATTTCCTTAGTAGGAATCAACACCCCTACTAACCATGTAGGAGCTCTTGCTGATTTACACAGACATGCAAAACGCCCTCTCTTTTTATTCAATTATGATAATGGTGGTGAGAATTATGAAATAATATGAGATTAACACTGACACCTAACATATTAAGACGTCTGATTATGGAGGATAATGCCTTCTTTTCAATAAGTGTTTAACTGGCTTCTAACCACAACCATTAATAATTTCATACATATCTGTATAACATTGACTTTCAAAAAGCTTTTATTCCTATACTTCATATACAGATAATTTCTTACCTTCTCCTCTACCCCAGACCCAGTCTCATATTTCCCTGAATTAGATTTGACCTAAATGAGAAGCTTAGCCTTTTGCATGATTCTTTTATGGACTGTATTTTCCCCAAATGGAAGGAAAGTCAATTTTATTTGAATGATCTCCTATCTCTCTAACTTGTGATTCAATTCATATCATATGCACAGAGTAGAGATATTCATAAGTAAATATTATTTTGAGATGTTTAAAATTTCATCTTCCATCATTAGCATATTCCAGGACTAAATTTCTTAAGCCAAAGTTATATTTTGAATCATTGCATAGCTTCTCTACTTTGCATGAGCATATGTTTTGGTAATCATTAGGATGTTTTCCAAATGCATCCAGTTCTCCCTTCTATGAACATGGTAGGATTGTTATTTCTGGCTTTATGTTTCAGTGGGGCTGCATGACTACCTCTGGCCATTGAGTAGTGAAAGTCAGAGACTCAGTTATACTGAGACCCTACAGAGCTTTCCCTCACTCTCTATTACAAAGATAGCAATGTTTCAAACAGTGACTTCTCCATCACCCTGGTTCCAAGTGGGACTCACACTCTGAAGAGCTTCATCCTAAGGAACATAAAGAATAAGTAAAAAATACATCTGTGTTCTTTGTTTTCATTGAGATTTGAGGGTTGTTTGTTGTCACATGTAGACAATTCTGATGAGTACACGTATAGACTTAGCTTATAGTTATTTTATAATTGAGAGGGAAAATAAATATTTATTATAAATATAAATTTAAAAAATATATAAATTTTAGAGTTTGCCATGTCTACACAAGTCTAAATTAATGTCATAAACACAATATTTTCTTCTAATTTTGATCAACATTCAAGAGTTTTTTAAACCTATTGTACAAAGACATTATGTTAGAATTTTGATATAGAGTAATGAATAAAAACTAGAGTATAGGTAGTTGGCCCTAGGGAAATTACATTCTTGTTAGGGAAATAGACATTAAATAATGTCATATACTGCTAATTTCTGAGTCCGTTTATACTTGGACTGCGTTCCAATAGAATCAAACCAAGGAGGGATCATAAACTCTGCCAACATTTACTTTATGTTGATAAGAGTGTGCTATGAGGCAAGATATTTATACTCTTGAAGGGAAATATCACAAGGGGCAATATTTAAACAAGTAAGTAAAGTTCTAGTTCTAGATTATAAATCTGTGTTTAAATCAATACAACAATAGTGGAGTTGTAAGAAGCCAAGTCAGATGCCAAGGAATGAGTCAAATTCATTGTGTTTCAACACAGGTCAGCAACTTCAATGGAAACCTGTAAGCTATATAGAAAATTCAGGTAGGAGCCAGCACAGCAAAGGCTACAGAAGCCAAGATGCACCCAACACTCAAAAGCAAAGCAAGTCAAATGTTCAAGAGGTGAGACTAATACAGTTTACAGTGTTTTTTTTCCCCATAGTTGCTAACTCAGCCTCTAATTTAGTCTTCAGGTTTGTTACTGGACAGAACATTAGCCTCTTTCAAAGTGCATGAGAAGCTACACCTTAGCAGGGATGAGAGACAAAGACATTTCAGAAGCAAGATTCTTCTTCTGAAAACTACTGTATAGAATCACTCGACCAAAAGTTGCTGCTCCATATATATTTTTGAAAGAGTAATTGAAAAGTCAGAAAAGTGGAATCAAGTCTATTCGAAAACTATGAATGAAATAAGACAAGTTCATTGTTCTTTGTTTGATGAACTATTCAACTATTATTTGTCTTAATACTCCAAGTCCAGGTACTCTCCCCTTTGAATGACAGACACATGTATCTCTCCACTGAATCTTTCATTTCCAGGAGAATGGAAACTTGGACTTCATACAGTTATCTCCAGGGCACTTGTGCTGATGTCATTAGACATCTCTTTGGAAGCTGGGAAACTTGGTTGGCAGAAAAATCATTAAACCACTACAAAATGAGCCAAGGTTTATGGTGTTTAAAGTTTTTTTTTTTCTCAAGAAATGTATTTATTTTAATTTACATTTAGATGAGGTTTACAGCAGCAGATGGCAGGAATTTCAGTCAATTTGTAAGAAGCGACAGGCATTTTACCCAATGAGACAGCAAAAAGCAATAGTACTTGTCTTTCTCCTTACCTTTTTGGACAACCATGTCAGAAAAAAAAATGTAAACCAATGAGAATTCTCAAGCCAGATATATATATAAATTCAGATGGAAGAAATCCAAAAGTTTTCCAAACAGACCATTTCAGCGTATGGGAATTGAATCTCTAAGGAACAATTAACAGCTAGGTAGAATAACTATTATTTCACCTATATTGCAAATGTTATTATTTTTATTCCAAAAGAATAACTTCCAAATTATGAAATGCATATGTTATGGAACCAGGATACCTTCCTATCTTTGAGTTTATCTCCATAACTGATTCTCTATAATGGCTTTCTGAGCTTTAGTTACCTTTCATCAAACGTACAGGAGATAAAATTTTGTCTACAGATTATTATAAAAATCAAATATATATGAAAATTTATGTGAGGTATAAGGGCAAACTTTGAAGTAATTTCTAAGTCTTTGTTATTATGATTATACATAAAAATGAGGAATTCTATTATAAGACCTAAGGGAAGAGATATTTTTGAAACCACTGTTAGTAATATTTTTTTAATGATTGGAACGATTGCAGAACTGAACATTCAAAAACAGAAAATTAGGAACTAACCAAGGTACACTAACAAATTTACCCAGAATAGTTTTCTTTTTTTCATATGGTTATCAAGCAATCAGATGAGTGCTATGGCAGAAGCAAATCTTGGTTTTAATAAGGATTTGCCACGATTTCTCATATTATGCATGAAATTTTAGAAATATTGACATATATACATTTAGCTCCTTTAAAAGTAGTTGAATACTTATAAACAATATTGATTGTATACCCTGTGGTGGGGGAAATTTTAGGATATGAAAACTACTTTAAGGGCATGCCATCCATAGCAGAAGCATACATGATAAGAAACATACATAAGTCAGGAAAATGGGTAAATTATTGACAATCCACACATACAAATATCTGGTGCCCACACCTTTACTAGGCGGCTTACCATTACTATATGACCTGAAAGACTTGAAGTAGAGCGGTTCCATATCTGGCATGAAGACCATCTGGTAGCCATTTAAATGATCCAATTTCTTGGTCCCATTACTAGACTTTGTGTTTTAGGAGGTCTGGTTAGAGGAAAGAATCATTTGATTTGAATAGTTTTGCAAGTAACTTTGATATGTGGTGATGTTTGGGAACTAGTAAAATAGTGTAATTCTCTTATTTTGCTTTTGCAGAGAAGTAAAAGGAGCTGTCCAACAGTAAACATTTAACTATAAACTAAGCTGGGAGGCAAGCTCAGGTCTTTTTCTTTTTGTGTAAGAAATTATACCAAATATACATCTGTTTACTGATCCTCTGGTATTAGATAAGTATCATATGGACAGTCAAGATTTGATTAAAGGAAATAGGAGAAGGTCTCCAATCTTACCACCCAACAATAGAAACTTTCCCGACTATCATTTCACTGATAAACCTTAATGATATGAAGACTCTGAGACCTAGAGAATTCACTAATCCAATCAAAATAGTTGAGGGGGTGGGGAGGAGGCCTCATGTTATATCTTTATTAGATAAAAGTTTTAATTATCTGATAACACTTTAGTTATCAGCACTGCTGTACCAGCAAATGTTAAACATCTGGTTTATCTGGTCTAGCTCCTCTACCTTCCAAAATATCAGCTGTGTGTGTGTGTATGTACCCCTCTCTGCATTGTGCAGACATGTGTATGTACACATACATATTTGCATTATAAATTCTAAAAGGTAAAAAACTGTATGGCACGTAATTGAAAGTAGCAACAAAATATACTATACTTACTACAGATTCCATACAGCTAAAAGAATGTTAGCTTTTTGTTAACATTCTTAGAATGTTTTGATTTTTTCTTATCTCTTACAGCTTAGATCAATCTATGATTGTAAATGACTAATGAGTACAGTTTAGACTTCATGATGGTTGATATGCTATGTCTGTTTACACGTAAGAATACAGTAAAATAATGAAGACTTCCAGAAACTTCACTTATTTGAAAATGACATTCTTTACTTAATTGGATAATTGTTTTTAAATACTGAAAAAAAAATTTCCTCAGTTTTTGTACTATTTGCAATGTGAGGGCTACTGACACATATTTTTAGATTAATCTGCATTAATAACACTTGATTCATTGCTTCCTTAAGTCAAGACAATCAACAAAGCAATAAATCAAGCTCTAATTTGTAGTGTTTCCTGGTTTCTGTGAATTTCAAGCTATCCAATGTGATATAATTGAATGTGGGGTCAGGAAGAGAGGCTGTGTCTTTGTGCTCCATGATACCGCATTTCCTCTCTAAAGACAAAATAAACATAGCTATGTTTAAAAGCACAGATAATAGTAACATGTCGTTAGCTATTTAGGAAGGTATGTGTTGAGTATTCTGTTTTGTTTGTTTGTTGTAATATACTATAAGTATGGTGAATGTAATTTAATTCTTAATAAAACCGTTTAATGACTGGCTTTTAAATATTCTGGAAATTTAAAAATTGGTGCTTATGAGGCAGTACACCTGGTACACCAGGGGCTCAGTTAATACTTTGGTTGAAACTGTAAAGGAAAGGGAGAACACTAATTTTAAAGATAAATTCCACTAAGAGAGGAAAGTGATGTTCCAACGAAAAGCTGCATACATCGGGGGCGCCCGGGTGGCTCATTCAGTTAAGTATCTGACTCTTGATCTCAGCTCAGGTCTTGATCTCGGGGTTGTGAGTTTAAGCCCCATGTTGGGCTCTGTGCTGGGCTTGAAGCCTACTTTAAAAAAAAAGTGCTGCATACTGTAAGATGATGCGATGCAACTTCGGGGGTTAAATTTCAGCGTAAGCATTTTCTTTAAGCATTCATTTCCCTTCACGTAATGTTAAAGTGAGGTTACCCAACTAAATTTAAAGAATCGTATATCCTTTTTAAAAGAATGATTTCTCAGCAAGTCATAGAGTCAGAAAAAAACTACTTCTAAGAAGTTTGGAGATAAACAGATACAAATAAGGCCTGGCAACCATGCTAGACTTAATCAGTTGACCACTAACCCCCGCAACATTGTATTGATCTGTTGTTGGGATCTATTCTAGTTTGAGAGTAACGCCTATTTTGTGAAGTTTAATTACAGATGAACTTTACCATTAGCCTCCACTCCCATGCCTTTCTGCCTGGGCTAATTCATAGCAAAAATGGACACAGCTTATGAGATGTCTTTTGTTAGGAGTGTTATCAAACTTCCGAAGAGTTCCTGTCAGTTCGTAATTTGTAAAACAATATTAAAAGGAAAGACATAAGTTTCTAAAGTTTTCTGTCATTTTCTTTTGTCTCTATTCAAGAACATTGTTTTAACCTATAAAATTCAGTTAGTGACTATCTACACACTTCAGAAAAGTTCACAGCGAAGGCAAATATTCCAATTATTCAATCAAGTTGAAAAGTAAATTCCTCAAATACAGATTAATTTTGGATCACGGAAAAGTTAATGATACCTTCTTTTTGGTTTGGTTTGGCTCTTTACTGCAATCAGAGATACCTATTTATCCCTCAGGAGTTTGAGCCATGCATTGCCAGGAAATCCAGTGGTCTTTGAAAGTTACTAAAAGTGACCCAAAAGAAAAAAAAAAATCATGTTTACTGCCATAGAGGAACTAATGATCAAGTTAGGGAACTAAACTAATTCACAAGAAACTACTAGAATTATTTTAGGACAAGATATAACCATATCCTAAATTAAATGCTTAAAGATAGAAATGATATGGTATGAATGATACAGCTTGAAATATATGAGACTATTATAGACCCTTATAAAGAGAGAAAATGTGTGTGTGAGTGAGGGTACGTGTAAAAATTCATACGTAAAAATTCACAGTGGGAAAGTAAAACATGTTCTAAGACATGTTCTCTGCCCTTTGGGATTTTACCAGCTGGTTGGAGAAAGAATAAAGCAGGCCATATAAACAGTTAAACAGTGACAGAAATCTGATATACTTAGCTCCTATTCTCTGGGAGAGTACTCTCTGCAGATACCAGGAAGGGAGGTCATTTTGGACTAGAAGCAACTGGGAAGTTTGAACAGAGAAGTAAAGATTTAGTTGAAAGTTATAAGCTGGTGAGTATTTTTTCTCTACTCAATAGGGAACAAGAAATTCTAGGAAGGAAGAACAAGGAATCTGAAAGGAGAGTGGGGTGTCTGAGCAGTAGTAAGAATCAGCTGAATGGACAGATCAATTGAGAATTTAAAAGCACTGGATGGGCAACAGAGGGGCGTCCTGTAGGATATTTTGGAAGCTAGGTTAAGAAGTTGGTACTTCATCCTCATTGGTGATGAGACGTCGAAGTAGCCCTTTCTTCTGTAAAGAGATTCAGCGTTAACAGTATCTTAGGAATAATAGTTTTTTCTAACTGACCTGGAGTGCCAGTGTGTCTTCTTTACTGGTGAAGATATCCAGCCCTCTCGGTGGCTTTCTTCAGTAGTGCCTCGTTGGCTGAAACCTTCTGCTTCTCTACCACCATATAGTGCTTGTCCAGGTTGAGGACTAGGGTGAGGCAAGTAAGGCATTCATGTCAGGAGCAAAATGCAAGAGGCATGACAAAAGCAGTAATTAAGATAAATAGGTATTTTAATGTAATATTTTCAAAAAATATAAATCAATGCCAAATTCCATATGAACAAAATATCAAAAAAATCAAACAATGTGAGGCTCAGTATTCACCATGTGTATCCACATGCCCTGCCTCATTTGATCCTAATGACCACTATGTAAGGACCATAAGACAGTGGTGTTCCTCCCAGGAAATTACCAGGGCAAGTACAACTCAGAGAGATTCACTCACTTGCATTAAATATGGGGAACTGCCACTCAAGCCTAGAGATTCCTCTAGAAAAAGTAGTGTTTTCCCATCCTGGGGGACTGGCATGTCCTCTTATGGATGCTGTCTGAATAGAACTGGGGAAGGTACAATTGAGAGATCTCAGAACACTCATAGTAGATAATAATGTAAGCCTAGGAGGTTTGCTGTGTATGATCCTCATTCTCTTAAACATAATTCTACCGGAATATTTCTTTTCTTTAATTTTTAGAAATTTTTATTTATTTTTGAGAAAGAGAGGGAGAGAGAGAGAAAGAAGGAGGGAGGAAGAAAGAGGGAGGGGAAGAGAGAGAGGGAGATGGAGGATCCAAAGCTGTCTCTGCACTGATAGCAGGGAACCCGAAGCAGGGCTTGAACTCACAAACCTGTAAGATTGTGACCTGAGCCGAAGTTAAGTTAGATCTTAATGGACTGAGCTCCTCAGATAGCCCTCGCCAGAGTATTTCTGTTAAGATTTGGGAGGGGGGTAGGGAACAAGGCCTAGAAGAGGTAAATAAGATTATTCCAAAAGAAAAAAAAGGTAAAGAAATTTTCACTTACAAAGAGACTGAAATAATCTGAAATAAAAAATAAAAAATAGTTGAGAATAGAAGAATGTAAATTACATGCTAAAACGTATGCAAATAATATATGGCCCTAGTATTCCATACTCTGGCATATAACCCTCAAGGATTAAAACTAGCTGAATCCATTACATTTTGTCATAGTCTGTGAATTGGATTTACTAGTAAAACCAACTCAGATAAATTTTTATTTATTATTTAGTTGATGAAGATGGTTCCAAGGTCACTAATAAGCAGGTTTAATTTCTCTAAAACCCCATCCTGTTTGGATCCAGGGTCTGGTCTACACCTTGTGTTCCCATCTGCACTTGCTTTGATTTGTCACTTGGACATTCATACTGACCCCATCTGCACACTGGTCTCTGCCAGCCCAGAAACTGATCAGTTGCGTTAGAGGGATGGATGCTGGGCCTGAAAATGGTGATGAGGACTGCAGGCAGTGGCTCAGTGTGTTAGAGGCCAAAGCCTGTGACCAGAGCCAATATTCAGTCTATTGGACCCAGGAGTTGGGTCTCAAGTGCTAGGTGCACGGCAGGTGGACTCTTGAGATTGCCAGGCAGCAGCAGTTGGATTTGCCAAGGTTCTGCTCACAGTTTGAGTGCTGTAGCCTTATAAACATGGTTGAAGCAGTGGCTTACTCCACTTAAGTTCCCTGACAAAAACATTGTCCCTCTTTCAAAACTCAAATAAAATCTCACTCAACAGGAAAGTAAGCCTCCTGCACGTGGAAAGGAACCGCTCTTTGACAAAACACTTGCTTCTAGTGGGAGACAGAAAGAAGGATAGGGCCTTGCCTGCCCCACCGGGTTAGCATTGAACTTATGTTTATTTCAGCGATCCAACCCACAGAAAGGAAACCATGGCCTTACCAGACATGTTATGGAAATTAAATGAAATAATGTTCACGACACAGCTTTAAAAACAACAAAATGTAGTATCTTAGAAATTGTCTTTTATTGAAAAACAGTATTGGTTTTGAATAAACTAGAATATGTCTTTTTTATTTCTCCTTAGAAGGGATATATAAGTAATTTGAGTTACCATTAATCTTGCACAATTTACTTCTTGCCCCCAAATTCCAGCTAAGGGTTGATTTTGCTTATTCCCTAATCATAATCTTTTGTATGTTTTCCTATTTCCGTGACATAATTCATAGTGATTTTTCTGCCTGGAAAACTGATTTGACTTCTATTTGTCTCAGTAAGAACTTTGCCTCTCTCTTTAAGTCCCACCTTTAATACTATTTTCTCCATAAAAAATTTTAGTCTCCTTCTTGCTCCTTGAAACTTTGAAAACACAATCTTTGTATTTTGTTATGCTACAACCTGCCTCCTTAGAATATAATCATTTATGTCCTTGAATTATTCCTTCTCAAAAATTTTATTCTTTGGTGGAGGAGTGGGGGACAAGACACCTACAAGGCCTAGGGAAAGCCTCCAGCCATATAACTCTTTAACGTCTTTAACAGATGTTGTTAGTATAAACCAAAGATCATTCTAGACTCTTTCTCCACAAATTTCCTTTGGTAAAACGTATCTGCAAAAATCCAAATGTGTCTTCACTGTTCTAAAATATGGATACTAAAAGTATAGAAGGAATTTCATTTTTTGCCTTTTTTATTTTTGTACATAAAGATGGGGACTTAATAGGAGTTATTTCTGAAACAGAAATCCCAGTAAGCCTTCCATGACCATGAGAAAACTGGAAGAAAGAATCCTGCAGAGGGCTTTCCATGTAATCTTGGAACCCATAGTGTAGTAGGCAGCCTCTAAGACAGAATTCATCTGACTCACTTTGGTAAAAGAAATTATTCAAATCTTGAAACACAGTAAATTACAGTGATGTATGTGAAATCCCCTAGCATATTTCTGGTACCCAGTAGATATTCAGCATACAGTAAACTAAAGGCAAAATGAGCAAGAAGAGCACGCATGCTTTTCATACACCACAGTGCTAGATAAGGCAGCGGGAATAATGATGGATGAACAAACACTTGAACTGATCACTCCTCCCTGTATCAGACCCAGGACCCACCCGCCATGTACCCAGGGAGATGAGATGAGTACATATGTACGGGAGGTGGAAGGTCATCCTGCCTCTCATTGACAAGTTGGCCAAATCAAAGTGGATCACGTCAGCCTGGTTTGGTTTGCCCAAAGGGAAGCCAGGCTGTCAGAATCCTTTACCGTCCTGAGTCCAGTAAGAAGTTGGGAGAGTGCAGTTGCAAGATTAATTCCATTATCTTAGGTCAGTGGTTTAATATGATTCATCTTCAGACCTTAGGCAAAATGATCAGTGCACATTTTCAAATTGTAGCTAACTCATTTGTTCCCATGCATTCCTAATGAGACACTAAGAAACCTGGTTTCTGGTGTTGTGTGGCACTTGCAAGGCATGTGACAAAGCCACTTAACTACTGTATGCTTCAAGACTGAGGTGAACACTTGCCCCTCATTGCCTGTCATAGTCCCTGTTTATGCCTGTTGTCACTCTAATTATTAATGCCATCTTTTTTCATCTTCAAAAGCGTCCACGTTTGGACAAATAAATTACAAGGTCACTCTACTTTTCAAATAAGGTTTGTGGGCAAATGATCTATAATGTCTATTGCTCCTGTAGATTTCTACAACTTTAACTAATGAAGAAAACACATCTAAAATGAGGCACAATTAAATACATATATATTTATATATATTTGAGTGCCGTACTATACCACATGTTTATATTCCATCTAAACACACAATACTGCAAACACATTTACAGAGTTAGACGCAATTCAGAAAACTCTCTGACATCTGCAGTCTTCTTCCAATGCTCTTTGATAGATAGATGCAAAGAGACAGCGCAACTTCACAAACTGATGTGAATTTACCTTAATTTTTTTTATTTGTTCTCATCTTTCTGGTCTATAAAGAAAGAGAGGTCCTTTTTACTTCTGAAAGTCTTGTTGTTGGGAGTTCATTGAGCTTCGGTCCTCTTGAAGTAATGTTTCTCAACAACATAAAATTTATAACAGCAAGAAATGTAAATTTAGTTTGTGGATAAGAGTGAGAGCATTAAAATAGGAAGGGTTGCCATGGATAAAGGCAGGTTGACAAATGCTACTGAATGAAGGAGAGATAAATGTTAAAATATGAGAAAAATGAGAGAGAGCATTCAGATTTGCTAGGTCATATCCTTGACTATGGGTATTTGTCAGATGTTGTGACAGCTGTGTCTTATGGTGTGACTTTTGGAAATAGGCTATTTTATTTGTTTAAAGAGGAATTGCATATGCTTAGTCAATATCCTAGAGGTAGATATATCAGGTAACATTTAAGAAAAAACAAAGAAATCTAAGGAAATGATAAGGCCAAATTGTGAGTAAAAACACTCTCTCTTCTCACACACACACAACACACCCCATAGCATGCTCCTTGGATACAGGTGGAATGGGTGACAGAGTTAGTAAGTTGGGAGGAAAAGTAATAGCAAAGACAATGATGTATGATGTCTTTAAAACAGCTTTGACTTTAGCCTGTGTCTTTGTCTCTTAGATTGCTCTGTTTAATAATGTTAAATAATCTCAAATACACTTTGAAGTTGGGTAACCCACAAAGCTCTTCTTCTGAATAGCTTTGAAGTTAGATTCTGAAAAGCCTCAAATTGAACTATAATTCAGGAATCTTGAATGTGGTATACATTTTCAGTCACTAGGATATGAAAAGTGGTCAGACAGAGGCTGTATCTGAGAAGCACAAAGTCAAATGCACAGTTGAAAAGCTAGCCTGTGGAGTCGACCACTTTTAATATTTTGGATTAATAGTTTCCTCAATTTTTTATTATTAAAAAGAAAATTATTATTAACATGTTTAAAATACATGTTAATATTGTCTCAATGTTTTAAGAGTTATAAATGAAAACTATACTATACCTCCTCTTTGGCCAGAATAAAACAAAACTTGGAAGTAGAAAACAGACTGGCAAGTGGTAGGAGAAACAGTGAGGGCTTAAATCAGTGTGACTGCTCAAGATCTCAGGTTCCTAAAGGGTAGGAATTAGGCAATGTGTATTTATTCTTGTTTTGTGCCCAGCATAGCATCATATAAACTCTCATTCTTCCAAATGAGAAGACACAGGAAGTCACAGAAGCCATTTGTCTTATAGAGGAAACTACTGCTGGCAAGACTTTTGTGGATTCTATTTGGGAAAATCCAAAGAAATGAAAATGAGTTCCCAGCTTTGTGTAATCCAGACAAAATACACTCAGGTAGAGAACTAGACATAGAGACAATTTGGCACACCCATTACAAAATAGGTACATAAAGGAAAACACATATGGTCATATGAAGAGAGGCTCAAATCTTTCATAATGAAGGTAATGCAAATGAAACCCAAACCAGGATTATATTTAATGTCACTCGATAGGCAAATATTAGTGTCTCTATTACCAAGTGTTGAGCTATCAATAGGACCTTTTAAACACTTCAGGTGCTGGGGTGCCTAGGTGGCTCATTCAGTTAAGCTTCCAACTTCGGCTCAGGTCATGATCTCGCTGTTCATGGGTTCAAGCCCCACAGCCTGGAGCCTGCTTCGAATTCTGAGTCTCCCTCTCTCTCTCTCTCTGTCCCTCCCCTGCTCATGCTTTCTTTCTCTCTCTCTCTCAAAAATAAACAGTAAAAAAAAAAAAAAATTAAACACTGCAGGTGGAAGTATAAAGTGGCAAAACCACTCTGGAACACAGTTTGATATTATCATGTAGAACTGAACTTTCATATAACCTATAATCCCAGCAATTTGACTCCTTTGTACATACCCAGGAGAAAACACTTGCACAAATTCACAAGAAGATACACAACAGAACGTTCATAGTAGCACCACTTATATAAGCATAAATCTGGGAGAAAAACACCTGGCGGGGGGATACATGAAGATTCTCATTAAGAAGAAAAAAATAATATAATTTGTTATAATTACAAATAACATACCACTATGGAATAGTATACAGCTCTGAACATGAACTACAGTCACATGCCACAATTTGAGTGACTCTACTTAAGAATATTGACTTTTCAGTCAATATTATGTAAGAAAATACATAATACTAAGCTCTATTATTTAGGTATGTTTAGTCTTAGCTGTGTGTGTGTGTGTGCATGTGTCCACACTCTAGGATCTTGAATTTCACCACTGGAATATTATCTCTGTGTGTCTTATGAAAGCTTCAAACTTCTAGAAGACCTTGTTAATGCACACACACCACTGGGGTGAAGAACAACCAACACTTCTGGAAGGAAATGTCTTTATAACATCTGAAAGGGAGCAATGTCTAGTGGGAATAAGGCAGGTAATCACTTACTGGGATGTTCAGACCCTAGAACATTAGGGCAAGGCCAGTGAAAAGAAGTTGAAAGACATCACAGTCAACCATTCTCTCCATTTTTATTCTCTCAAAAGTTGCACTGGAGCATGGCTTTAAGAGGTGAACTTAGATATACTTCAGCAGTCCAATCTCTCCCCACCAGGCTGAGCCAGGCCATTTCCCTATTTTGGTACTTAACCTAATTTGGAATCCTCCTTTACAAAATGCCTTTACCACCTGCCCGAGGTACAAGGAACAAAGCTCACGCCAACTGACAGGAATGTTTTCTGCAAGGTTGAGTTAACAGGTCACCCTTACATTATCTTTTGCTGAATAAGGAGATTTTTCCCAACAGTGAAGGCTGAGAATGTACTTTTCTTTCTTCTTTTAAATGAAACTCATGTTAAGTGGAGAGCAGCCAAAATTTCACACATTGGGGGTGATAGCGATGTTCATATATTGTGAGGAATGAGGGGATATACAGAAACAAAAGTGTGTTTTCTCTGTAGACCATTACTAGAAAACCACACAGATCCCTCAGTGAAATATTTTCCATGCTGTTATAACAAGCATGTTATTATCTCCCATTATTATTCATTGTGGAACAAGCCCTCATAACTCTTCTGTACTATTGCAACAATCTTTAGACTCCCATACCTAAAACATAACCTCCACTCTATTACCAAGTTCATCTTCTCCCAAAATCATCTACATATTTCTAAAGCTCAAATGCTTCCAGGGACTTTCCAGCACCTACAGGATGAAGCTTGAAGTTAATCTGACATTGAAATTCTTCCACAGGCAAGCTGATTCACCTTTACAAACCAAACCTCAGCTATTCTCTTCACAATTGTTCTACAGCCTGGCCTCTGTGGTGAGTCAATTCTATTGACTATTACTGCTTGGCCAATTCTACTGCTTTGCCACTGACTAACTGTATGTTCTTTCATAAATTTTATCTACCCTTTATGTTTCTTTTCCTCCCTAAAATCTCCCCAGTTACTTCAGCATGTCCCACTTTGCCTGTCTGTACCTCTCCTGTATTATTTTGGCCAAGAGAACCCCACCCACATTATAATACATCTTGACTTATTGTATGTATCAGTGTTCATTTCATTCAATCAACTAGTGTACTAAATTATTACTATCCCAAATTCAGTTCCTGAAGTTTTAGCTAACTTCTCTCTTCCCACTAAAAACCGATATTATGGTTATGTTCAAACTGATATTTAAAAATGATCCTTGCATTAATTTAAACCATCAAAAAATAATTAAATGAAAATAATCTATGTTAGATGCACTATAAAATTCATATCAACTGCAAGAAAGATGAACTATGGATGCAATGAAAAAAAAATCATTGATATTTTCAGCTTCAGGACAAGTAGAACAAAGTATGCTAAAGTGTGTTGAATAGATAGTTTCTATAAAAAATTTGTGTCTTCTCAAAACCTCAGTGTCTTTGCAGTCATAATTGGTTAACTTAGGATGAGATCACACTGCCATACAGTGGGCCCTAAATCCAATGATGGGTGTCCCTTACAAGAGAAGATGATGAACTGAAACACATGAAGTAAGAAAACCACGTGACAATGGAGGCAAAATTAAAATGATCCACCTACAAACAAGGAAGCCAAGGATTTCTGGGAGTCACTAGATGCTAGGAAGATGCAAAGAAAGATTCTTCCCTAGAGCCTTCAGAGGGACCGTGGCCCTGCTGACATTTTAATTTTAGACTTCCAGCCTCTAAAACTGTAAGAGAATAAATTTCTGTGTTTAAAGCTACCCAGTTTGCGGTAATTTGTTATGGCAGCCCTAGGATACTAATACAGATGGTGAGTGTTATATTAAGTGTCCTGAATGCGAGTGAGGCATATCATTCAGAATAGAGGTTTTAACACTAGCTGAAAAACAGTTCTGTCGGAGAAAATCTCTCTCTATAGAAAGCTTTAAAAATAGAATAGCTTCTCATTTCTCTGGGATGGTTTTGGTGTGATCCTACTTGAAAGGAGGTGAATGAACCAAGTAACCTTTGAAGATCTTCCTCAATCCTTTGATGCTAGAATTTTATGAACTCTGCTCACTTGATAATCTGGGCCAGCTTTAGTTATGCGTTTATATTTCCAGAACAGTTCTTCATCTCAAAACTTCTACTAGAGGCAAATAAGTTCCTTCATGGCCCCATCCTCCTCTTTCTACACAAACACACTAAAGCATTTCCGTATCTTTGTTCATACTGGTATATTTGTTCTTACAAATATTCTTTGAAGGATTTTCCTACATTCATCTATTTGGTGCTTTTGTTCACAATTTTAGCTGGCACTGTTTGATAATGGTTTGTTTTATTTTGTTTGGTTTGGTTTGGTTTGTTTGTTTTCTTCTTCCTTTTCAGCCAGTAGGATTTAAAGTGTTCCATCAGACTAGATAGTGGTAGTCTTAGTGCTTTTAGGCCACTATAACAAATTACCATCGACGGGTGGCTTATCAACAACAGAAATACATTTCTCACAGTTCTGGAGACTAGAAGTCTGAAATCAGGGTGCCAGCACGGTTGGGCTCTGGTTGAGAACCATCTTCCTATTTTGTAAATGACTGTCTTGCTATATATCCTGACATATCACAGAACAGAGAGAGTTGGTAGCAAGCTTCCATGTTTCTTTTTATAAGGCACTAATCCCAGTTATGAAGGTTCCACCCTCATTACCTATTTACCTCCCCAAATCCCTGTGTCCTAATACCATCGCATGGGGGATTAGGATTCCAAATACGAAGTTTGCATGGGCACAAACATTCAGTCCATAATAATGGTATTCTTCAAATTGTTGTGTTTATCATAACAAGGTAGGTAACAGTAATAAACAACCCAAAACTACAGTGGCTTAAAACAAATTTTTTCTCTAGTCACTTACCTATCATGTTCATCTTGGTTCAGTGGGAGTCTCTATAGCACATTCTACTCCTTCCAGAAGACAGACCAATGGAGCTCCAGCATCTAGAACATCTTGGAAGATGGAAGGAAATATGGGGAATTGTGCACTGGCTCTAAAGACTTCTATTTTGACACGAAATATATTATTTACTACCGCATGTATCACAATTCATTGGCCAGAACAAATACCATGTCTCTACCTAATTTTAAAAGGGCAGGGAAATGCAATCCTAATGTGTCTTTAGGAGAACTGTAAATATTGGTAATCAACTTAAGTAACGACCAACATTCCAAGCCACAATTCAGAATATTTGTTATTTAACTCTACATACAGCATAATAGGTACTCAGCTATACAAGTATTAAAGGAATTTACATTCTAGCTAAGGAAATGATTAGCTCTCCTAGAGGGAGGAGTCGCAGATATAGAGAAGCATTGAGTTGACCCTCTAAGGATGATGTAGGAGTCTCAGGATGGAGATGGGGATAGAGAATATTCTGGTTAGAATCTGGCAGAAAAAGTAGAGGTCCAAGTCTAGAGTCATGGAAGCGCCTGACTTCAAAAGAAAGCAACTAAAATATTTGAGGCTCAGGAGGAGGAAATAGGAAAATTCAATGTGACTTGAATATCTGAGTGCCTCACTATCTTCTCTTTGCCCTTCCAAACCTGCATATACCGCTGTACAAAGTCCTTACATGCGTTTCATTTGAACCCGGGGTGAATTCCTTTTCCTGATAAGACTTTAACTAATACAATCTATTTAATCCCAAGCTTTCCCCATAGTAAAGAATTTATTAATTTGCATATTTTCCATAGGTGAAAGGTAAGGAAAGGGACAGATTCCTATTGTATTTATCCAGCATGATTTATGTAGACCTTTGCGAGTTTCCAGGTAGATGACATTTGTCTCACCAATTATTATAATATTTTCCTGATTTCAGTGTTATGGAAATACCTGCTATCTTTAATCTCATGCTTTTAAAAAAGCATACAAACCCAAGATTTAAAATAAGAAGAATAAAATTAAGAAGCTTATGCTTTCCTCACAAGTTTTCTCAAGAGAGAGAAAAAAGCTGTTTCCCTGGTGATGAGAACCCACCAAAAAGTTTATAAAGGAAACAAATTCCCCTCGGGCAGTAATCAGTGGTCAGACAGTATCTGACAAGCACAGCGGAATTTTAGCTATTGCTGTAGGGCTGTTCTTAGTTCTGGTCAATTCCTTTGCTAACTGGGATATGAAAAGAACCCAAGTGAAAATAGTCTGGAGGAAAAAAAAATAAGCAAGATAATGTAAAACAAACTCATTATATCTGGAATATTAAGGCTTTTCCCTAGAAGATTTTCTTCTTTTTGCCCTAGAGCACTTGAAAGTTCTGAAGATCCATTTAATGTAAAGTCAAAATAATATTTTACATAATGCTTATTTTAGGTTTAAAGACTTGCTACAATGAAACTAGAACTATAGTGAACTTAAAGCAACAAAATAAACTGCAGAAGCCCCATAAAAATATATAGGCAGCAGCTAACTGATCCAAGAAAACAAGCTTCATGTATGAGATGACCGACTTGTGTTCACGCCTAAATTCTTCCGGCGTTGTGCGGGAGCTCTGATGCAGTGGTAGCATCTCTTCTTAGATTTTTTCCTCAATAAGAAACCACAGTTCTACTTCCTAACTAATTAGAATGGTTTATAATTAGATTTTGGCCTGTAGGAAAGGATTAATCTCTCTGTAAGAGGTATGGAAGATTCAGCAGCTTCTGTTGGCAAGAGTATTCACGCCAATTTATTTATTTTTATTTTGAGTTTCATTATTTAATAGAAGGCTTCATTCTGCAGATATCCTTTTGATGTCAGGACTAAAGTAAATTTTCAAATTCACTCACTCTTGTTTACTCATATTTTCAAGTATATTTTCAAATGCACTCCCCTCTACACACCACCTTCAGGTTTGGAGTAGCCACTGAATCCCTCAAGATTAAGGATCTGCTGATTCTCACATCTTAATCCAAAAGCAAGTAATTGGGATGGGGGGGAGTAGTCCCCTTTCTTCCCAACATCAGTCTGTTCTTCAAATACACTGACTGGGTGCAAGAGACTCAACTCGATTCTTTGAGGTTTGGAAACACTAGGGTACAGTTTTCTAGATGTTTATAGAATTACTGAAAACCATGTTATCAATACTACTGCCAGTTTGAACTGGGCATTGGAATCATCATCAAGGCAGGCCTGGTAAATGAACTCTACGTACAGTGAGAAATATACATGAGAGGAGAACATTACCATCCTGCCTCTGCCACAAACCAGAGGTGTGATTTGGGGGAGTCTTTTTCCTTGTTAGTCCAATAAGCAACATAAGTTTCCTCCTGCTTTCCAAGTTTTTGGCTCTATGATACTTTTTTATACCAGGTGTCTTGGATATGGAGGGGCTTCTACAGTTCTTACTCGGCAATATGGCTACATTCTCAACAAAGAGGTTGATGTAGGGAAGTTGGACTTTTAATAGGAAAGCACACTCTAACAGAGTCACTGCTCCAAGTCCACTCTCCAGACTTGACAAACATAACTCTGTGAGAATTTTTTCTCCTTTTGTATTTAAAAAAAATATATAGAATTAAAAGTTTTAGTGAGATGAGCCTTCTATTACTGAAATTGTGTAAGAAAGTAGTGGCAGTTGTAGAGCTCATGGTCTTTCATGCTCCAACTCCTTGGGACTCAGTTCCTTCCATGGATGACTGGAGAGCGGATAGAAGTTCTCATACTCCCCTTTCTGCCTCAGCTTCTATCCCTTCTCATACCTCAGACTTCCTCCTGCTTCTGTGGTGAGTTACAGACTCAGAAGTAAAGAGAGATGGACATTTGGATTAGGGGTGATGAATGATGCACAATCAGATTTCAAAACAGTGATCTCCAAATCCCTGACAATGTTTATCCCCTAAGTAGGTCAATTGCCTGTCCCCCTCCCTCTGGGGCAGTTTAAATTCCAACATAACTTATCTATCCCTAAAAGTCTAGCATAAATTCTTCCTTTTCAAAGCCCTTGTGGGAGACTCAGTTCATTGAGACCTCAGACTCCAGGCTTCTGAAGCAGCCATTGTCTCCTCTCTGTGTAAAATGGCTAAGGGCATACATTCTTTGATCAAACCTCCTGGCCTTATCCCCTAGCAAGCCTGTTCATGAGCTGTATGACCTTGGGCATGTTACTGATACCAACTCTGCCTCAGTTTCTTTATTGTAAAATAGGATATAATATTACCTACCTTCCAGGGTTGTGTTAAACATTAAATGAAGTATATTTCTACTCACACCAAATAGAACTTGACACAGTACCCATTAAACAACCGATGATGTTAACTAACCTTATTTGACACCTGGTTATATTCGAGGGTACATGTCCTTTTACATAGTCTGATTGTAAAGTCCTTGAAACTTAGTTTCCATACCTATACTTTCAAGCATCCCCCCCAGCACCCAGTATAGCACTCCGTAATAATCAAGCATCATCTAACCAATGCTTAGCAGTAGTGATCTTGTTTCTTTAATCAGAACGTAACTAACAGGTGAATGAATAGTGGGACAGGTTTTGGAAAAGTAGCTAAGAGACATGCTGAATGATTTGGAGATTACATTAGGCCAGGGCTGAGCACACCCCCATCTGAACCCCCCCTATTGGCAGTTGTATTCTATGTATGTGAGACGCCTATCCCGCTAAACTCATTCTTGCCGTGTCTTATCTGGAAAAGAAAAAAAAAAAAACAAATCTGGGCCTGGCCACAAAGGTATATGTTAAAGTTTCTGCATATTCTCCTCCTAATAAATAGGCCAGCACAAGAGTCATCCTTTTTTACACCCATGCTTGACAATGAGCCCACAGAAATACAGCAGCGTGTCAGCACTTAGCCTCTAAAAACATTTTTCCTCTGGGCAAAACAAAATATGTGATCACTACTTTTTTGAAAGATCATAGTTCAAATGAAATTTCCATGAAGCTCCCCTGATTTAAGTATGCGTATCCCGAGAAAGCTAGAGGAACAGTCAACCCTGGTCTTAGCCCTGGCCACAGTGGAGTTGACTTCAGTTAGCTCTCTCTCCTGCCTGGCCCTGATGTCCACGGCTCAGATCTGCTTAAGTGAACACAAGAAGAGCATTTGCTTTTTCATCATACAACTTCAAACAAGCTTTCACTCATAAGGTAGATGGTCCCGACCTCTGGAACTGACTTCTGTCCAAGTGACCAGAGGGGTATGGTCAAAGGCTGATGACAGCATCATGGCCAAAAGTTGAGAAGCACAGATACAAAGAAGGAAGCAACTTGGATGAGGGTAACGTGAACTTCTCCCCATAGATAACAGGAAATGATTCAATGTAATGAAATGCTCTATTTTACATAAAAGGACTCACACACACACACACACACACACACACACACACACACACACACACAGCCTTTACAATGATTGAAGGCTGGGGACAGGTATTTCTAAAAATAATAGTAATCACTATTATTTCGTAAGTTCTAATTAGATATGAGAAATACATGTGATTTATTTCCAATTCTTTCACAAAGGTGCTGTATCTTCATTATATGAATGTGACAATAAAGCTCAAAGAGGCTGCCCAGGCCATTCTGGCACATGGCTGAGCCAGATGCCCACTCAGGCAGCTCCTGCTCAGATAGATCTGCATCCACTTTGGCAACTTCACACTGAGTCATTCTTCAATTTTTATTGTCTGTGATTCACAGGTCCACCTACACTAATAAGCAGTCATTCAAATACCTCTGGGACCATAAAACCATTCCTGACTACCTTACCATCCTAACCTTGTCCAAACACCTAACATCCCTCTCATCCAAAACCCTAGGACAGCAATTCTGTACCTCTGTTTCTGTCTCTGTCTCTCTATGTCTCTCTCTCTTTACCTATCTATCTATCTATCTGTCTATCTATCTATCTATCTGTCTATCTATCTATCTATCTATCTATCATCTCTCAAGATCAGGATCTAGGTATACTTCACTATCTGAAATTGTCTATTGCTTGCCTTAAGGATTATAATTTATCTCATCACCAAGACTGTAAGCTACTTGTGTATATCTTTCACATGGTTTGAGACAACTAATAGATGGTCTATATGTATATTACATCCTAATTCTAAAACTTGATTTGTATATTAAATAACAAAATGCCTCACAAAATATGTACCTTTTTGTTAAAATGATCTCAGTATCCCCCTTTATATATTTTTTTCCAAAAGCAATAGTAAAATGTTATCAATAGCAACAACATAGGCACAAAAACATATTTGGGACTGTCACTGAGAAAAGTGATAAGCTGCTAAAGTTACAGAAACAAGGGTTACCAAGAGAAAAAACTAGAAAGTGGGCATAAGGTAGGAATATGAAAATCACATGAACAAACTCAAATCAGCAAGCCCCAGTGAAAGGCATCCCAGAGTGCAGAAAAAGCTGGCAGAGGAATATCAGAACTGTTGGCAATATTTTCAGGAACTCACACAGGACAAGTGGGGCGAGGCAAATGTGACACTCCATTCAGATGAGGACTTGGGCAGGGGGACAATGGTGAATGCAAGTTGCATCTAACAAATACTGTGTCCCTACTTAGCAAATCACACCTAAAAATATTTAAGATTATATTTAATATAATTATATTTACTTTAAGGTAAAATATCAGCAACACTTCTTTAATTATAATGGTTTTTTTGCATTTATTGTTTTTCATTGCTGCTAATATCAACAGTCCTTACAAAGTGACTAAGAGCAGATCCAGAATGGTGATAATGATGAGTAGCATCTGACATTTGTATAGTGCTATTACATAATATTCAGAAAAAGATAAAATCAGAACCGTCATGTAGATATAAAAATAAACATGTTAAAGTTTTTACTTTTCTCCTATGAGGAAACTGGGCAGATAGAAAGATAGATAGATAGAAAGTAAAACACACACACACACACACACACACACACACACACACACATTTACATGGAATAAAGGGATTGAATTACAAATGAATGCAAAATTGGCTTTTTTGAGGAAAGATAAGGTCAATGGAAACTCTTTGGAAAAGACAGAGTTTGCCTATTGGTTACTTACAATTAACAAAGAGGTGCAAAATAGTTCAATATAATGAACAAGACTATAGTCAGTTCAGAAAAGTGTGATATGAGCAATGAATACTTTGTCTTATAGTACGAGTTGTTTTATTTCCCAAGTCTCGTCTTTTTTACTCAAAAATAATCTGAAATATTTTTCTTAGAATTTTTTTTAAGTTTATTTTTGAGACAGAGCATGAGGAGGGGAGGGAAAGAGAGAGAGAGAGAGAGAGAGAGAGAGAGAGAGAGAGAAAGAGAGAATCCCACACAAGCAGGCTCTGAGCTGTCTGCGCAGAACCTGACACAAGACTTGAACTCAGGAACCGTGAAATCATGACCTGAACTGAAACCAAGGGTCGGACACTCAACCAACTCAGCCACCCAGGCACCCCTGAAATATTTTTCTTGCTTGCAAAATAAGGCTGGTCTCATTAGATTTATCTTGATTATTGACATAGGTACGTCAAGAGTGTTAGTTTGCTACATAAAACTTTTTACATTTGCTTTGTTGGAAATTTTCACAAGGAATCTCAGATTAAATTTTTAATAGACTCTTTATGTTAGGAAGCTAAACCAAGTAATTTCTCTACCAGATTTTACCCATAAATTGGGTATATGGGGACATAAATAGGGGAAATGCCTCACTTTGCAAGAGCCCATAATATTCTAAACCCCTGGGCCTGCCTGAAAGTAAGCTCCCTTACTCACATTTAAGGCAGGAGACTCTAAAAGCCAGGTTGCTGGCCAGTTTTCCCAATGCTCATTGGAAACACTGATTCCATAAAGTTAAACTTAGTTACTTAAAAGTGGCTAGTCACAGCTGATTAAATGCACATCATTCTCAAATCAGATGTTCCAGAGTACAAGTGGGCCCATATAACTAGAGTTTCCAATTATGTCTTGGAAAAGGATGGCAAATTTTTATTAAATCTATGCAAATAACTAGCCTGCCATGAAGTAAGAATACTCAATAAGAGATTCCAATCAGGCATGCAGACCAAGAATAAGAAAACATTGTTGCCCAATATCACAAGGCAAAGTAGCACTGAAACTCCAATACATAGAAACATACTCGGGAGAGCTCAGGCATGAGAGGTCTAGAACCTTTCCATAGGGCGTGCAATTTCCTTATGTTAACAAAAATATACCAGTGAAATTTAACCTAGGAAAAGAGAAGCATCTCTTCAAATTTGACAACTTCTTCCATAAAAGTCATTAACGTTAACACATCAAATAAATCTAATTGTTTCTGGCACATCTCTTTTATAGTGTAGAATAATCTTTATGAATTGTTGGGAGCCCGCTGGGAAATCTCAAAGATAATTTTTGGCGCAAAAAATGTCATGACACTTTCATCTTATTTTATTTCCTTTTACATTTAGAATTCATTTTGAGAAAGCCAAATAATAATGAAACCAAAACCCAAATCAAACAAAACCGTAACAAACAGGAGATTTGAACATATAAGGTAGAAATAACATTTGTCTCCTCATGTGAAAAATAAGCATAAAAAATAACAAGACTGAAAAGAACCCTAGCTCTTTCATAAGTGAGGAGACTGTGTTTTGTTTTGTTTTGTTTTCATAATCAAGGTCATAACAAAGTGAACAGAAAGCACAGAGAATTATTATGGTAAAACACAAAATCTGTGAAGATTACACAGAATTACATACCATAGGCCAACAGATAAACAGTGAATGAAGGAAGACAATCCCATCAAAACTGAGAAAACTTTGCTAAGATTTTATCATATTTCATAGATTTTCCACATTTATTATTTGCACATACTATAAACCAAAGCAAATAAAACTCCTGTCCTGTGAACCTTCTACAACTTTCTGTATACATCCAGGTTTTGTCCTTCACTACCCTTTTTCTTATTCTGGAACAGTCACTCTAAAACAAAACTAGTCTCTTTTCCCCACACTAAACAAGAACACATCTTGTAGCCTTGCACGAACAGCTGGATGTTTCTGCCACTGCTGCTCCTGGTTCACTCTCATTTGCTGATGGTAACTATAACTTTTAACTGAAGTAATTTCTGTCTCACCAAGAAAAATAGAGGTGGATGACTGGTGTCTGCCAGCAGACTAGCAAAGATTATGCATACCTATAACTTAGTTGTCTACAGCTAACATATTCCTTAGAGCGCACCTTCTCAGGGGGGTAAGGTTGAACAAGGTCATTAAACAGGCCCTAAGCTTTCATCTATGGGTACCAGGTAAAAATAAGAGGCAAAAGCACATAAACTTAAAATCATGCTTAGTAATCAGTGTTTCAGTGTTCCATCTTACTTAGAAGTGATCTAAGTATCCAATGAATGTACACTAATTAATTCAAGTTAATATCAATTCAAGGATTTAAGTCACCTGCAGCTTTTGGAAATTTTCTTCAAGCTGACAACTACAAAGCAGTAAAGGAATAAAATTAATCTGAATAGGGATTCAAAACACAGATTCACATTTTTCATAATCTTGAACATTAAGTAGAAGTAATGCTAGCTTATTTGATCAGTAACATATTAGTTTAGGAAAAACAGACACACAAAGAAGAAAAATATATGCTTGCATTATATTTAACAGTGATAAATCAGAGAACCCATAGAATTTTCATTAAACCAAAAATATTTAAGTAGTTTCATTTGCCAGACTTATCTAAATTATGTTCCCTTGAATTCTTAAAGTGTTTCTAAATTGTTTTTTGTAAAAATATACTTTTTTGACCATTTAAAGTATTAAAGATCAATTTCCTTATTTTCTAGAAATTTTAGGAATATTCGGTTTATATGAGTGCTTATTTATCTCTATAAACCAACCAGAACAAGTACCTTTAAGAAGCTTTATAGTCTAATATATCAATATCATCTAGAGGTAGGAAAACATTATGCATTTATACAATTGGAGATAAACACCTATCTGAGTTATAGACACAAAGACACAGACACAAAAAATAGAGAGAGCCTCAATTTTAAAATTCAGCCAAGGATCAAGGGTAAATAAAGAAGCACAAAACCTTCCCAGTTGTTCTGATAGAACAGATATCCCTCTCAGTGGAAAAATTAGAGTTGATTGGAACTCCAAATATAAAGAAAAGTTTACAAACTAAATTTTCCATCCTTTTTCATCTAACAGAGACTAAAAGTCACCAAATGATCAGATCAAGATATTCAACTCCTGGGGTGCCTGGGTGGCTCAGTTGGTTAGGGTGCCCAACTTCGGCTCAGGTCATGATCTCACAGTCTGTGAGTTCGAGCCCTGTGTCGGTCTCTGTGCTGATGGCTCAGAGCCTGGAGCCTGCTTCAGATTCTGTACCTCCTTCTCTCTGTGCCTTTCCCCTGCTCATACTCTGTCTCTATGTCTCTCAAAAATAAATAAATGTTAAAAAAATTAAAAAAAAAGAAACTCAACTCCTAATCAAAAAAGGAAACAAACCGTACTCTCTGTTGTTTCTCACCCAACCTAGAATAGATTTCTAGAAACAATTAATCCTTTTACAGAGATCATCAAATAATCAGACTATAAAACAAAATTCCTAAACATTGCTGCCAGCAATGAGGTATAATTTATTGGCTGGAAAACAAAAAAAAAGCAAAACACAAAATTAGTAGAGAGTAGAATTAACATTGAGAAATAGAGAGTTATTAAAATTCTGTTACTGCTTTGGAGTCACCTCTAGGAACTAAGAAAAGATTGTCTGGGCTCAACCCCCTTCTCCCCACCCCCCCACCCCCCACACACAAGATGCTCTCCTCTGGTGAGGAAAGTTACCTGGCTCTGGTAGGTAAATACATCAGGCATCTCAGGGGAAAATCCCTGAAACCGTTAAAAGATAATTTTCAGAAAACAGTAAGATCATGACTTTCTTATTGATATAAAAAATAAACATATGTTCAAGATTTGATACTTCTCATATGAAAGAATCAGGCAGATGATCTGGCCTGTTCAAAGAAAAAGCCGAAAAAAGCGCATAGTTGTAAAACTGTTTTCCACAGTGGGGAAGGAAGTCCATGGAAACTGCTGGAAAAGGTGGTTTACCTATGAGTTACATACAATTTACAGAAAGGTGTAAAATAGCTCAAAAATAATGAATAAAACTAGATTCAGAAATCGGACGAGCATGCTATATCCAATGCATAGTTTTACTTTCAAGTTAACATGTGTGATTTTATGAGATCCTCAGTTATTCAGTCAGGTCTGAGAAAGTCACTGTTATCCCCATTTCATAGATGGTAGAACACAATAAATAAGGCAAGAGCTCACAAGGAAACAATTTACATTCGAGGAGTGTTCAAACACAAACCCGAATGCTTTTACCCCTCTGTACTGGGTGTAAGTGTCTAGTAAGCACTGCGGAGGATGTAAAAGAAGTAAAAACTCCCAACTGATGAACTTTGCAAGTTTAAATCATGCAAGGCATACAACCTGCAAGAGAAAATACAATACAAATAAGTGTCAAATGACAATGATAAAGGGTTCAGAGAGAGATGTGATCACTTAATATCCAAATGCACCTTTTATCTAAGCATTGTAATTCAGGATAGAGTCTTCAATGTATTGAATGCATTTGCTTTCTTAACAGAAATAGAACACCAACACAGTGCATTCATATGTATATACCATCTTACTTTCAGCATTAGCCTAATTTTTGGTTTTGGCCCTAGCATTTATCTAGTCAAATAAGAAGAGCATTGACTGCAACTACCCAGAAATATTGCTGCATATTCAGTTATTTTCCCGAACAGCAGCAACCTCCTGTGTCTGGCTGAAACATCTTCGGTTTGCCTTTAAGTCAGTTTCTCCCATACTAGGTCAGACAGTAATAGGGGCTGTGTGACCCGGAGGTCACTGAAACTGGCATCAACCAGGAAACAATCCTTGAAGAGGAAGAAGCTGTAATCTGGAGAAAGGCTTTAAAACAGGAATTGTGCTAGATGGTAAGGTCAACTTGAATTGTCAATGAGCTGACCTCTCTCAAGCTTTCCTTCTATAAAAATGAAACCTAACATTTCTTTGTTCTATAAGCAAGACTGTTTTCCATGCTTCCTTTAGATTTTTGTATTCAGGTGTTCAGAGGTCACCATCACATCGATGGAAAACAAAGAAAGTAAACAGAGAGAATTGCAAATTACATTTAAAGAAGGCCCATAGCAAAAATAACGCACTTACTGCATCCAGCAACAATTAAGGTGAACCTGTCCAAGACTAACGGAGAACAGTACTTGGTTTGCCTCTGTACATTTCTCGACTCTAATTTCTTAGTCTTCTTTCATTTTCTGAAGGCTTTCTCTTTATTGTTTCAACATGGCTTTCCGTAGTTCCCAGGACTATATACTTCCTTGTTTCTAGTTCAGAAAAACGTGGTGAAGTTTACTCTGTTTGAAGCAGCTTAAATTATGAGCTCCCCTTTGCACCATTCATCAGGGCCATTGAGATGGACTGTTCTGATACATTAAGCCAGTGGAGTTGGTAGTTGGGTAAATCTCATCGAAACTTCTAGCACCAAAATGAGATGAGGATGACTTTCCATGGAAACTACAGGTCCTAGTTTTTAGGTAGAGAAACACTGGATCTGGGCCAATAAGAACCATCCAAATTGATTTTAGAACCATGGTGGAGTGGAATACTCACTTTCTCAGCTTCAGAAGGCTTGAGCACCAGTGCTGTTGCTGTTGCTCATGAGCCCATGAAAAAACATTTAATCTCTCTGTTTCCTCATCTGTCAAATGAAGGTAATGCTTACCTCATATGGAAAGGGAATAAATAATTTGAAAACTTTTCTGTAAAGTATATATTTCTGTGTAAATTATTTGTTCTGGTTAAGATGTGATTGCTTTCTTCCTTTATCTCTCTTCTTTCTTTCATCTTAACATTGCCAGATTTAGCAATAAAAATAAAATTAAATATTTTGCCTGTCATCTGACTGGTATACATGACTCTTAAAATGTCAGTGGAGATCCAGGTGGCCTGAAATGTCCCTGCCAACTGAGATAGAGAATTTCCAGCCTTCCTGGCTCTTCTACCATTGAGCCCTGACTTTACTCTTGGAAGGATCTCTGACATTCCTCAGGATTCAGCTATGATTCAAGTTTTGACCATTTTGATCAGTTATTAAAACAGAATTTATTTCAGTTTTTAAATCTGCCAGGCACTTACTGACTAGAGAACATTTAGTGATTAGTTAAGAGACATTCTTTTCAATTGCATCCAAATAGAGAATTAGTTGCATTTATAGGTTGCCATGTACATCCTCTCTTTTTGTGTGCCTGTGCATTCTATGTCTCAGTGTCCTGATGATACTTTAAAATGAATCATACGTATCACCAGATGAGTCTGATTTCTAGTCCCAAGCCTCAGAAGTGACCACTCTCTTACCCTGCAGCTCGGCAGTGATGACACTGTGAGGGAAGAGTGATTCTGTCCTCTTCAAAGTTACTTTCTTCTCTGTGGGGGAGGAACGAGCTGCAGTGCATCAATTGGAAACTACGCTGATTGTGGCTTATTTACAAGCAAGGCACCTCCTTAAGCTGGTGCGGGTGACTCACACTATTAAGAAGAGAACATGGTGTAACGTACTAAAGATGCATCAGGGAAAATGTTAGTTACATATTAGAAGCAGCTCTGCAAAGCTAAGCTCTGATAGGCCAGAAAAGGAGTTGCCAAGGCAGGCAGGGC
The DNA here is from genome assembly GCA_030068075.1 of Paguma larvata. Lineage (NCBI taxonomy): Eukaryota > Metazoa > Chordata > Mammalia > Carnivora > Viverridae > Paguma > Paguma larvata. The sequence continues at coordinate 32,516,365 of CM057835.1, forward strand.
AGAGTCAGTCATGAATCAAGAAAAGCCTCTCTCTTTGCAGCTGACTGATGCTTAAAGCTTTTCTGCCAAGACACCCAGGCCTGAGAGGATGACTCGGTCTTGAGGAGTCTTGGGGATTGCCAGGGTCACAGATTGTGCTTTTTCAGACCTACGGATCAGCAGGACAAGCTAATATATCAGCTTTGATTAAAGACTTTGGCATAAAGGAAGAAGTTTCTGTCATTCAAACCCCAGATTATATCAGTTTCTATTTTTTTTTTCTTTTCATTAAAACAACTGTCCAGCAATGGACCCAGAATTATGGAGGGCTATATCTACACAAGACCGCTTCACCATTCTGCTATAATTATCCTTCAATTACAACTAGTTATTAAAGGAGGAAAAATATGGAGGTAGACGAATTTTAAAAATCATATAGTTCAAGACCCTTTTTTGGTTAGTTAAGTAAAACTAGGCCTAAAGATAAAAATTTCTTCCAGAAAGTCACACAAATTTGAACACAGTTTTCCTATCATTTAATTTGGTTAACTAAGTTGCTTCCAAAGTAGATTATTTTACATGGGAAATATTTTTTAAGGTTTATTCATTTATTTTGAGAGAGAAAGAGAGTGCGTGCATGCGAGTGGTGGAGGGGAAGAAAGAGAGAGAGAGAGAGAGAGAGAGAGAGAGAGAGAATCCTAAGCAGTCTCCGAACTCACAGTTCAGAGCCAGACGTGAGGCCTGAACCCACAAACTGTGAGATCAGGACCTAATCCGAAGTCAAAAGCTGGACACTCAATTGACTGAGCCACCCTGGCACCCCTACATGGGAAATATTTTAATATGTTACTCTATAAATGAAAATACTTGGATAAAATACATATTGTTATTACATATGTATTTTTAAAACTCAGCCAGAAACGAGAAAAGATAGCATATGATGCACTTTTTTTAAGGTTCTATTTATTTATTTTGAAAGAGTGAGAGAGCACGAGTAGGGAAGGGAAGGATAGAGGGGGAGAGAGAGAGAAAGAGAGAGAGAGAGGGAGAATACGAAGCAGGCTCCCTGCTGTCAGCACAGAGCCCAGCACAAGGCCCAAACCCACGACCCGTGAGATTGTGACCTAAGCTGAAATAAAGAGTTGATGCTTAACCGACTGAGCAACCCAGGTACCCCCAGCCTATGATGCGCTTTTTAAATTTACCTAGCATGGTTTTTTGGGGGAAACATTATTTACTATTTATGTGTAGATAAAATCTTAACAGGTATCAATGATTCTAAAAACTTGGCACACATGGGAGTCGCATTGACAGCTTGTAAAAACACATAGCTGGACCAATTCATAGAATTATTGATTTGATGTGTCTGGAGTGGGAGCTAGGGACTTTCTAAAATGTTTCCAGGTGATAACGACGCTATTCCTTTGGATATCACACTTTGAGAACCACTGGCCTTTATGGTAAAATGTAAAAATTCTAGCCCAGGAGAGAGGAAATTCAGATTATAGTTCAGACAGTATCTAAGTATCCAGTTATGTGATTCCAGAAAAAAAAAAAAAGAATTAGATTTTGACCAATATTTTTTCAACTGTAAGGAGAAAATTGAAGTTGATTCTGTCTAGTATATCGGGGTTGGGGTTTTCCAGTAACTAGGGAATTGAGATATCTCAAAGTTAGTCTCTGACAAGATTTACACTCTTCGCTGGAAATCAACTCATCCCTTTTCATGAGTTCATGCGCTTGAAATCTCACCTGATCCAAGAAGATTGTTGCCCCACTTGACCTCAACTTATGCAGATGTATCTGTCACGTAACTGTTGGTGTGCACCGACATCATCTCAGGAGTCACAACCCTACCCACGGAAGGCAGATGGTGGTGAAGCCCTGAGGCTCTGTCCATGGGCTGCTCTCTGGCCAAAGGAGCATGCTCAGACCAAGCACAGGGCAAAAATGGGACCTGGAATAATTTGTAAGTGTGTTTTGCACAGGTTCCCAGAATCCCCCAGTGGGATGGGACACCATTTGCCACAATAGTCACTGGTTCAGTTGTGCATGGTGTGATTGATTTCCATCCTTCCTCTGCTCCCCGTCTCCTCCTGAGGTCACCTCCAAAATATACTACCTTCATTTAAATCTTTGTTTCAAGATCTGAATCTGGAGAACACAAACCAAATATTCTGGTCTGTGTTCTCCAGCAACAGATCTTAAAACAAAGACATAAGTGAAAATAATTCAAGAGAAAACAATGAGAATCATTGTTTTTTTATTTGTTATTTTCAATTTTTTCAGTTTTTTCTTTACATCTATAAAAACAATTCACTTTTATTCTTCCCTTTTCTCAGTGTTAATTTGATTTATGCTTTACGGATAATTAAAAATATTTGTCAGAGGGAACTGTTGGCTCAGTTGGTAGAGTGTGCAACTCTTGATCTCAGGGTTATAAGTTCAAGCCCCAAGTTAAGTTTAGACATTGCTTAAAAATAAAATCTTAAGGGGCGCCTGGGTGACTCAGTCAATTAAACATCTATCTTCGGCTCAGGTTATGATCTTGCAATTTGTGGGTTTGAGCCCTGCATCAGGCTCTGTGCTGACAGCCCAGAGCCTGGAGCCTGCTTCAGATTCTGTGTCTCCCTCCCTGTTTGCCCCTCCCCCACTCATGCTCTGTCTCTCTCTTTCTCAAAAATAAACATTAAAAAAAATAAAAAAATATATTTGTCATAATTTTTGGTTTTTAATGTAACTTTGATCAGTGGTATTTGAAGTTATAAGATTCCTTGAAGAAAGTAATGTTAGTGTCTACTTTTTAGACCCTTCTAGTTGATCAACAAGTTTTATATAGGACAGTGACACAGTCCCTAGGGAAAATCTAATTCATTAAACATTTTTCAATACATGTTTTACCTTTAATCAAAAAGTGTGTATATACAGCATCCACATTTGGAAGCCTTAAGGCTTTATCTTACTTTTAACCTGTATACATATTAAGCTTACTCTTAGAAGTAGGGCTAGAAGGGACACTAGCTTTATTTTAATACAACCATTTCTTTGTATAGGAGTAAATCATGTTCCAGGAATGAAATTAAGTGCTGTGCAGGGAATGTGTGATGTACCTGGAAAGAGAAGCTTGGCGTTCTAATTTCCAGGGCATTGTTCTCACTGGACTTCTAGAGAGTGCATTAAAAGCCATTCAATTTAATTCTCACTACAATCAAAACCATTTATGAGTGAGCAATCTTTTATAGAGTGTATTTTGAACACCTTGAATTTCTCAAACTTAAAAAGTACTATCAGAAGTCATTTCCCAAATGTAGCAACTTGAATGTAAGATGGTAGAGTTATGTCTTCTGGGCTGAACTCACAGAAATTCAAGAGAAGAATAGACAAAAGGATTGAAGTGGTTGATTGAGACATTAAAAAGGGGAACTATAGGAGAGCCTGGGTGGTAAAGCGTTGGACTCTTCATTTTGGCTCAGGTCATGATCTCATGGTTCCTGAGTTGTAGCTGTGCCTTTATGCAGAGATTGCTGTAAGTTCTCTCTCTCCCTCTCTCTCTGTCCCTCCACCCCCGCATTCTCTATCTCTCTCAAAAATAAAAAAAATAAACATTAAAAAGAGGGGGTGCCTGTTAATTACAGGTGATTTTAGCCGGTAAAGAGAAGAAATAGAGACAAGGCATGTCAAGTTATATTTAATAGGTAAGACAAACTTGGGTACATTGGAAAAGTTCAAGACTGGTCAGGAGGTTTCATTGTTTAGAACTCTTTTTTTAATTGAAATATTAATATTATGTTTCAGATCAAATCCCATTAAAATTTTATGGAGAAATTTGTAAGATGCATCTAATAAAATTTAATATTCTTTTATATAGAGAAGCCCACAACAATTTCCCAAATATCTTCTAATAATAAAAAATTACACATTCTATAAAATAAAAGGAGAAACTCTTTCAAGCCATTTATTAACCAGAGGGTGAAGAGAAGATAAAATGGCAAACCTTCTAATAACTAGTCCTGCAGGGGTTCCAATGTGAGCCAGATACACATAAAATAACCAACCATGGATGTTAATTTTTATTAGGGTAAAATTTACATTCAGCAAACTATCTTAATGCACTGGCCAATGCATATCAAGACACAGACCATTTCTAACACCCCATAATGCTCTCTTAATGCTCCTTCCCAGTCAACTCCATCACTACAGAAGGAGCCACTGACCTGATTTCTATCACTGTAGGTTAGTTTTGTTTATTCTAGAATATCTAATAAATAGAACCATACATAATTAACTCTTTTGTGTCCCGCTTCTTTGAGAATAATTTTTTGTGCGCATGTTACAGGTGGTTTTTTTTATATTAGGGAGTAGTATTCAATTGTATTAATACACCAGTAATTTATCAACCATTTTCCTAATTATACACATTTGTGTCCTTTCCTCTTTCACACTATTATGAATGAAGCAATGAAATTTCTTACACAAGGATTATTATGAACCTATGTTTTAATATCTGTGGGATAAATATGTAGGAATGGAATATCTGAGCTAATATATCAATTATGAATATTAATTCAGGAGACAAATTTGTGCTAAAATAACAAATAAGAAAATATTGCTGAGTTTTCAGAGATTTGGACAGTCGGTATGGTTAATTACCTACCTCACTGTAGTGTAATGTCTGCAAGGAGATTACCTTGTTTCTTCTGGAATATATTACATATATGCATTTACATATTGACATATAATGAAATAATAATCACCAATTTAAAGTGAGTACTTCTAAGATATTTTTAAAAAGTCCAATCAAGGGAGACCTTGGGTGACTAGCTAATTACATTCTCTCAATTGATAGCATAATAGAAAAGGCTGCTCAAATATTATTTTACATTAAATTTAACATCAAAATACACATAGTTCAGGATTCTGACAGAGTCACAAAGGAACAATTCAAACACACTAATTTACCAATGTCCTATAAAAATTCTACTCATTTTAGTAATCTATTAGGTATTTACCATATATTAAATATAAGCAGTTCCTATTAGATTCCATGGGTTGCCCTGCTAACTGCCTTTCTTTTGCTCACTCTGTAGGTCTTCAGCATGTATTTACTATTACAAACTGGGCTGCCTTCATGTGTCCTCTCACGGTCTTAGGTATTTCTAACTCCTCAACCCTGCCCATTCCCTCCGTACTTGGAATTTTTTTCTCTCTCTTCCTCTGTCTTCTTACCAGCCCCACTTAACACTTTTCTGGTTGTATCCTTTAGTGAAGTTCATTTTAGTTGTTTGGAGAAGCTTCTTTAGAACCTCTTTGGCTCTAATAAAATAATGTCACATGAATTGACATTCATTTAGAACTCTTTCACATTGTTTATTTATTTTTTATTTTTATTTTTGTTTGGCCCCACCAACCTCTGACAACCTATGACCTAACGCAGTGCTAAAGACATCATATTCTCAAATCACTGCTGATTGATGGATACCGTTTACCATTCAATCAAGTGATAGGTGTACTAGTCAGTAGGTAAAGTCGTGCTTGCCTCCAAGCAAGTAATTTTATGTTTTAAAAGTGCTCTCATTTGTATCATTCTAGAATGGAGTAAAAGAAAACCCCCTTTACTCCATTTCTAGAATGGTGTAAAAGAAAACATAGCTCTAGGTCTTCACAGTTTTGCTTTGACCATGTTAGTCAGATCCTTGAAAAATTTTATCCATTAGTAGGTAAAATTCAACCCCATATCCTAACTATTGTTCTGAATGACATTTCTTGTTCTGTATCTTCATTCTGTTTGTATAACTCTTTTCTAGATTGATGTTCAAAAGTAATGTTTGGTGGAAAGTATGCTAGAATTTAGTTCAGGAGAGTTGGGTCCCATTTTTTATTTTGCCACCAGTGTCACTCCTTGGGGTGTTCAATTCTTCATCTATATATTGAAATATTTGCATTTAATATCTGTTATGTTTGATACTTAAATTTTCTGACTAACATATTTAATTAATATCTAAAGACAATTATAGCAAGTGTGGTAATCAACATAAAATTGAATAGAAGATTTTCTTGCTGCTATTGATAATAAATATGCTGTAAAAGGTGATATGTATATTTAGATTAAAAAACACCAACCTTAAAACTTACTTTGCTTCAGTAACATCCATCACGCAGTATTAGAAGAAAGATTGGACATTTTTTTTACTCTAACTTGCTTTAAGAATAATGAGAGATGTTACTAATAATAGTAATTGAAATTATTATTTAGATATGGGCTATGTGACAAATAGCCTGGTGTTAAAAGGAAGGTTCGTTAGCAAACCTGTGCTTGAGGGACTTTCCACGGAAAAGTAAAGCTCAGTTTGTCCTGACATATTTTTTCATGTGATGTGGTGGTCAGTAAGATTGAGACAATTTAAGCTTTCATCAAGGGACTAATTGTATATATTGACATACGCTTATTTGTTCAAATTTCCTTGGAATCACATGCAGTTGCAGTGTGGTAAAAAGAGTATCAGAAGCCCACTCATATGATTTGCTTTAATGATTATATGTACACTCATCCAATTGTCTATCCAGCATTCTGAAGATGTAGAACTTATAAGCAATCATAAACATAATGATTTATTTTTTCTTTCACACTGCCTGTGTCAACGAACAGCCAAATGAATTTTTTCAGATAAATCAATACAGTGGAGAAACAACTTCCTACAGGTTGTTTGGTATATCTCAAACAAAACTCATGATTAATTTTGCTGGTAGTGGTTCTTCTTGCTTACATGATCAGACAACTATTTGCTCTTTGTCCATCATCAGTGGCAAATCTCTTGACTTGGTACAACACTCTGGTGTGCACATCATAGCAATGGATCGTACAGAAGAAAAATAAACCTGAAAACTTATTACCTGCTTTTTCTGGGTGCAATTTAAATTCTGAGTGTTCACTATGAATCTGTCTGTTCTAGTTTCTTAGAATGACTCTCACTTTACTGCATGCAGAAATTATAAGAAACAGGGTCAAGAAACAAAGAAAATAATTTTCCACCCAATTAGTAAACCCTGGTTTTTTAAAACTGAGATGAACCCTCACCAAAAAGAAAAAAAAGGGGTGGGCAGTGGGGGAAAGAAAAAGAAAAAGAAAGAAAGAAAAAGGAAAAAAAACCCACCAAGAAATTATGTATCTCATTAAAATGAATCTGCATTGATTTACTGCAGTTATAATCAGGGGTTGCATGACCTTATACGCTTTGCTACTCCATTCATAATAAATCTAAGCACTTAAAAATAGATGAGCTTTAGAACAGATAATTAAAAAAACACTTTGAGAAAGTGGATTATTATAAGTGAAAGGTCTGTCATGCCCTCTCTGACCATCTCTGTTTAATCATCAACGCATGGGGGGTAGTTGGTTCAGCAAGTACTTTGGTTAAGGTAAAGAGTGGGACTGTCCATGTTTACTTTTTTATACTGACTCTAAATGCTGAAGAAGCAGAAAGGCTCAGCAACAGTAATCTCTGGCTCCTTCCTAGCAGTCAGGATTGTAACTGGAGCTGTGTTCATCTACTGATATAAGACAATCCTCCTGGCTTTAGATCATAAATATAGAGGTCAGCCATAATCGTGGATGGGGACATTTTCAAGTCATCCAAGGCTACTCACTTTAAGAAGTGCATATATTATTATCCACTTAAAACTGGGAGGAAAATAAATAGTGGTTCTAAGGCCTTACTCAGGAAAGAGAAACAATAAGTGATCTCTTTGCCTCTTTTTCTTTAAACATAGGTTATAGGGAGGGAACTTGTCTGTACAAGAGAGGAGCAAAACTGGTCTTTACAAATTAAAAAAATATGTAATTTTATGATGTGTGGCAGATTTTATCATACTTAGCAAATATGTGTTGTCCCTCTTCAGAGGACAATTATATTTCCCTACCACAGCAGTGTTAATAATGGTGTATAACTTGTTTTGGCAAATGAATAGTATGAAGAATCTATAGTAATGTGCTTTTTAATGATTTTATTGTTTTATCTGTGACATCTCTCTCTTGTTCACTTGCTCTCTTCTCTCTCTCTCTCTTTTCTTTCTTTTTTTTTTTTTTTTTGATCTGGATCTTCAATAAACGTGCCAGAAGTTTATCAATTTAATCAGATATTTTCGAAGAAATAACTGGTAGCATTATTGAGTCTGTGTGTTGTGTGTTTGTTTATTTTCTATATAAAATTTTTATTTTTTTATTTTATAATCTATCACTAGGATTTTGTTACTACCTCTTTCATAAAATCTTTAGGTTATTTTTGCTGTTTTTTGTTTAGATTCTTAGAAACTGGAAAGCTCATTAATTTTCAGCCTTTATTTTTCGAAAGCATGTATGTGTATATAATGTCTATATATATGTTTTTTCTGATACACATGCACACACTCACATATGTATATACACATATTGACATATGTAAGTGTCAAACCGAGGGCTGCATTAGACATGGTCCACAATTTTGAGTGGTATTGCCATTATCATTTAACTTAAAATATTTCCTAAATTCTAGTTCCATTTCTTCAATCTGTGGGCTATTGAGAAATGTTTCTTAATTTCCAAACATCTTTCTTTCTCTGTCATTTGTCATCTACCAGTTACATAATAGTTAGAGAAGACATTCTGTTTGATGTAAATGCCTTAAAATATATTAAAGCTTATTTTATGATAAAGTTTCTGGACAACTTTTGTAAATGTATTTTGTGTGTTTGGGAAAAAATGTCTTCTTTCAATTAGTTGGGTAATATTCTCTGTATGTTCATTAGGTCAGTTCCGTTTCCTTATCAATTTTGTGACTTGTTATATCAATTACCGAGGTACATATTTCGCAAGGAATTACATTTTTCTAGTTTTGTAAGTCAGTAAACTTTGGTCTATAAATTGAGGTTATATTTTTAATGGTATACATATTAAACGTTTTTACTTTCTTGGTCATTTGAAGCTCCTGTTATCATAAAGTAATTATCTCAAGTGCCAGTGTATGTTATTCTATAAAATCTATAAAATCTTTTGTCTGACATGTAGATTTGAATCTCAACCTTTCTATTTGTTAAGCTTTATATGGATTTCTTATAAATAGCATTTACTTTTTTTCTAGCATGGACTTTTACCTTGATTGTCCTTTACCTTGATTTTCTTTGAATTTAATACAATGTATATTTACATCTTTTATTTTTAATTTGTGATTTTTATCTATTCCACCTATATTCAGACACTCTCATTTTTTATTTTATAGCTAAGTCTGGGGAAAAAATAGCAACATATGTAACTAACCAAAGTCTGAAATTAATAAAATCTTGTATTTTCTTGAATTATCATTAACCTTATTTACACCCATGTTATTTACGTCCCGTGGCATTATGCCTGGCATTTTTCATTCTAGTTAAAAATGTACCCTAGAGATTATTACTGTTTTATGTAGTCAGTATCTACTCACATTTGTGCATGTGTACTACTTGCATTCTTTTTTGCACCACAGGTAAAATATCACTGAAATTTTTATAAATAATAACATTATCTCTGTCTGGAATTTATACTGTAATAGTCCTTTAATAAGGATCTCTAGTGATTAATTCTCTCAGCTTTGGTTTTAAAATGCCCCGATTTTCATTTCTATTGTTACAGATATTTTCCTTGCATGTAGAATCAATGTGCAGTTGGTCTCTTTTGGTATTTTGAAGATACCCCAGCGTGTATTTACTTGGTTTTTGGTTTGTTTGTTTGTTTGTTTATTTTTGGCTTCAATTGTTGCATTTGTGAAAATGGTGGTCAGTCTACCAATCTTTAAAAGAAATCTGTGTTTTATCTGCTAGCTGGTTTGGTTTTCCTGTGACTTTCATTTTCAACAATTTCTCTACGAAATACCTGTCCCCAGATACGAACTCCTACTTAATTTACTTTGCTTGGGGCTGAATCTGTGGAATGTTTTATCATGAGGTCTGAAGAATTGTCGGTCATTATGTTTCTGCATGTTACCTCTACCTAGTCCTGTGTACACTGTTCTTCTTGGACTCATTTCAATCCCTAAAACCATATTCTTTCTATTGAATTTTAAGTTTGTTTTCTCCCTGGCTTTGGTAAGAACAATATCTTCTTATCTATATTTTATTGTACGAATTCTCAATTAGAGAATTCCACTGAGTAAAGATTTCCACCGAGTTTTTAATTTGCTTTATTGTACTCTATATTTCTAGTACTCTTTTATTTTCTTCAAATCTTCCCGCGTATGCTTTCTTTTGTCTTGCAGGTATTGTCTGTCAGCTTGCTGTTGTTTCTCTAAGCATGGTCATTTTGTAATCTGTGTTCGACATTCCCAGTATCTGAAGTGGGAGTAGGTATCTCTCTGCCATCTGTAGTTTTTACTCTTTACTCATATGACTTTGTTCTTTTGGGTGATGCGTTATTTTTAACCGCATGCTAGACATCTTCTTCAATGAGTTTTGATGTCATTTAAAATTTTTTTCCAGTCCATTTCATTATTTTTCAAAAGCAGTTTGCTTTGAATAACCTAGCTCACCAGAACCAGTCAGAGAACTCTCACCCATGTTCTCTGTTAAAATTCACTTGATGCATTTCAGCCAATAAAGAAAACGAAGTAATCAAAGAGGAAATACTCTATTGTAGAGGACAATTTATCTCATCTCCTTTTTATTATATTTCTTTCAATTTAGTAACATGCCTATTTGTTAACTGTGTTGATTCCCTTAAAATGAATTTATCTAAAACTATATTTAAATATGGGCAAAGATGTATAAATAATATTTTGTATTTCATTTATATTATTTGACAAAATTTTAGAACAAACTAAAAATCTGATACTGATAAAAAAAACATATAATACGAAACATTATGTAGCAATTGATTGAGATTTATAAAGTATTCTTAATGATGTCGGGAACTGTTCATGAGATGATATTTCATTTTAAAATGTAGCATATAAAAATTGTTTAAAGAGTGAATCTAAATTTTGCATGATCAGAGATAAGTTGACTCTGAGTGATAGAAAAGGATAGAATGTTGTTATCTCTACAAACTGGGAAAGTTTCCATGCTCTCCACTAAGATTATATATTAGTTAAGAAAAGGAGGAATCTCAGATAAAGTAAAACCAAATGAAAGTATATGTGAGCTTATTTCCTCTGGCTTCATGTAGAAAGGCTGTGTTTTCCTTTTTTTATGTTTTGTTTAACAATTCTACACTGAAAACTCTTAGGAAACAGCAACAATTACAAAAGAAAACAAACAAAAAAACAGCAGTAACAGCAGCAACAATCCAGAAACAACAGCTACAGAGGTCTATCTTCTCTTTGTCATCTGTCAGCATTCTACCAACTGTCTTAGCCATACCTTATTCTGGAAATCTTCTTTTGAAACATTTTCCACTATCCTTCCAGCTCCTCCCCCCAACCCAGCATCTTGGAACCCTGGCACACTGTCCACTGCCTTCTCAACTTGAGCCTCCCATGTACAGACTTTTAATTTGTATCCGTCTCAATGAAATGCCCTTCTTTCCATCATCTATGTAAACTCTTTTAAAAGTCAGAGCCCATAGGGTGCCTGGGTGGCTCAGTCAGATAAACAATGGACTCTTGATTTTGGCTCAGGTCATGATCTCATTATCATGAGATTGAGCCCCATGACACACTCTGTGCTGAGCATGGAGCCTGCTTAAGAGTCCCTCTCTCTCCCTCTGCCCTTCCCCCACTGTGTGTGTGCATGTGTGCATGTGTGTATGTGCATGCATGCGTGCATGCTCTCTCCAAAGAAAAGAAAGAAAGAAAGAAAGAAAGAAAGAAAGAAAGAAAGAAAGAAAGAAAGAAAGAAAGAAAGAAAGAAAGAAAGAAAGAAAAAGGGAGAGAGAAATTACAGCCCATATGAGTGCTTCCTGGGCCCTTCTAGAGGCACAGAACTGGCTCCTTTCAAATGTTAACTGTCTTATTTCAGTTGTTGGCAAAGATCTTATCAGAATATCACTTGTATAGTTTCCTATCCTTTAATCATGTATAGAATATCTGTTCATGGGTTATAATCTTTTCTTCAAATTTATTTATTCCAGTGCTTCTCTAAAATAAAGTTCTAATTAAACCACACAGTATCGGATCCATCCCCCCTCCCCCAGTCTCTGTTATGGAGTTCAAGGCAGCACTCAAGTTTCTTACAATTTCTACACAGCCACCAGTTCTTCCCCATTGGTGAGAATTAGGTCCAGAAAAGTATGTTTCTCATTCTTTTGGCCATCCACCTTGCATTCACATTGTTGATAAGGCGAGTTAAAATGAGCCTTTCAGCAGATGTCAAGATAAAGAAATAAGGCTGTCATTCTGAAAGTTTCAGGATAATGTGTCCAAGATGAATAGAGCATAGCTTTTTTCTTTCTTTCTTTCTTTCTTTCTTTCTTTTTTTCTTTCTTTCTTTCTTTCTTTCTTTCTTTCTTTCTTTCTTTCTTTCTCTTTCTTTCTTTCTTTCTTTCTTTCTTTCTTTCTTTCTTTCTTTCTTTCTTTCTTTCTTTCTTTCTTTCTTTCTTTCTTTCTTTCTTCCCTTCCTTCCTTCCTTCCTTCCTTCCTTCCTTCCTTCCTTCCTTATCTGAGATGCCAATATTATTTTGTTCTTTACCTTCATAAATGAGGACAGATACCTCAAACTTCCCCAGTTCCTTTTACTTTCTATAGTTTTTTGACAGTTAAATATAAAAGCCTTGGCTTTTGTGTCGGGCAGCCTAATTTAAAACTCATTTCTATATACTATCAGTATTCCAGATCTGGGACTATTTTCATTCCTCAAGAATATTTTAAAAACTACTATATACCTGTCTATATGTGCAGCCAGCCAGGATTAGGCACAAATATTGCCATTTGCATGGTCTTTTCTCATTAATTTAATTGGCCTATAGTTATCTAGTCTCCCACAGGGAAACAAAATAGCATGAAACTCTTCACCATTTGTATTTTAAGAGGAGGGGAAAAATGCTTTATTTGGAATATTGCAACTTTTATTTGATGAAAGTTACTATTAACATATTTTCATAATCTTCTCAGCCTAGCAACAGCAGGAGTAAAAGGTGTGAGGGCCATGTAATATTCATGAAATTAAGACGACTTGAGATGAAAGGGAGTTCCATTAGAGAGACCAAGTGTGACAATATGACACATATTTGCATATTTTACACTTTAAATCTTTTCAGCACATCCAAGTTGATATATGGATGTAAACATGCATTGCCGGTTTTTAGCATATTATAAGCCCTCAAGACTTTGCATGCATTTTAATATGTTTCATTATTGCTGTAGATTTTAATTTCCAAACTGCACGGCTTTGATGGAAGGAAGCTGGAAGTCAAGGCATCTGGCCTCTGCCCCAGGCAAGCACAGCCTTTTCCTTGAATATTTTGGGCAGAAACCAGGCTATTTATTTGTGGGGCAGTGGGGGGAAATTTTTTAGAATGTGCTGCCCAGAAGCACGTTTTATTTGGTACACATACTAATTAAGTGTTAACTTAACCATCCTGGCAGGAAAGCTTAAGGTCTCCACTGTGGATATGCCGACCAAGACACATCGTGAGGGGCTTTCCCAGTCCCCCTTTTTCCTTTCGATCAGCCAGTCTCAACTTCTCTATTTGGAGAGTGGAGATTATTGAAAGCAGTTTAAAAAAGGAGTTTGAAACTGTGTTTATTCCTTAAAACAACTGAAAATATTTGTCAGCTGCCCATTCTATCTTCTGGAACACGGGGTCTCTGGTCAGTAGGAAAAAAGTTCTTCCCATAGATGTGCAAGGACACGTGGCACTTAATAATTTTCTTTGAGTATTTTTCTTCTGTTTTACAAACGTGTATATTTAAATAGTTAAAAAAAAAAGTGTGATCTTAGTTAGTACATTATCATCTAAGAAAAGTTGAGTTAAAGGGAAAAAAAAACGTAAAAAAATATCTTTTAGTCCATTGTCTTGGCCTTTAGTAAAGACAGATGACCTTTAAAGATAGTTTCTAATGATAATATCAAAGTTTGTTTTTATTGATATTGAACCATCATGCTTCACCTATTAGCTTCTCGCAAGTATTCAATAGCATTTTGTTTTCATTTTCAGGGCTACATTAAGCCATTGAGATCAAGAAATTCTCCAGTTATGCCTCTCTGTATAAATGGCGAAAGTACATAGCAATTATCAACTATTTAGAAACCTATCTGAATATTCTGCATATACATAATAGTACAAGAAACATAATAACCAATGGAGAAGAAATCAAAAGCTCTACTGCTACTTTAAAGAAGTTTTAAACAAATGAAGGAAAGGTAATGCTTAAAATTTTTAAAACATGGTTTACCATTCCTAGAACACAGATATTCATTTGCAAATGAAACAAGTAAACAAGGAGAAACAGTCCTTTGGCTTTTTTTTTTTTTTTGTCATACTTTCTTTTCTAAAACTTTATATATAATTAAGCATCACTAGAATAATGTTTCCAAGAACTACTTGTGCATAAGGACGATAGTTCAATCAGAAACAGTGGAAGCTTTCGTTTCATTTTCAAGCCAACATAAAATTTACCAAAAAGGTTCTCAGTACTCAGAACACTAGAGGGTGGACATGGTTGTTTCCTTCACTCTCCTCAGTGAAGACCATGATATTATCTTATGGCACTTAAGTCTGACCATGCTCATTTGGATGATGGAGGTTTGCAGTCACTGTTTTGATTCTCTTAGCTGTGCCATTTTTCAGCCTCTCCAAAGTTGAGCTTTCTTAAGGATAGAATCACAAGTCCATGGCCCTAATTTTTCAACCAATGTTGACAAGGAGGGAAAGTTTATCAGTTAGGAATTTTGAAGTTGCCAACTCCTCACATAATAATGGCCCTTGGTAGTTGAGCTACCAAATATTTGCAAGACTGGATGGAGTAAGGATGAGTTTTAGGTCCTGTGAGGGTGTTCTATTGGAGTATATGATCTGTCTTTCCACTAAGTTACATTTAATTCCTACATCTTCCTCTTCTCTTTTATCTTGCATAGTAATAAAAAGACTTTTCAGTCTATAGCCACAGATGTCAATCAACTTGGACCACATTTTATTTCTCTATCTAATTCTTACTGGATCTATGCCCAAGTAACTGAATTTCTCACCTCATATGCCCAGCCATTATCTGGGAATCTGCCATGAATGAATTTCTCTCCCACAACAAGGTAGTATTCTGCCTAATTATAGTAAACATTGTTGTCATGAGCTCTGCTCTACACAACTGCTGGACTTTCTTATACTGGTGCATATTGACCTATGGCTGAACTTGTTACTTTCCTTTGGGAACTTTGACTTAGAAAAACCCAACATCGTTGTCGGAGACCATGCCTTCTGTCAACCGTGTTTCTCTTGCTCTTCCCAGACTTCTCCTCCTCATCAAAGATCCTCCAATTTCACAATGGCTTATCTCAGAGCATACTTCTGTTAATTCGTCTTGAAGCAGCTCCATATGTGGCTTTGCTTTGATGGCTAAACAGGCTCGGAATGTGTGCCTGCCATCATCGATGCTATTGTGTGCTCTGTGAATCACATTTGTCATAAATGAATAGAGAACATTTGTTGACTTATCATCTTTGAATATTTGATCAAATGAGTTAACTCACTTACTAATTCACAGAATATCAAGTTCTTCTGAATGTCTCACAGTCCTTCAGGTGAATTAGACAGTGACACAAATGGTAAAATTCTCCTCATTTGTGTTCTATGGTTCTTTTGTGGTATAACATCTTGTCTGCATGATTATTTATTTCTACTTTGAATCTTACATGACATTTAATCAAAAACCACAATCAGAAAACTAATTTAACAAGGGTACATAACTCACGCTGAACCTTTTTACCTTAGCATGGAAACTGCAAACACAAAATAATAAAAAGAAGTACGATATGTCATGAAAATAATAGCTGCTTTCATTGAATGTTTATTATGAGTCAAGCACTTTACCTGAATTACCTTACTTTTTCCTTGTGACAGCCTTATGAGGTAGGTTCAATTATTTTTATCCCCATTTCAGAGGAGAAAACTGAGGTTTAAGGAGGTTAAATAGCTTTCCTAGTATTAAGCAGCTGAGCCATAGAAGCACATTGCTCTAGACTTTGCCACAGACTACAGGACTTGTGAGCTTATGCTTTGTGGTATCTGGCCTGCCAATTATAGATTTAAAAAGTTCCTGTTACTTTTCTAACTCAAAGATTATAGAAAGAAGATCTTTTGCCACTCTAGTGTGTGAGTAGAGAATGTTTCATGTTTATTACCTCATCAAATATAAATGTCTTTTCCTGAGAGCAGGTCCTCTATATTCTTAACTATCCCCTCCTCCAAAATCTAGGCCTTTTCCCCAGTTTCCCAGTATTTCCATATCTAATGCTGTTTCTTTCTCTTCTTTAAGTTGATTTTTATTTATTTTGAGAGAGAGAGAGATAGCAAGCAGGGGAGAGGCAGAAAGAGAGGGAGCAGAATCCCAAGCAGGTTTCACGCTGCCAGTGCAGAGTCCCAGCAGGGCTCAAACTCACAAACCATGAAATCATGACCTGAGCCGAAGTCAAGACTCAGTTGCTTAACTGACCGAGCCACCCAGGCACCCCTCTACTATTTCTACCAGGCAGGGGAGCTCTCTATGACTATGTGGGTATCTCTGTCCTAATGCTTTTCCTAATATGGTTTTCCAGAATGGAATACTCTCTGTGGCTTTCTCAAACCAACCTCAATCATTTGCTGCTGGTTTATAAATCAGAGTTACCCTTCCTTTACAGAACTTTGTCTTTGTCTTTACTCAGTCCCACATTTATTCACTTAACTGTTAATTATTGACCATTTACTTAATGCTAAGGACTGATCTAGCCTCAGATGGCAACATAATGAATAAATGAAACTGAGACCTACTCTTACTGAAGTAAAGACATGAGGATAAAGACCAGAGTAAACAATCAAAACAAACTGATTATTGTTATGGCTTAAGGGAGAACACTACAGAAGCTGTGTCAGATAATGGTGCCAGGCTTTTTTCAAAGGTGGAGATAACAAGTGATCCTGTCCAGGGGTGAGGGCAGGGCTGGCAGACAGGTGAGAGGCAGAGAGGGAGTCCATAGGCCCAGCTTGTGCATCCGTCTGTTTGGTGGTCAGAGAGAAGTCTGTGAGTCAAGCTGGAACCAGAATAGCAAAGTGCCCTAAAGCCATGACAAGGAGCTCAGGCTGTTTTAAGATCCAGGACGACAAATGATCAGATGATTTTAAACAGGAAGGTTTAAACTGGCCTGATGAAACCAAGTGTGAAGAATTGGGGCTGTGTGTTAACTTGAGGACATCGTTGCATTTGCCACTTAGAAAGATCGCTCCAGCTCACTGTGTAGAACGGATTGGCAAAAGGCATGGCTGGAAGTCAGGGAACCACTTGCCAAACTATAGAAGTATTCCAGGTAAGTATAGATGGTGACCTCAACAGGGTGATGGCAGCAGAGATCAGAGGTAAGTGGACACAGTCCAGAGATATGTAGGGACAGAAACCATAGGACTTGATAATTGATCAGACAGGGGGGATCAGAAAAAGAGAGGAGTTGAGAATTCCTCCTCATGACTCTGACTATAGGACCTGAGTGGATTGAAGAAGGAGGAGGACAGGTAAGGAAGTGACAATAATTAGTACAGACTGTACTTAAATAGCTGTGCTTATGAGTTCCTCTTTATCATCCGGCGTCCAGCCAAACCATGTCTTCTCCATCCAAGCAGATCACAAACTCCTAAGTCCAGGGACTGTCTAGTTTTATTTGTTCTGCATCTCCCAAACAACTTGGCATTAAGCTAAAAACTCAATAATGGATCAATAAATATTTTTCAATAGTTTGCTGGATTAATGCTGAGAAGTAAGATATTGCCTTGTGGCTGAGAGCTATCACTATGGGATGTATTTTCCCCAATTATAAAATAACAACTGAACTTTACGTGTATATGCAGTGTTTACTTTGATATACCTGATCTCAGAATGGAGATTTCTAAAATCTGCTTTATAGAAACATGCAGTTATATAGGGAAGGTGGATAGGGGGAAAACTGTTTTCAGAATCTGGGAAGACAAAGGCATATTAAAAGTATTCCTATGAAATCGGGGGCGGTAGAAAAAATTAACACGTCTGGCCAACCTTCTTTTTGTGTAGAAATTCAGTCAGGCATCGCTGTTCTTGTCCCCTGGGTTTGTACTTTTCCTCTCTCCATGACTATCTATCACTGCTTGTAAAACTCCTCCACTAAAAGATCTTAAAGTTCACAGTAAAGCAATGCAATTATTCTGAGTCATTCCTTCTTACCTTTTAACCTAATCTTCAGAGGTGCCGGGACTGAAGAAGCACAGCTCCTGCCCAAAATGAGCCTAATCTTGTCTCTGAAAATAGCACTTCCTTGCCAAGAAGAACTTTCTCCTTTTGAATGGCTGCAATGATGAGAAAAAGGAGCCAGGCTTCATTAATGGCCCTGGGCATGGTGGGCACTAAGTCAGAGCACCCTTCCTTTCTACAGAGAATATAGCTCTGTCTACTTACTAAAGCTTTTTCTTTTTTCCCCCTTTTTATCCTTACAATGGCTGTTGGCGGAAAGCTTTGAAACAGCTCATTACTGATTTCTAATTCAATAAGCTAAAAGGGTGAGGGGGAGGGCAATGTAGATTCAGATTTAACTATAATTTTTTGGAATGCCTACTATGTGGCACGCCCTGGGTTAGATGTTGCCATGACAACACTCTAAGTTGGGAGATATGAACCTGCCTTAGCAGAGAAAAGGCAAGCTCAGATACAGTAGGAAAAATCATCAAAGCTGGGAAATTTGAACCCAGATCTTCAGATTCCAAATCCATTGATCACGTTCCTCCCTTTAGTATCAGACTGCCAGCAAATGAGTTCGTTCCTACCTTCCGTCAAAATGAAGCCATTAGAAAGAAGTGGCATCTTTTTCTTATCTTTTTCTTCCTGTTAACTTCCAGGCTGTCCATGCATCACCCAGACACTGCTCAGGTGAAACAGAAGGTATTGTGGTCCTCGTGCTATTATTGGCCCACACCCTTCCCTCCACCTGGGCTCTGCATCCACTGTCTCCTGTCTGCCTTGGCTAAACTCCCTCCCTCTATCTTCTCATCTCTCCCCTGAAAGTCCTGACTCTCTACGGGTCCTACCAATCAGCATTTAAGTTTCTTTGAATCTCTTCTGACTTGAAGAACACACACACACACACACACGCACACACACGCACACAGAAAAACAGCCTCTTTTATCAAAGAAGCAAAAACCTGCCGTCCTATGTTCAAAAATTTAAATAAACTCACATGGGTCAAGATTTTGGTATATAGTAATTGCGCCATAAGTATGACCTGTCCCTCTACCCGGATGTTGTAACAGATTGCATCTCCATCCTTATCTTCCTCGGAGCTGCTTTCAAGGTTTAGCATTATAAACCTTATTTCATATCACACTCTCCTCTTGTCTCTCATGACACCCCCACTAGTTTGTTTTTCCTCTTTCTCTGGCTGCTCTTTCTTAGAATCCATTTATTAAATGTTAGGTCTCTTTGGTGTTCTGACTTATACCCTTTGCTTCACTCACGGTATACTCCCTTCCTTGTTTCTGTCACCTATTCCTATGATTAACAATTGACTATGACTCCCGTTTTATTTTTCACCTTTGAATATACATATCAAATACTTATTTTGATAACTCGGAATCACTTCAAACTCAGCACTTTATTTTAAAAAGTCCCTCAGGACATGAAGAGGGCAAGTCACTATCCCCAAAAAGAGTAAACGTTGCTATATTCTAAATTAGGGGCCATAGGGATGGGGACAAATGTACAGATTCTGAAGATATTTAGCAGGTGGGTGTTCAAGGATTTGACAGCTGATTATATGGAGGACTGGAGGCAAGAATATAAAATCCATAAAGTAAATCTGCTGCCTTAGAGTTAGAAGGAGGAAACGGTAAACACAGATGTAGATGAAGCTAGAGAGATGGACGTGAGTCAGGTAATGAAGGACCTTGCAAGCATTTGGGCTTTATCTTCACTGCAGAAGAGAACTATTGGAGAGTTTTAGACAAGGGAATGATATAATCAGATATGTCTTAGCGGGAGCTTACTTTGATTGCTTTGTGGACTTACCGTACAGCTGGGTAAACAAAAGAGATGCATATGAAAAAATAACTAGAACCACTAATGATTAAGTTGTGCCAACATGATTAATGCCAGTAATAAATGTGGCTGAAGATAAGAGGAGAGACATTCTTTTAGATTGCAAAGGAAGTCTTGATAAAGAAATAAAAATTGAAAATTTGAATTAAGGCTCAGATAATGCATTAGATCTCAGTCGGAAAAAAAGTAGAACTTTTCAGGCAGACAGAACTGATATGGTTGTGGATTACACACACAAGCTGAAACCCACCGGGAATTCTGTGATGGAATAGTGGACTAATCAACCTTCCCAGTCCAGGAGATTCACATGGGAGGAGAGCATGAGAAGACAGGGATGGTAGCACTTGCGGGCGCCCCGGACTCCAGACTACACAGGTCCTTTCCTGGGCACCTGGAAATCATTTCAGAGTCCTCAACAAGGAACTGGAAAGAAAAATCTGTGCTTTAGGACAGTAAACACAGTGGAAGGAAAGCCTGTAGTTAAGGTTACAGGGATTAGAGGCAGAAAAACAAGTCTTAAGTGTGTTGGCAGAGGCTGAGGTCATGAGGGGGTAAATAAATTAGCTTCCAAGGAAATAGGGTGAAATTGTTGGTAGTGTGAGTACTAACAGAGAGTGAGCATCAGGATTTTCGGAGCAAACATTATAGGCATTGTTTCGGAGGCAAACATTATAGGCATTGTTCTAGTTGTCTAATATCCCTTTAAGATGTAAGTAGGAAATAAATTTGGCTCCGGTAGAATTCAGCTCAGTGTCTCTGTTTCTGGTGAGGGCTGGTATTCTGCAAAGGGAATTGGGGTTGTTCCTATTTGCAATTTTTCTTCTACTCTTGCACCAGCGTCTGTATCTTCGTCCTATAGTACATGAAAATTTAGGAGGGACTGTTCAAAGATGACTGCAAAGTTGGAAGTGAATCCAAAATTCCTGTTCAATATTTATTAAGAGTCTCCTGTGGGAAAATGCTACTAGGGAGAGCAACAATGGAGAAACATTGGTATTGAGATGGCAGAAATGGAAAAGCGGCTACAAGAACTGGGAGAGCTGATGGAAAAAGATTTATTTAAGTATCATGTGTAAGTAGGATTTAATATCTTCTGCTAAGCAAGCCAAAATTAATCTCAGGACACCAGAGTATTTGACTGTATAAAATAACTTCTGAGAGCAGTGACTGCAGACAATCAAGAGCTGTGTGCCAGCTGATGTTAACCAAGATGTTATACTACTTGATGTATACCTGAAAAACAAAAGGTCGAGAGTGTTGGATCACAAATTGAGGAAGAAGAACTCAGATCTTAGCTATTTCTCATTGAAGGAAGGAGCCAAAAAATAGCATAGACCGCAGCAGCCAAAGTCAAGAGAAGAGTTAACAACAACTGGAGAGAGCCGAGAAGTAGGGGTATCTGGACTCACAGTTTTGGGTACAAGTCTCATTAGTGCCAGAATCAAAACCAAATAGGCTCTATCTCGTGTCTTCTTTAACATATTTCCCTAATTTTGTGTATGTGAACGTTATTAGTGGTGATGGTGATGGCTAATGTAGGTATGAATGCACGGTTATTCACAGGGCTATACTCAAAGTTTCAAGTACTCAAAGTTTCAGAAAATTTCAGGCTACACAGACAATGTACAACTCTCTTCCAGGCAACGAACCTTTAACTGAGACTATATGGCAAAAAGAGTGACACCAAAGCCAAAGTTAAAAAAAATTCAAACTCTCGCCACCATGTCCTCCTGCGTGCTGGCAGAGCCTGATGGCTCCACTGGGAAAGCAATCAGGAATAAAGAGAATAAAATCTCTTTTAAGGAAACAATGTCATCTTTGTCGAACATCCTTAAAGTGATAGCGATCCTAAAAGAGCAAAAGTGTGAGTTCCCTGAACACCTTGGGAGATTAAATAGCCTTTTCCTGCCCTCTAAAGAAGGTCCGAGGAAGCACAAGAATCTGAGAATTCAGACAAATAGTACAGTTAGAGAAGCATCATACAGAGAAAAAGTAACCAGACACTGGAAATGAACTTCACACTTTTACCCAATTCCAATGTTTTTTCCTCTCAAAAGTGTTTGGTCAGGAAGTCCCAACAGATGGTGTTGGAACAACTGAATATCCACATGCAAAAATAAATAAATAAATCTAAACATAGACTTCACATTCTTTACAAAAATTAACTCAGAGTAAATCACAGACCTAAACATACCATGTAAAACTGTAAGACTTGCTTTCATAAGATACTATAAAATAACATAGGAGAAAATCATTATGACCACTGTGGCAATGACTTTTATTTACTTATTTATTTTTATTTTTTTCATTCATTTTTGAGAGACAGAGACAGAGCAGGTGGGGAGAGGCAGAGAGAGAGTGGGAGACACAGAATCTGAAGCAGGCTCCAGGATCTGAGCTGTCAGCACAGAGCCTAATGCGGGGCTCGAACTCACGAGTAGTGAGATCATGACCAAAGTCGGATACTTAACCGACTGAGCCACCCAGGTGCCCCTGGCAATGACTTTTAGATATGATGCCAAAGAAAGAATTGATACACTGGACTTCACTAAAATCAAGAATATTCTGTTCTGCAAAAGACACTCTCAAGAGATAGAGAAGACAAGCCACAGATTGGGAAAAGTATTTACAAAAGACACATAAAGGATAAAGGTCTGATATCCAAAATAAATGAAGAATTATTAAAAATAAATAAGAAAGCAAACAGCCAATTGAAAAATAAGTCCAAGATCTTAACAGGTATCTCACCAAAGCACATATACAGACAGCAAACAGGCATATGAAAAGATGCCCCTCATCATATGTCACTAGGAAAATTCAAATTAAAACAGCAACGAGATACCACTACACACCTGTTCAAATGGCCAAACTCCAGAATAGTGACAATACCAAATGCTAGTAAGGATGTGGGCCAGTGGGAACTCTCATTCATTGCTGGTGGAAATGCAAAATGGTACAGCCATGTTGGAAAGCAATTTTGCACTTTCTTATAAAATAAAACACAACTCTTACCATACGATCCAGCAGTGATGCTCTTTGGTATTTACTCAGGGGGGCTGATAACTTATGTCCATACAAAAACCTTCAATGGATGTTTATGAAAGCTTTATTCATAACTGCCAAAACTTGGAAGCAACCAAGGTGTCCTTCAATAGATGAATGTATATCCAGGCAATAAAGCATTCCATACTAGAAAGAAATGAGCTATCAATCCAGGAAAAGACATGGAGGAAACTTAAATGCATATTACTAAGTGAAAGAAGCCAATCTCAAAAGATGACATACTGTATAATTCTTAAAAAAATTAATGTTTATTTATTTTTGAGATAGAGAGAGGAAGCATGAACAGGGGAGGGGCAGAGAGAGAGACACACACACACAGAATCTGAAGCAGGCTCCAGGCTCTGAGCTATTAGCTCAGAGCCTGACGAGGGGTTCAAACTCAGGAGCTTTGAGATCATGACCTGAGCTAAAGTTGGACACTTAACCAACTGAGCCACCTAGGTGCCCCTAAAAATAATTTTTAATTTTTTTTTTTGAAAGAGAGAGAGGGAGGACACGAGCAGGGGGGCGGGGCAAACAGAGAGGGAGACAAAAAATCCAAAGCAGGCCTTGTGCTGTCAAAGCAGACCCTGACACGGGACTCAAACCCATGAACCGTGAGATCATGACCTGAGCCAAAGTTGGACGCTCAACCAACTAGTCACCAGGCGCCCCAGTATAATTCTACTAAGACATTCTAGAAAAGGCAAAACTATGGAGACAGTAAAAAAAAAAAAAAATCTGTGGTGTCCAAAGGTTAGGGGAGAGGGAGGGGTGAATGGGTGGAGCACAGAGGATATTTAGGGCAGTGAAACTGCTCTGTATGACATCATAGTGGTCGCTACACATCATTATGCATCTGTCAAAAAACCCGCAGAATGTATAACGTCAAACTTAATGTAACTATGATCTTTGGGTGGTAACCATATGTGAACGTAGGTTCATCAGTTGTAACTGAGGCACCGCTTTGGGGGCAGATGTTGATAACTGGGCAGTTTATGCAAGTGTATATGAAATATCTCTGTAGCTTTCTCCCAAGTTTGCTGTCAACCTAAAACTGCTGTAAAAAATAGTCTTAAAAAAAAAGCAGCTCATACTTTTTTTCTACTGTTGCTTTTCCTAAGCATTATGAGGGGGTCTAGGAGTTAGGAAAGAAGGGAAGCATTTCTGTTCTTTTTCTGAAGGTCAGCGTGTGATTCAGCAACACTTGGAAACACTCACACTCAGCACCACCCAAAATAGCTTTATTTACAAAGAGATGCTTTGACCCTTACACAAAGACCAGACCCTCAATGTCGTGGAAAGAGAAGATCCAGATACCCTTTTGTGGAAAATGCTTCCCTTGTGTCCCAGCAAGAGTCCTGGAGAGTTCGTTCCCTACCCAAGAAAAGAGTTTTCAGAAAATATTTTTAGATATTCTCCCCTATTTCCAACCATCACCTCTTTTCAGGGGCCGAAAAACAGATTTTGCGCCTTCTCTCCAAATAATTGTTAAAGTCAAGGCCAAAAAAAATCCCTCACTCACAAATCCAACTGGGCTGAGAGGGAGTCAAGGGTACCACATGCAGAAGTTCTAGAAACTCCCCTCAGGGACATGAACACCTAAGTCAGAGCAGTGTGCATGACTGGAAAAGTGACACAACAGGGTGGATGAATAAAGTACGCACTTGGTGTACCTGTGTTTCCACTGATTTACCCGAATGAACTTGGGCAGTTCATTCAAAACTTCTATCTGTATCTGGGGAGTTAGCAAAACAGGGGTAGGGAAGGGTTGGATTTGATTATCCCTTTAACTTTAACATTCTGTGATCTTTTTGTCTCTTTCTTAGGCTTTTCGAAATAATCCCATTGATGTTTAGGTCTGTAGGGGGTTTGAGGGATTAATCAATATCCCTTTCATTCTGGAACCATTCCAGCTAAGCTCAGAAAAAAGAAAGCAAGCAGTTCAATCTGCTTGTGAAAATCTGTAACATAGATATCGACATGCCTGTAGACACAAATATTAGGTCTAATTGTAATTATGCATAGACTTATATATGAAAGAAAACATAGCAATGAAGATTTGAGATGAATGACAAATTTTTGCGTGACAAAATTTGTTTTCCTCTTAAGAAAGTTATTTTCCATTCCTTTTTTTTTTTCTTTTTTGGTATTACAATGTATTCGTACTAATTATCAGACACATAGTACATATGCTTTTATATATATTATTCTATTTACTTTTTATAATGACTCCATAAAGAAAACAATGTAAGGTAATATTTTTCATATTTAACAAAAGAGGATACCAAAAACCCAGATAGGATAAGTGATTTAACTGGTACTCATGCAACTACAAAGTTGAAAAACTGGAATTTGATCCTAGGCCTTTCTGATACATGATTCCTTATACTTACTGATATATCCGGTTGCAGAAAGTAAAACAGAATATTTGAACAATTATATATTTAAAGTGCATCTCCTCTGGTTCCATAAACTTACAGAATCTTTCTGATGTGATAGAAGGAAAAAAAAAATTCCTGCTTTCTTCCCATTCAAATTTAAGAGGAAAAAAGCCTTCAAAGTACAAGAAAGGCAGGGATACTGATTTGACGTGCCGATAAATTAAATATTTTGCTTGTTAAAGTCCAGTGAAGTGGTTGCTCTGCGGGCAATAAATTCATCATGAGGTTCCGCAGAACGATGCTCTACACAGCGTTCGGGGATTACCTGCTGAGCATGCATCATGGCACGGCATCTTTTATTCTAAAAAGCATAATGTACACCATCCTTATGTTTTAAACCATTTTCCTTCTCTTCCCACGAAATCTTAGTTAGGGCTTTTCAGAGAAGCAGAACCAATAGTCTGTCTGTCTGTCTATCTATCTATCTATCTATCATCTATCTATCAACAATCTATAGAGAGATTTATTATTAGGAATTAGCTCATGCAGTTATGGGGGCTGATAAGTCCTACAACTTCCAGGGTGAGTTGGCAAGTTGAAGACCAAGGAAAAGTGACTGTAAAGTCCTAGTTCAAGTACGAAGATCTGCGGAGTCAGAGAACCAATGGTGTAGTTCCAGTCTGAAGGCATTCAGGTTTGGAACCCAGGGAGAGTCAGGGAATCAAGTTTATGTCCAAAGGAAAAAAAAAAAAAAAAAAAACAATTCTGATGTCCCAGTTCAAAGACAGTCAAGCAGGAAGAATTCTCTCTTACTTAGGGAAGAGACAAGGTTTTTCATCTAGTCAGATCTTCAACTGATTGGACGAGGCCCACCCACACAACAGAGAGCAATCTACTTTTCTGTTTACTGATTTAAATGTTAATCTCATCCAAAGATACCCTCAAAGAAACATCTAGAGTAATGTTTGGCCATGTACCAGGGCATCTCATGGCCCAGTCAAATTAAAATACAAATTAACCATCACAATATATTTAGTGAGGGAAGCCTACTGTGCATTGCCTGAGCTATAACATGTCAGGAGGAAAATTGATCGATGTTTAAGTTATCCTACTCTGTAAATAGAGAAAACTCTAAAAAGTTTCAAGAAACGGGGTAAGCCTCCACACCTTGTACTTTAATCTTCCTTCTCAGAGTCATTATTATGAGGTGAACTTTGTTTCTACAAAGTTCACTTGTTCATTAGAACAGAAAGGAAAAAACATGGGAACGGTGACTTAAAATAAAGTTTTCCTACAGTAGCTTCAAAGGATCTTTTTCAAAAGCATATTTTAAAAGTCTGGGGGAAAATGTTAATCTATCTAGTTCTTATATACAAAAAGAGTAAAATTTGAGGTGGATATTTTTCAGAATATGGTTCTACTATTATTAAAATAAAAGAATCCATGAACTTCCGTTGCTCTTAGATTAGATTCAGAGGGTCTGCAAATTCCCTAAAATGTGTATGCAGAAACTTTTGTGTAAGGGAATTCTTTTTAGGAGATAGTTTATTACTTTGGTCAGATTTTCTGAGGAGAGTATGCCACATCCCCCAAAAATGATATTTAAAATTTTCTGTCCAATGAGGAGGAATAGGAAAAAGACATGGAGACTGAATTGGGGGTAGCAGAGTGATGGTCACTCACATAGGGCAAAGATTTTAGAAAGAGATTTTCTAAAATCAGCTTGACCTTTGAGACTATTTGGGCTCTATTCCCATAGGCCAGCAAGATTTAAAGGGCCAAAGCCCAATGGAGCCTCTAACTACTTGTAGTCTATGAGGCACTGGCGGGGGACCTATATTGTAATTCTTAAAACGGCTTCTTGTCCACAGTGTCCTCTCCACATTATGCTCACCCTGCACCCACGTGAAATAGAATAACTCAAAAACAAACGAACAAGAAGCAAAAAACTCCTCTGAAAACAGAGCCCAGAATGTCAGAGCGTTGGCTTAACTGTATTGCTCTGTTTCTTAATAGCTGGGCCACTAAGGTGAGGAAAATCAGCTCTGTAGGCCCCAGTTTCTTTGGTTAAAAAAATGGAGGTAATTTGAGTTTCTTCCTCACATGGTTATTGTGGACATAAATGAAATAGTACACAAAAGGGATGCATCATAACAGTTAAAGGCAGTAGGTGGAATGTACTCGTTAGCCTCCAATCCCTGCTGAAACCCTACTAAAATGACAAAAAAAGAATCTTTGAAAATATACAAACGCACAAAGAGAAAAAAGAAAAAGAAACAATAGCAATAACATTTTGGAAGCTGGAAAGTCGATAGGTATTAAATAATTTATCGAGCCTCCAAAAGTTGAGTTCAAAACTGGCAGCAGGTAAGTTGAAGAAGCAATTCAATTTACACTGAAAAAACCCTAAAAACCTCCAGAATTTGTGGCACTCTGGCTGCAGTTTTAAAAATCACAAGAATTGGTGGTACCTCTGGGAGGGGGGTTGTACAGGACTTAAAATAAGAAAAGTGCATAAAGGTGTGTTTAGAAGTCTCTTCTCCACCTACTCAGTTTCATCTCCAGGGAGTCCTGGAAATATGGGATTGCAGTGTTGGGTGTCACAATGACCGAGGGGTGACTTCCGGCATTCAGTGAGTTGGGGTCAGCAATGACCTATTTCTGTACTGTTTGTGACAACCTCACACCACAAAAAATTGTCCCCCCTAAAATGTCAGTAAGCCTCTCCCACTGAGAAACACTGATTTAGAGTCTTCCCAGATTCCTTCTCCCACTTTGGATAAGCAAGTAACCACCATCTCTCACCCCATTAGAAGATTGGAATTTTACGCTCTGAGGAGAATAAGCAGTGATTTCTAGAGAGGACCATGTCAATCACACTTGTGGAAGGACACACCATTTTGCACACCGTGATGTTAATGACTCTGAAAACTCCTAGTCTCTTTTCCCAACCTAGGCACCAGAATTTCAGCCTGTTTTCTATCCTGTAGGCAGAACAAATCGAGAGATTTCTCTGGAAAATATGACTAGCTTGTGAGAAAAGTTCTAAATGTGCTGACATAGTTGACTGCTCAGTGAAACAGTCAAACTAGATTACCCTGAGTGAACATTGCTGTTGATGATTCCCACCCATGAATTCAGAGGTTCCGGTAAATGTGTTAGTTTACACTCATAAATGCAAGTACACAGCAAATGATAACCAGGAAAGCCAGAACAAATAAACAAATAAGAACAAATGGTGGAAAAAGGGACAAATAGGAAAAATAAATTCCAAAAAGAATCTTTAACATCCTTATAGAGGAAAAGATAAGTGTCCAAGTAACTGCAGAGAGATAGATAATTTATGAAATAATAGGAGGATGATAAAAAAAGAATTAATAGAACAAATATGAGCTTTAGGGAATGAAAATTTTTATAATAGAAGAAATGAAAAATGTAGTAAAAAATTGAGAGATAAATTTGAAAAAAAAAATATCTCCCAGAAAGAAGAGTAAAAGACTGAGATGAAAAAGAATAGAGAAACAACATGAAAATTATAATACTGGTACAGGAATTCCAATATCTGCATAACAGAGTTCCAGACAGAATGAGCAGAGGAAATGGAGAAAATTTAAAAAATTAAAGTTCCAGAATAATTCTCAGAACCACAGAAATTGAGAAGCCATATTGAAAGAGACAATGAAGGGTCCAAGAAAATGAAAGAAAATACATCTGTACAAAAACACAGCATCTTGAATTTTAGAATGATGGGGCAAGCAGATTATTTTGAAACTTCTGGAGTCAAAATGACTTCCGATTTCTTACAATGAAACACATAAAACAAAACCGAAAAAAAGAAAATGGAGAAATGTTTTCAGAATTCTGAGATTACATTATTTCCAACCTAAAATATTATACCGTGTCACTATCAGTCAAGAGTGTAGGTAGAATAAAGACATTTTAGACATGTGATATCACAAAACTTTCCCACATATGCACACTTTCTTATGAAACGACCGCATGGCATGTTTTGCCAAAGACAAGAAAACAAACCAAAAATGGAGGTACAGCTTAGAGGAAACATAGGTTCTGACCCAAGAGAGATGCCAGAGAAATCTCCTTGGTGACGGTAAAGGGAAATTCCAAAAGACAGCAGTTCTAGAGGTTAGTCAACATAGATTGAAGCAAGTCAAAAGATGCCGAGTCCAGAAGGTGACACAGAGAATGTTTAAAGGATCTTCACATACAGAAAAACAATTTCAACAGAAGGAGGAAAACATGGAATAAATTAGTGAAAACTAATAGAAATTTATAATAAACAACAAAAAAAGAAATTGGGAAATTATTAACTTAAGGGAAAACAAAAATGATTAAATATGTAAATTATTAAAGATAGATTTAATCTAAATTATGATATAATTAGTTTTGGAAGATTGAGAGATAAGAAGAGTACATACATTTGAGAGAAAAATGGAGTGAGAAAGATTGCCAAGATCTCATCTTTCCAAAGAATTACAAAGTAATTATATAAGCATATTATTTAGAGATGTAAAGAAAATTGCAAACAAGTCTATTAAAAAAACAAAAAGTCATTTTCTCTGGGTAACAGAAAATTTGGAAATGGAGAAGGGGTCATAAACTGCTTTTTTTAAAAATAATGAATTCTATAAAACCTTTGGGCATGTTTATTGTGATTTCAAAAATAAAAAGTAGAAGCATGTGTAATGTTGATGAAATAAAAATTAAATTTAAAACATTTATGGTATAGTATAGTCCCAACACATTGTAAGCTGTCAATATTATTCCTGTTGATATGAATAATTAAAGAGCTATAAGGGTTTGTTCTCTCAAGCACCTTAAATTTTCCTTTTTGGTACTATTTACATTATCCATTTTTTCAGTAAACAGGTTTGTGTCAGGGCAAAGAAGTATATTCCAATATACCGCTACCTGAATATTCACAAAATCCCAATCAATCTGAGATTAAATTAATATTTTTGACAGTACTATACTTTATGTACAGTTAAAGTGTTAAATTAATTTTTGTGTGTAATGGAGTGAGGGAATGAGGAACATATGTAAGTAAATATTGAGCTAATACGAAGTGTGACCATAATGTAAATAAGACTCATTTTTTAATAATATCACCAGAGAAGGGTAAAGATCTATTAATATTTTAGTGCATCAAATGTGAAATAATGCTTATATCATTGAATCTTTGTTTAATCTCACAACGTTCTATTTTAACAGCCAGTATTTCTATGTTAGCATAGAAATCACTACCAAGATTATTAGATTATACTCATTGAATGCTTTCTCTGTACAGGACCATGTTTTAATGCTTCCTCTAAATTACCTCATTTAAGCCATTTTTAAAATGAGTAAACTTAGATTCAAGAAGGCTAGGTAATTTGTCTAACATAGAACGTCATTTCCACCCTGTGTTCTTTAGTTCTCTATATATATTGCCCATGCTATAATTAACTGTGTAATCCTATCTTCTGGGGAACCAAAATGAGTGTTCAGTGGACTCTGTTCTCCCAAACAAAAGTGTGGAAATGGTTTCAAGGACCTCCACAGTGAGTCCAGTAAGAAAGTTGAGAAGCATAATTTAAGAATTTTATCAAATTCTTGCCAAAAAACTGCATGGCTCAGTTGGTTAAGCATCTGACCTTGGCTCAGGTCATGATATTACAGTCAATGTGTTTAAGCCTTGCATCAGGTTCTTTGCTGTCATCACAGAGCCTGCTTCAGATCCTCTGCCCCCCCCCCCCCGCCCATCCCCTGCTCACTCTCTCTCTCTCTCTCTGTCAAAAATAAAATAAAATAAAATGAATAAATAAACACTAAAAAAAGAATTTTATCAAATTCCTTAATCGTTATAACTTCTCCATCCTTTCCATCTTGGGTATTACTTGCTTGTTTTTCCATTATGGTTATACTTGTTGTAAGGATCAGAGTGGAACAGGGGAGGCTGAGGAGATGGGATACCATCGCACAGCTGGTTTTGTTTTTCCAAGTGAATGTTGACCTCATCAAAGTGATGACATTAAGACATTGGTAGAGAATGGATAGATTGAAGAAACTGATAAATCCTAATTTGTTTTGCATAGTTCTACTTTCTCCTTAATCTCTGTGTGCATCAGGATGGTCAATGACCAAAAGTGGCTGACATCAGGTGACTCTGTCTACTTGGTTTTGTAGTGACTTTTCTGAGATGAACATCCTGTGACTGCTATCAATATGTATCACAAAGAGAGTCACGACTAGTGACCACACACACAGGTATTTCCACATGCATTTTCCTCAGACTGACTTTTCCTCAATCTTCTAATTGTTCCCTTTTCAGTTATCTGGCTCCAACCAGCTAAGGCATTTTCTACTGCCCATTTTTCCATATATAGTGAGTCAGAGAGGTACACCACACTAACCTCTGAGTATTGAGGGGACTTCCTCTTACCACTGTTCTTATGACAGCCTGTAAGGAGGAATGTATTGCTGCTGCAGTCTATTTGGGGTTTGTACTCATATATTGAGCCAATAAACTTATAAAATAAACAGGCTTTTTCTTTCCATGGTAGCTAGTCATATGAGGTCAGCCTCATACCATTGCAGGTGTGGGCTGAGGAAGAGGCACTGGTGCAACCTAGTGGATGATACAGGCACCCGGGACACCTACTAATGCAACTTGCTTGCGGCCTCCACACCTGCCTATGATTTATCCTAGATGTACTACTTTTCTGTTAAAATGGATCACTGTGGATAATGCTCAATCTCACTAGTTGGTGGTATACAGAATTAAGCTCTTGGTGGACGTTTCTGGTCCCACACCCACTTCATAACACACGGTCAAATTATTTTTTCTCCAGCCTTATATCAAGCCAGTTTCCTGAAAGGCATAAAATTCTTTGTTACAGCTGGTGTGGTCTTGCTCCAGAAACCTAGTGAGCTACACTGTGATTCTCCTACTAGGCTCTCCGTATATTCCATACAGCATCTGTTTCCAACAGAAATACCGCTCGCACCGTAGGCTGCAGAATCCTTTCCAATTCTGGGCTGCACCAAAACTGGCATCTTTTAATGTCATCTGATACGCATATCAAACGAATATTCCCAAGTGCATAAAATGTTGTTTCTAAAACCCAAAAGACCTACCAGATATTATGCCTCCCCTAGTATGGGGAGGTGAGGAATGTAATGATGTCTCATGCTCCAGAATGTTGGACCCTGAAGAGTTTATGTGGCAAGTCTCTGAATCTTATGAAGGCCTACAGTTAACAACTGTAAAGATACAAGATTTTATCCTACTTATAAGCTGAACTGTGACAGTTAGTAGATACTGGATAAAGACACAAAACCCCCGGGTCAGAGATGAAGAATCATGTGACTCACCACAAAGCATGAATATCATGTTTTCCCTCTGTTTTCGTTGCCACCAAAATCTAATAGGGGTGATGAGAAGGAACGCAGGTAAATTCTTCACACACAGTAGGTTTGCATTACACCTGATGTACCCGAGGTTAGTGAACCGAAATCTTTGAAAATGAGTAGTAAGCCTGCCAGACCTATGCCCCAGAAGGGGACTGTCTTCATTATCCCGGAGAATAAACAAATCTACCCTTTGCTCTGGAAATAGACATTATATTTTCCAAGTCTCATTGGTATACAAACATTCTTGAAAAGATAGTCCAGAACAAAGGCAGTCAGTGCCTCTGCTTGTAAACAAGCAGAAATGCTTGAGACACAGAGAGTTGTCTCCCTAAAGGCCTTCCACATACTTGCCACTTCTTGTTCATCTGGTCGGATCTCTTTGGAGAAAGACTGAAGGCATAATTACCATATATATTTCCCATGGTGCTGTAGGGTTGTTTTCCCCCAGAGATCCAATTTCTCTTTCAGTTAATGATTACAGAAGAAAAAAAGTGGAAGAAGTATGGAATTTTGATAAGAGAATCATGATTTTTTTTAATTGAGGCAGCATCCCTTACCTTTCTGATTAATCATATTTGATTTTCTCTTTTTGTGTGCATTAAGCAATATTTTCATTGGCAGCCTATCTTGCCCATAGAAATGTCTTGCTCTATGAAACATCTCCATAGCTCTCTATGGGTATAGACCTTCTGGCTATCACTATGACTTTGTTGCTTATTATAATAATCGTACCCACTTAGCTTCTTATTGCTGAACCCTGATGCTTGGCATTTACTATATGGGGATCTTGCCAACCTCATTGTTCAGCAAGCCTCATTGCATGATAGCATCTCCTATCATCATCTATGATCTACACAGGACAGCCGCCTCTGAGCCTCTCAGTCCTCCTGCCTGATCATTTTCATTAGTGCACTCTTCACCAGGATTTCTCTCTGGTTCTTCCTGCAGAACATGAACATTTTATAGTCTTTCTAGCTTTATATAGTATGTCCAATCTCTGAGCCTACTGATCTCTTCCTCACCCATCCAACACACCAGTTTTGTAATTCCTATGTCATTTGCTATGGGCATTTCTTCCTTCAAGTTTCCAAAGGCAATCCTAGAAATATGTTAGCATTGTGTTCCAGGATCTTTTCTAAGATACTAAATAATTATGGAAGAGTGTTTCTGTGTCAATAAAGTGTCACTTCTCCAACTTTATGCTCTGTCACCCACAGTCATCATCCTCAGGATCTGTCCATACATACTTTCCTGACTCCTGCCTATCCATGGACATTGGGTTCTTCAGCTCCTTCAGGGTAAGATCCCTTTCTTCTCCAAGAAGTCCCAACAGTTCCTAAATAGGTTATAA